>CM028756.1:18889131-19489131 GCA_016801395.1 Leptodermis oblonga | reverse complement strand
GTTTTTTGGCCACCTTATCGGTGGCTTTGTATCTGCCTTGGTGAAACATTAGGAGCCCCTTCAGCTGCCTGACTAGAACTCCTACAAGGCAACAAAATTGGTGGTTATTACGTCCAAAAAATGTGGAAATCAATGGTTTCGTCATGGGTATTTCTAGTTCCTATGCTCTGAACATTATAATTGTTTTTTTTTTTCAGTGTGCGATTGGGAAGAATCGAATTTTGATGCATTTAGATTAGCACCGAAATGAGTTCGCATTTGTATCGTGCAATGATTGGTTTGGAAAATTTTGTGTTGTTGGATTCCATTTTAGATACTGGGAGTGCATTTTCATGCCCTATATAGTGTTTTGTCGGATTCCTTTGATGATTTAGGATTCCATTTTAAACATTGGGAGTTCATTTTCATGCCCTACATAGTGCTTTGTTACACAGGACATACAATTAAAATGTTTTCCTTTTAGCATTGTCATTCTTCAACGCATTTCTCCTTTTTTCTTCAGTTTTCAGAGTTTGATGAAAGAAAGTTGAAGGATGCCATTGTTTGACCTGATCAGGAAGCTAAATGCATCACTTCTTGTTCTTTCTCGGACAAATCCTTCTATTGAAGTTTTGATTATGGGTGCAAATGATGACTTTTAGTGGTACATCGATGCTTCATTGTTCTCCAATGAAATTTGCACAATTCATATTACATTCCTCTACTTCTAAATGTTAAGTTTGTTGATACTACTTGCATTTACATGAGACAGACAACATAGGTACCACATAAATCTAAAGACATTTTTGACATCCAATTATGGTTTTCCCTTACGCTACTGTAATTTTTGTTGGCCTTCTTTTATAAGCTGTTATCATCCTATAATAATTGGCTCAGGTCCCTTCGAAGAAATGAGGCTGAGTGATTTATCATATAATTGGCTCCTTTAATAACATTGCGTGAAAGTGGTTTTAACTAAGGAATGTTTCTGAACTCTACCCAATTTCAAGAGAGAATATGAGATAAAACTTGCATACTCTAGAAGACAGTAGAAATGTGTTAAGCATTGCATTCTTGAATTTTGTTGCTAACAACTAATGCCTCAAATTTCTGTATGTGAGTGAGCCATTAGTTTTGATGTTGAATCCTTGAATTTTCTTTTCTTTTCTTTTTTCACCATATCACTTGAGCTTCACTCAAACACCAACCATCTGTTGCCTCTCAGTCTCAGTTCAGGGGATCGACGGAGTTTTGGCGCTGCCGGAAGAATTTAAGGTCACTCCTATAGTTTGTCCGGTGACCAAGGCCGCACAGCCAACGAGAGGTATAATTATTCTTTAACCACTTTACCATTTAGGTATAATTCTTCTTATTTTTTTTAGGATTTTCTTTTTCCCATTTAGGGATTGAATTTCATGGAGTGATATGTTTAGTGTGAAGACAAATTTCACCTCTTGCTTGCGTGCTTGCTTATCAATTCTTTGATGAAGTCATACACACAAATAATGTTGGGTTTTCTTCTTTTTTTTTTTCTTTGGTGAAGAGATAAACATGGCATTAATTGCTACTATTTCAGAAATTTAGTTCATTTTAGACAACATGAATCAATGAATGTTGCGGTGAATTAATTGGTTCAGTAGGGAAGCAATAATGAATGGTGAGAATAGCGCGTGTTTTGGGGTGAATCAATGAATGTTGCGGTGAATGTTTCTTACCTAATGAATTGGTTCAGTAGGGAAGCAATCAATGAATGTTGCGGTGAATATTTCTTACCCAATACTTATTTTTTTCTTTTTCTTTTCTTTTCTTTTCTTTTCTTGGGCACTGTTTTGCTTGTGTGTGGAGAATTACAAGTAAAACTCTGCAGCTTCTATAGTACTACTATCTCTATTAGTTTGTGCTGATATCAATTCGAAGAAAATATTGAGAGGAGCACAAATACAGCATCAATATTGTTTTCTCTTTTTTTTAAACTGTACATATCATCTATCCTGTTTTATATGATGATGAAAACTGAGAAGAATAAACATTCAAATTCATGAACTAAATACCTTTAATTCAGTAATACCAGTACTGCTATTTGCCCTCCAATTACTTAATTTAATTTCTGTAACCAAGATGATATATATACTTACCGATCATAATAGTACTTGTACTTAGCACTCATCTAACATCAACATATGAAAATTAACAACTGTCAACCATGCGTATTGTGCTTCTATCCTTCATGGTTGTTAAGGATATAAATAGCTAGGCTTGCCTTTGTCATTACTAGATCTGCCCCCTCATGGCTTCACACGAACCCACACGTAGAGAACTTCTATTGGCTTCTCCTCAAGAATGTCAAAGTTATACTTTTGCACAAATTGTTACTGGATTTTATTTTTAGCTTCTGAGAAGAATTCTTAGAGTTCAGCTTCCACGGCTTGTTGTCGGCGGTTGATTGACGGTGAGAATTTGCCCGGGATAAAGACAGCCTTGAAGTTGAACCCATTTTGACCAATTGAGCTTGAACATCACTTAAGGATCAATATTTTTCTACATTACTTTCAGCTCCACAGCAGCACCTGCTCCTGAAACTCTAAATGTTAAACTCATCATGGTGATTCTAAATGTGCTACAAGTAGTTAGTAGCTGGTAAAACAATTTTTGTAACCATCTTTACAAAAGAGAATGCCTTCTGCTGATGATTCGCTTTCGTTTAAATTCTGTAGAATTCTTTTTTTTTTCATTGTACTAGCATTACACGACCTCTGAATGTAAATAGTGATTGATGCATGATGATTAAATACAGTTCAAAATTACATTGATGAAATGAATTGCAGGTTTGTAGTGTTGTTCTTGGCTTCCCTGGTTTGTACTCCTATGCCATCTTTGAACACTTGAATGACGGGCATATTATCATCCAGTCTGGATTCTCTTGGTGCATGAAGATCCTGTTTTCAAATTCGATCCATATACTTGATTGTTGTACTTGCTATTGAAATCATCTTACTAATGATTTACCTTTGCATTGTTCCGAGTGAGTGCTGTTGCGCTTACTCCATTACTGCTCTTTGCCTTTGTTAGATACTACAATCTTGAAACGAGACATATCAATGAAGGTCTTCCTTTACTGGTGTGCTTGGTTTTTGTGCAGGTTGTGGAGTCCTTGGCTTATCGTCATTTCTATTTCTATGCAAGAAGAGTTGGTATGAGAATGAGATCAGCTCTTATGGTTGCAGTTTATCCAAAGCAGCTCAAGCTTTCTAGCTTGGGGAGATAAAGGCACTCCACTGGTGAAATTGTTGAATTACATAGCCATTGATTTGTATCGAATGGGGGAATTCCCAGTGTCTTTTCAATTACTGTGGAGTTTCGCCCTGCTGATTTTTTTGTCCATCGTGTCTTGTTTGCAGTTGTTGACCATGGGGTTCTTCCAGGTTTGATCCCTCTGATTCTCTGTGGCTATCTAAATGTGCCATTTGCGAAAGCCATTCAGAAATGTGAAGTGGAATTCATGAATGCTCAAGATAAGTGACTTAGGTTTCTGTCAGAGGTCCTAAATAGTATGAAAGTCATTAAGTTGCTGTCATGGGAGGAGAAGTTCAAGAACTTGATTAAATCATACAGAGAGATTGAGTTCAAATGGTTGGCAGAATCTCATTATAAGAAGATTTATGGTATTTTGTTGTATTGGATGTCTCCAACTCTTGTTTCTTCTGTGGTTTTCTTTGGGTGTATCCTTTTGCAAAGTGCTTCATTAGATACAAGCACTGTATTTACTGTTTTAACAGCCCTAAAGTGCATAGCAGAACCCGTTCGGTTGATTCCTGATGCCCTTTCTGCATTAATGCAGGTTAAAGTTTCGTTTGATAGGATAATTTCTTTTCTCCAGGAAGATGAAATCAAACATGTGGATGCTTGAGTTCTCCATTGGAGAAATCAGACATGAGTATTCAAATTCAAGCTAGTAATTTCAGCTGGGATCCTGAATCAGACACTTTGACAATCCAAAATGTCAATGTTGAGGTGATAAGGGGGAAGAAAGTTACAGTTTGCGGCCCAGTTGGCGCTGGAAAATCCTCACTTTTAATGGCTATACTTGGGGAAATACAAAAGATTTCAGGGAATGTGAGTTACAAAAACTATTGTAAAATTGATGTGTTAATACTGATTGATGTTGCTGATTTCTGTGGTTTCTCCAGGTGAATGTTAATGGATTCATTGCTTATGTATCCCAAGCTTCTTGGATTCATAGCAGAACCATCCGAGATAATGTACTTTTTTGGAAAGCCAATGAACACAAACAAGTACAAGAATGCTTTATCTGTCTCTGCTTTGGACAAAGACATTGAGGCTTTTGAATATGGCGATCTTACAGAGATTGGTCAGCGAGGTCTCAACTTGAGTGGTGGACAGAAGCAGAGAATTCAGCTTTCTAGAGCTGTCTACAGCGATGCTGACATATATCTTCTTGATGATCCATTCGGTGCGGTGGATGGTCATACAGCCGCGATTCTCTTCAATGTAACCAAGACTTCTTGACTGGCAAGCATTCTGATTAACTTTAGAGGATTTGAAATGTTCGAAAAAAATCTGACCCAGTAGTTTGATTTACATAATTGCAGGACTGTGTCATGTCTGCATTAGCAAATAAGTCTGTCATTCTTATGACTCATCCAATTCAGTTCCTTTTGGAAGTTGATTGTATTGTGGTATTGAGCTCACTTTACTCTTAGAATAGTTAACTGAACTGCTTCAGAGGTATGCTAAATTCATTCACTTTGTCTTCTGTGAAGGTTTTGGAAGGTGGAAAAATAACTCAAGCAGGAAGTTATGAAGAATTATTGGCAACAGGAACAGCATTTGAACATCTTGTGGTTGCTCAAAGAAATGCAATGTCATCATTATCTGACCCTTTAACTGAGAAAGTAAATGAACCTGAAATAAGAACTGGGATTGGATTGGATGAAGTCCAGCAGCCTTACTTGAGTAAAAGAGACGACGAGGGAGGGATTTCTGTAATGTCTAAAGTTCAGTTAACTGAAGAAGAAGAGAAAGAAGTAGGGAATATTTGATTTAAGCCATATTCTGATTATGTCTGTGTTTCAAATGGATTAGTTCTCTTCATCTGTAGTGTGATTGCTCCAGTTTGTTTCATCGGGCTTCAAGTCGCTGCAATTTATTGGCTAGCACTTGCCATTCAATCACCTAAAATCAGTGATGTCACCACATTTTCCATTTACACTCTCATTTGATTGCTCAGTGTCCCTTTCATCCATCTGAGATCTCTGTGTGTTACGCTTCTCGGGTTGAGAGCTTCTAAGGCATTTTTCTCTGCTTTCACAAACTCTATATTCAATGCTCCAATGGTCTTGTTTGACACTACTCCAGTTGGTAGGATCTTGGCAAGAGTAAGACATATACATTTCCTCCATTTCCATCTTGAGTTTCCTTAATTTCCAAGTGTTGACTGAGTTATGCAAATGTTGCTCCAGGCTTCCTCCGATTTTAGTGTGCTAGACATGGAGATTCCTTTCGCCTTAGTTTTCGTAGTAGTTTTTACTGTGATTAACATTGTTGCAACAATTGGTATCATGGCCTCAGTAACTTGGCAAGTTCTTGTTGTGGGACTATTTGCTACAATAGCCTCAAAATATGTTCAGGTAAACTCAAAGATTTTTGATTAGGTACTTTGCTTTTCTTCATCAGCATCAATATTCTGATACTTTCTGATGATTTGAAGGGATACTATCAAACCTCGGCACAGGAGCTAATGAGAATAAATGGAACCACAAAAGCTCCCATTATGAGTTATGCATCCGAAACCGCGCTTGGAGCTGCCACCATTAGAGCATTTACTATGTCAGATTCTTCCTTTCAGAACTACCTTAAGCTTGTTGACACAGATGCAAAAGTTTTCCTAGCCTATAATGCAGCTATGGAGTGGTTTGTTCTGAGAACAGAAATGCTTCAGAATCTCACCTTATTTGCAGCTGCTTCTCTGCTAATATTACATCCACATAATTATGTAGCTCCAGGTAAATGCATCTGTGAATTCAATCATATCATCAAGTATAGTTGATCAAAGCGAGACATTTTCAGGGCTCGTGGGGCTATCTCTCACTTATGCTTTCGCTCTCACCTTCAGTCAAGTAAACTTTTCTCGAGGATACAGTAACTTAGCGAACTCCATGATCTCCGTAGAGAGGATTCAACAATTCATATGTATAGAATCAGAGCCTCCAGCAGTTGTGGAAGGCAATAGACCACCCTCTTCATGGCCTTCCAAGGGTAGGATAGAGTTCCTTAATTTAAAGATGAGAACTTCAAGACACGTATGTTTTAACGTTCATTTATAATTTTGCCTTTAAAATACGCGTGTGCTAAAGTTATGGTACATGTGATCTGAAGTGAGTGTACCGCCTAATGGAACCAAAATTTTATGCAGAGTAGGTACCGCCCGAATTCTCTAATTATTCTGAGAGGAATCACCTGCACTTTCAGAGAAGGGACACGGGTAGGAGTTGTTGGAAGGACTGGAAGTGGCAAAACTACACTGATTAGTGCTTTGTTTAGCCTTGTGGAGCCTGACAGTGGGCAGATTATCATAGATGGGATCAACATATGCTCCATTGGTCTTAAGGATTTACGGTTGAAGCTGAGCATTATCCCTCAAGAACCAACTCTTTTCAGGGGCAGCATTAGAACAAATCTAGATTCCTCAGGCCTTTATACAGATGAAGATACATGGAAGGTGAAGCTTCTGAACATGACATTCTCAATAACAGTTGATACTTAAAGAGCTTAGCATTCATTTTTGTTCCAAAAAAACTGCAGGCTCTAGAGAAGTGCCAATTGAAGAGCATTGTCAGAAGGCTTCCAGACTTGTTGGATTCTTCAGGTGAGTCAATATATGGGAATCAAGAGGAGAAATATCATCAAGAAAATTGTACTCCCTCGGTTTACAGTATTACAAAGTGAACTCTTCTAATGGAATCAAGGGAGTACCAAACATATATAATAATATCTGTTTAACTATTTGTTGGCGCAGTGAGTGATGAAGGTGAGAATTGGAGTATGGGACAAAGACAACTTTTCTGCCTTGGAAGAGTGCTTAGCTTAGTTGCATCTTATTTTTCAAGGTACTTGTTTTTGTTTTGAATGCATCTTGTTTATGAAGATCCTCGTTTGCTTTTTGTTCTAAATTTTCAAAGAACTAAAGTTAGTGTTCATTGATGATGATGATATTTGCTCCGCTTTCATTTAGTTTTATTTTTTACTAATTTTTCCCCTTTTTGGATTCAGATGTTGTTCTGTCATTAAATTAAAATGACGCAATTATGCCACCAATTTGTGGCATGCCAATAATATGACGTAATTGTGCCTTAATTTTACAACAAATTTATAATTGTACAGTATAATTTTGGCATTTTATGAAGTGTTGCGAAAAAACTATCGTAATTATGAGGCACGTCTATTTAGTGTCACATCTATGTCACAAAATTATGATGCAATAATTAAATAACGCAATAATGTCAGAAATATATGTCACAAATGCATAAATGTGGTATATTTACGACACTTAATGTAATGTCGCATAAGCAAATTGTCGCAATTTTGAGACAAACAAATAAGTGTTGAATCTATGTCACAAAAGTGTGATGCAATAATTAAAATGACTCAAATTATGCCGCTAATTTGTGACATGCTAATAATATGACGCAATTAAGCCACGATTTTGCGGCACAATTATAATTGTGTTGTCTAACTGCGACATTTAATTCAAGTGTAGCAAATAAATTGTCACAATTTTGAAACAAAAAAAAAGGATGTCGAATCTATGTCACAAAAGTGTGATGCAATAATTAAAATGACTCAAATTATGCTGCTAATTTGTGACATGCTAATAATATGATGCAATTAAGCCACGATTTTGCGGTACAATTATAATTGTGTTGTCTAACTGCAACATTTAATTCAACTGTAGCAAATAAATTGTCACAATTTTGAGACAAAAAAAAGGATGTCGAATCTATGTCACAAAATTGCGATGCAATAACTAAATGACGCAAAGATGTCACAAATATAAGACACAAATGCGTAAGTGTTGTATATTCCCGACACCTACATGTAATGCCGCATGTAAATATGTCGCAATAGGTCACTTTTCTTGTAGTGGAAATGTCATTTAGATGATCCATACTAACATGTGCTAATCTCCTATGCCATATCTATCCATCATTACAATTAACATCCAAGCAATGATCATGTTGTTTAAGCAAAGTTTCAACATCAAGGATATTCACATTTTTATTTCTATTAGCACTACAAATCACTTTGTTATCACACTTAGGATCCACCACAAAGCAAGTATCATTCTTGAAATAAACACCAAGATTTTTCTCACATATTTGACTCACACTTAACAAGTTAAACTTCAAATTACCAATAAGCAAGACATTTTCAAAAAGAAGTTGACCTTTAGATGAATGTTACCTATGCCAATGATTCTTCCCTTCTTGTTGTCTCCAAAGTTGACATGGCATCCTTTCTTCTTGACAGCACAAATGAGAGATTTGTCACCCATCATATGCCTTGAGCACCCACTATCCATGTACCACTTGGATAGCTTGGAAGGCATCATTAGATGAGCTTGTTCCTACAAGAAATGAAAGAAACATGATTGGTACTCTTTTGGCTTTGGGTCCTTGATGTTAGACTTAATTACCCATTTCATTGTTTCAATATGCACTAATTTCTTATTAAGGCATCTAGGAGAGGCATGACCAAAGGTACCACAATAATGACATGTAAAATGTGCAAAGGAACTAAAGTTTTAAAGGACACATGCTTGTTAGTGTTCAAAGTAGAGAAACTAAATGAAGTATGTGATGCCCACCGCCTCGACCCCATATCCCGAGAAGCCATTCCTGCGAAGGAGTCCAGGCTGGTTCTGGGGTAGCGTCGTTCAGGGCCCGCGCCCAACATGTCGATACATATATTAGTAAAAACATAATATTACCTTTATCTAAAAACAATTCAATCAATAGTTCTTAGAGTAACTTGTCTAATGCGGAAGCTAAAAACATTATTTGGGACGGTCAACGACCAAATTATCCCTTAACCAAGACAATCATTGTCTAGGCCTACTTGTTACAAAATAAGTGTTGAGCACTGCTATAGCGAACGTCGGCCTCATATCTAATGAACAATAAACTGTACCTAATTAAACACCTGCAAAAATATGTTTATAAAATGGGTGAGATTCACTAAGCTCAGAGAGAGACCTTGGTTTCTATATAAAATTCCCACAGTGGTACTTAGGCAAAAAGGTCTTAATATCAAAGCGATCATATAAACATGGCATTACAGTTTATGCATCAATATTCATAGTATTCATAACATATACAATTCATGCGTTAATGCGGAAGCAATCAATCAATAAATCAATCATCTCTATAATCATGTAGCAGAGATATATATGGCAACATGGAATGCTCTTAACCATATGCAACAATCAATCTATCAATTCACCCTTAGGTATTCAATCCATTTGATTTCTATATAGTTTTCTTATCTAAAGCAAAGACGATAATCAGGAATACGATCTAGCGACAGGTGGTAGTTTGGAATCAGTCTGGTGTTCAGCCCATAGGTTTCAATCAAACTGGCATTTAGCCCTTAGGTTTCAATCAATTTGATATCCATATAGCTCTCTTATCTAAAGCTAAGACATTAATCCAGAATACAATCTAGTGAGAGGCCGTAGTTTGCAATCAGTCTGGCGTTTAACCCTTAGGTTTCAATCAATCTGATCTCCATATAGCTCTCGCATCTAAAGCTAAGACATTAATCTAGAATACAATCTAGCGATAGGCCGTAGTCTTAATCAATCTTCCAATTTTGATCAATCTGACTGTATACATACAACCTTAGTTTCCTTTATTAGGGATGCGTTGACTAACTGCAATGCGGCCTCACCACGCACGACAACACGTATGGGTGATTACAATTGATTAATTAAGACTAGATGCTCACCGTCTTGTATCTGGTTTAAAGGTGTCATACCTTATCTCTTTACTAGGGAAACCTAGCATCTCTAATAGGCTTTCCTAAATCCTTGACAATTCAATATATAATTAATGACCTAATCATGGCAGAGGTATTAGTCATCTTCTATTCACTCATAGAAGTACATCATACTTCTCTATAGTGTACCATCAATCATGTTCTCAAGCAATAACAATTCATACGATCAGTCATCAATCAATAGGTATACATGCTTGTACTCATATAAAGTAGGTAGGCAATTCTAAGCATACACCTCATGTATAGCACGTCAATCAAGCAATCATGGCATACATCTCATATGTAGCAATTCAATTCCAATTACATACAAGCGTAGTATGGGCAACCTCGTAGTTTAGCCTATCAATTAAGTTTATAGTTCACGCATACTATATATAGTTCAATTAAACCTTTACAAAAATATTGAGTAAATCCCTCACCTTTCCTAAAGCGTGAGTGGTCAATAGTCAACTCCTGCATTACAAGTGTTCCAGTATAAGTCACTACGTTTTGACTTTAAGGTTTGACTTTAAGTTTTAATCTTGATTTGACTTTACGATCAACTAGGGTTGATTTTGACTTTTGGTCAACTAGGTCAAATGTCAAAGGTTAAGGTCAATGGTCAATGGTCAATGGTCAAAGGTCAAGGTCAATGGTCAAAGGTCAAGGTCAAGGTCAATGGTCAATGGTCAAAGGTCAAGGTCAATGGTTAATGGTCAAAGGTCAAGGTCAAGGTCAAGGTCAAAGGTCAACTTTAGAAAATAAGGTCAAGTATGGGTCTTATGGTCACTTTCAAGAATAAGGTCAATTCTCATAAGGTCAAGTTTTATGAATTTGTATTATTAGGTGCTTTTGGGGTCAATCTAGTTATAGGCAATAAGGCAATTTTCAAAAGTAGGCAAGCTTTGGTTTTCAAAATTCTAGGCAAAGATACACCAAAATTTTCTGCCAACTTCTTGTTCTATTTACCGAATACGGCTCCACTTTTAATGTATCCTCAAATTGTTTTAGACCAATCTAAAAGCATAGATCTAAAGATTAACATACGTACTATGATTATAAACCTTAATTTCACATAAAGGATCAATCTAACTCAATTAAATCTCACATCGAACTAAGCATCAAACATGGTTCATAAACATGCATAATCTCCAATTCTGTCTTTTCCATTAAATCACTATAGCCCAATTAATTACTAAAGGCATCAATCCTAGTTCAATTAATATTCAAGAAAAGCATTAAAATCCTAAGAACATAATTTCTATGGATTTATAACATAAAAATCTAGTTAGTTGTTCTTCAAGATTTCATAAAAGTATAATCTTTTAGCATGCTTCTTAATTCTAGATCTTGTTTCAATCCTCTATTTAAAATTCACCGTGAGGTCCTAAGATTACCACAAACTAACAAACTTCAAAAAGAAAGGATAAGAGGAATGGTGGCGTCTGCACGGAGACAGATGGCGGCGATGGTGGCTTTTCGGCGGTGGCTCTCTCCCTCTTTCTCTCTCAATTTCTTCTTCTTTTGTTTCAAGTTCAAGCTTTTAATTCATGAACTTAAGGTTGTATTTATAGGCAACCTCTAGGTTTAAGGTAATTCTAGAATCTCCTTAATTTAGGTAGTTGCCAATCCATAAATTTCCTTCTTTTGGATTGATCATGATTTCTAATTTCCTAATTTCAAGATCCCTTCCTTATTGCTATATCCAAATTTCCTTCTTCAATTTATCTCAATTTTTGGTAATCTTTTATAGCCACTTTACTTATCAATCAATTAATCAATTACTCAATCAATTAATTAATTTAAGCATTCACTTAAGTAATCAATAAAGCAATTAATTTAAGAATCAATCGATCAATAACTCATGAAATTCAAATTCATGATTAAAATTAAGGCAAGAAAAAAGTCTATTTTACCCCTTAAAATGTCTTAGTTCCTAATCCAAAATTCTGGGTCCTCACAAAGTATGTGTACTAGCATGGTATCTAAGTCTGCTTCTATCATCAAAAGGCCTTTGAGAGCTTAAGATAAAATATAAACTATCTTTACTCTTGGGAAAATTGCTAAGAGTTTCACTTAGATCATAGATTCTTTTGTTCAAGGCCACATGCTCAATTTTAACTTTCTCGTGCAAGTTATTTTTCTCAATATTAGAATTTTGAAGTTGGTTCATAAGCATTTCAATTTCAACATTTTTCTCATCAATTGATATAGCTAAGTCATCATTCTTCTTTTTCAAATTCATGCATAGTTTGGTACATTTTTCAAAGTTCAAAGTAAAAGATTCCACATAAGCAATCAAATCACATTTCTTTATATTATCAAGACATTCATCATCGTCACTTTTATGCTTTTCACTACCATATAATGAAGAATTAGATGAGAAACTTACCTCTTCATGGAGTCCCATGAAGCAGATTTGAGCCTCCTCTGCATCGCTTGAATCCTCAACATCAGAGTTGGCTTTGTCCCAAGTTTCGGCTATGAATGTTTGCTTCTTACCCTTTTTATTTTGAAGCTCTTTCTTCTTCTTTGGACATTCACTCATGATATGACCAATTCAGATAATAACAAAGCAGTAAACACATCAAGTAGGATACTCAGTAGATCCGAGCAAATTCGTTGAGGCGTTCCTACGTGAGGGCTGGCACTCAAACGAACTTCTCGAGATCGTTACACCCAATTGGTGCCTTCGACATCAACGCCCGAGACACTGACCACTGAAAAGGGTGCTCGAGTCCACCTGCTTCCCTCGCTACCTTCCCTGTCGACCAAACCCGCTGCAGGCTCGACAGAGTCAGTAGTTTGGTGAAGTTGGGTTCCCCACTGTATTATTAGTTATTAACACTGAACACGGATCACTGAACACAGAACATTGAAACATTGTACACTGAACACAGAGCACTGAATAAATAATGCGAGGGGAAAGAGCACGCTCGCTAGCACATAGTAAGCACTGATGACAAGGAAACAAGAATATACTTATGTATCATTCAATACATACTAGCAACAAATTCCAATCATTAGTACAAGTATGAGCATCAAGTATCAAATCATCAAGAATATACATCATGGTATATTGCGCACATTTCCTGATCGAGTGCAAAGTAGTCACCCGTTCAGATATAGTAAATACTATACATGTTTTTC
This sequence comes from Leptodermis oblonga, assembly GCA_016801395.1. Classification (NCBI taxonomy): domain Eukaryota; kingdom Viridiplantae; phylum Streptophyta; class Magnoliopsida; order Gentianales; family Rubiaceae; genus Leptodermis; species Leptodermis oblonga. The sequence goes on along the minus strand of CM028756.1, from coordinate 19,475,949 downwards.
AATATAAATATATATAAGTATATTATCAAAACCAATGGACGAGTTGTACATAGATATAAGCCTGACAATTTTCAAAATACGTAATTTTAGAAAAGTGAGGACACTCACCTTGCTCCAATGGTCCTATAGACTTCTGTCGTATGTAATCTGCACAAAGTGTTGGAAGGATTTTAAATATTTATTTTTCAAGATTATCTTTTTCCATTATCATAAATTCCAGTATAATCAATGATGTGTCCTTTTATTATTATTATTATTATTATTAATTGTTTAACTACTTTCCAAATTTTGTTTATCTACTGTTAACATTTAAGTATATACAGTAATGGCTAATCTCTTTCTGTCTCTCTCTCTATATTATATATGAGTAAAACTATAATTTTATTTTCTACCAATATCATATTTAATTTAATATTGAGTGAAGGCCAAGTACATGAATTAGCTAATTAAAGATAATGTGCATGTTTAGGTGCTATGCCTTTTTCTCACGTTTCTTTTCTCTCTTTTTTTTTTCTTCATTTCTATTTTCCAAAATCTTCATTTTCTTTGTGTGTTTTATTTCTTATATCTTCCTTTTCTTCTTTAACTATTAAATCTAAAACTATCCACTGTTTTAACTTTATTACCTCAACTAGTAATCCAATTAACTCCTGCTGTCTACTACTTCATCAAACACAATGCTTAAGGAAAGATATTATGCACATTGGTTTAAGATCAACTGAAAAAAAAATTCCATAGTCTGTTAGAAAAGAAATGTTCAGGTTTTAAAGCCTCACAAAATCTTAACTTCAGTGGGTTGAAACATTAAGCATGTGTACTGTGATATCAAAATAAGTACTAGTTTTCCCCTTCAAGACTTTTAAACTCACTCGTTCCTTTCAATATCTAAGGAAAATGGACAATTTAGTTAAAGCATCTGTCTTAATCAATGGAATTCAGTAACCAACAATTAGCCAACAAGATAATATCAAGTTTAAAATTCTTTCACCGGCAAAGTGTACTCTAGAAGACAAATCATTGAAATCAAATTTAAAATAATCACTTAACTTTTCATGGAAGCAAGAAAGTTCTTTTACTTAACTAATAATTAAATTACAATTTATGTTCCAACTAATTACATGGCTGAGCTACCTCTATATAATACAGGAACTCAACATCTTTTTTTTTTTTGTTTTTTTTTTGTTTTTTGGTGAACAACTGATTAAGTGGCTGAGGGGCTTAGTGACCCTTTATTAATGTCTGGCAAAAGAAGAGTACAAGGAAATGAGGGGGGCATAATGACCTTACCTCGTTAAAATATGCAATACTGAAAGCTAGCCAAGTTTAGGCTTTGAATAATCTAAGATTTGGGACCAGGCGACTATCCATGGAGATAGGTCCTCTGATCCATCTCGGGAGGTGCAGGGCACCTTCAATGAAGGAGGCTTGAGAAGTACTAGCATGCCAAGCCAATCTATCCGCGACGGTATTGTCTTCCCGGAACACATGAGAAATTTCACTATGCTGAGCCATTAGTTGCCAAATTTGTCTCAGGGCTGTTAGGGAGGCCCAAGGGACCTTAAAGATCTGTCTGGCCATCTGTACTAGTGATAGGAGTCTGATTCCACCTCCACTCCTGTGAACCTGAGCCTTGCACATTCCATTAGGTCAAGGAGTAGAGCTTGTGTCTCCGCCTCAAAATTCGTACCATAGCCTAGGTAGACAGAGCCCACTGAAGCCACTGTCCCATATCCATCTCTGATGACGTACCCAGCCCCCAGGTGGCTCGGATTACCCAAAGTAGAGCCCTCCACATTTAGCTTCCAAGCTCCTCGCTGAGGTGACCACGAAACAGGCCTAGCCAGGAGCCGACGAGGCTCCAAAAGAGCGGGTACCAACCCGGCTGAGATCCAAAAGGCATCCCCTGCAGCACCCTCCATCAGCCGAGCCATGAAGGCCAGCACCATCATACCCCTCACCTCTCTGACGAGCCCCCTCGGCGTAGGGGACACCCCCTGATGCAGCCATCTGTTCCTAGCCCTCCATACTGTCCAAACCAGAAAACCTGGGAGTAGGTGAACCAGCTCTCTTTGTACCCCAGAAGATGACCTGAACCTCTAGCACCAGGTCATTTTATCCCAAATCAGAGGTAGCAAAGGAATGTTTAAAAGTTGGGAGAATTCCCCCCACACATGTGCGACGATAGGGCAGTCTGTAAACAGATGTTGTAGAGTCTCCTCGTGCTGACAAAAAGGGCATTTTGAGGCCAACTGAATCCCAAACCCGATCAAAATATCATCCAGTGGAAGCAGGTAATTCAAAAGGCTCCAAACAGAGATAGAGACCTTTGGAGGGACCCTAGGGCCCCAGATTAAATAGAAAGAGGGGAGGGCACTCCTCCGTGGTCACATCACTTCATAGGCCGTGCGGACAGTGAAATCCCCCCCAAGGGATGGCTGCCATACCAATCTAGCAGGAGCATCTGATAGGCAGATCTCCCTTTCCAACAACCGACCTTCCTCGGGAGGTAAACCACTCTAAGCTATAGCTAAAAAAGGCCTGGCATCCAAGGCAAAAGTCCTGACAGTCAAATTCGGAAAGAGGAGATGTTCCCCTCCCCAAAGGTCTGCCAGAATTCCATTACTCAACATCTAAGTTCTTTTATAAACACCAAAAAAAAAACAAAAAAATAGAGTTTCAAATAACCCAAAACAGAGCTTCATGTATACACATAAGAGTTTCACCAGTACATGTTTTCTTTTCTTTCTATATCCTAATTAAAAGTACCAAATCCCTTGTTATCGATTTATTAAGGATAAGTGAAGGTTAGAGTTCTTTGTTTTTGTTTTCTCTTTTTCTCTTGTTTATGCATAACTGATGTTTTCATCCCAGTCTTTATAACTAATACCAGAGCAACAATTCACCACATCAGATTTTTAGTTTCTCCTAAATTAATAGGTACTTAAGTGTTTTAACACCTCAAACATATTTAGACCAATCTCTCCAACTCAATTATAGTCAAAAGAAGGAAGACAAGTACCTTATTGTATGCAGAAGTTGCTACTTCGATCCTAATTCTTCAGTCCCTTTTTTTTTTTTGCCCTCCTCTCTCTTTGTTGAATGTGTTAATGGTTTGCGTGGAGACTCTATTTCTATCATTTTAGAGAAAGAAAGACTATATGTATATACTCATCTCTTGTTCGAGTTTATACTTAAGTTTATTCATGTATTTATTTATTTCTTTTATCAAGACACTACTCCCGTGAAACTTCTTGATGAGTATGCTTCAAGATTGGCAAAGTAAGACAACTCCTACTAGCTAAATAACTTTTATTATTTTACTATTACTACTGTTTACATATGATACATATATATACATGCATCTATTATTTATATATATACACTTGCATATATTGTTTATACGTGTGTGTATATATATATATATATATATATATATGAATTATATATATATATATATATTAAAAGTTTAATCCTATTAGATTAAAACCTTTAATTTCTTGTTCGTATTTTGTAAGCATTAATTTCTTTCGATTACACTTTGATGTATGTAACAATATATCTATTTTAATTTAATTTATTTAAATTTTTTTTCAGGAGTTATTCTCTTAAAAGTTCTAATACATTCTCTTGCATTTGGCCTTAGGTTTGGCCTTTCACAAATTCCACTTTTATTATTTTCCTATTTGTTCTTGACTTTAAATTCGCCCAACACCAGAACTATAAATAGGCGGTCAAATTTCACATTTTAATAAGTTGATTTAAATCACACCTTTATTTTGGGATTTAGTAATTTGCATGCTAGGTAAATTGTAGTGAGCTATAGAAACTATAGGCTAATAGATAATTGTTCTGTCTATTGCTAAGCTTTTTTCGATTCTTGAATCCTCCACTTGGTACGAATTGCGTGTTTAATTTACTTAGTTAAATTAGTAGTATGCCGAATCCAAGGGTAAGGATTTTAGAAGTTAAGAGCGGCATCTTGCAATAAGACTTTCCTTGGCACTTTCTGCATCTAGTCCTCACTTTCACATCACTGAAATCGAGAGTTTAGATTGATACATGATTGAGATAAATGGCTGAGTGATACAGCATGGAAGGTCCGCCAACCTTAAGAATGAAATACTAGTTTGTGTGTAGCTTGTTAGGAGGGTAGATACATTGGGGACAGGGAGTAAGGTTACTTTACTCACATTTACTTGTTCTTAGAAGGAAATTTTCTAGTTACTATTGTCACGTAAGGTGGTAGTTCTTGTCCCATTTGGAATGAGCAGCTCCTAGCTGTAATTGTGAATTTAACTGCATAGTTCACAGACCTTAGGCTGACAGATCCATGGAGGAACATGAAATCTCTAATCCCAACGTCGGCGTCAATGACGAACCCTACGAGGGTCTAAGTTAGTGCAAGACTACGGTGTATTCCTTTGCAGGGGTACTAATCTAGAAGAGTATTTAGACTGGGAGATTAAGATGGAGAGAATCTTCGAGCTCCACTAGATTCCCGAACACAAGAAGGTTCTTCTCGCGGTGGTAAATTTCACTGAATACGCACTTATTTGGTGGAATCAAGAGGTTGAACAGAGGCACAATACTCTGCCTATGAGAGCTTGTACTCCGCCTCTAATATGATTTGATTTGACTACAGCTATGCGTAAGACTTGTGTTCTTGCGTATTGCTTTAGAGAATTGTATAGGAAGTTACATACACTTGTATAAGGATCTTTATCTATAGATGTTTATTTTAAGAAGTTATAAATGGCAAAGATTAGGGCTAATGTATTTCAAGACGATGCAGCCAGTATGGCTCATTTTCTTAGGGGCCTTAATAGCGGGATATCGTTAGCGATAGAATTGCAGAATACTACTAGTCTAATAGATATGCTACATAAAGTTAGGGTTATGGAGTAATGCATTAAAATCATCCAACCAGTGAGGACAGCATCTAGCACCCCAACTACTTGGAGGAAGAATCCAGTGTACACGCCTTCACCCGCAAAGAAGCCGTCCAACTTTGAAAAAATAGCTATCCAGCCTGCACCATCCACCTCTTCATCTTCAGCAGCTAAAATGCCTTTTACTCCCAGACAACCAACCCTAGACATCACTTGCCACAAGTGTTCCAACCGTGGCCATATGAAAAGCTAGTGCCCTAACATTTGAAAGGTCCTACTAGGGCAAGATGGCGACTACATCTCAGAAGAGAATGAAGACGATAATGTTAATCTCTTCACATATTTAACTAACGACGGTCAGTCTGTTATAGAACACGGCGTTCACAAGCTTGAAGGTGACACACACCTATGGATCGTCGCTTGTTCTTTGACTACGGCTATTGTTCATTCAAAGAAGATTGATCAGCTTTTCGCTAGCCAATCCAGTTGGAGTAGCTTTATAAGTAATTTGATACTATCAGGAGAGATTATGTTGTGGCTGCTACACACCGGAAAGACACCTCCAGGCAAAAGAAGTAATTCTTTCATCTGGTTGATGAAAAAACTCGAGAAGCAATGAACAAGCATTCGAAAATGCCTTTAGCAAGTTTCAGGCTTGCTACCTTTCATTCCCACGCTGACGTAAATGGTAGAGTTTGTGTTCTAATAGTTGATTAGGGGAGTTGCATAAATGTGGCCAGTTTATACATAGTCATAAAGATAAACCTCCCTATCATTAGTCATCGTCATCCTTACCAGCTCCACTAGCTTGACAACTCAGACGGGTACTGATATTAGTTGTTGTGAAATGCCACACGTTGTGGAAGACTTCGCCAAGGAAATTCGAACTTGAAGGTCACAGACTCACTCTCTTTATAAACTCAAAACCTTTAGCTAATTTAAGTGGGATTAGCTGCTTTTATTCTTAAACTTAACTAAAGAGATTAAGAGGTGAACGAACAGAAATCTTGGTGGAACAAGTAAGCTAGACTCTTCTAAGTTTAGGAACTTGCAGAATTATCAATACATGAATAATACACAATGATGTTGATGTGAACCCCTGATCCCCAACGCCGTGGTAACCAAGAACTCAATGTGGAAAGTGCCAAGGAAAGTCTGAATGCAACACGCAGCTCTTAACTTTTAAAATCCTTACCCTTGGATTTGGCATACTACTAACTTACAAAGTAAATTAAACACGCAACTCAAACCAAGTGGAGAAAACTAGAATCGAAACAAAGCTTAGCAATATACAGATCAATTATCTATTAGCCTATAGTTCTTGTAGCTTTTAGCAATTAACAAACATGCAAATTACATAAGCCCAAAATAAGGTGAGTGATTAAAGAAGTATAAAACTATAACTTAAATCATTTAATCAACTAATTAAAAGTGAATTCGGTAGCCCCTATTTATAGAGTAGGTTGGCTGAATTTAGTCCTAAAACAACTAGGAAAAGAAGTGAAATTGGAAACCAATCAAGAGAATGGTTTCTTACAAGAACCAAATCCTAAAGGAACAAGGAGTGGTTGAAATAGGCAGTTCGGCTGCCATGTAGGATGTGTTGGCCGAATTTTACAAGAAGAAATAAGGAAATAAAGAAGTAGAAACAAATCACAAAAAGGTTTCAAGAAGGTAAACCTTTTTGGTAACTACTATCCTACTAAGCCTAGTTGTAACAAACTTGTAACAAACTAACAAACTAGTAACAAACTTTGGGTAGAATTAGGTAACATGTACAAAAACCTAATCCTTTCCCTACCTATGCTTACAAGTGGAGTGTGGGCTGCTCCTTGTGGGCTTGGCTGGCCGAAATGGTGAGATGGACTCCAAGGTGGGTTTCGGCCCATTTGAGGTGGCGCATGGTGGTGATGATGTAGGGAGGTTCTGGAATCTTCTGGAATCTCCCGAAATCATTTTGGAATGTCAAAAATCAAGAATTTCAAGATTCTTCAAGATTCAGTAAACCGCAAAATTCAAGATTTTCAAGAAAATCAAGAACTTCAAGAAATGTCCCTTCCTTCAGCTGGATTGATTAGTAGGCGTCATTTCCCCTGTGATGGAGAGTAAAATGATGCTTTTAACCTTCCTTGCATTCATTTCAAGGGCGTTAGTGTCCGTAACGAGCTGGGCTTCTGTAGCACTCCTTTGAACAAGGTTTTCAAGATCTGATTTGAGCTTCCTTGTTCTTCTTCGGGTCATAGGCCCAACTATGTCAACGAACGGATCTCTCTGATATGGGCTCGGGTCCTGGAGCATTGGCGGGCCTCTATGAAGCACACGAACCTCTGCTGCACTTTCTAAACCTTCATTACTCGAACTGGGATCCTCTGCATATTGACTTGGCTAGGGCTAGGGATGCCCTCATCATTCCCTCCCGGTTGGAAAGGATTCGATCTCGAATCAGGATCCTGGTCAAAATTAAATGGAGACAAGTCAGCAACATTAAAAGATGCACTAACACTCTACTCACCTGGTAGATCCAGTTTGTAGGCATTATCCCCCATCTTTGCTATAACTTGAAAAGGCCCATCGCCTCTGGAGTGGAATTTTGTCCTTCGGACTGCTGGAAACCTTTCCTTTCTCATGTGAACCGAAACCTAGTCGCTTGGTTCAAAGTTCACAGCCTTGCACCTTCGATTTGCATCTAAGGCATACTTGGCATTTTTCCTCTCAAGGCTTTGCCTTCCGGTTGGCTTTGTGGATTCTGACTCATAACTTGTGTTGTTTTTAGCCTTGGATATCCTCATCATTCCCTTTCAGTTAGAAAGGATTCATCCTCGAATCCAATTTGCTGTAAAAACAAACAGACCAAGTCAGTAAAATTAAAACAAGAACGTAGATCATATTTACCTGGCAAACAAGTGTGTATGCTATGCCTCTCAATTGTGCAACCACTTTGAGTGTTGAAGTAGGGAATTCGTATCCCCCCTGCACTTTTGGAATCGATTTCAAGGACAGTGAGAATCACTCGTAATTCTTCAAGAACCTCTCAAGAACCTTTTAGACGCTTGCAAGAAACTATCGGGAAGCATCTAAAACCTCATGAACTTATCCATACTCCTCAAGAATAATTACATATCAATAAGAAATCTCAAATATTAGTTGCAGGCAGATATAGTTAGATCAACCAAACTATATACTCAACACTTAGATTAAAAGAATTATGCACGTGAGCAGTAAGACTATCACAATTGCATAATTATTATAACCAGCAGAAATTGCATGTATAACTGATGTGACTACCAATTAATAATTACAGAGACAATTTCTGAGAAAGACATTTTAGGGAAATAGTGAACTACAAAAGCATGCAGTCTTTAAACCAAAAGATGTATCCCATGAGGCTATGCACATGTTTAAGATTCACAATACTCAAGATGTTGTAAAATCCCTAACATGATGATAACCAATAAAAGGAGAATCAATGTAAAAGTAAAAGTGTACCTTTGTGAAGCATATTCTAAAGATACCTAATACTATGACTTACACTTCGATTCTCAGGCCAAGTAAGAAGGAATAACAATGGCACCAAATCTCCTGATAGGGGTCAATTTGCACAAAGTTATACCCTTATAATGCCGTTTGCAAGGGTATAGTAGTACGTAACCCTAGTAAAGAATCACGTGCAACCAAGGCACCAAATCTCCCTGGTGGGATCAATTTGCTCAAGGTAGATTGATTCTCAAAGTAATGGCCACCATGAGTTGTGCATTCGTAACTAGGGGCACTTCTCCTCCTGACATACCTAGTAACCAAGAAAGATTCCTGTGAAGAACAAGTAAAAGTGAGCAGAGTAACCTTACTCCCTTGTCCCCTTAGTATGGCCCCTTTAACAACTACACACAACCCTGTGTATTGCTCTTAGGGATGGCAACCCTTATGTGCTGTATCACTCAGCCTTTTACCTCAGTCCTGTATACTCAATTAAGGTCACAAAATCCTGGGCAAAGGTAACAAGCAAACAGTCAATCACACAAAGAACAAAACTATATAGGAAAGTGCCAAAACTCTTTCTGAAAAAAGAACTTGGTTCAATTTTAAGTTGTAAAAACACCTTTTTGAAAAAGAAAATTTGATAATATAGCTCAAATAAGAAGCACACCGATAAGGAACTTTCGGGGAGAAGCCCTTAAAGTGCAAAGAAAATGACAGTGTATGAAGATAAAATTCAAGCTATAATTCAGAGTAATCGTTTAGGTAGCACGAAAAGATAGCAAGCTTAAGAAGCAGGGCAATTCAATTGAAGAGACAAGAATAATCAGCAGGTTTGAAACAAATCAGGAAAGACCTAACTAACCCAAGAAGTGATCACCCTACCCAGCGGGTAATCAAGAAACCAATTCCAACCAATTTATTCAAGTTTTTCTGAAATTTTAACCCCTGTGGCGGAAAAATTCCCCTAATGTCACTGTGGTGCTGTGGGGAGTAGTGGCGAAAATGAACACTATCAACTTTGCAAGCAAAATGACAGAGAAGAAGTTCCCAATAAAGAAAAGAAACCTCTTTGGCTTTGGAGCGTACTACTGTGGGGAGTAGTGTCGATGAACGAACACTATCAACTTTGCAGGCACACTGTAAACCGTGGAGAAATCAATCCTTGAAACAATTGCCACAAAGATACCAAAAATTGCAATTTTATCACCTCCCAACCCTAATATGCGGTTTTATAACTTTAGGCAGCACAACGATACAATTTCAAGAATCCAAAACAAAGTATCAAGATACGTGCAAATATATATCACAAATGGCAAAAACAAGGTGAGTGGTTTAACATCAACCGCCAAAGTTCACCAAATTAACACAATTTGCAAATAGGGAGAGGCGAGTAAAAAGTCCAAATTAAAGAGCAATTTCAGCAACAAAAAGTGTCAGTTATCCTTTAATTGTTACCAAAAACAGCACTAATTGGATCACAAAGGCAATTGCAAAAAAGTACCAAAAGTGAGCAATAGAGCCCTAGCTTTAAAAACCCTAAAAACCGATCAACTTTGAAGAAACCGATTTTTAAAACCTTCTTTTCGATTTTCCCTTTCTTTTTCAAGCCAAAATTTTGATTTTAATTTGCAAAAATAGTATGAGCAATATCAAAATAGTTTATTTAAGAAAAAGAAATTTTTTTCTCAAACATGAGCGTTCTTTTCCACAAAATCAGTAATTAAGTAGATTAAGGGAATAGAAAACACCTGATGAGTTGATTGTGTTACTCCAATCTCCTTTTATCGAGTAAACAACCTTGGCTCTGATACGAATTGATGTGAACCCCTGATCCCCAACACCGTGGAAACCAAGAACTCGATGCGGAAAGTGCCAAGGAAAGTCTGAATGCAAGACGCAACTCTTAACTTCTAGATTCCTTACCCTTGGATTCGGTAGACTACTAACTTACAAAGTAAATTAAACACACAATTGGAACCAAGTGGAGAAAACTAGAATCGAAATAAAGCTTAGCAATAGACAGATCAATTATCTATTAGCCTATAGTTCCTGTAGCTTTTAGCAATTAACAAACATACAAATTACATAAGCCCAAAATAAGGTGAGTGATTAAAGAAGTATAAAACTATAACTTAAATCATTTAATCAACTAATTAAAAGTGAATTTGGCAGCCCCTATTTATATAGTAGGTTGGCCGAATTTTAGTCCTAAAACAACTAGGAGAAGAAGTGAAATTGGAAACCAATCCAGATATTGGTTTCTTACAAGAACCAAATCCTAAAGGAACTAGGAGTGGTTGAAATAGGCAATTCGGCTGCCATGTAGGATGTGCTGGCCAAATTTTCAAGAAGGAATAAGGAAATAAAGAAGTAGAAACAAATCACAAAAAGGTTTCAAGAAGGTAAACCTTTTTGGTAACTACTATACTAGTAAGCCTAGTTGTAACAAACTTGTAACAACCTAAAAAACTAGTAAAAAACTTTGGGTAGAATTAGGTAACATGCACAAAACCTAATCCTTCCCCTACCTAAGCTTCCAAGTGGAGTGTGGGCTTCTCCTTGTGGGCTTGGCTGGCCGAAATGGTGAGATGGACTCCAAGGTGGATTTCAGCCCATTTGAGGTGGCGCATAGTGGTGATGATGTAGGGAGGTTCTGGAATCTTTTGGAATCTCCCGGAATCATTTCAGAAAGTCAAAAATCAAGAATTTCAAGATTTTCAAGATTCTTCAAGATTCAGTAAACCGCAAAATTCAAGATTTCCAAGAAAATCAAGAACTTCAAGAAATTTCCCTTCCTTCAGCTGGATTGTTTAGTAGGTGCCATTTCCCTTGTGATGGAGAGTAAAATGATGCTTTTAACCTTTCCTTGCATTCATTTCAAGGGCATTGGTGTCCGTAACGAGCTGGGCTTCTGTAGCACTCCTTTGAACAAGGTTTTCAAGATCTGATATGAGCTTCCTAGTCCTTCTTCGGGTCATAGGCCCAACTTTGTCAACGAACGGATCTCTCTGATATGGGCTCAGGTCCTGGAGCATTGGCTGGCCTTTGTGGAGCACACGAACCTCTGTGGCACTTTCCGAACCTTCATTACTCGAACTGGGATCCTCTGTATGCTGACTTGGTGTAGGGCTGGGGATGCCCTCATCAGATGTGATCCAGCTCCTGGATGGACGAAAACACAATGGAAACGACTGTTCTAAGTGTTGCTCCGCTAGTTGGTGAAACCTTGACCTGCCAATAAATGGGCAAAACGAAACCTCGGTATTGATAACCTTTACCCACGAGTGTGCAATGTTGATAACCTCGGTATAAGCACGCCACGAACAACTCACCAAAATATTGTTTGATAAGTGTTTGAACGCCACAAGACAAAGTCTTGATAAGTTCGAAAGTTCTAAAAAGAACCAAGAGTTAAGAAACTCACAATTTTACATTTCATCAAAGTTATCCTAAATAGCTTACAAGAGCGGCCTTTTATAGGCTACAAAATGTCCTAGAAAAGACTTCTATGTCCTTAATGAAAAGTCTACAAACTTTATCTAAAACTTAGATTTACAAAGATAAGGAAATAATTAAATCTAATCTCTTGACACTCTATATACCCGAATGTGTAGTCAATTGTGTGACTTGAATTTCCTCTTTAATTCCCATGCATTAATTAGTTTTTAATTCTAAAAAACTGATCTCTCTCTTCCTTGAATTTGCTTTTGCTGAATGCACATCCCAAACAATGTGCCATTTTCATTGCATTTAATTCAATCAAATGGCCTTTCATTTAATTGAATTTAAAGATGTACTTACTCTTCTTGGGAGACTTTAATGAGGTCATTTACTCCATATGGCTGAATGTACATTCCAATAACTCTAAAGTTTTGAAACTGTAAAAATCCTCTTCAAGTTCTCCCTTGTTTGACTGAAACTCCAAGCAAGACTTTAGAGCTTGTTGACGTGTTTTCATGGTGAATAATTTATTCAAGGCTTGAAGTTTGGCTTGAAAATTAATCTCCAAATGAATTCATAAAACATTGAGCTTGCCCAACCTCTCGTTTGGGCAAATATCTAGTGTCAGAGTCGGATTGCATCATTCCCCTCTTCTTAAAGAATATTTGTCCTCAAATCTGTGCCCGCATTAATCAATAAGGACAAAAATAAGAATGATGGAAATCTCTTAACCTTCTTCCCTTACCAATGTTTAAGCCTTGAGTTTTCTCCAAAACTTGAAATGAACTAAATGTCCTCTTCTAACCCGACCCTCGACGTCGAACCCCAACCTCGAACCTCCTATCGAGAAGCAAAATATAGTCGTTATATGACCATTTGAAGTAATTTCTTCACTTCTATAAATACCCCCAAGCTATAAAAAGATGGAGAATGGTCGCCCAACATATCCTACACTCAAGAAACTTCAAGAGCCATATTTCATACATTTTATATGTAAAATTAGTTAATTGAGTTAGGATTGGAAAGAGGGTTTTATGCCCATTTAGGTAGAGTTTTATTTTCAGCTCACTTGTGGTTGAGCAATGCATTGTCTTCATTTTTATCTAAGTCCTAACCAAGTGAGTGGTTGAGGCAGCTTATAAAAAGTCCTAATCTCTTGTTGAAGAGTTGGGTAAGGTGTAAAAGGGAGATTGAAGAAAGGAGGAATCTTGAGTAAGTCTTAATTCTTGAGAAGAGTTAGGCTAAAGATTCATTTCCTAAGAATGGGTGGAGTCAAGAGTAAGACCCTAAGTCCTCGAGGAAGGATGGGGGCAAAAGATCCAATTCCTAGTCTTAGGAAATTAGAGAAATCCTAGCTTAGAGTTAAGATAGGATTACCGTGTAAAAAGTCTTATTCTCTTGAGAAAAAGTTAAGCAAAGGGATTGAAACACTCCTTTAAGTGTTTCCTAGTTGTGTAGAAATCTCAAGTTGTAGAACTTGGGGAGTGGAGTAGGATTCAAGGAGAATCCAAACCACTATAAATTTGGTGTGTTTTTGCTATGTTTGTTTATTTGCTTTCATGATTTGCAAATCATTAATCACACACCTCACTTTGTAAAATCTATTTTTACACTTGTCTTTGAAAATGAGTTTTTCAAAGTTGCTCTTCTGTGTAGAAGAAATTTTTAAAGGGTCAAGAACCTAATTCACTCCGTCCCCCTCATAGGTTGCTATTGATAACTGGGATTTTAGGATCCAATAGTTACTGAAAAGGACTCAGGGAATGAAGCAGAGCCTGTTTGTGTATTACATTGAGGCCCAACAATGCTGCAGGACCTGAGTCTATACCAAAAGGATCCATCTGTGGATATAGTTGGGCCTATGCCTCGCAGAAGGACCAGGAAGCTCAAGGCTGATCTTACAAACCTAGTTCGAGAATGTGCCAGGCTAGCCCAGGTTGTATCCGAGATAAATGCCCTTGAAAGGCTCTATGGTAGTTCCTCGCCTTGTGGTTCTGGATCAGGGCATCACTCTTGTCCTGCTCGGGCAGGGGCCGCTTCAGCTTCTAATGTTGTAAGTTGGCCTTTAGTTCATCAAACTATGTAGTGAACTTATCGTTAGCTCGACTGTCACCTGTAGAAGGGCTTTCATGTCAAGTGGCATGTCGTCTGCCATCTTGTGTGGTAGAGAACCTCCAATTTAAGACAAGTTTTGAATAGATGATAATAACCTCAGCCCTTGTCCCATTGCTGTATCATGTCCTAAGAACTACTTCCAAGTGTATCGCTCTAGGGTGGGCTTACCCTTGTAAAAACATGAAGCTAAAATCACACAAGTAACACTTATTCACAATAAGAAATTCTCAAAATTTGGGATGCGGGACCCTACTTTTGCTTTTGATTTGAAGAAAAGAAATTTTTTTTGTAAACCAATTTAGATATGAAGTGCACAAGGAGGAAATTCGAGGTTAAGTCCTCAATTTTAGTAAATTAATGTAATGTGCACGAGTACAAGATCCAAATTGATATTAAGATCTAATGTTCAGGTAGTACAAAGGAAAGAAATTTTTTAGGCAATTTTGTAGGGCTAATTCAAGAATTAACAGAAGCAAAGAATAATTAACAGGGTTGAAAAAAATTAGGAAATTGTCCCAAGATATGATTATCTACCCAATAGGTAATCCAAAAAACCTAGTTGTACCAAAAATTATCAGCTTCCCATTGCAAAAACAACACACAACTTTTCGGACACAAAAAAAAAAAAAGAGAGAAGCCAAAATTACAAATTCACACAAGCAGAGATAAAATTGTAATTTCACAAATTAACTCCCGGGTTTGTGATTTTTTGGTTTTCTGCCAATCCAATAACTTAATATATATCTCAAGAATTAAAGACATGCAATTTCAGAAACCAAAATTGATGATTACACAAACAAGAAGAGATCCCAACAAACTAGGGCAAAAGTTGTAAACTAACCCTAGATGCTGGAAACCCTAACAAAAATTCCCAAGCCCTAGTGAAACCAAAATTTTCCTAATAGAAGCCTATATTATTTTTGAAAACAGCCCTAGGAGTTTCTAAACCAAATTTTGATTTTCAATGGCCCCCCTATTTGTGATTATTTTCAAATTTTCTTTTCCAATCCTACCTCCGTTTTCAACTTTTCCCCAATAAGGAAGAGAATTAAAAAAATAGATGGATTCACAATATGCACAGTTGAATTATCCTGACAAAATCTAAGTGTTAACTAAAAAATTTTATAGGCTAGAATCGTCTACCTCCCTTGTGCTGTTTGAAAAAAAAAAAACAGGAATCGAAGAAGAGAAGAAATAACCTGATTGATTTGGCTATGTTATTTTAGCCGCCTTCTACCAAAAACAATTTCCCTTGGCTCTAATTCCAAATCTGATGTGATTTGTTCCTAATGGAGGTGGAAAGTGCCAAGGAATGTGAATTGTTGTTGATCACAAACTCACTATCTTGATGATTTCGAAAATACAAGCAAGGAAATAGGAAGACAAGCTACTTTAGCCATTACCTAGTGATAATTAATGATTTGAAACTATTATAATTTACGTGGAGGAAGTAACCTAAATTTACCTTGGTTTCGCTTATGTCAATTTCAGTAATTACATGCAAAATACATAAGTGCAAAGAAAGAGCTCTTAAAGCTAAGGATTAAATTTTACACAAGATATAACAAATCTTAATTCTCTAGCTGTATTATTTTTGCATGCCCATTTAAATAGACTAGAGTTGTGCACCTTTTAGAAGTATAAGCAAAAAGGAATAGGAAACAAATAAAAGTGGAATCTAACTAGAGTTGGTATTCCTTACAAGAAACATGT
Source organism: Leptodermis oblonga (assembly GCA_016801395.1). Taxonomy (NCBI): domain Eukaryota; kingdom Viridiplantae; phylum Streptophyta; class Magnoliopsida; order Gentianales; family Rubiaceae; genus Leptodermis; species Leptodermis oblonga. The sequence continues at coordinate 19,460,314 of CM028756.1, read as the reverse complement.
TTCCAAAAAGAACATGGGAACTTGGTTGGCAATTTTTGGCTATCTCAAAGAAAGAGGAAGGCCAAAAATCCCTTGAAAACAAGGAAGAAGAAATTGTAATTCTAATGCAAAAAGGATTTAAGAAGTGGAACCTTTTTGGAATCAATTAATAAGGAGTTTAATTTTAGTTATAGCAAACTTGTAACAACCTCAAATAAACCTTAACAAACTAGGGAAAGAATTAGAAAACATGCACAAATCCTAATTACAATCCAAGAACCTCAAAACCTAACCCTAACCCTAACAAGAACAAGAAATTGGTTATGTGCGTTATGTGGGCTGACTGAAATTGTGGAGCTTGAGTGCTGATGGATTTGGCTCAAAAATGCATAGCATGATTTTTTAGCCATCGTAGGAAAACTTCACCAGATAGTTTTTGAATGTTTCTGATGCAATTAGAAGCTTTCTGAACCCTTCAGAAATGCTAGAAATCAAGAAAACCAATGTTCTTCACGTTTCTTCAAGATTCGTAATAAGTTAATAAACTGGGAAGTTTAAAGCTTCAATATATATCAAGAAACATTTCAAGAGGTTCAAGATAGCTTTTAAGAACTTCAAGAAATGCCTCGACCTTCAAATGGAAGGATTAGGAGCTCCAGTTTCTTCAGCTATCTCAGAGATAACCATCGAACAATTCTTCTTCACATGAATTCCTCGAGCGGGGTGCCAAGAGTTAAGTGAGGAATTGCTTTCTCGGGTTCAATGAAGCCAAGGATAACCTGATCACATGGCGTACTCCTTTCATTGGTGGCTGAAGTTTCTCACTCACCTATGACACCTCGACAGATGTTTCGCCATCTTCCTAACCTACTGTAGCGAAGTTCCCTTCCACCCCCTCTCTCGTCTCTTCTTTCATTATTCTCATACAATAGTATACATTAGTCACAATAGAACATTGCTTTCAAAATTATTATTTTGGGGGGGTGGGGGGTGGGGCAGTATGTCACCTTTATTATTTTTCCCTTATACACTACTACTTCGAGCACGGATTTGGCTTACCCACATGTTAGAACTAAGGTTCCAATCATTGTTTTCATTGATGAGTTAACAAATATGTGCAAATGTGTAATGTTTTCTTGAAGTGAAAGTGCATAAAATATTCTATGGTAAATTCACAAACCCGACCCACAAACCCACCTTGACACCACATCAACAGTCTTTTGAGTTACTGCCCAAAAGAAGAAGAAAAATGTGAAGACACAAACCTGTCCTTAAAGGCATCTTGACATCGAAGATTTCTGCCCAGAAATCCATGAACCCAGCTTCGAGACCCTCTTGAAGTTGAAGCTACTAAAGACAAAAGAAACAACAAAATAAGAGTTATCCATTGTTTTCAAAATTCAAATTTTGGAAAGCAATGAACCTAGGGTTCAATATCGAGGTCACTGTCTAAGGTTCCAATGGGTATATTTTAGGCTAGCTTTTTTTTACGATTTGTGATTGTTTGAAGTCATTTCTTCACTCTTGCAAATACCTCCTAGCTCAAAAATGAAGGCTAATCATCCCCAAAAACTCTTCTACACTTAATATACATTCAAGAGTTATATTTTAAATATTCTTAGCCATTAGAGGTAGGATTAAAGAGTTTAGAAAAAGGCTTTTATGCCCCAGTGTTAGAGCTTCAATGAAAACTCTTTTTATGAAGAATCTCATATTGTAAACACATTGAGGGAAGTCCTAAACACTTGAGAAGCGTTGTAGGCAATTTTTAAGTGAGAAAAAAGTTCTATGCTTTTGATTAAGAGTTAGGTAAGAAAAAAGGGGAATCAATAAGAGAATGAGAAGTCCCAACTCAAGAGGTTGAGTGTGGGCAATTGTAGAAGTCCTAGCTTTAGATAATTTAGGCATTGGGGGTTAAAATCCTACACCTAAGAGGTTTGATTAGGTAAAAGGTAAAGGTCCTAGCTTAGAGCTAAGTTAGAAGTTTGTCAAAGTCTTGATCAAGAGGTTGATCAAGCAAAAGTCCTAATTTCTTGGCAAGGGGTCTTGAGTAAGTACCAAGACCTTGAGAAAGATTAGGCAAAAGATCCATTGCTAGTATCAGGCAAGGAAGTCCTAGTCTAGAGCTAGATTAGGCAAGGTGAATAGTCTTAAGATCAAGAACTCGATCTTAAGAAAGTGTAAGGTTTGGAACACACCTTTAAGTATTTTCTAGATTTGATTAAGAAATCTTAAGTTGTAGAACTTAGGGAGTGGACTAGGATTCAAGGGGGAATCTAAACCACTATAACTTGGTGTGTCTTGCTTTGTTTATTTATTTTTTTTCATGATTTAGCAAATCACAACTCACACACCACACTTGCAATTTGGTTTTTAAACTTGTCTTTGAAAAGGTTTTCAAAATTGTTCTTCTTTGCAAGAAATTTTTGGAAGTGTCTATAACCTAATTCACCCCCTCCCCCTCTTAGTTTGCTAATCGACTTTTTAATTGGTATTAGAGTGACTGTCAATTTGAAGATTTAACAACCTTTGATCTAAAGATCATTTTTGCAACCTTCTATGATTTTTAGAGTCTTACTCTCCTACGTTATTATTTGTGCATTAGTTTTCTTACTTTGCACAAAATTGCTAAAGGTAAAAAAATGGCCAAGAAGGTGACTGGTAGGCAAAGACTTCAGATGATTCCTTAAGTGAGGAGGAGAAAACCACAAGAAAGTGCTTTATTGGAAGTAATCTACAAGAGGTAACTAATTCTTCCAACTCTTCTTTATGTGGTAGTGAAAAGCATGGTACTCATAGTGATAATGAGTTTGATCATTTTGAGTTTGTCACTAAATTTCATGACAATTGTATAAATGCCAGAAAAAAGAATGATGTACTAGAAAAGAAAATTACTTCTTTTAAGATTAATGTTACATCTTTAAAAGAAGAAAATTCTACTTTGAAGAGAGAAATGATGAGTTGAGAGAAAAGTAGATGAAATAAGTACTTTGCTAGCTAATGAAGATTCAAATTATATTGACTTGAAAAAGTATTATTAGCTTGTCTTAGATGAAAATGAAAAATTTCATGAAAATGCTAAGTCATACGATGTGTTGAAATATGAGTAGGAATGCATGAAAAAGAAAATTGAAGATTTGAGTGCAAGTCTTAAAATTTTGACTTTAGAGAAAGATAACTTAGAGAAGTTGTTAGGAAATAAAAATATTGGACGTGATAAATATAGCTTGGGTTATGAAAATTACAAAAATCGTGATGTATCATTTACTCCTACTGCTTTTGTAAATGCTTCCAAAGAAAAGTGTTAGAGCTTCATTGTAAACTTCTTTTATGGAGAATCTCTTCATGTAACCACGTTGAGGGATGTCCTAAGCACTTGAGAAGTGTTGTAGGCATTTTGTAAGCGAGGAAAAAGTCCTAAGCTCTTGATTATGAGTTCAACACGAAGAAAAGGGGAGCAAGAAGAGAAGGAGAAGTCTCAACTCAAGAGATTGAGTATGAACAGCTGTGAAAGTCCTAGCTCTTGCTAAGTTAGGTATTGGGGTTAAAATCCTACATCTAAGAGGTTGGATTAGGTAAAGGGCAAAGGTCATAGCTTAGAGCTAAGTTAGGAGTTTGTCAAAGTCTTGATCTAGAGATTGATCAGGCAAAAGTCCTATTGGCTAGGTAAGGAGAGTCTTAAGAAAGTTCTAAGGCCTTAAGAAGGTTTAGGCAAAAGATCTATTGCTAGTATTGGACAAGGAAGTCCTAGTCTAAACCTAGATTTGGCAACGGGGAAATTTTAAGATCAAGAGCTTGACTTAAGGAAGTGTAAGGGTTTGGAACACACATGTAAGTGTTTCCTAGATTTGATTAGGAAATCTCAAGTTGTAGAACTTGGGGAGTGGACTAGGATTTGATTAGCAAAAGTCTTTGCTTGATCTCAAGTTGCTTTGTTTATTTATTTGCTTTCATGTTTTAGAAAATCACAACTCACACACCACACTTGCAATTTTGTTTTTACACTTGTTTTTCAAAAGGTTTTCAAAATTGTTCTTCTTTGCAAGAAAGTTTTTAAAAGTGTCTACAACCTAATTCACTCCCTCCTCATCTTAGGTTGCTAATCAGCTTTTCACCACTTCCCTTTAAATTTTTTTTACAACGCCCAGTGCTTAAATACTTTTGCAGAACTAGGCATAATGATACCTAAATGAATAATATTATATGTGAGGCTAAAAATGATTTTTGCATACCTTTGTATGTGAATAGAATGGTTTAGCCTAGTGATCACCCTTCTCAGCTTACTTTAAATATTTTTGAGCCTACCTGGATGTTTTGTTGAGTATTAGATTTCTCCCTTGTTTGTCAATTCAAACAATCAAAATAATTTCCAAACTTTGTGTGACCAAACAATGGGCTTCCGTGCTAGGTTTTAACCCTTTTGGCCTTCTAAAAATCCTTGTCCTATCTTATTCTCAAGTGAACCAATTTTGACCTTAATGCCAAATTTTTTGTAAGTAACTAAATAAAACCCTATCCATGTTTAGCCTACTTTTGTATCATTTTCCATGGAATAATTGCATGATACGTTGGCGATCGGAAAGAATTGCACAGTTAAGGTTCAATGTTGAAAATTGCATACTAGATTGTTGGGTAAATATGGGATAGTTGCATAAAATACTGTTAGTAAGTACGATCAAAATTGTGATGTTTATTATTCAATGCGAAAGATTTTGTGTAATGGATTGGAATGTATAAAGGAGTGTAATGGAAAATGTGGCTTGCCCGAACTGATAATAAAAAGAAAAAATATATGTTACTGGGGCAAGGCAATTATATTGCAAGCTTATGTTTAAATTGTAAAGTGCCTTAGGCACATACTATTTTTTTTTGTGTGCCTGATTTGGATTTACTTGGTTTAAAAAGAAAAAAGCCTCAGTTGCATTTAAAAGATTAAGAGTGCTTTCTATTCTGTGCACTCTATATATTGGCAGCTGAGCTATCAATAGAGTAAAGATTTCTAGGTTAGTTCATGCTATATGTTATGGTTATTTATGGAATTTAAGCCTTTGTTTTATCCTTTTGTTTTGACCATTCTTCTAATCCAAATCCCCATTACATCTCAACTGAAATAGGTTGTTTTTAATGATTGCATTTTGTTTGAATTTTTTTTTTTGAAAAATAAAAATTTTATTAATGGTGTTGTCTAACTGCGATTGAAAGAAGACCAAGATCCAGTCAACACAGCTGATTACAATATATTTGATCTGATAATTAACAGATCTAAACCATAACGGTGTATCTAATCTACTAAACTGTAAATCTATACCTAGTATAGATCTGAACATAGTAGAAACATATAACTGAACAAATCTTGCGGCGATAGTCACGGATCTGCCACTAATTGCTGATGAAAGCTTCAAGACTGAATCTTCAACCAAGTCTTTGTACACCATGGCCATGAATCGAATTATCATAGCTAGAAAGAAAATCACCATATATGGAGAGAAACACCACAGATGGAGAGATAAACACCATTCATGAAGAGAGAAACACCATAAACGGAGAGAAAAATAACAGAAACATGGATAAAATTTAAAACTAAAACAAACTAAATAAAGCATTGCAGGAACAAAAGTATAACTACTTCCCTCATCCTCCTTCATCCATGAAGGAGGATCAGGGAAGAAGATAAATTTTAGAGAGAGACACAGGAGAGGGGAGGCGGCTGAGAGAAATAATAAATCAGATGCATGCACTTTGTTTGATTTAAACTGTGGAGATTAAAAAATTTCCAAGCTTGGTAGAATCTATATAGACTAGGAATTGTGCACCCCTAATTTTTCCAGTAAGATAAGTGTTACACTACCTAAAGAAGTTCACTTGCCAACACAAATTTATTCGGCATTGGTATGCATCTAAAAATGAATTTTCTTATACGTTTATACGTTTTGTACATCACTATAGATTAGTTCAATAAGTTTTTTTTATTCTGGGCACATCAAACAAATGTTTTCTTGGACAACCATAAAATTGCTTATCCAATGTGCTTAATTGTCCCACTCTTTTGTTATTATTACATCATTGTTAAATGCTTAAGGACAAGCAAAAGCATAGTGGTGAGTACTTTGATCGAGTGAATTAATAGCTTACCCTGGGAAGGTTAAGTACCCTAAACAACCTAGAAAAGATATATTTATTGCACTAACAAACCTTGTTTCGTGCAAATATAGAAATCCCAAGGGTCGAGATGAAAGTAGTAGAACAAGTGCTAAAATGAAAGCAAAATGCCCAAGTACCAGCCACGCCAGTCAAGTCAGAGAAGAATCGATGGAATAACCCTGGAGAACAAGCTCACTTGCCTCAACGCAATCACAACTTGCCATTTTGATGAAAGTCGCGCATAAAGGGGAAGAAGAAATTCGTCATTGGATCCATTTCCTCTTTCTTCTGGCACAAACAACTTGATTAAGGAAACATGGATTCTATTTCCATATTCATGAAGATTGTACATTCCACTTCCATTGTGACGCCCCGCCTTGAGGGCCATTCCTACAAAGAAGTCCAAGTCGGTTCAAGGGGTAGCATCATTTAGGGCTCTCGCTAAAAAAATTGACAGAGATAATAATAAAAGGAGAAGTTACCTTTATCTGAAAACATTCAATAGTACTCCCTCCGTTCCATAAGAAGGGTCCATTTTGACATAGAAACAACTTATTATGGATGTCAATGTATAACACCTAAAATAGCTATTTGACACTCTTTATTCCATATTTATATTTATTTATTAAGTATAGACTAACTGTGGACCATACATGATTATATTAGTAAGGGAAGGGGGTGTAAAAAAATTCAAAGTGAACTATTCTAAAGGAACTAAAAATATTTTTTAAAGTGGAATCTTCTAATGAAACAGAGGGAGTACTTATTAAAAGTAAACTTGTCCAGTGCGGAAGCTTGAAAACATTATTTGGGACAGTCATCGACCCAATTATCCCATTATCAAAAACTATTATCTATGCATAACTATTAAAAGATAAAAACTCTCCAATAATTATTATTACATAGCAAAATCAATGTGCGGAAGTACAAAACAAATCTTCTCATTATATCACTCTACTTGAGGTCTAATGTAAGGCTAAAGATTCACATTTCCTCTAGCGGCCTCACTACTAATGACCTAAAAAAGATATACTATGAAGGGGTAAGCTTCACTAAGCTTAATGAGAGACCTCGGATTTTCCATTTTAGAAAAGTACCCACCGTTGCTTCTCAAAATGAGGCCATAACAAATTTCTTTTGTAGGTACATATGTAACCAAAACTATATGGAAGTGAGAGTTCAAAATCCATTTTCAAAAAAAATGCACAGTTAAACAAAATCATTTTTCTAGAAGTTTTGTTGAAGAGAATACATTTCACTAAAATATACAGCAGTAGCCAAATCGGGGATACTATTAAAATTCCTTTGGCGAGCTCAAGTCAAATCATTTACTCAATCGGTAGATACCAAAATAAAACTTTTTCAGTTTCTAACTCCAAATAGCTATTTTAAAGTCAAGCGTCAAGTTTGAGCAAGGTTTTCAAAATATCTTTCTAGTCAAAGCCATGTAGATATTTCAAATAGCAAGTGTAAAGACAAAGCAAGAAGTATAACCAGGGAATCCCAATAAAATATAATCAAGTCAAATGCAAGTCATCTTCATGGACTTCCTATTGTCATTGCGGAAGTATATCTAGCAGTTTAGGCATGTAAAGCAAGTCATGGTAATAATCAAGGCAAGCAAATCAACCGAGTCATGCATCTCTATTTCCTATAGTAGAGCATAATAATCAAGGCAAGCAAATCATACATCACTATTTCCTATAGCATATACTGAAATAGCATGGTAGCATAGATACAACTTTCATATGCACAAATTTGAGCCACTAGACTCCTAGCAAGTAGATTTCACAAACAAGCTTTCTCTAATAAAGCTAGGTCAGAATCTATTCAAGTGTTAGATTTGTTCAAGTACTTGATGGTTTGCAAAGCACATTGCCCCTGCGGTAGCCATACAACAGAGGTATGCTTGACGACATGGGTTTTGGATCCTGGCCCTTTTTCATCTCAGGCCACAATTGTTCCTCCCATAATGAAGGAGTGTCGACTGTCTGCGACACTGGTCTTCACCAGCAGGCCCTTCTTAGGGAGCGAACGGATACATGTCAAGTAAAGCAAGAAGACTCAGAGCCCGAGTCCTAACTAGTAGGTCGCCGACCTATTTCACGGTATGGTGATCATGGCAACCCTAGCATGCTTCATACTTATCTATAGGCATTATGCAATCCTAGATGACATGCAACCATTCTGGTCCGGTACGTCATGCTTTCATATCATTATAAGCATACATAGTTTCACGTAAACAAGTTATCATGTCAAGTTAAGCATGGTACATAGTAATCATACAAAGCATTATTATGTCAAACAGGCATGTGACAGATAAGTATACATACTTAGCATCAAGTTTGGAAAACAAGCAAGTCTGAGGCGTTATTATATCATGTCAAGCGAGAACGTATCACATAAGCATACATCGCATGTGCAGTAACTCAAGAACTCGATAAGGAAATACAGTTCATGTGTAGCCATTCAAGCAATTCAATTTCAGTTACATGCAATTGAGGTATAGGCAACCTCTTACTTTAGTCCGGCAATAAATGGTATAATTACATGCATAATAAGTATAGTTAAGTTAAATCTTTATGAATATATCAAGTAAACTCCTCACCTTGTATAAGCGAGGTCAAAGTCCAACTAGTGCAAGCGAGTCAATCCTAGTCAATCTCGGTCAAGCACGACAAAGTTCTGAAGTAATTAACCTGCTAGTTATGTACTAAGGCTAATTAAGGTATAACCTAAGATAAGCATAATCGTGCGAGTGCAAGTTTATAAAACATGTTTCAAGTTTGGGGAAGGTTCGATGTCGAGCGGCTATCGAAAGTGATATCGAGATAAGGATCGACACCAAAGAGGATGTCGGATAACTTAAATAGCTTTCTACATCGAAAGACTATCAATCATGTTTTGAGAGGTTACTAATTTCTAAACATAGAGATGAACTAAAGAGATCACTTTTGAGATCTAATGTTGTCGGAAGGGTTTCCGAAAAGATTTCGGGTCTTCTGGACTTTTAGCAAAATCATTTATTAAAAGGCAAATCTTTTAATATCAAACTCATATACACTTGTAAACATCAAAACAAGATGTGTTCAAAATTTTAAAAAATTTCAAAACATATTTGAAATATTTTTGGAAAATGCTCCAAATCATTTAGGAGTTGCAGCAAACCATTCTCAATTAAAAGCTTAAGAGTGTTCTGATCTGCCAAGTAAAGTTTAAAAGTTCTTTTCTCTTAGTTGGAAAGTATATTGACACGAAATTTAACCATAAGCTAAAAGACATGTCAAAATAGCTACTGTAAAATTTTCAGGATTTTTGGATGAAAGAAAAGTTAGATATAAAAATCCCAACTTTCAGTTTTTCTGAAAAAAGACTGTGGCGATCAGTCCGCTTTAAAATTTATGAACCAAAAACTAAACATCTTCTTTTCTCAAAACTTTACAGAATGGTTGATATATGTAACTAAAACATATTTTAAAATTTTCAGGATTTTTGGATGAAAGAAAAGTTAGATATAAAAATCGCAACTTTTAGTTTTTCTGAATAAATACTGTGGCGATCAGTCCAATTTAAATAATCATAAATCAAAAACCAAACCTTTCCTTATCATGAAACTTTAAAGAATGGTAAATACAGGTACTTATAAGGTACAGTTAAAATTTCATAATTGTTCGACAAAGAGAAAACTAAATATTTCAATCACAACTTTAAGTTTCCTGAAAAAAATGACATACAGAACAGCCAACATCACACGTTTATATCTCCTAATTCACTAATTTCTTTTCCACGAAATTTTTGAAAACAGTCGATTGGTATACTGTAAAGAACCAGTTAAAATATCAGGACTAAATTCGCAATATTGGATGTATGGTGAATTCCGAAAGTTGGCTGTTTCGCTGAACTGGATTCCAGCGAACAGGGGATATTGCAAATCTTGTATCTCCCTAACGGTTTGTCCAAAAACTATGAGATTCGATGCATATACTCCTAATATATCTATAATAATATAGTATGTGCAGTTTTTTGAAATTATCCTATATATGGAGAAACAACGAAAATATCAGATCTGATATACCGATTCGAAGAAATTCCTGAAGACGTCGTCAGTCGACTATAGCTCTTCCATTTTTTTTCTCACATATCCTGATTTGAGTACCTAGTAAAGATTTATATATGTGATTAATATGGTTTTTCAAACCATTAGATGGAAAAGAACGGAAAGAAACGACCAAATAAGTTAATGTTACAGAACTGAACTTACGCTCTTATTGTTGTTCGATCGCCGCTGATGGAGGTTTTCCTTCATCTTGTTCCAGTACAGATGAATGAGAACTAACAGAATCTAATCATGGTTCATGAACAAAACAAGAATTGATGGAGATGAAGGTGACGGCTAGAAAAGAAGAGAAGCAAGAACCAACGACGAAACAAGAGCAGCGAGCGAGAGGGTTTCTGGTTTTTTTTTCTCTGCACACTACTACAAAATGGACTTTCTACGGCGGTGCTTTAACGGCGGAAAGACCAAAACCGCAATTAAAAAGAAAGTACGGACTTTCTACGGCGGTTCTATATAAAACCGCCGTAGAAAGTCACCTTTTTACGGCGGTTTTCAAAAACCGCCGTAAAAAAGGGTACCTTTTACGGCAGTTTTTCAAAACCCGCCGTTAAAAGGGGTACCTTTTACGGCGGTTTTTCAAAACCCGCCGTAAAAAGGGGTACCTTTAACGGCGGTTTTCAAAAACCGCCGTAAAAAGGGGTACTTTCTACGGCGGTTTTATTTCTAACCGCCGTGGAAAGTTCCTTTCTAGACGGTTGTATTTCTAACCGACATATAATTAATAAATATGGTGAATTTTTCTATAAAATTGATAAATAGTAAAATACATATTTATTATTAAATTTTAAAAAATTTGGGGGTTAATTTTCAAAAATAGAAATTAATAGGAATGGAGGAACGGGCGGGAATTCACAATTACGGGCTTTCTACGGCGGATTTATTAAAACCGCAGTAGAAATGGACTTTCTACGGCGGTTGTAATTGAAACCGCCATTGAAAGTATAGAAACTTGATTTTTTTTGAATTTTAAGGGTTTCCCTTTGTTTCCATCTCCAACCGGCCGCAGCTAGCTTCCCCCTGTTTCCATCTCCAGCAAACCGAAGCATTCTCTCGTTGCCGACGCCCATCCTCTTTCCGTTGGTTTTTTCTCTTGTCTTCCCCCGAAGTCGTTCTTCCGGTAGCGTTGATAACAAGATTCGCCATCACCCAACTCCGGATATGGTTTCTTAATCGGCCATCACCCACCACTTGGAGTTAATCCCCCATCATAATTTCACCACAATCGGTCCTTGTTGTGGGCTTCAAATCATAAAAAAGGTAATATAGAATAGTTTCAACTTTATTTAAGCTTTACAAATTTTATTGTTACTTGATTATTGTGATTGGCCTAGGGTTTATTATTATTGTTAAATTCGGGTTTGGTGAGATGATGAATGATTAAATTCGGGTTAGTGTTCTATCGGTGATTATTATATTGTTCTTATTGTTAATGATTAAATTAATTAGAATTTGATGGATGCAAGCAAAAATTTTTGAAGTTTGGTGGTTGTTCGGTATATTAGCATGGAAGTTTTGATATATATATTTTGAATAAAGTTGAAATATATATATCTATATATCAAAACCTTTCTAAGGCTGTTCCTACTAATTTTGATATATATTTTTTGAATGTAGAGAAAAAAATAAAATATTAAAATTTTTTTTTACAAATTTTTTAACTTTCTACGGCGGTTATCTTCAAAACCGCCGTTGAAAGTTAACTTTCAACGGCGGTTCGCTTAGGAACCGCCGTTGAAAGTAGACTTTCAACGGCGGTTCGCTTAGGAACCGCCGTGGAAAGTAGACTTTCAACGGCGGTTCGCTTAGGAACCGCCGTTGAAAGTTCGGACTTTCTACGGCGGTTTTGAAAAAAACCGCCGTAGAAAGTCCGAACTTTCTATGGCGGTTCACAACCGCCGTAGAAAGTCCGCAAACTTTCTACGGCTGCCAGATAGATGGCGGTTCAAAAATGCCAAAAACCGCCATTCAAAGCCCTAAAAAACCGCCGTAGAAAGTCTTTTTTGTAGTAGTGGCAATTGCAGTGCTGGGATGTTCTGCCTTCATCCTTTTCTAGTGAACGACAGCAAGGATTGATGAGAATTCGTGGGAAGAAAGAGAGGAGGAAGAAGACGACGGCGGCAAGAAGAAGGAAGAAAGAAGCGAGAGTGTTTCTGTTTTTTTTTACTCTCCTTCTTTCACGTACAGCTGCTGAATGACATTAGGTCATATTTTCATTTTTATATGGGTAGCATCAGCCGAAATCCTGGTAGGGTTAGTTAGGTTTAGCTAATTAATTTTTCCTATAATAATTAATTAACCAAATAATTGCTAGTTCAATTAGCAAGAGGTGCAATTCACTTGCCTTTAGTTATACGTATATGTGTTCAACTCATTTTACAAGAGATGTAGTCCATTGCAATCTCTCTCGTTTTACAGATAGGAGTAGGAATCCTTTTAAACTTTATAATTAATATGAGATACGTGCATCTTAATCCTGAAATAATTAATTAAGGATTATTGTCGATTTTCCTTTAAAATTTCTCACCGAAATTCTACCGTAACTAGTAAGTTAATTCAATTACGATTTAACTTATTCTAACTCGGCTCTTTAATGCGGAGTGGGTATATGGAAAGCTTACTATTTTACCCTTAGTACTAATTTACACACAAAACCACAATCTTAATCCTATAGACAATAATTTCTAGTAATGAAATTATTTAATTGTCAAGTTCACCATAAAATTCTAGGAGTCTAATCCACAAACTGGGGCATCACACTTTTCCCCAAACTCCCTTTTACAAGATAGAAAAATGCTATTTCAATAGCTAAACACCCTAGTTCTAGTAATCTTTCTAGTATAGAAATTAATTGAAAAAGTAAATGCTTGAATTCTTAGAGTTTGACAATGACAATGTTTAGATGGAGAGAGGTGCATAAATGTTCTCTCTAAGGTTGTATTTATAGAAGTATTCAACTGTCCTAGTGGTTAGCAAAACAATTTTCATCTGAACTCGCCAGGCGATGTCTTACAGAGTGTGCGACTCTCACATGGTGTAGCAGAGGACTTTTATGTTTGAATTCTTCCAATGCCAGTTGTTTCTTCCCATGCTTGTATTTAATGCTCTCGTATGCTAGCCTTGCAAAGGCTTGTGTGATTCACATATGGTTTCATACAGAAGACAATCTTCACGTGTTTCCTTGTCAATGACAGATGCTCCTTCTGACTTGCATTTAATTTCTTCTTCCATAGTCTGAGCGAATTACTGCGAATCTTACAGACTAGCGTATGTCGTTTGACCTTCATGTGCTTCTTGATCAAAGATAGAGGCTCCTTCTGACTTGCATTAATTACTTTTTCTTGAAGGTGTACGAAGGGTCGTATGACTCGTATAACTGATGGTGCAATTGACAGTTGCAATTTGGCAAGAATTTTTCCAAGTGTTGCAAAGGCTTTACTTTTGTGCGATGGGTGGTGTGATTCTTATGAGGTGTCGTACAGTTGGTAGTCGAGAACTGACAAGCTGCCTTGCATGATCTCCAGTGAACATTTTTCTGCAATCTCACTTATGCAAACCATTAAATATCTTTTCACATATTTGTTGTATTATCACTCAAAATTAAGATTGAGACCTTAGATCTACTCTCCCCCTTTTTGATGATGACAAAACAAATATGGAAATGTGGGCCTGTTCTTTTCCAAAGTTTGAAACCAAATTTGAAAAAAAATTTTGAAAACTTTTTGGTTTCAAACCAATTTTAAGAAACATGGGTTTCAAAACAAGTTTAAAAAAAAAAATTTGGGCAAATTTTTTTTCTTTCTCTATCTCCTCCCATCTTTCACTATTTCTCCATTTTCACACCTTCCACAACCACCCACCACACCGCCACTGCTAACGAACCACCTCCGGCGCCGGAGAGAAGAGGAAGAACAAGAAAAGGGAGAAGAAGAGGGAGAAGAAGAAGAAGGAGAAGAAGAAGGAAGAAGATGAGAGTGATGAAGATGAAGAAGGAGAAGAAGATGCGAGTGATAAAGATGAAGAAGGAGAAGAAGAAGAAGGAGAAGAAAAAGGAGAAGAAGAATAAGAAGATAGTGAAGATAAGTGGGCGGCGGCTGGCGGCGGCCGGCTTGAAGAAGAGGAAGAAGAAGAAGAATCTTATAGGAAGAAGATGAAGAAGGAGAAGAAGAAGAAGAAGAAGAAGAAGAAGAAGAGAGTGAAGAAGAAGAAGAAGAGAGAAGAAGAAGAAGGAAGGAGAAGAAGAAGGAATAAGAAGAAGAAGGAGAAGAAGAAGGAAGAAGAAGAAGAAGGAGAAGGAGAAGAAGATAAGAGTTTGGCGCCAGCGGCTGGGGCGGCGGTTGGTGGCGGGAGTGAAGAAGAAGAAGAGGAAGAAGAAGAAGAAGAAGGAAGGAAGGAGAAGGAGGGAAAAAAAATCTTGAAATTAAGTTTGAAACTTTTTTTTAAAACTTGCAAAAGAACAAGGTTTTGTAACTTTTTGGACAAAAATCCCAAAACAAGTCTAAAACTTGGTTTCAAACTTTGGAAAAGAACAGGCCCGTAACATTAAAGTAATATAAGGCAATTAAACTGCCCACTAATATTAATGCTTCCCCCTCAATTACTTACCCCACAAGTTTCCACCATTTCTCCATCTTTTTGACATCACCAAAAACGGTAGTAACTTGTAGCAAATTCATTAAGGAAATGTAAGGATGTACAAGTCTAAAAGAAATGAGAACAACTTAAAATAAAATCAATCAAGACATACTTTGAACATTAAGCTTTGCTCTCAAATAGGAACTTTGATATTTTGACAAAGGTTTAGTAAAAATATTAGTAATTTGATCCTTTGTTGGCACATAAGTCAAAACTATTTCTCCTTTTTGAACTAAGTCTCTAATGAAATGATGCTTATTATCAATATGCATAGTTCTTGAGTGTTGGATTAGATTTTTTTAAATGTTGATTGCACTAGTATTATCACACATGGTAGGCACACAATCAAAGCTTAATCCAAAATCAAGTAAAAGTATGTTTCCTCCAAATAATATGTTGACAACAAGAACCGGCGGCTAAGCATTCCAACTCAGTTGTGGATAAAGACACACTAGGTTGTTTCTTACTAAATCGTGAAAGTAGGCAATTACCAAGGAATTGACAAGTTCCACTGGTACTTTTTTTGATCATTTAATAGCCCCTAAAGTCTGCATCTGGAAACCCAATTAATCCAAAAATTTAGATTTAGAATACCACAATCCATAATAAGAGTATTTTGCAAGTATCTAATAATTCTTTTTATGTACATAAATGAGACTCTTTTGGAGAAACTTGAATCTAGAACAAAAGCAAACAACATGCATAATGGCTTGCCACTTGCCTTTAAGTAGTGTAAGCTACCAATCATTTCTCTAAAAAGTTTTTGATCAACACTTTAACCCTTTTCATCTTTATCAAGTTTAGAAGAAGTGCACGCCAGAGTAGTGATAGCCTTACAATTTTCCATATTAAATTTCTTTAAAATTTCCTTGGTATATTTGGGTTTACAGATAAATATACCATTGGAAGTTTTTTTTATTTTATTTGAAGTACCAAAAGGAAATTTAACTCACCCATCATGCTCATTTTAAATTCACTATGTATAATACAAGCAAATTCATCACATAAATAATTTTTAACGACACCAAAGATAATATCATCAACATATATTTGAACAATAAACAAGTTTCTATGCTTATCAACTTTAGTAAACAAGGTAGTGTCAAGTTGTCCTCTTCAAAAGTTATTAGCAAGCAAGTACGAAGTTAATCTTTCATACCAAGCCCTAGGAGCTTGTTTCAAACCATACAAAGCTTTAACAAAGTTTTATACAGGTGATTTGGAAATTGAACATTCTCAAAACAAAGAGGTTGTTACACAGAGACTTCTTCATTTAAAAATCAAGACTTTCTCTTTTAGCACACCCTGAAAAGCAGTTGCATGCATTTGTTGCCAATTGCAATCAATTATTTTCCTTTTTTGTCATTTTTTTCTTAATAACTCTCTAAAAAACAAAAAACTTATGCTTTATTTGTCATATTTATTGGAGCACACTCTAGTCTATTTTGAATCTCTAATTTTCTTTTTTGATGGTGGGGCATTGCGTGCATGGTGGAGGCATTACACGTGCAATTCCAATTTTGATTTTGATTTCATTTTTTTTAAAAATACTTTCTTTTGAAAGAAAGTTATTTTAAAGATTTATTGCACGTATATATTGTGCTAAATAGAATAACTTTACGTGCATGGTGGAGGCATCACACGTGCAATGCTTATTCTTTTGGCGATAATTAAGCATGTCTCACCTTTATGGAAAATTGTATAAACAACAATCAAATGAAAATCAAGAGCTTTCACAAGAACTTATTGATTTACTTCCAAATTTAGAGTACAAGTTCAGTTGAATTTTTTCTAGAAAAAAATGTGTGATCTTCTAATTGAGGGGATCAGAAATAACTTCTCTATGCAAACATATATACTATGCTAGCTGTGGATCCAAATGGCTAAGCATCAATAAGAAAATACCCTCTCCTAGTTATAGTATTTATGAAAACCCAAAACCCTGATAAAAAGTCTGGATTTTTTTTAACTCACATGAAGAATATTGTTCAGGTTAAAAAGGAGAAACCTTCATCAGAAATTCACTGCGAGAAGGAAGCACTACCTGGTGAAATCATGAACAACAAAAACACTAATGATATGAATGTCATCAATGAAGGTGATGGTTGCCGTAAAACTAATATGTTTCTGGAAATGATTCTTCTGATGATGACGATAATTAGGGCATTGTTGAAGGTGGCACAGTAAACAAGACAAGGATTTTGGTGCCAATGCCTGGGGGCTTTCTTGATCCATTTAATCTCGAGGAACGTAAGTCCATGCAGCTATGTCAAGGCTATGGTCATCATGACAGAGCTTTTATGAAGATGACAGTGGCTATGAATTAGTGTGTCAAGCAATTGGGAGGAAGAGTGGCAGTTTTAAAATTTTTTGGATGGTTGGGGAATTATGAGGTTGGTCATGATTCAACCAGTATTTTTCCCTCCTATTTTTTTAAGGGTTCTCTCCTTACATACATAGAGCTAGTTTAGTTTAGATAGCTATGTTAGGTGTTGAAATCCCAATTACAACCTAAGATAAACCTAAGACAGGGAGGGGGTGAATTAGGTTCTTGATCCTTTTAGAAATTTCTTCTAAAAAGAACAACTTTGAAAAACCATTTGCAAATACAAGTGTTGATGCGGACATCCATAGCTCGAATCTAGCAAAGTCAGCACTTTCAGAGCCAGGGGCATTCTCAATTAGCAAGATACAAAGAAGAAGGGTAGCAAAGTTAATTTCATTAAAGATGATCTAGCTCAAAGCCCGTAAATGAAGAGGCAAATGTTTCTTGAAGTTTGTGGACTTCGAGAAACCAATTAATCCATAAAGTCATGCATCCATCAAAATTGGGCCAAATCCATCAAGCATCCAAGCTCAACAAATTCGGCTAGCCCATGATGAAAAAGCCCATGTCCTGAATTTATGAAGTGGCTTATGCAGCAAGTTACTTATTGTGCAAATTAATTAAGGGGTGTTGGAAAGAAAAGGGAATTGTGCATGTTTTCTACTTCTTTATATGTAATAATAGAATAAGTTAAGTTTCATAAAACTTACACTTACCTTATTCTAGTAGGTTTTTCTTTTGTTTTATTTCCTCTTTTCTCCCTTCTTATTTTCGGCTGCACTAGCTATTAATCAAACCAAAATTAAGTCTCCTTTTTTTGCCTTTGAATTTTGCAGGTAATTTTTGGGAAACACACTTGTGTTTTAACCAAAATTACTTAAATCAAATCCATGCTTCTTTTGGATTTGGTAATTGTAAGGAATTTTGAACTCTAGTTGGTTTTTGCTATTAATAGTTTCCTTATTTCTTTTCTTTGTAATTTTTGAATTCTCCCCTTACCTACAAATAGGTGTAGCCGAGAATTCCCTCTTCAAAAATCATATGATAATAAATTATATTAGTGTAAGGTTTGTCCTTTGCTTTTGAATTCTCTTCCTTTTTATTTGAACTTGTGTATTGATTCAATATTTGATTAATTCTACAAGTTCCAAACTTAGATGGAATTAGGTTACTTGCTCCACCTAATTTTTTTATTTTTGAAACTCATTAATCTTGTTGGTTTAAGATTAAAGTAGAGTCATCTCACTTAAATTAACTGAGTGGTTTTAGAGTAAATCAAGAGGGTAAGTTTCTGTTCATCAAGTTTCGACTTTCCTTGGCATTATTATGCATTTGTGAGTTCTTCATCGAAGTGCTCACATCAATTTTGGTATCAGACCTAAGGCGAGCATGTTGAAAAGAGGAGGTTGGAGTAACCCGATCAAACTTGAAAAAGGTGTTTTCTTTAATCTTAAAGTTTCTTGTATGAAAGTCACTCTATGATGGTTCTCTCAAAGTTCTGAGAAATTGACGGCATCTTCTTGCAATTAAAATTTCATGTTTTCAAATTTTAGCTAATTAAACTATGTTGATCTTAAAGCTAAAATTAAAATTTTCTTGTTGGGTAAATTTTGGAAAAAGATTTGTTTGAGAAAAGAAAAGAAAAATTGCATACTGAAGAAGTGAAATGGAAAATCTAAATCGTTATTGTTCTCAAATTTTTGTCCTTCTTTTGCCATTTTTTTGGCTGATTGTGATAGTGACACTCCTGTTGTGTCACAAACTGTGCTTAAGTGCTGAATTATTTATTGGGCTGTTTTTAATTGGAATTGTCACTGTTTTTGCGACTTTAAATTATGTCGTTAATTAGTGTGCTGCTTCGGTTTTCTTGTTACGGAAATAGATTATTTTGCGACTTAAAATTTTTTCCGCCAAGACTCGTTATTTTTGGCTGCTTCGATTAAATTTGTAGCCTCAGTTTTTGCTTATTGATTTGTCACTAAACCTAGGGTTGTAATTGCCACGATTGTTAGGGTTACAAAATTTTGGACCCCAAATTGGCCCCCAGCAAACAATCTTTGTTTGGTTTGACTTTTCAAATACAAAATCATCACTACGAATTAAGGTCTCTTTTGCAAAGCTTCTAGGGTAACGATCTTTTCAAACCCCTGGTTGCAACAACATTCTGACTTTAATTCTGTATGATCTTTCTAATTGGAAATCTTCTTGTTCTTTAATTCTTGAGATATACATCAAATTAAGGAACTCAAATTTTTATTTTTTGGCTGCAAAGGATTCAGTTTTACAGTACCATACCCGAACAAAATTACGAAAATATCCCTAGGGTTGCTTTTGCTAATTTATGCAACTTTGGAGACTGTTTGGCCAAAACTAACTCCTTTTTGTTGGCTGAAAGTGAGAAGTTAATTTGTGATTAGTGGGAATTGGTTTCTGATTACTTATTGGGTGAGTGATCACATCTTGGGTAGTTTTTCGGATTTGTTTCAAACCTGCTAATTATTCTTTGCTTCCATTCATTCTGAATTGCCCTTCAAATTACCTAGCCTATGAATATCTTTTGATATTACCTGGACATTAGATCCTATATATTAGTTCAAATTTTGTCCTCGTGCACATTACATTAATTTTGCTGAGATTGAGGGCTTATCCCCGAATCTCCTCCTTGTGTACTTCATATCTGAATTAATTACTGGAAATTTCCTTTTCTGGTGGTCTTCAAAACCGAGATAGGTTCAGCCCCTATTTTGAGAATTATTTTGCTTTCTTGCCTAAGTTTTACCTGTGTGATTTTTTTCTGCTTGTTCTATGCATGGTTCATTACTTGTGTGGTAAAAGGCAGAGTGTATAATCATTACAAGGGAAGGCTAACCCTCGAGCGAAACACTTAGTGAGAGTAGCTTGATTAGTCAGTTACAATTGGGGGACATAGGGTGAGGTTATTAACACCTATTTCAAACTTGTCTTCCACGGGTAATTCATCTTAAAGGTACATTAAAGATGCCTTCTCGTTCTCAGACGACAAAGACATGCATGCTATTATAGCCCTTTCTACTCAGTGTAATGCCAACTATGGTAAGCAGCGACAAACTGGGAAACTTCCCATATGGTGCCCTCTTACCGACAATAAATAGAGTAGGAACTTTTTCAAAGGGATGCCGTCCCAATCCACACCACAAGGCCCGACGGCTGTCTTTTGACCATTAATTGTCCCGAGGAATTTCTTCTCTTGGTAAAGGTATGTAAATAAAGGTAGGATATGTGCGTGAAGTTTATTTTTATTCTTCATTCAATTTGCTAATTTTATATTTTAATTGCTTAGTCTTGAATTCATAAAAGACCAAAGGTAAAAGGTGCAAAATAAAGAGCATAGATAATTCTTCAGTGTTAAGCACAAAAGAAAAGAATAAACTTGGGTGATTAATGTTTCATTGTCACAGCTGATTTTCTAATGTGTGAAGACTTCTTCCATCCACTAACCCATCTGCCGAAGTTCTCCGAGCAGCATTATTTAGTTGTATTTTTAGGAACTCCAAAGTTTAGGGTCAAGTTGCAAGGGTAACATAGCAAAGAGATTTTAGTTCCACGATTTTAATCAAGGAACTTACTTACGTCGAAGGATAAAGGTAAAATAAGTATGGGGTTTCCTTCAACGGCATATGCTTTTAAACTGTTTCTCCTTTTGATCCCATTATTTTTAGTTACGAGCATGACAAAGAAATAAAAATTTTTGAAATTGTGAATAGCCTCCGTTTACGCAAAGGCTCAAATGGTTTTTCTTAAATTCCAAATTGGTTGCATGAGTAAATTCTTGTGTTTTGATTCTGAGTTTATTTTCGACATGAGGTTGTTTTAAAGTTAACATGCCAAATTATTTGCCTGGAAAATTATGCATTAATGTGTATTGTGTTACCTTTAGTTTACAAGTATGACACATTTTTTGTTATAGTTGAAGAGTACTTAAAGGGTCTAATTTTTATCTGTGATATTTTAGGATCTTATTATGCTAGTTTGTATTCATACAGATGATGCATAAATTTGTCCTATTTAAGGTATTGAGGGTTTGTTTGTTGCATATGCCTAGCTGAGATGCTACGTTTATTAAACTATTATGTAATCATTTGATGCGAATTCTCTATTGAGAATTGCAGTGTGTGGAAAGAAACTCCAATTAAAAGAACACAGTATAATCCCTTGAAACCCCAACCACTACTTGCATTCGATAGAACAATCAAGTTGTTTTTAAACTATAAACCAAGCAACGAATTGAAGTGAAAAGCAAATTTATTTAGGCGAGACTATAAACCTAATTAACATGCAATTCTATAAAATGATAGGTCAAAATAATGCAAGATTGACTACAGTTCAATGAGTAGAATTCAAAAATAAAAAGATGGGTATTAACCTTACACCAAATTATATCATGTATGAATTCTCTAATTTATTTGATGTGCATAGAGCCCTTTAAATAGAGGGTTGTGTGCCTTTTAGAAGTAGAAAAGGAATAGGAAGTAAAAATGGAAACCAATGAGAATTGGAAACCTTACAAAATCCAAAACCTAAAGGAACTAGGTTAAGGGGGAAGTAGAATTTTGGTTGCCTTCCAAAAAGGAGGTGGCCGAAATTCCCTTTGAAAAATAAAAGGAAATTGCACAAATAATGTAATTCCTATTTGTTAAAAGAAAACCTGCAAGGATTCTTTTCAAGAAACTATGAATTTGGTAATTACCTTAAAAGTAAGGAAGGGAAGTAAAACACACACATTTACACCTAGTGAAGTAGGGGCGGCGGAACCTTAGTGTGTAGGGCTTCCTTGCGTGCTAATTTCCTTAGGGTTCAAGTGCCTTAATTAAATAAACACTCTTCAAAACTTTGCGGTTATCTTCCAACTTCTTAGCATCTATGAATTCCTTCAGGCATTGACTTCGAGTCATTAGTCCAATGATGTCTATTAGGGGATCCGGAAGAACTGTCGGCTTGGCAGTGTCTTCTGCAGCTAGTGGTATATTCCTTCATTATCCCCTCTCCCTTCGAAAGGATTCGTCGTCGAATCTAGCTCTTGGTCAAACTCAAAAGGAGATGAATCAGCCACGTTAAATGTAGAACTGATACCCATAGTCCTAAGTAACTTGAGTCTATAAGCATTATCCCCAATATTTTACACAACTTGAAAAGGTTCGTTGCCCCTGGGATGTAACTTAGTCTTTCATGCAGTAGGAAACCTCTCCTTGCGCAAATGTACCCATACCCAGTCTCTTGGTTCAAAGAGCTTTTGAATTTGGCCCTTATTGGCTTGAGTAGTGTTCTACACATTACGTTGTTCAAGGTTTTCATGGACTTGCTCATGCAACTTCTTGACCAGTTCAGCCTTCTTAGCACCATATATACTGGTGTGCTCCTTTCAGGCAGTGGGACAAGGTTGAGAGGAGTCAGTGGATTGAACCCATAGGAAACTTCGATTGGTGAGAATTTTGTAAAAGAATGTTTAGTCCGATTGTAGGAAAATTCAGAAATGGATAAAACCCCTTCCCACTTTTTTAAGTTGCGTTTGATCAGTGCCCGTAGTAGGGCTCCTAGTGTCTGATTGGTTGGCCATCGGTTTACGAGTGACATGTCATAGAGAACAGCAATTTTGTCCCTAGTCGTCCCCATAGCATCTTCCAAAAGTAACTCAGGAACTTGACGTCATGATCAAAGACGAAAGTGCGAGGAACACCATGAAGATGAACAACTCCATTGAAAAATAGCTCAGCTACATGAGATGCGTCATCAGTTTTCCTGGAAAGAATGAAGTGTGCCATTTTAGAAAAATGGTCCACAACAACAAAGATAGAGTCATTACCTCGTACGTTCTTCGGCAACCCTAAGATAAAATCCATGGAGATATCAGTCTAAGGTAAAGATGGTACAGGTAACAGAGTGTAAAGACCATGAGGGCGAGATGTAGACTTGGCTCTTCTACAATCAAGGCATCTAGAACAAATAGAAGCTGCATATTTTCGCATAGAGGGCCAGTAAAAATGTTCACGTAGGATATCAAAAGTGTTTTATATTCCAAAGTGACCCATTAATCCCCCACTATGAGCCTCACAGGTAAGTAATTCTCGCATGGAACTTTGGGGAATACAGAATTGATTAGCCCGAAATAGGTACCCCTCATGCCTATAGAACTTATCTAATGCACCATTTTCACATGCCGCAAACAAAGTGGAAAAGTCAGGATCAGACACATACATTTCTTTAAGACATTCAAAACCTAAATCTGATGATCAAGAAGAGTTAGGGCGTTATACCTGTGTGACAATGCATCGGAAAAGCTACCCATTTTGCATGACGTTTATTCAACTTACCTTGTCCCTTGAGGTATTTTAAGGACTCATGGTCTGCGTGGACGATGAATTCCTTGGCCATGAGATAATGCTGCCAAGTCTCCATTGCTCAGACCACGGCGTAGAGCTCCTTGTCGTAAGTTGGGTAGTTCAAGGTAGCTCCCTTTAGTTTCTCGCTAAAGTAAGCGATGGGGTGGCTTTCTTGCATAAGAACAACCCCAATACCGATTCCGGAGGCATCACACTCAAGTTCAAACATTTTATCAAAATTAGGTAAACTAAGAACTGGAGCATGAGTAAGATCAAATTTAAGTTGCGAAAAAAGCCTGTTCCTAGGTAGTACCCCATTCAAATGAAACATTCTTTTTAACTAAGTCATTCAAGAGTGTAGCTTTAAATGAGAAGTCTTTCATAAACCTTCGATAAAAGCTAGCTAAACCATGAAAGGATCTTACCTCGGAGGCTAATTTAGGCGTTGGCCAATCTTGTATCACCTGGACCTTGGCGTGGTCAACCTTTACGCTATCCCTGGATACTACAAAACCAAGGAAAACCACTTCTTCCACACAAAATGTACACTTCTTAACATTAGCGTATAACTTCTATTCACGTAATGCAATAAGTACCATGCGAATGTGCTCAGTGTGTGTTTCCATGTCTTTACTATAGATCAAGATGTCATCATAATATACTACAACAAATTTACCAATAAATTTACATGAAACATGATTCATGAGACTCATAAACGTGCTTGGTGTATTAGTGAGACCAAACGGCATAACTAACCATTCATATAGACCAAACTTAGTCTTAAATGTAGTTTTCTATTCGTCACCTTCTCTCATTTGTATTTGATGATAACACTGTCTTAGATCTATTTTAGAGTAAACACGTGCACCCTGTAGGTCTTCTAGCATATCATCTAACTTAGGTATAGGGTGCCTATACTTAATAGTGATTTATTGACAGCCCTACAATCGACACACATGCGCCACGTGCCGTTCTTTTTAGGGACTAGGATACAGGAATGACACAAGGACTTAAGGATTCCCTTACCTGTCCCTTGCTAAGAAGCTCGTCGATCTGCCTTTGCAACTCCTTTGTCTCCTCGGGGTTTGCTTTGTAAGCTGGACGATTTGGAATGGCGGAGCCAGGAATTAGGTCAATCTGATGCTCAATCCCTCAAATGGGTGGCACGCCACTAGGTAATTCGTAGGGAAAGACATCTTGGAATTCCTGCAAAAGAAAGTCAACTTCCATAGGAAGATCCTGAGAAACAGTGTTAGTATTCTCACTACTATCCTAAAGCATAAGTACAACTACAAAGCCATTGTCGGCTAATACTTACTCCACATCCCTAATACTAGCATATAAGCCAAGATTCTTGACTTTAGAAGGGTTAGGGCTGGGTTCATGGGGTAGAACCGAACCTTGTTCCTTGCAGTTGTGCCTGTCTTTCTCCCATAGGGAAAAAGCAGTTTTCATCCTTGCATTCTTGAATTGGAGCTAGCTGGGTAGTAGAGGGCCGAGAGTGCAGGTTTTGGAACCTTGCTTCACGGAGTAGGTGTTGGTTAAGCCGCAATGTTTGATCCTTTTGTTGAACTGCCATGGCCGCCCCAAAAGAAAGTGAGTGGCGCTCATAGGCACCACATCGCAGACAACCTCATCAGTGAATTGGCCAATTTCAAATTGTACAGTGACTTGTTGAGTGATCGGGACGCCGTGTTCGTCACCAAGCCAGTAGAGTTGGTACGGCTGAGGGTGCTTATGAGTAGGGAGAGCCAATTTATCCACTAGGTAGGTAGGACGTGTTGATCGAGCTACCTCCATCGATCATTAGCATACACATCTTGTCATGCACGAGGCTACGTGCTTGAAAAATGTTACATTGTTGGGTTTCATCCTTGTCAAATCCCATATCAAGGGCATGATTAAGATAGTAATGTGTCATTATAGTTAAACAGAACAACCTACTAAGAATAAAGAACAATGAGAAAACCTCCCTTCCCTGATTCCCCTAAGTGTTTACCTCGTAATCTACACTTCCCAAGTGTATCTCTTTAGGGTTGGCTGCCCTTTTAATAAGTAATGTATTTCACTCTTGCCTTTTTCCTCTCAGAACCCAATTTCAGAATTCTAATCAAAACACGTAAGCAAGATCACACACAATAACTCACTAAAAGTTCACTGAATCAGAAAGAAGAAACAATAAAATCTTTTGAAGAAAAGAATTGCTTGGTTCAACTTTTGAAGAAAAATAATTTTTGCAAACGAAATTTTAAATATAAATTTGGATTTATAGAAGTACACAGGTAAGGAATTTTTGAAAATAAGTTCCAAAAATCCCACAAGTAATGAGTAGTGTACTACTTAGGAAATCCAAATCTATTTAAAATTTTTCTATTTCCCGACGTGGCCTGAAAACCCTCGGCGTGATGAAAAATAGTCTAAACTAGCTTAGAATACCATCAAAGTTTAAAACAACCTTCCTACAAGTGCCCTTGGTGGATCAAAATACACAGCCCAAGACTCAAGTAATAACATTTCAAATTTCAGAATTTCGACAATATTTTGTCCGGGAACCTTCAAAATTTCAAAATAGGCCTTATAGTGCTCCAAGAATTCCAAAAATTTAACACAACCTTCCTTTAATACCCCTAAAAAGATTGCACAAGAGAAAGAGCAGGAAAAAATTTTAGAACCTTTTTAAAACTCAACCCTAATCGGTGGCATTTTAAAAACCCTAGCTCGATTTAGCCGATTTTGCCTTTTTCAAATTACTCTTTCAATTTCTTTCACAAAACAGCAGCTAAAACTCAAGATACATAAATTTAAGGATCAAGAATTTTGAAAAAAATAGTAACCAATTTTCAAAGGATCAGTTTACCTCAGAAGAAATCAACGACAACCTTCTCCGGATTGACACTTCAACGTGTGTCTCACCGCTCCCCTTTGATTGGTTGGCTCCTCCCTAGGTTGCAAGCTATACAGCTCTGATACAAATTTATGCGGATTCTCTATTGAGAATTGCAGTGTGCAAAAAGTAACCAAAAACTCTAATTAAAAGAACACAGTATAATCTCTTGAAACCCCAACCACTACTTGCATTCGATAGAATAATCAAGTTGTTTTTAAACTATAAACCAAGCAACAAATTGAAGCAAAAAGATAATTTAATTAGGTAAGACTATAAATCTAATTAACATGCAATTCTATAAACTAATAGGTCGTAATCATGCAAAATTGACTACAGTTCAATGAGTAGAATTCAAAAATAAAAATATGGGTATTAACCTTACACCAAATTATATCATGTATGAATTATATGATTTATTTTATGTGCATGGAGCCCTTTAAATAGGGGGTTGTGCACCTTTAAGAAGTAGAAAAGTAATAGGAAATAAAAATGGAAACCAATGAGAATTGGAAACCTTACAAAACCCAAAACCTAAAGGAACTAGGTTAAGGGGGAAGTAGAATTTTGGTTGCCTTCAAAAAATGAGGTGGCCAAAATTCCCTTTGAAAAATAAAAGGAAATTACAAAAATAAGGTAATTCCTATTTGTTAAAAGAAAACATGCAAGGATTCTTTTCAAGAAACTATGAATTTGGTAATTACCTTAAAAGTAGAGAAGGGAAGTAAAAACACACATTTACACCTAGTGAAGCAGGGGCGGCCGAACCCTTAGTGTGTAAGGTTTTCCTTGCGTGCTAATTTCCTCAGAATTCAAGTGCCTTAATTAAATAAACATTCTTCAGAACTCTGTGGTTATCTTCCAGCTTCTTAGCATCTATGAATTCCTGGACTCGGCTTTGCGTAGAAATGATTAGGCTTGTTAAAGCTTCTTGCATCTTCAGGCGTCGACTCCTAGTCATTGGTCCAATGATGTCTATTAGGGGATCCCTCTAGTATGGACTTGGATCCGGAAGAACTGTTGGCTTGGCAGTGTCTTCTGCAGCTAGTGGTTGATTCGATGAAGGCATGTGGTATATTCCTTCATCATCATTCTTGAAGAATCTTGCAACCATCTAGAAGGTTCTTGAAGATTCAAGAGTGTGGGTAAGTTTATGAGATTGTAGATACTTCCCGACAGTTTCTTGCAACCGTCTAAAAGGTTCTTGAAGAATCAAGAGTGGCAATCATTTTGTTGTGAGATCGTGTTAAAACAAAATGGAAAGGCGATTTGCTATCATCAACAGAAGGAGTGACAAAGAACTATGATGGCCGCACTTCAAAGCCTGGTGAGTGTGCAATCTACTTTATTTTCTTTTTAATTGAATTGCTTCATTTTCAATTCTTTACAGAGTGGATTTGAGGAAGAATTCTCAAAGAATCCTTTCTAATTGTGAGGGAATGATGCGGATATCCATAGCTTGAATCTACCAAGTCAGCACTTTCAGAGCCAGGGGCATTCTAAATTTGCAAGATACAAAGAACTTGGGCAGCAGGGTCATTTTCATTAAAGATTATCCAGCTCAAAGCTCGCAAATAAAGAGGTGAAATTTTTCTTGAAGTTTGTGGACTTCGAGAAACAGATTAATCCATAAAGTCATGCATCCATCAAAATTGGGCCAAATCCATCAAGCATCCAAGCTCAACAAATTCAGCCTGCCCATGATGAATAAGCCCATGTATGTGAGATCTTGTAAATTTTGTCCTAGAATTAGTCATATGTTTGTATTTTATGTAAACTATCTTAATTTTCAAAAAATATATATAGTTATGAACTTGTATGATTTTCTTGAGAATTTTAATTAATAAAGAATTATTTTGAATCATAGATTTGTGATGTGTAAATTATGATTAAGATATGAAAAATAAGATTGGAATTATGTTTAAGTAATAAGTGATAAAGTATGAAGTAATAAAATAAAGAAATTAGAAAATAAGGGAAAAATAGGGACTGACCGGTTTTACCAAGTCTGGGAGTGGGTAAAACCACTCCAGTCCACAAATGGGTAAAAGCGATTACAATAGATGCCGCTCCAGTTTTACCCAATCATTGAACAGGTAAAACCGATTCCCTCACTTTACGAAGCGATTTTACTGGTCCTCCAATCGGGTAAAATTGAATGGGGATAAGAATGAAGTTACTTGATTGGTTTTACCCGATCTCCAAGCGGGTAAAATCGATTGAAACGGGTAAAACTGTTTGCCTGATCGGGTAAAAATGATTGGGTGCCAGAGATGGAAAAAATATATATGTTTCTCAATTTTTCCAGGTCGAGCTACGGATCTAGGGGGTCTAAGAACCCCTAGGTTTTGTCCTACATGATCTCAGGGGCCTATAAATACCCAAGGATCATTCACAAAAACCACCTTTTCAAAATCAAAGTAAAAAAATTAGAGAAAACTCAACTTAGAAGAAAAGTTAGAAAAGTAGAAGAAAAGGGAGAAAGCAAAAGATTTGAACATGAACTTGGTGTAATAATCTGAAGAACATGATCGAGGAAGCTTTAAGAATCACAGGGTAAGTGATTTTACATTAGATGTTAGAACTAAAATGAAAAAGTAAGGATGTTAGACCTATTGTCTTAATCTTAGTTTTAATGATAAGAATACAAATATATGATTTTAGTTAATGCTTTGCACTCAAAGTCATTTGTAGAAAAGATGTAGAAAAAGTACAGCAAAGCAAAGTTCAAAGCCAGTCTCAAAGTCTAAGAAAAAGGAAGAAAAGTTACCAACGCAAAAAAAGGGCGAAGAAAAAGGAGTTCAAATGAAGAAACGGCAAACAAAAAATGGCAAGCAAAAAAGGGCGAAGAAACGACAAGCAAAACAAGAAAGCTTCTAACCCGAGTGTAGACAGAGTGTCAACTTCAAAGCTAAGCCATTGGGAACCATTTTGTCACTCCTATAAATACCCCCCCAAGCTGTAAAATGATGGGTAATCATCACTTTCAAATCTCCTACACTTTAGAAACATTCTCAAGCTTTATTTCAAAGATTTGTATGTCAAATTAGCATGTTAAGGTAGGATTGGAAAGAATCCTTTGTGCCTAATTGTCGTGTCATTTGTAAACTCCATTATGGAGCTTTTTATTCTATGTAAACACATTTAGAAAAGTCCTAACTCAAGAGTTTAAGTGTAGGCAATTTGTATTAGGCAAAGTCCTAAGCTCTTGAGTAAAGAGTTAGGCAAGAATAAAGGGGAGCAGGAAGAGAAGGAGAGACCCAACTCAAGAGGTTGGGTTTAGACAATTGTACAAGTCCCAATTTGAGGTAAGTTGGGCATTGGGGTTAAAGACCTATCCAAGAGTTTGGATTAGGCAAGGGGTAGATGTCCTAGCTTAGAGTAAGATAGGCGTTTGTCAAAGTCTGGATCAAGAGGTTAATTGAGCAAAAGTTCTTTGGTATAGGCAAGAGGAGTCTTGAGTAAGACCTAAAATCCTTGAGGAAGGATAGGGCAAAAGATCCAATTGCTAGCCTTAGGCAAATAAGTCTTAATCTAAAGCTAGATTAAGCAATAGGAAAGTCTTGTGATTAAGAGATTAATCTTAAGCAATTGTAAGGGATTGAAACATTCCTTTAAGTGTTTCTAGCTATGTTTGTTTATTTGCTTTCATGATTTGCAAATCATTAATCACACACCTCACTTTGTAAAATATGTTTTTACACTAGTCTTTGAAAATGGTTTTTCAAAGTTGCTCTTCTTTGTAGAAGAAATTTTTAAAGGGTCAAGAACCTAATTCAGCCCCTTCCCCTCTTAGGTTCATCTTAGGTTGCTATTGTAATTGAGATTTCAATTGGTATTAGAGCTAGTGCTCAATTTGTAGGTTTAACAACCATTGAGTTAAGATCAATAACATCCTTTGAATTTGAGATAGGAAATTGTATTTTCTCCCCTCCCTTGTTTGATTATTCAAATTTTTATGATTGGGTAAATAGAATGAAAATATTTTTGATTTCCATTGATTTTGAGTTATGGGATATTGTCTGTAAAGGTCCATTTGTGCCTTTGATTTGTGAAAATGGCACATGTAGAGAAAAGTTTCGAAGTGGGCTAAATGATGATGATTGGAAAAATCTTTCTTTGAATTCGAAAGCTCTAAACTTTTTGATCATTTCATTAGCTAATGTTTCTTTCATTAATTTCAGTTCATTTGATTGTGCTAATGTCTTGTGTACTATTTTATGTAATCTCTTCGATAGAGATAATGAGGCTCAAGACAAAGAAAGCTTATCAAGTGGAGAAGAAAGCTCAAACGAAGAAACACAATGTCTTGTTAGCCATTTCAATGAGGTAAGTGAATACTCTACCTCTAACTCTTGTGTTGATTCATGCTTAATGTCAAATGAAATTTTGTTGCATGAAATTGATTTACTTAAAAGTATGCTATGTGTTAAAGAGTATGAAAATAGCATGCTGAGACTACAAAATGTAGAAATACATGAAAAAGAAAAGTCTCATGAAAAGCTAAAAAATGAGAATAATGATTTGAAGACCTTAATTCTAGCTTAGAGAAATTGACTCTAGGAAGAGACAACCTAGAGAAATTGTTGGGTAAACAAAAAGTAGTTAAAAACAAATGTGGATTAGGCTATGATAGTACATGTGCACAAGCCTCCACTTCTACTTTTGTTAAAGCATCATGTAGTGACGTTAAATTTGTCTATCCATCTCTTGAAGCTAAAAAGAAGACTACTCATGCATGTTTGTATGAAAAGAAAAAGAAGTCTTCTAACTTTCAGCTAGCTAGTTCTCCATCTTGGTAAATGGCTCACCAAGGGGTTTCTTTCAGTCTTCTAGAGGGATCAAGCAGGGAGACCCTCTCTCCCCTTTCCTCTTTGTCTTGGTTTCGGAGGCATTCATCAGGGGCCTAAATTTCCTGTTCCAAGAGGGTTGGCTGTAGCATTTTGGGCTGGCCAGGGGTTCTATGCCTCTCTCACATCTCAGCTATGTAGATGATACAGTTATTTTCTTGAGGGCCACAGCCAAAAATCTGAGATATTTTATGCTTTTTCTTGCAGCATATGAAAGAGCTAGTGGGCAGAGGATTAACATGGCTAAAAGATCCTTTTATCTAGGGCAATCTTTACCTCCCAAGGTCAGGCATTGGGTCGCAGAATGCACAGAAATGAGACTTGGGTCACTTCCTTTCACATATCTAGGCTGCCCAGTTTTTGTGGGAAGAAAGAAAAAGGTCATGTTTCAGTACCTCCTAGATAGAGTGGCTGTGCGACTTTCAGCTTGGAATAATAGGTGGCTGTCTCAGGCAGGCCGGTTGGTACTAGTAAAGTATGTATTGGCTTCTATGTCTTTACACATATAGGTAGTCCTGCGACCTCCTAAAGGCACGGTGGATCAGTTAGAAAAGCTCTTCGCGGGCTTCTTCTGGGGTGCTTCTCAGTTTGGCCCAAACTAGAGGTGGAGGTCATGGGGAAATTTATCATTCCCCACAACTGAGAATGATTTAGGGTTAGACCGATGGCGACAATAATAGAAAGTTTCACCTGCAAGTTGTGGTAGAAGCTGTAGGTGGGAGGCTCCCTTTGGGAAACTTTTATGTGGTTTCTCCCTCCCCATTTTTGGACTTCGGACACATAGAGCTGAATTGTTTCAATAGAGAATCAGGCTGTAAGGAATGCTCAAGCGATGGTTGAGAAAGGGGAATGCTGCTTCTAGAATGCAAATTGGTTGGGAACAGGTGCTCTGGCTGACCTTTGGGAAGGGGAAGAGCTTCCCTTTCTAGACTTGACAGTGAAAAATTTTTCTCTTAATCCTGCACCTTTTCTTTCCATTGTACAGGGAGGTCTTCCCACTAAGGAAGGATATCTTTTGGCTCATGAGGTAATTTTGTCCGATGACCCAGATACTCTGGTGTGGCAGCTATCCCCAGGGGGTATTTTACAATTCGCATAGCTTATGAGGTTCTAAGGCCACGGAAGACTAACCTCCCCTCTTACTACTATATCTAGGGTCTTAGAGTCCCTCCAAAGGTCTCTATTTTTGTTTGGCGGCTTCTAAACTGCCTGCTGCCCCTTGATGACATCCTGATAGGGTTCGGTGTTCAACTCGCATCAAAGTGTTCCTTCTGTGACCATGAGGAGTCTATACAACATCTTTTTGTGAACCGCCTTTTAGTTTCTAGGTGTGGAGTGAATTCTCTCAGCTCCTGAACATTTTATGTTGCATTCGGTTTGGGACATGATGGCTTTCTACTGGAGGTACAGGGCACCTTCAAGGGTATAGAAAGAGCTGGTCTATTTACTTCCGGGTTTTGTAGTATGGATAGTCTAGAAAGCAAGGAATCGCTGGCTTAATGAGGGGACAATGCCCACGTCAAGACTTCTTTGCAGAGAGGTACGAGGCTTAATAGAGATGGCTTTTATGGCCCGTCCAATTGAGGGCACGTCAATGGATTCTATTTGGGTTGTGGCTAGCTTGATTCTAGCCTTCGCAGAACCTCATCAATTCCAGGCTAAAGCCATCTTATGGTCTCCTCCGATTGGGACTTGGAAGCTGAATGTGGACTGATCTGCTTTAGGGAATCCGAGTCACCTGGGGGCGGTTTTTGTTATGAGAGACGGGTATGGAACTGTGGCTTTAGCATGCTCAGTTTATCTTGACTATGGCACCAATTTTGAGGCAGAACCTCAAGCTTTGTTGCTTGGACTAAAGGAGTGTTTGCATTTGGGATTTACAGGGGTGGAGGTGGAGTCGGACTCCCTAACCCTTGTACAGATGGTGCGAAGGGTCTTTATGGTCCTTTGGGTCTTCCTTACTACCCTTAGACATATTTGGCATTTAATGAAGACACACAGTGTCATCTCGCATGTTTTCCGGGAAGGGAATACTGTCGCAGATGGTTTGGCTCGGCTAGCAAGTTCCAGTTAGGCTTTTTTCAGTGACAGAGTGCTTCACCTTCCTAGAAGGATCAGGGGACTTATTTCTTTGGATAGTTACTTGGTCCCAAACCTTAGATTGGTCAGGATATAGAATTTCTCAGCTCGTGCTTTCTGTTTTTAATGAGGTAAGGTCATTATGTCCCCCCACTTCTTTGTACACGGCTTGTTCAAATTTAATAAAAGGTCACCATGCCTCCCCCAGCCACTTAATCGGCTGTTCCACCAACAGAACAAAAAAAAAAAAGATCAGCCACAATTTTTGACCTTTGTTCTTTTTCTTTTCTTTTCTTTTCTTTTTTTTTTCTTTTTTTTCTGTGATGTTTATCTTCTCTTTTGTTTTATTACATTTCTTGCTTTCAAAGTTTTGTATAAACTTATCCTTTCATCTTCTTTCATTTTTTCTTCTTTCGTTTTATTTCTTTTATTCTATTTTGTTTTATTAGGCTAGATATTTATTAAGATTTTAGTTTTATTATTTATTTTTTTAATTGTAATTTTTATCTCTTTCTTTCGTCTTTTTTGCTTTTATAATCAAATTTATTTATAATTATATCTATTTAAATTTCTAATGTTTCGTCGTAGCGAATCTTATACGACAAGAGTCGTAGTATTTTCTCTACTACACGTTTAAACTAGGTTTCTACATTTATAAATTTTAAAATCTCTAAAATATTTCTAATCTTCCTAAAACTTGATTTTAATAAAATATCTTGACTCCATTTTATTATCAAAAAATTCAAAATTCTATTTAACAATAATTTCGTTAAGAAATTATTATAATTTGAATAATAAAATCTTCTGATAAAATTCATAAGAAATTTATATGGTTTTATGGCTACTTAAGATTTAAATATAGGATTAAAAATACGGGGTCTTACAATAGGTCTAACAGTTAACAAATATATGATTTTGTTTAAATGCTTTGCACTTGAAGAGTTGTGTAGAAAAATGTAGAAAAAATGCAGCAAAACAGAGTGTTCGAGAAAGTGGATGAGTCGGACAACATATTGCATTGTCGCCAGTCGAGAAATTTAAGAAAGAGAAAAATTGCGAGAAGGAAGAAGCCGTACAAGTTCTCGTCCGAGTCGGACAGAAACTAGCACAAGGACCTAAAGCTCAAGAACAAGCTTCGAAGTCGGGTCTCAACACCCTCTCGAAGTCGAAGCTAAACGTAGAAAGTTTCGAACCCCAGTGTAGACAGGCTCTAGACAACCTTTGAGGCTACTAGCCAAAAAGAAGAGAAATATTGTGAATGTTTGAACCTGGTCTAGACGACCTCTCTACGTCGAAGCTTCACCTGCGAGTTGTCATACTACTAGCACTAATTATCGCACAAACTAGCTATTAGACACAAAAATGACAACTTTGTGAGAGCTGCGATTTGGCCTACGAGAATCCATGCGACTCGGACGTGCTTTTTCCTGACAACTTTAAACTAGCTGTTAAGAGCTGTTGAAAGCTATTTGGCCACTTCTATAAGTACCCCAAGCTACAAAAAGATGAAAAATCATCCCATTAAAATCTCCTACACTTAAGCAACATTCTCAAGTTTTATTTCAAACATTTGTATATCAAATTAGCTTGTTAAGGTAGGATTAGCAAGAGGCCTTTGTGGCAAAATATTGTATCATTTTGTAAACTACATTTTAAGGAGATTGTCATAATATCTATTAATTAGAAAAGTCCTAACTTAAGTGCTTGAGTGTAAGCAACTTGTATTAGGGAAAGTCCTAAGCTCTTGAGTAAGAGTTAGGTAAGAAGAAAGGAGGAGCAAGAAGAGAATGAGAGACCCAACTCAAGAGGTTGAGTTTGGGCAATTGTACTAGTCATAGCTTGAGGTAAGTTTGGCGATTAGGGTTAAAGACCTATCCAAGAGTTTGGATTAGGTAAGGGGTAAAGGTCCTAGCTTAGAGGTAAGTTAGGCATTTGTCAAAGTTTTGATCAAGAGCTTAATTAAGCAAAAGACCTTTGGTCTAGGCAAAAAGAGTCTTGAGTAAGACCTAAAATCCTTGAGCAAGGATAGGGCAAAAGATCCAATTGCTAGCCTTAGGAAAGGAGTCTTAATCTAGAGCTAGATTAAGCAAGGGAGTCCTTGTCTAGATTTAGATTAGGCAATGGAAAATTCTTGAGATTAAGAGATTAATCTTGAGCAAGTGTAAGGGATTGAAACACTCCTTTAAGTGTTTTTTAGTGGGTTAGAAATCTCAAATTGTATAACTTGGGGTGTTAGACCTATGGTCTGAATCTTAGTTTTGATGATAAGTTAACAAATATATGATTTTGTTTAAATGTTTTGCACTTGAAGAATTGTGTAGAAAAATGAAGAACAAGTGTAGCAAAACAAAGCATCCGAGGCAGACAATATATCGCATAGTGACCAATGGAGAAATTAGAGAAAACAAAAAAAATGGCAAGAAGGAAGAAGTCGTACGAGTTCTCGTCCGAGTAGGATAGAAACTCGCACAGAGAACTGAATTCAAGAACAGCTTCAAAGTTGTGTAATGACATGCTCTTGAGCTCGAAGCTTACCAAGAAATGTTAGACTTAGCCCACATAGACAAGCTTACGACACCCTTTGAGCTCTCGGGTTGAATTTATTCAAAATCTCAAATCTAAATTAAAGTCTCGAACCCGGACGTTGAAAGGCCTTTGAAGTTGAAGCTGAGCCTGTGATTTGTCATCCAACTAGGATTGCAATAGCATGAACTAGGCGTTAGACAAAAAAATGACAAGTTTGGGAGAGCTGCGATTTTCCATGCGACTCAGACATGCCCTTTTTCCTGACAACTTTCAACTAGCCGTTAAGAGCCGTTGCACACCATTTGGAAACTTCTATAAGTACCCCAAGCTGCAAAAAGATGATCAAGAATCCCTTTCAATTCTCCTACACTTAAGCAACCTTCTCAAGCTTCATTTCACTTATCCATATGTTAAATTAGCTTGTTAAGGTAAAATTAGCAAGAGGCCTTTGTGTCCAATTTTTGTATGTCATTGTAAACTCCATTGTGGAGATTCATCTTTGTAAAAACATCTAGAAAAGTCCTAACTCAAGAATTTGAGTGTAGGCAACTTGTATTAGGCAAAGTTCTGAGCTCTTGAGTAAAAGTTAGGCAAGAAGAAAGGGGGAGCAACAAGAGAATGAGAGACCCAATTCAAGAGGTTGAGTTTTGGCAATTGTACAAGTTCTAACTTGAGGTAAGTTGGGCAATTAGGGTTAAAGACCTATTCAAGAGTTTGGATTAGGCAAAGGGGTAAAGGTCCTAGCTTAGAGCAAAGTTAGGCATTTGTTAAAGACTTGATCAAGATATTGATTAAGCAAAATTCCTTTGGTCTATGCAAGAAGATTCTTGAGTAAGACCTCAAATCCTAGAGGAAGGATACAGCCAAAGATCCAATTGCTAGCCTTAGGCCGAGGAGTCTTAATCTAGAGCTAGATTAAGCAAGTGAGTCCTAGTCTAGAGTTAGATTAGGTAATGGAAAAGTCTTGAGATTAAGATATTAATCTTGAGCAATTTTAAGGGATTGAAACACTCCTTTAAGTGTTTCCTAGTTGATTAAAAATCTCAAGTTGTAGAACTTGGGGAGTGGAGTAGGATTCAAGGGGAATCGAACCACTACAAATTTGGTGTGTTCTTGATTAGTTTGTTTATTTGCTTTCATGTTTTGCAATTCACTAATCACACACCCCACTTAGAAATCTATTTTAAAGTATTTTAAAACTTGTCTTTGAAAATAGCTTTTCAAAGTTGATCTTCTTTGTAGAAGAAATTTTTAAAAGGTCAAAGAACATAATTCACCCCCTCTCTCTCTTAGGTTCATCTTAGGTTGCTATTGATAATTAGAATTCAATTGGTATTAGACCTAGTGCTCCAATTTGTAGGTTTAACAACCTTAAGTATAAGGATCATTTTTGCAACCTTTGTGATATTTTTAGTGTTATTTGCTTGCTTGAATATTTGTGCTTTATTTTATCCAATTTGGACAAAATGGCTAAAATGTAAGAAAGCTACTAAGAAGGTGACCAAGCTAGCTAAGACTTGGGATGATTCCTCAAGTGGGGAACAGAAGGAAACCACAAGAAGATGCTTTGTTGGGAGTGAGTTACAAGAGGTAACAAATTCTTCCCAATATTCTTCATGTGCTAGTTAAATGCATGAAAGTGAGAGTAACAATGATAATGCTAATAATATGCTAAAACATACAAGTATGTCACTTTAATGCATAAAAAATTTATGAATTCCATGAAAATGAATGTTATGCACGAAAAGAAAATTAACTCTTTAGAAATTCATATGGCATCATTAAAAGAAGAAAACTCCATTTTGAAATGTGAAAATGATGAATTAAAAAACAAAGTAGATGAAATGAGTACTTTTCAAGATAATGAAGATGCAAAGTATATTGATTGAAAAGGTATTATGAGCATGCCTTAAAAGTAAATGTTGAATTTCATCAAAAATTAAAGTCTCATGAAAAGCTAGAAAATGAGTATAATGATTTGAAGAAAAAGGATAAAGACCTTAGTTCTAGCTTAGAAAAATTGACTCTAGGAAAAGCTAACCAAAAAAAAATTGTTAGGCAAAGAAAAGGTAGGAAATGATAAGCATGGCTTAGGTTATGAAAGTGACCAAAATTGTGATATGCTTTCTACTTCTACTACCTTTGTTAATGCTTCAAATAGTGATGTTAAATTTGCTTTTCCATCTATTGAAGCTAAAAAGAAGACTAATCATGCATGGTTGTATGAAAAGAAAAAGAAGTCTTCTATGGTTAAAAATGATGTGAATTTATTTGATTCTTCATTTTATATGCCTAAGAAGAATCATGTTCCCTTTAGGCATAGTGAAACTTGTTGTCAATTTCATGAGTTTGTCTTATGTACACCAAAGAGGGATATATGTTTATTAAATGCTCATCATGCTTCTAGATGTATGAATATGCATAGTTCATTTGGAAATGAACCCAGGAGACACTATGATAGAAAGAATGATTCTAGGAGATATAATGCTTGCCTTTCTAGAAATAATCATTTTGTTCATATGCCATTAATTAGACATAATGTTGTTGATTATAATAGAGTGCTATATGCATATAGAAGAAATTCTAGGACATTTCCTTTAATTGATGCACCTATTGTATGTGATTATTGTGGTAGGAATGGTCATCTTTCACCCAAATGCTTTGATAGAAAAATGTGAAAAATGGTAGAAAGGTAGGGAAAATAAAGGAATAAGCTAACCCCCAGGACCCAATAAGTGTTGGGTACCGAAATCATTTTCTTGATTTTTTTGTAAGTCCTTAATGCTACTTTGTGAACTAAATCTTAATGAAGAGATGATTGAAAGTAGCAAGGATGGTTGATTGGAGCCAAATGGTGAAAAATGCAAAAATGGCTTCAAGAATGGTAATGAGCCATTGAATGCTCATTTGAGGTAACATGTATCATCTCTTAACTTACTTTGACTGCTTTATAATTGTTTTGATGATTATATGCAAATTGAGTTGGATGTGATGAACATGTGTGATTTAAAAATCAAAATAATGGATATGTGATATAAAATGTATGTTATGCTTAAATGAGAAAGTTAACTTGTATGTTAACTTCATATCCTTGAATCATTTTGATTGAAAGCACGTTTTGGTGAAAGTCTTTAAGACTTTATGGGCTTTATTGGAAAATAGCTAGAAGTTTTACTTTAGGTTGACTTTTAGACTTTTACGTTCTTAGAAGATGAAAATTGGTCTAATGTACTTAGAATGATATTTGAAATATGCTAAGACCAAGTTTGAAGGTAAAAGACTCAAGAAAAGATGAGTTAGGCAAAATAGAGAAAATTTGAGAAAATTTGAAATTTGCCTTTATAATAAGGTCATCCTTACGACTGAACACAAGTGTCTGCCATGTTTAAGATGTGGATTTGACTCAAGTGTTCAGAAGGTAAGAACTCAAAGGGCAAGAGTTCAAACCAATGTTAATCGAAGTTCTCCAGCTTGGGCTCCAGCTAGAAGGACCAAAAATGAGAACAAGCCAAAAGAAGTACAAGTGGCCTCCAGGGGTAAAAAGGTTATTTCGCCCCCAGCTCGCTCACGGGTCATTTGTTTTGGATAGTTCCAGACTGAATATTAGAAGTATTAATTGGAGTGAATTTTACAAGTCTTGAAAATCAGCAGAGTTCTTGATTAACACGCCATTTACTTTTAAGCTCCTTGTTTTAGATAATTACTTAATTAGTAGTTTCTTGAAAATAATTCTTGCATTTTTTTATTTTAAGAACTAGGATTTACCTTTTCTTGTTATTTTCCTTTTTAATTTTCAAGGAGAATTTCAGCCATTACCTTTTCTATAGGCTGACCAAAATTCTACCTCCCATTAACCTAGTTTCTTTATGTTTCTAGTTTGTAAGGTTTCCAATTCTCATCGGTTTTCACTTTTGTTGTCGAAGAATTCTCTCACAGTTAGGTAGGGATTCGCAATCCAATGCTACGGGATTAGAGCCGATAAGTGGACCAACCACCCCCACATTTGAGAACCAGAAAAACACTGCTCCCTCATTTACATCGACCATCATCTGGGTGGCCATGCAAGACTCAACCTCTTGCAATCTTCGCCACATGCGGAGACCATCGAGCAGATAGGGGTAAAGACCTCATGAAACATGCCTAGGGTACATGAGATGAGATGCCTTTAATTTCCACCATAGTTTACAAGAAAACGCCCCCACTATAGCTTTAAGATTCCTCACGCCCAATCCATTCTCATTCGTTGGGTAAGCAAGCCTTCTCCATGCCTTAAGTGTTTCTTTGGCCCAGTGTCTGTTGAGCCCCTAAAGAATCTGGCAAAAATTTGCTCCAACTTGTGTAACATTCCTTTTGGGTGGGGGGGGGGGGGGGGGGGGGAATAGCACCGCGCAAAGAGATATATGTGTGGAGATGGTCGAAAGGACATGGCGAATCAAAATCTGGCGCCCTCCCGAGGATAAAAACCTTTTCTGCCACCTAGCCAGTTTAGCCCTAACCTTATCCAGCACCTGGCAAAACAAGGTCTTTACGCACCTACCGCTATAGATCGGGCACCCCAGATATGTGAATGGGAAGACCCCACTCCGCATCCCTGTCCAAGTACGGAGTAGCGGCTCTTTCCTGGCGGACCCCCATCCCAAGTATAAATGGCTTTTTGGCTTGCTAAC
This sequence comes from Leptodermis oblonga, assembly GCA_016801395.1. Lineage (NCBI taxonomy): Eukaryota > Viridiplantae > Streptophyta > Magnoliopsida > Gentianales > Rubiaceae > Leptodermis > Leptodermis oblonga. The sequence continues at coordinate 19,419,757 of CM028756.1, read as the reverse complement.
CTTTTGCCATGATGGCAACTCATAAGTTTGCAAGCCATGAAGCCTCATACTGACACTTGATCCTCTCGCAAAAACACAATGAGATCATCTGGAAAAACTAAGTGCGACACCGGTTTGGCACCCCGCGGTAATGCAAAGTGGTTCATTTTACCCTCCAAAAATAGCAGGTTCAGTCCCCTAGATAAAGCCTCACTAACCAAGATGAAAAGAAAAGGAGAGAGTGGGTCTCCTTGTTTAATGCCCCTGCCTGGTTGAAAAAACCATGTAGGCTCCCAATTAATCAATACAAAAATCCAACTACTGCATAAATTCCCTAAGATTAGATCAACAAATCTCTGTAGAATTCCAAACCTACTCAACAGCCGGCCGAGGAAGAGGCACTAGATTCGGCTAAATGCCTTCATCATATCCAGCTTGAACATCGCATTTGCCCCTTTTACTTTTCTATCCAAAATGTTTGCCATTTCCTAGACTAACAAAACATTGTCCCCCAACTCTCACCCTGGTAGAAGGGCTGCTTGTTCTGGCCTTACTAGACTCGGCATCAGTGGTTTTAGCTGGTGGCATAAGAGTTTCGTGAGAATCTTGTTGACGAAGTTACACAGACTGATGGGCCGATAGTCCGCAAAGATCAAAGGGGCCAATTTCTTAGGCAGAAGTACAATCCACGTACTGGAGACCACCCTAGGTATCGGGACACCTGCCATAAACTCTTCCACTACAACTAATAAATCCCGCCTAGAATATCCCAGCAATGCCTATAGAAATCCCCGCAAAAACCTTCACTACCAGGCGCACTGTCTCCATTCAAATCCCAAACCACCTAGTGTAGCTCCTGAATACGCACAGGCTTCATATGGTCGGTCCCCCCCTAGAAGGTAATGCAAGTGGGAATAGACTCTAAAAAAGAGGCCATTGCCTCCTTCTCTCCCCCTATGCTGACTCCGTCGTGAATAGCGACTCGTAGAACCTAACTCCTTCTACCCCGATCTCCTCTACTGATGTGAGCACTCATCCATCTTTTACACGCACCTTGAAAATATGGGCCTTGGCTTACTTCTTAAGGAAATATGTATGTAAGAACTTAGTATTATGGTCCCCCTCTCTGGGCCACTTTACCCCTAGGTTCTGTCGCCAGAAACTCTCCTCTTCCGTAAGCCGTTTAAACATAGCGGCCTCCCCTTTTTTAACAGTAATCAGATCCGGCTCCCCTCTTGTGGCATTATATACATGTGCAGTCAGGCTACCTTCTCTTCCACCATCTGCATATTTTCCTGCACATTCCCAAATACCTTCTTGTTCCAGCCTCGTAACACTCCCTTCAGGTGGCGCAATTTCAGAGAGAAACAATGTATACCAAACCCCTTTATCTCCTACTCCCAATTACTCTATACAAAAGTAAGGAATCCCTCCCTCTTCATCCACATATTCTGGAACGTAAAAGACTTCTTGATACAAACACTCGACGGTGACTTCATCAGCAGTGAACTATGATCCGATGAAGCCCGAGCAAGTAAATAAAGTGTACCCCCCGGGAATTGGCTCAGCCACTCAACATTGACCAGACCTCTATCCAACTTCTTACGTACCCTGCTACTCCCTCCTCCGGTAGCTGGCATCCCCATCCAAGTGAAACTGCCACCTGTCATCGGCAGCTCTAACATACCCATATCGTGGATAAAATCTGAGAAGTTATGCATAGCAAGCTAATCTGGGGTAGACCCCCTCTCATATTCATGTATTGCAGCGATGAAATTGAAATCCACAATGAAAATTTGGGGTACTCTGCCCCCAATGCTGAATCTTGCCTTCGAGCTCTCGTGTGCAATCCATACACGAAAACCACCTTACAAGGAACAGTCACTTGTGGGTGCAGTAATTTAAAATGTAGAAACTACTCCGAGGATCCCAGCAACATGAAACTATAATTAGAACGGGAAAATTCCCATATTTTCCCGTTATCGAGGAGTAGCAAAAATTAAACCCCTAGGTACTCCGAAACTCTTTCAACCGATCATTAGATACAAAGGGTTCTAATACAACTAGCAAATCCAAATTATGCACTCGAATTAATTTCTTTAATCGCAGCACCGAATGTTTTTTTGTGATACCGCAAATATTCCAAATAAGCCACGACATTATTAAACAGAATGGAAAGAATTCAATTTGGTAAGGGTGTTTGTAGAGGGTTACAGAAATCCGTGACTCCTCCTACTGCTTATTAGGACGTTGTTTCCTCATTGAAATCCCAATTATCAATAGCAACCTAAGATGAACCTAAGAGGGGGAGGGGGTGAATTAGGTTCATTGACCTTTTAAAAATTTCTTCTACAAAGAAGGGCAACTTTGAAAAACCATTTTCAAAGACAAGTGTAAAAACATATTTTAAAAAGTGAGGTGTGTGATTAATGATTTGCAAAACATGAAAGAAAATAAATAAACAAAGCAAGAACACCCAAAATTTATAGTGGTTCGAAATACCCTTGAATCCTACTCCACTCCCCAAGTTCTACAACTTCAGATTTCTAATCAACTAGGAAACACTTAAAGGAGTGTTTCAATCCCTTACAATTACGTAAGATTAATCTCTTAATCTCAAGACTTTCCTATTGCCCAATCTAACTCTAGATATGACTCCCTAGCTTAATCTAGCTCTAGATTAAGACTCCTTTGCCTAAGGCTAGCAAATTGGATCTTTTGCCCTATCCTTCTTCAAGGATATGAGGTCTTACTCAAGACTCCTCTTGCCTACACCAAAGGACTTTTGCTCAATCAACCTATTGATCAAGACTTTCTCTCCCCTTTGCCTAATTTAGCTCTAAAATAGGACTTCTACCATTTGCCTAATCCAAACTCTTGGATAGGTTTTTAACCACAATGCCCAACTTACCTCAAATTGGGACTTGTACAATTGCCCAAACTCAACCTCTTGAGTTGGGTCTCTCCTTCTATTCTTGCTCCTCCTTTCTTCTTCCCTAACTCTTTACTCAAGAGTTTAGGACTTTGCCTCACATACAATGTGCCTACAACACTTACTCAAGTGTTTAGGACTCTCTCAAAGTATTTACAATGATGAAAATCTCAACAAATGAAGTTTATGAAAAACTATGACAAATAGGCACAAAGGCCTATTTCTAATCCTAACTCACAAGCTAATTTGACATTTAATTTTGTGAAATAAAGCTCTTGAATGATGCTTGAGTGTAGGAGATTTGTGGGGGATGATTACTAATCATTTTGCAGCTTGGTGGTATTTATAGGAGTGACCACATGGCTCCCAATGACTCTCTAACTGAAAGTTTCAGAGAATGGCTTTTCTGACAGAAGATCAGTTATAACCGATATGTGATCGGTTAAAACTGCTGCTTTTAATTCTTCAGTTTCATGCTCAGCAGCTTGGATCGGTCATTGCTAATATTTGTATCGGTTATAACCGCTCTCAAGATCGGTTAAAACCGATCCCCCTCCTTCCAGCTTTTTTCTTCTTCTTTTCCTTCCATTTCGCTTATTGTTCTTTAATAGCTTCGAAGTTGAGAGGGTGTCGAGGCTCGGAGTTGAACATTTCTGGGCAGCATGCTTCGAGGTCGGGCTCGAAACTTCACAAATTTCTCCTCTTTTTGGCCAGTAGCCTCAAAAGGTATCGAGACCTGGTCTAGGCGTGATCTAGACACTTTTTAGGCAAGGTTCAAGGTCAAGGTTCGAGCTTGAAGGTCGGGTTCAACACTTTCTGGGCTTAGCTTCGAAGTCGACACCTTGTCTACACTCGGGTTAGAAGCTTTCTTGTTTTCCTTTCCGTTTCTTCATTTGAACTCCGTTTTCTTCGTCGTTTTTTGCGTTGGTTTTCTTTTGAACTTTTCTTCCTTTTTCTTGGACTTTGAGACTGGCTTTGAACTTTGCTTTGCTGCACTTTTTCTACAAATGACTTCAAATGCAAAGCATTAACTAAAATCATATATTTGTATTCTTATCATCAAAACTAAGATTGAGACCGTAGGTCTAACAATCTCCCCTTTTTGATAATGACAAAACAAATATGTGAATTTATAGAGAAATATAAAGTAAAGAATTTTAAGCACAGATTTCTCTAACTTAAGAAACTCCAAAACTCAAGATGACAAAGTAAAGCATAAATCACATCTTCTCCCCCTTTTTGTCATCATTTTATCCTTTAAGCATACCATGGAGTGTTCTTTTATGAGCCAAGCCATTTTTAACAAGTAAGCACAATTTTGAAGCCAAGCCATTTATCAATTAAGACAATTAACCCAAGCCACATTTAGCATTTTCTCCCCCATAGTAAATGCACTCTAAAAGTCTACTCTGAGCTTAATCCTATGGGCTCTGTGCTAATCTTAACACCTAATGTCTATGCTAGTTCTAATTTTTCTCCCCGTAAATTCTAGCATACACATTTCAAAGAGCTTAACCAATCAAGTAAGAAGTATACAAGCTTCAGGCAATCAAAGAGCAAGTTAAGCTATGAAAATCAAAGGAATTCATCCTTCCTAGAGAATGAACCTTCTTAAACATATGAGTTTTCAAGATTATTGAAATATAGCATCAACTTATGTTTAAAACAAGTGAAAAGTATGCAAGCAACTTCAAATGACCCTAATGATCAACATGTATGCATCTAACATCATAGAGGATGCATCATGTCAAAGTAAACTCATTGGTCAATCTTGCAAACTCTTCAACTTTTCATGAAATTTGCTTTTCTTAAGTTTAAAAACTTCATTTAGTCATGCAAGAAAATTCCATTAGGCATATAAAGCATTTCAGGAATTCAAATATTCAGTTTTCATGCATATTCTTGAAAGTCAACTAAAAGTCAAGCTTTTTCTAAAGCAATGCCCATTTTCTTAAAAATTGTCAATTTTATCATGTAAGTCTCAATTAAGCATGAACAAGTTTTAATCAACATATGCAACATATTAAAGGAATGAAACATTTCAAATCATGCATATGTGCAAAGTCAACCTATCGGTCAACATTTTCAAGCTTAAGTAAGTTAAGCTATGAATTTTGAAAGTTGCTATTTTCAAGTTTCTATCAAGCATTTTATCATCCAAGCAACTTCAAATACTCAAGTAGTTTATGCATAAAGATTCAAACAATCCAAAACATGCATATTTTCAAAGTCAACTACTTGGTCAAGCTTTTTCAATTTAAGTATACAAATCACACAATCATTGAAGTTTGCCATTTTGAATAATATAACCTTAATTTTCTTATGTGAGCAACTTCAAATTATCAATAAGTTCATGCTTAAAATCTCAATTAAGCTAAAGCATGTGTAAATTGAAAGTCAAACACCTGGTCAACCATTTTGAAATAATGCAAATATGCTTAATTCTTGCTATCTTCAATTGAAAAGTTTTCAAATCTTTTAACATGCAAGAATTTAAAATACCAAAGGTGAAAGAGATCCTAAAGAATCATTTTAACTTTAAAAGCATAGCATTCTAGGATTCTATCACTCAAAGACTCATTAATCAAAGGCAAATTTTAAAATTTCATCAAATTTTATACATTTTGCCTAAATCATCTCTTCTTGAGTCTTTCAACATCAAAATTGGTCTTAGCATATTTCAAATATCATTCTAAATTCATTAGACCAATTCTCATATTCTAGCATGTAAAAGCCTAAAAGTCAACCTAAAGTCAAACTTCTAGCTATTTTCCATTAAAGCTCATAAAGTCCTAAAGACTTTCGTCAAAACATGCTTTCAATCAAAATGATACAAGGATATGAAGTTAACATACAAGCCAACTTTATCATTTAAGCAAAATATGCATATTCAAATCAAACTATGCATTCTATATAGCATATCCATCATTTTGAATTCAAATCACACATGTTCATCATAAATAGCTCATATTGCATATAATCATCAAAGCAATTATGGAGCAATAAATATGAGTTAAAGATGATACATGTTACCCCAAATGAGCATTCAATGGCTCATTACCATTCTTGAAGTCATTTTTGCAAATTTTGCATTTTTCACCATTTGGCTCCAATCAGCCATCCTTGCTACTTTCAAGTATCTCTTCATTGAGACTTAGTTCACAAAGTAGCATCAAAGACCTATAAGGAAATCAAGCATAAGATTTTGGTACCCAACACTTATTGGGTCCTAGGGGGTTAGCTTATTTCTTTACTCTCCAAATCTTTCTACCCTTTTGTACATTTTTTCTATCAAAGCATTTGGGTGAAAGATGACCTTGTCTACCACAATAGTCACACATAATAGGTGCATTAATTAAAGGAAATGTCCTAACATTTCTTGCATATGCATATGGCACTCTATTATAATCAACTACATTATGACTACTTAATGGCATATGAACAAAAAGACTCTTTCTAGAATGGCAAGCATTATATCTCCTAGAATCATTCTTTCTATCATTGTGTCTCCTAGGTTCATTTCTAAATGAACTATTCATATTCATACATCTAGAAGCATGATGAGCATTTAACAAACACATATCCCTCTTTGGGGCACATAAGGCAAACTCAAGAAATTGACTACAAGCTTCACTATGCCTATGGGGAACATGCATTTTTCTAGGCATATAAAATGATGGATTAATCACATTTACATCATTTTTATAATTAGAAGACTTATTTTTCTTTTCATACAACCATGCATGATTACTCTTCTTTTTAGCTTCAATAGATGGATAAGCAAATTTTACATTGCTATTTGAAGCATTAACAAAGGTAGTAGAAGTAGAAGGCATATCACAATTTTGGTTACTTTCATAACCTAAGCCATTTTTATCATTTCCTACCTTTTGTTTGCCTAACAACTTCTCTAAGTTTTTTTTTTTCCCTAAAGTCAATTTTTCCAAGCTAGAGCTAAGGTCTTTAACCTTTTTCTTCAAATTATTATACTTATTTTCTAGCTTTTCATGAGACTTCACTTTCTCATGCAATTCTATATTTTCATTTAAGGCATGTTCATAATAACTTTTCAAATCAATGTACTTTGCATTTTCATTATCTAGCAAAGTACTCATTTTACCTTAATTCTGAAAGTGACCAAAAAGTATTTCATGAAAACTATTATTTCAAATTGGCCTTATTTCAAATTGATCTTATTTGAAATTTGATCTTATCCCTAAAACTTGACCTTATTTAAAATTGACCTTATTATTCCAAAAAGTGCCTTTGACCATGACCATTGAACTTGACAATTTACCTTTAACCTTGACCTCTAAACTTTGTTGACCAAAAGTCAAAGTCAAACATAGTAAATGTACTTGCTTGCTTAACGAGGTTTCCCACACCTCGTCACTTGCCTATTTTAAATACAATTTATTGCTAAGTATGTATATGTACTACATGCCTGCTTAACATGATAATGTTATGATTGATTTTGTTATGCCATACTTGACTGGACTTGACTTGAATGTACATGACCTGCCGTGATTATTTTAATAGTTACGATTATATGCACCTATTTATGAAAGCATGACATACTAGCCATGAAGCATGGTGACTTCTCAGGGTAAGTTACATGTCATCAAGGATTGCATAATTGCCTCTAGAGATGTATGCACATAAACATATACAAACATCATGCATCGGTTAAGAAAGGACTAGGCTAGTCCCAGGATAATGACATCGAGGACTGTATGATTGCCTCTAGAAATGTATGAAGCATGCTAGGGTTGCTATGATCATCTTAGTGTGAAATGGGTCGTAGGACCTACCAGATGAGACTTGGGTGCCTAGTCTTCCCGCTTGACTAGATGGTGTCACAGTTAGTCAGCATTCCTTCTATATGAGAGGAACACTAGTTTTGGCCCGAATTGTAAAAAGGCCAAGGATCCAAAAACTCCGCCGTCAAACATACCCGATTTTACCGATACGGCTGCCGTGGGGAGATATACTTTGCAAACCACCACACAAGAAACTTAGCTTTAAAATGAGAAAGCTAGACCACACAATCTGCCCACTAGGAGTCTAGTGACTCAAATGTGCTGCATATAAATGTTGTATCTATGCTGCCATGCCTACATTAGTATTTGCTATATTCTTGCCTATACTACATGACCTGCTTGACTTGATTTACGTGCTCGACTTGCCTGACATGCTTGACTTGTTTAACCTGCTTGCCATGCATGCCTATAATTCTGCTGTTATATAGATATATGCATGAAATCTTTACTCGCTTATTCGGCCTGTTATTCAAAGACTTATGGTGGGAATTTTCCTAAGGAACCCGAGGTATCTCACTGAGCTTAGTAAAGATCACCCCTTTCCATTATTATTTATAGGGGTTTGACTTGAGTGAGGATAGAGGTAAGGCCGATGGGCGCGTACGAAGGGAATAAAGACCAGATCTTTGTAATAGTTAAACTTAGTACACTTTTATATTTTTTGGAGAATAATTTGGTCTATGACCATCCTCAAACAATTACTTTTAATTTTCTGATGTTATGAACTGCTTGAACTGCTAGGGTAACAAATAAAGTTTTATGGTAATTTTTATTTATTATGTGTATCGATTATTGGGTGAGAGCCCTGAATGATGCCTCTCTCGATCTGTCATGTGCTTCCTTGTCGAGAATGGTTCCAAGGAAGGGGTGGTCAGGTCGGGGGCGTCACAAAAATTTTGCCGAAAAAATGGCCCAGTGAATTTCGACAGGATCTTCTTGGTGACTAGCAAAGAGGTTAGTCTATTTTGGTCCTGATTGCGTTTGCCTCGGCCCCTTTTTGAGTCAGATGCAACCTGAGTCTGTTTATCTGTGCATTCCCATGCCTATTTAGAAAAAGCAATTTTAATCTGTCGATTTTCTGAGCTGACTTCTGTTTGAGCCATGGGTTTTAAGGTAAATGTCTTCGACGGGCCGTGTAAGTGCTGGCGATGCAGTCATGTGTAGCCTTGTGGTCTAAAATCCATAGACCTCTAAGTAAAATATGGCTTGCATACATTGGAACCATATCACACAAGGCATCGGATTTAAACTGTCTAATCCCGCTAGGCACCTTAACCTGTTTTGAAACCCTTATACTTGTGGAGTTGTCTAACCAATGCAGAGGTTATGGATGGGGGTGATCAACTAGCAGTAGGACAAGCTTTGCGACCAGAAAGGTCCTCGCGATGTTGGTCCAGCTGCCGGAGTTGATGATTAGAATTGCCACCTTCCTATTAATCTTGACTCGTGACAGGAAGATGTTAGTTTGCTGGCTCTCGTCCTTAATTATTCTGGCATTTAAGAACCGAGCAACATATACACTGGCTTCATAGTGATTGGCGGGGATGAAGGCATCATTTGGTTCGGCGATGTCGTCTTCTTCATCTTTGCCTGAAGTCAGCTTCGGCATGTCCGAATCAGTGCTGTCGTCCTCGCTGTAATATCCCCCATCTTTTGTCATCGGGACTTTACGTAAATTGAGGCAGTTAGACATAGGGTTGATAACGAACATGAACGTTCACGAACAAGCTCGAGCTCAGCTCGATATAAAAGTTCACGAACATGATTTTTAGGCTCGATCATAAACAAACATGAACAAGGAGCTGAAAGCTCGTTAATGTTCGTGAATATACTCAATTAAAATATTAACTATATAATATAACTAAAATAAGTATATACAATACTAAAATTTTAAATAATAAAAATAATTGAATCTTTATATATATTTATATATACATAGATATCAATATATGAGTTTAAATTGAATTTGATTTTTATGTAAGCTGATATAGTAGATTAAAGTAACTAAACATTATGATTTTTTGTTCATTAATATGAGACAGAACGCACACAAATGTTCACAAACAAGCTCGGCTTGACTCGATTAATAAATAAATGAACACGTCAAAACTCAACGGCTCGACTGGTTTTCACCCCTGGGCATGATGTAGCCTTGCCCTGAATACCTAAAATAGGTGATGGAACTCACAAGTGTCCACGGGGAAACTGACGACTTTGCAGCACTAGTAGGCTAGGGTGTTAGCGGTTTTCTGTCGAACATAGGTGGCGGTGTAGTATGTGCCCCGGGCTCGGTGACCGCTAAAGCTATGTCTCTTTTAAGGCCACTTACAAATCGAACCATGTTGGCCTCTTCGTCCTCTTAGACGTCGACCCTAGTTTTGGCCTTTTCTAGTTTTTTGTAGCAATCATCTACTGTTCTGCCCTCTAGTAATTTTTCGCCACTTAGGGGTTTAGAAATTCGTAAATTGGACTGTTTGCATATTGAAAGAATTAATAATTTGCTGGGATTGGTTTCTTTGATTACCTATTGGGTGGGTGATCTCTCCTGTGGGTAGTTTTAGGACTTTCCTAAAGTTGTTTCAACTCTGCTTATTTTTCTTGATTCTATTCAATTCTTGAATTGCCCTGCTTTCAACTGCTAGTTGTATCTTTTCGAGCGACCTGAACATTTACTCTTACATTATAGTTTGGATTTTGTCATCGTGCACACCCATCTTTTCTGAAATTTGAGGGCTTAACCCCGAAATTTCCTTGTTGTGTACTTCTTATCTGAACTATATTACAAATATCGTTTGCGAAAAGATTTTTCAACATCAAATAGAACCAAGTATCTATTTTCGAAAATTTGTGCTTTTTCCTTAAGTATCATTGCTGTGTGTGGATTTCTGTTTGCCTTATACATTTGTCAATACCGGGAGGTAGAGTGGAAAAAGGCTTGAGTGAACATATTATAAGGGCGCCACCCTAGAGTGAAACACTGGTTTGTGTGTAGCTGTTAGGTGGGATACACTTGGGGGACAAGGGGGTAAGGTTACTACTCATTTTTCCTTGATCTTAGCAGACAGATTTTCGCCTATAACCGATGTCAGGAGGAGGTGCTTCTGCCCCTTTGGGGAGTCAGCAAATACTGGCTGCAATAGCGCAACTCTCAGCACAATTTGCTTAGGGTTTCGTATTACGAGCCCTTCAACGGCGGTGTAAGCCTACAAAAATTGTGCAAATTGACCCCTATAGGGAGATGTGGTGCCATTGTTGTTTCTTCTTACTTGGCCTCGGAAATCCAAATGGAGAAGTTCGCAGAACTCATTGAGATTTTCGCTCAACTACAGGCAGGCGTGCCAACCCACCGCAGACGGCATGGTCCTTTCACCATACAGGTTCCAAAGCAAGTTCTTTGCTTATTCAGGGGCTGTGAATGGAGGTTTGATATTAGTGTGAAGTTTACTTTTATACTTCATACAACTTGCTGAAAATTTGGTTACAAATTTTCTGCTCACTAATCCGTTGGCCGAAATACCTCCGAGCAATACGATTCCGTTTGTTTTGTAGAGATTCCACAGTTTTGGATTGGTGCTTCACAACGACGTATAGCAATGTTGATTGCAGTTCCACGTTATAGTCATGGGACTTTAAGCGCCTGGGAATCGAGCAAATTGGATTCGAGGACGAATCCTTTCCAACCGGGAGGGAATGATGAGGACATCCAGGGCTAAAAACAACACACATTACGAGTCAGAATCCACGAAGCCAACCTGAAGGCAAAGCCCTTGAAAAGAATGCCGGGAATAATGTGAAAGTCATTCTATTCAAAAGGATCCTTGAAGACAATGCATCTCCAAACTCTCCACAATAAAGAAAAGGGTTGTTTCTTCAAGTTCTTGAAGACGCCGGAAGGTTCTTGGACTTTAAAGAAACATTTCTTGAAGCTCTTGGTTTTTCTTAAAATTCTTGAATTTCATATTTTGCAGAATCTTGAAGAATCTTGAAATCTTGAAAATCTTGATTCCGAAATGATTCCGGGAGGTTCCAGAAGATTCCAGAAGCTCCCTACATCATTCCATAATGCGACATCAACATTGGGCCAACCCAACTCATTGAGTCCATTCCACAAAGTAGGCCAGCCCACAAAGATGCCCACATAGCCAAGCCTAGTCCATTAGGGTTGGAAATTAAGGGTTAGGGTTTGGGGGAAAATAAGGGTTTGTGCATGTTCCCTATTTTGCCCTTAGTTTAATTAGTTTCCAAAAAGGGTTCCTTCTTGATCTCCTTTTTGGAGTAGGATTTTTATTCTTTTCCTTCTTGTTTTCAAAGTGTAATTTTGGCTACCACTAAGAATTAGGTGACCGAAAATTTCCTTTCCTTTTTTACCATTACCCACTTCTTTCCAGGTTTGGTATTGTAAAGGAAATCAATCTCTTGATTGATTTCCAATTCTAAGTCTTTTATTATTTCTTTTAGGTACAATTTTCGGCTGTCCCTTAGCCTATAAATAGGCAGCCGAATTCCATAAATTAATACAAGTATTCAGATCATAAAAACTATTAGTTAGGAGTACTCTTCCTTTGTTGCTTTATGTATTTTGCATGTTGTAGTTTACAGATTTCATGAAACTTAGCTAATTAGGTTAATTGCTCTACCTAATTATTCGCATGTTTCAACTCTTCTTACTTGGTTCAAATTCTCAATTAAATTAGCTTAGGTTAGCTTATTTGGTTCTCTGAATTCCGAGTAAGTTAGAGCCTATACGAGCTACGCTACTTAATCACACTTTCCGGGCAACTTTCATCCGCATGTGTACAACCATCCACATCAGATTTCATGTCTCCAGAATAGATCAAGATATCATCAAAATAAACCACAACAAATTTCCCTATGAACTTTCTAAGTACATGATTCATTAATCTCATAAAAGTACTAGGTGCATTTGTTAGGCCGAAGGGCATGACTAACCACTCATACAAACCAAATTTAGTTTTAAAAGCAGTTTTCCATTCATCCCCCTCCCTCATGCGAATTTGATGATAGCCCTGTGTAAGATCTATTTTAGTGTAAATTGTTGAGCCATACAAATCTTCTAACATGTCATCAAACCTAGGGATAGGATGCCTATACTTGATTGTTATTTTATTAACAGCTCTACAATCAACACACATTCTCCATGTACCATCTTTCTTAGGGACAAGAATTACAGGTACAGCACAAGGACTAAGAGATTCCCTTACCTGACCGTTAGCCAAAAGCTTGTCGATCTGCTTTTGAAACTCCTTTGTCTCCTCTAGATTTGCTTTGTAGGCAGGTCGATTTGGAATAGGTGCGCCAGGTATGAAGTCGATTTGATGTTCAATTCCACGGAGAGGTGGCAATCCCTGCGGCAGCTCTTCTGGAAAGACATCGTTGAATTCCTGCAACAAAAAATCAACTTCTATAGGGATATCCCGAGGGATATCTGCAGGGTTAGCACAAGTATCTTAACAAACCAAAACTAGTACACAACCATTATTATCTACACTTGGCCTATTTCCCCCACTGTAGCGAAACAGCTACCTTTAACTTCTTCCTGTGTAGGCTTATCAGAGTTTGCCTTACTACCCATTACAAGTTCTTTCCCCTTCCCCTTATCCAGGCGCTTTTCAGCTTCCCATTTAGCGATGGCGTCCTTCATGCGGATTGCTTCAGAACGCACTTCATTAGGTGGCATAGGGAGGAACGTGTGGATCTTGCCCGCCTGGCAGACCGAGTAAGTGTTGGCGACCCCATCATGCGTTGCCTTCAGGTTAAAGAGCCATGGTCATCCGAGTAGAATGTGACAAGCCTCCATTGGCAGAACATCACATAAAACAGTGGATTCGAACTTACCGATAGCGTATGGTACGCTTACCTGCTTGGTGACTCTGTAGCCATCTGAGCTGTCGAGCCATTGTAGCCGATAAGGACGTGGATGACTGATTATGGGGAGCTTCAGTTTTTTGACCATATATTCGCTGGCCACATTTGTGCAGCTCCCTCCATCAATGATCAGAACACACAACTTCCCATTTACCTTAGTCCTGGCGTGGAAGATGTTTGTCCGTTGAGATGTATCCTGGACACCAGTGGTAGTCAAGGTGCTAGTAACCAAGTTCTGATTGGGATCTTCTTCTATGAACTCGAATTGCTCTACCGGTGCAGACGGAGTGCTGTCAGTTAACTCCTGCAAGGGGTCAACAGTTTGATCTTCTTCTTCACCCTCTTCGGAAATGTATTCACCATCTTGCCCCAATAAGACCTTCCGGATGTTACGGCAATGGTGCATGTAGTGGCCACGGCCTGAGCATTTGTGGAAAGTGATATTGCTGATGGTTTGCCGAGGTGTTGATGGCGTTCTGGATTGGGATGAAGACGAGGTGGTGGCAGGGACTATAGCCTTCCTTTCTGACGTAAACGGCTTCTTCGCGGGTGGAGAGTAAACCGGATTCTTTCTCCAAGCCGGTGGGGCGCTGGTAGGCGTCCGGACGGGTGGAACTGTCTTCAGGTATTCCTCCATGACCCGAGCTTTGTGCAACATGTCCATCAGAGTTGTCGCATTCTGAAGTTCAACAGCTAAAGCTATACCCCTGTTTAGACCATTAAGAAAACGAGCCATTGAAGCCGGTTCATCTTCCTGTACATTGGCCCTAATTTTGGCCATCTCTAACTTTCTATAATATGCGTCTACAGATAAAAAACCTTGTACAAGAGTATGTAATTTCCTATACAATTCTCTAAAATAATAATCAGGAACAAAAGTTCTACGCATAGAAATAGTCAAATCAAACCAAGTTAGAGGCCGAGCCCGGGCCCGCATTGGACGCGTATTCCTTCGTTGGTCCATCTCTTAATTCCACCAGACCAGGGTATAGTCCGTGAAATGTATCACCGCGAGTGGGACCTTCTTGTGTTCCGGGATCGCATGAAGCTCGAAGATGCTCTCCATTTTCATCTCCCAGTCTAGGTAATCCTCCGGATTCGTACCGCCAGCGAAGGGTGGAACAATCGTTTTTCACTGACTAAGACCCTCTAATGTGGACGATTGTACACATGCGGATGAAAGTTGCCCGGAAAGTGTTATTAAGTAGCGTAGCTCGTATAACCCCTAACTTACCCGAAAATAAGAGAACCAAAAATAAACTAACCTAAGCTAATTTATTTTAAGAATTTGAACCAAGTGTAAGAAAGAGTTGAAACATCGAAATTAATTAGGTAGAGCAATTAACCTAATTAAGCTAAGTTTCATGCAATATGTAAATTCCAAGCATGCAAAATACATAAAGCAATAAAGGGAGAGTACTCAAACTAATAGTTTTATGATCTGAATACTTGTTTTATTAATGAGGTGCGGCTGCCTATTTATAAGCAAGAAACAGCCGAAAATATCACCTACAAGAAGTAGGAAAAAGAAGTAGAATTGGAAACCAATCAAGAGATTGATTTCCTTTACAATACCAAACCCTGAAAGAAGTGGGTAATGGTAAAAGAAAAGGAAAGGAAATTTTGGTCACCCCTTTTAGTTTAGTGGCAGCCGAATTTACAACTTAAAAACAATAATGAAAAGGAATAAAAAATCCTACTCCAAAAAGGAGATCAAGAAGCAACCCTTTTTGGAAACTAATTAAACTAAGGGCAAAATAGGGAACATGCACAAACCCTTATTTTCCCCCAAACCCTAACCCTTAATTTCCAACCCTAATGGACTAGGCTTGGCCGTGTGGGCTTCTTTGTGGGCTGGCCGACTTTGTGGAATGGACTCCATGAGTTGGGTAGGCCCAATGTTGATGTCGCATTATGGAATGATATAGGGTGCTTCTGGAATCTTCTGGAACCTCCCGGAATCATTTCGGAATCAAGATTTTCAAGATTTCAAGATTTTCAAGATTCTGCAAAATATGAAATTCAAGAATTTTGAAAAAACCAAGAACTTCAAGAAATGTTTCTTTAAAGTCCAAGAACCTTCCGGCGTCTTCAAGAACTTCAAGAAACACCCTTCTTCTTCATTGTGGATTGGAGAATTGCGCCTCTTCTTCAAGAATTGTAAGGAGAGTCGCAATTTGAACCTTTCTGTCTTTCTTCTCAAAGGCGTTGGCTTCTACTATCAATTGAGCATCCTGTTGGCAGGCTTGTATAAGGCTGTTGAGTGTCTCTTGAACCTTCTTTGCTCTGCTTCTGGTCATTGGCCCAATGATGTCTACAAGTGGATCCCTTTGATATGGACTTGGATCCTGAAGCATTGTTGGACCTCGGTGTAGAACCCGAACCTCCTCAGCTTCTCTGGACTCACTTGCTTGTGGACTTGGGATGTCCTCATTATCCCCTCCCAGTTGAAAAGGATTTGACCTCAAATCAGGACCCTGTTCATAAGTAAAAGGAGATAAGTCAGCAACATTAAATGAAGTACTAACACCATACTCACCTGGTAAGTCAAGTTTGTAAGCATTAAGCCCTATCTTGGACACGATTTGAAAAGGCCCATCGCCCCGGGGATGGAGTTTCGTCCTCCTCGCAGCAGGGAATCGTTCCTTCCTCATGTCAACCCAAACCCAGTCGCCTGGTTCAAAGTTCACAGCCTTGCGCCGTTGGTTTGCATGGACGGCGAGTCTGGCGTAATTATTCTCAAGGTTGGCCCTAACCTTGGCATGTAGGCGTTGGACGGTTTCAGCTTTCTTGGCGCCGTCGAGATTAACCTGTTCCTTTAGCGGCAAAGGGATCAGATCCATAACCGTCAAAGAAGTGAAGCCATAAGCAACTTCGAATGGACAGAACCCTGTTGAGGAGTGCTTGGTGCGGTTGTAGGCAAACTCTGCAACCGGCAAGATTTCTTCCCAACGCTTTAGATTCTTCTGAATTAAGGCCCGAAGTAGATTGCCAAAGGTGCGGTTGGTGACTTCCGTCTGACCATCCGTCTAGGGATGACTTGTAGTCGAAAATAGGAGTTTTGTGCCGAGGCGTGACCACAAAGTCTTCCAAAAGTAACTCAGAAATTTGACGTCGCGATCAGAGACAATGGTGCGCGGGATACCATGCAGCCGAACAATGCCTTGAAAGAGCAAGTCCGCAACATGTTTGGCATCATCTGATTTCCTGCAAGGAATAAAGTGAGCCATTTTAGAAAATCGATCAACTACGACAAATAAGGAGTAATTACCTCTTTGCGTCCTCGGAAGACCTAGAATAAAATCCATTGAAATGTCAGTCCAAGGTAAAGAAGGAATAGGTAAAGGCGTGTAAAGTCCATGAGGTTTAGATGTAGATTTAGCTTTTAAGCAATTAATACAACGAGTGCAAACATGATGTACATCTTTTCGCATATGAGGCCAATAAAAATTTTCTTGTAACACTTCAAGTGTTTTATGTACACCAAAATGACCCATAAGACCCCCATTGTGAGCTTCATGAACCAGTAATTCTCTAGTAGAACTTCGAGGGATGCATAACCTATGTTCCCTAAACAAGAAACCATCATGTCTATAGTACTTATGGAATGCCCCAGATTCACATGCTTTGTATAAATTCGAAAAATCACTATCAGAAGCATACAAATCCTTTAGATATGCAAATCCTAGCAAAGAATGATCTAAAACAGTCAGAATTGCATACCTGCGAGATAGAGCGTCAGCAACCAAATTATCTTTACCTTTCTTATATTTAATAATGTAAGGAAAAGTTTCAATAAAATTAACCCATTTAGCATGACGTCTATTTAACTTATTCTATCCCTTTAAGTGTTTAAGCGACTCGTGATGATGTGGAAGGTTGTACACATGCGGATAATGTTGCCAAGGACCTTGTGATTAAGTGACAAGCTCTTACAAAACCTTTAACTCACGTTCGGATTTGATAAAACAAGGGAAAAACTATCCTGACCAATTTGTTTATAAATTCTAACCAAGTGCAAGAAAAGAGGTGTGAAACATGCGAACAACTAGGCAGAGCAAGAACCTAATTGGCTAAGTTTCATGCAATTATGTAAACTACGACATGCAAATACATAAAGCAATAAAAGGAGGTACTTCAAACACTAAGTTTATGATCTGAAATACACTTAAAAGAAATAAGGAAAAGAATAAAACTCCTACTCCCAAAAAGAATAAGGAACCCTTTTTGGAAACTAACTTAAAAGAATAAAAGAAACAAGTTAATTACTAAAAAGAAAATCCGAAAATCCCTAATTATTTAAGGGAGCCGCGTGGGCTTGCTTTGTGGGCTGGCCGTGAGCTTCCTCTTGCTTTCTTGGGCTGGGCGAAGCTTGTGGACTTTGGTTCCATGAGTTTGGGTCGGCCCAATGTGTAGGGAATTTCATGAATTGTTTCTTTAAAGCCCAAGAACCTTCCGGCATCTTCAAGACTTCAAGAAATAGCCTTCTTCTTTAATGTGAAGTGCTGAGTTGCGCCTCTTCTTCAAAGATTGTTAGAAGAGTTGCAATTTGAACATTTCCTCCATTTTCCTCCAAGGCGTGAGCTTCTATTTGACGTCCATCTTTCTACTCATAATGTGTGCTGTTTTTGCTCTGGATATCCTCACCATTCCCTCCCGGTTGGAAAGGATTCGTCCTCGAATCCAAGGCGCTAAAAACAAACAGAAACAAGTCAGGAAGATTAATACAAAACAGAGATCATGCTTACCTGTCAAATTATGCGTGTAAGCAGGAGGCCCTATTGTTGAGACGATTGGAAAAGGGATATTGCCATCACGGGCGTTAAGCTCCTTGGACATCTCTTTCGCAGTGTAGACAACAGGCAATAGTGTTTTGCAGTAGTTCTGATCGTGAGCCAAAAGTTCGTTGATCTGTCTGTGCAACTCCATTGTCTCCTTCGGTTTGTCTCCTTCCTGCAACAAAGAAACGACTTGCATAGGGATATCCCGAGGGATATCGTCAGGGTTAGTGCAATTATCTTTACATACTAAAACTAGTACATCATCATTGCTTTCTAACACTTGACCTATCTCTCCCTTAGTAGCAAAACAACTATTCTTAACTTTTTCCTGAGCAGGCTTATCAGAGTTCGCCTCACTACCCTTTACAAGTTCTTTCCCCTTACCCTTCGCTTGGCGCCTTTCAGCTTCCCAGTTGGCGATTGACTCCTTCATACGAACTGCTTCGGATCGCACTTCAGTCGGCGGCATTGGTAGGAACGTGTGGATCTTGCCCTCCTGGCAGACCGAGTAAGTGTTGGCGACCCCATCATGTGTTGCCTTCAGGTCAAAGAGCCATGGTCGTCCGAGTAGAATGTGACAAGCCTCCATTGGCAGAACATCACATAAAACCGTGGATTCGAACTTACCGATAGCGTATGGTACGCTTACCTGCTCTGTGACTCTGTAGCCCTCTGAGTTGTCGCGCCATTGAAGCCGATAAGGACGTGGATGATTGATGACAGGGAGGCGCAATTTATCAACCATATACTCACTAGCAACGTTTGTACAACTCCCTCCATCAATAATCAGAACACATAACTTTCCATTTACCTTAGTTCGGGTATGGAAAATGTTTGTCCGCTGGGACGTGTCCGGGACAACAGCTGTAGTCAGAGTGCGAGTAACCAAGTTCTGAGATGGATCTTCTTCAAGGAACTCGAATTGCTCCACTGGTGCAGACGGAGTGCTGTCAGTCAACTCCTGTGTAGGGTCAACGGTTTGTTCTTTTTCTTCCTCCTCTGAAATGTACTCACCATCTTGGCCCAATAATACCTTCCGGATGTTGGGATAGTCAACCATGTAGTGGCCACGGCCTGAGCATTTGTAGCAAATCACGTTGCTGATGGACTGTCTGGGAGTTGATGGTGACTTGCTTGGTGTTGAAGAAGAAGTGGCGGCGGAAACAGGGACAATGGCCTTGCGGTCAGACATGTTCGGCCTCCTTGCTGGTGGCGAGTAGGTCGGATTCTTGCGCCAGGCTAGTGGGGCGCTGGTAGGTGTCCGGACTGGTGGAACGGACTTCAGATACTCCTCCATAACCCGAGCCTTGTGCAGCATGTCTGTCAGCGTCGTAGCATTCTGCAATTCAACTGCTAAAGCAATACCCCTGTTTAAACCACTAAGAAAACGAGCCATAGATGCGGGCTCATCTTCCTGTACTTTAGCCCTAATTTTTGCCATCTCTAGTTTTCTATAGTATTCATCTACAGTCATAGAACCTTGTACAAGAGTATGTAATTTCCTATACAATTCTCTAAAATAGTAGTCTGGTAGAAAAGTCCTACGCATAGAAGTAGTCAAATCAAACCAAGAGAGAGGCGGTGCGTGGGCACGCATAGGGCGTGTATTTCTGCGCTGGTGCTGCTGCTGATTCCACCAGATTAGGGCATAGTTTGTGAAATGTACAACTGCGAGCTGGACCTTCTTGTGCTCTGGGATCGCATGAAGCTCAAAGATGCTCTCCATCTTCATCTCCCAGTCTAAGTACTCCTCTGGATTCATGCCTCCGGCAAAGGGCGGAACGGTTGTTTTGCACTGACTGAGGCCTGCTAATGGCTGGTCTGCGGCGTTGGGGCCTGGACCGGCCGGCTCGTCGTCTGAGTCTGTGCGCCTCTGGTCCCGTTCTGTCCTGAGTTTGGCGACTTCCTCCTTGAGTGTAGCGAATCGCGCGGAGAGTTGCGCAATCGTAGCCAGGATTTGCTCGTTTCCCATAGGGTTAGGAGCACCTCCACCTGACATTGGATAAGAAAGCAAAAACCTGTCTGCTAAGAATAAGGAAAAGTGAGAAATAACCTTACCCTCTTATTCCCCCAAGTGTTTCCCACCTAATAGCTACACACAAACCCCGTGTATCGCTCTAGGGGGGTGCCCTGTATAAGATGTGCACTCAAGCCTTTTACCACTCAAACCTCCCGGTATTGATAAATGTATTAGGCAAGCAGCAATTCACACAAAAGCAATGACACTTAAGAAAGAAGCAAAAATTTTCGCAAAAACCACACTTGGTTCTGTTTTGAAAAATCTTTTCGTAAAACGATATTTATGTAATATAGTTCAGATATGAAGTACACAACAGGAAATTTCGGGGTTAAGCCCTCAAATTTCAGAAAAGATGAGTGTGCACGATGACAAAATCCAAACTATAATTTAAAGATCTAATGTTCAGGTCGCACGAAAAGATAACTAGGCAATTTGAAAGCAGGGCAATTCAAAATTGAATAGAAGCAAAGAAAAATAAGCAGAGTTGAAACAACTTCAGGAAAGTACTAAACTACCCAAAGAAGCGATCACCCACCCAATAGGTAATCAAGAAACCAATCCCCACAAATTATCAAGGCTTCTAATATGCAAAACAGTACACTAATTGCGAAATTAACACCCCCTAGTGGCCGAAAACAGTACCACTTTTAGCAATATGCGATTTTTAATTACGAAAACCCTAGGGCCAGCAAAAACAATTTTCGATTTACTAGCCTAATCCCAGAGATAATCTTAGCAGCACAAGGATACAAAATCAAGAATTCACTATATTTTCAAGAATTCAAAAGAAAGTATCCAAAACTAGAGCATGCAATTTTTACAATGCGCAAAAAAGTGAGCTGCTTAACATCAACCGCAAAACTCACAATTTTTCAACAAAATCAGCACCAAAAAGGGGTAGCAAAGTGTTGCAAAAAGGCCCAGTAATTAACAACTGAAAACCCGAAACCCTAGCCAGAAATTTAAGGCCCGATTTTCGATTTATGAAATTTCAGCAAGGGTCACGATTTAATGAAAAGAATTTTCGGCCTTTAAAGATGGAAAAACAGTACCAAAATCCGAAAATTCAAAAGCTTGAAGAAAAAAAAAATTTCCCCCCAAGAATATGAGTTCAATTCCAAGAATTTCAAGAATAATCAAGACTAACAAGGAAAAGAAAACACCTGGAAAAGGATTTGATCGGTTGATCTCCTCCGGTCACGAAACCACTCCTTAGCTCTGATACCAATTGATGTGGACGGTTGTACACATGCGGATAATGTTGCCAAGGACCTTGTGATTAAGTGACAAGCTCTTACAAAACCTTTAACTCACGTTCGGATTTGATAAAGCAAAGGAAAAACTATCCTGACCAATTTGTTTATAAATTCGAACCAAGTGCAAGAAAAGAGGTGTGAAACATGCGAACAACTAGGCAGAGCAAGAACCTAATTGGCTAAGTTTCATGCAATTATGTAAACTACGACATGCAAATACATAAAGCAATAAAAGGAGGTACTTCAAACACTAAGTTTATGATCTGAAATACACTTAAAAGAAATAAGGAAAAGAATAAAACTCCTACTCCCAAAAAGAATAAGGAACCCTTTTTGGAAACTAACTTAAAAGAATAAAAGAAACAAGTTAATTACTAAAAAGAAAATCCGAAAATCCCTAATTATTTAAGGGAGCCGTGTGGGCTTGCTTTGTGGGCTGGCCGTGAGCTTCCTCTTGCTTTCTTGGGCTGGCCGAAGCTTGTGGACTTTGGTTCCATGAGTTTGGGTCGGCCCAATGTGTAGGGAATTTCATGAATTGTTTCTTTAAAGTCCAAGAACCTTCCGGCATCTTCAAGACTTCAAGAAACAGCCTTCTTCTTTAATGTGAAGTGCTGAATTGCGCCTCTTCTTCAAAGATTGTTAGAAGAGTTGCAATTTGAACATTTCCTCCATTTTCCTCCAAGGCGTGAGCTTCGATTTGACGTCCATCTTTCTACTTATAATGTGTGATGTTTTAGCTCTGGATATCCTCATCACGTGATCACTATGAACAACAAATTCCTTGGCCATTAAATAATGTGACCAAGTCTCGAAAGCACGGACCACTGCATAGAGCTCCTTATCGTAAGTTGGATAATTTAAGGCAGCCCCTTTTAACTTCTCACTGAAATAGGCGATTGGCTTGCGTTCCTGCATTAAAACTGCGCCAATTCCTATACCTGATGCATCACACATTAGTTCAAAGACTTTATCAAAATCAGGTAATGCTAAAACAGGTGCATGAGTAAGATCATGCTTAAGAACCATAAAGGCGTTTTCCTAAGCTTGCCCCCACACGAATGGAACATTCTTTTTGCACAACTCATTGAGAGGCGCTGCTTTGGTGGAAAAATCCTTCACAAACCGTCGGTAAAATCTTGCTAAACCGTGGAAAGACCTTACCTGTGCGGCCGAGGTTGGTGTGAGCCACTCCCTAATGGCTTTCACCTTGGTGTCGTCAACTTTGACACCTTCTTTAGAGACTACAAAACCGAGAAAGATAACTTTCGAAACACAGAAAGTACATTTCTTCACATTGGCATACAACTTATTAGCACGCAATTCAATTAACACCAAGCGAATGTGTTCTACATGCGATTTCATGTCTCTAGAATAGATCAATATATCATCAAAATAAACCACAACAAATTTCCCTATGAACTTTCTAAGTAATGATTCATTAATCTCATAAAAGTACTAGGTGCATTTGTTAGGCCGAAGGGCATGACTAACCACTCATACAAACCAAATTTAGTTTTAAAAGCAGTTTTCCATTCATCCCCCTCCCTCATGCGAATTTGATGATAGCCCTGTGTAAGATCTATTTTAGTGTAAATCGTGGAGCCATACAAATCCTCTAACATGTCATCAAGCCTAGGGATATGATGCCTATACTTGATTGTTATCTTATTAACAGCTCTACAATCAACACACATTCTCCATGTACCATCTTTCTTAGGGACTAGAATTACAGGTACAGCACAAGGACTAAGAGATTCCCTTACCTGACCGTTAGCCAAAAGCTTGTCGATCTGCTTTTGAAACTCTTTTGTCTCCTCTGGATTTGCTTTGTAGGCAGGTCGATTTGGAATAGGTGCGCCAGGTATGAAGTCGATTTGATGTTCAATCCCACGCAGAGGTGGCAATCCCTGCAGCAGCTCTTCTGGAAAGACATCGTTGAATTCCTGCAACAAACAATCAACTTCTATAGGGATATCCCGAGGGATATTTGCAGGGTTAGCACAAGAATCTTTACATACTAAAACTAGTACACAACCTTTGTTATCTAACACCTGGCCTATCTCCACTACTGTAGCGAAAAAGCTACTCCTAACTTCGTCCTGATTAGGCTTATCAGAGTTCGCCTTACTACCCATTACAAGTTCTTTCCCCTTTCCCTTATCTATGCGCTTTTCAGCTTCCCATTTGGCGATGGCGTCGTTCATGTAGATTGCTTCTGAATGCACTTCATTAGGTGGCATAGGGAGGAGCGTGTGGATCTTGCCCGCCTGGTAGACCGAGTAAGTGTTGGCGACCCCATCATGTGTTGCCTTTAGGTCAAAGAGACATAGTCTTCCAAGTAGAATGTGACATGCCTCCATTGGTAGAACATCACATAAAACAGTGGATTCGAACTTACTGATAGCGTATGGTACGCTTACCTGCTTGGTGACTCTGTAGCCGTCTGAGCTGTCGAGCCATTGTAGCCGATAAGGACGTGGATGATTGAGTATGGGGAGCTTCAGTTTTTCGACCATATATTCGCTGGCCACATTGGTGCAGCTCCCTCCATCAATGATCAGAACACACAACTTCTTATTACCTTAGTCCTGGCATGAAAGATGTTTGTCCATTGAGATGTATCCTGGACAGTAGCTGTAGTCAAGTTGCGAGTAACCAAGTTCTGATTGGGATCTTCTTCTATGAACTCGAATTGCTCCACCGGTGCAGACGGAGTGCTGTCAGTTAACTCCTGCAGGGGGTCAACAGTTTGATCTTCTTCTTCATTCTCTTCGGAAATGTACTCACCATCGTACCCCAATAAGACCTTCCGGATGTTAGGGCAATCGCTCATGTAGTGGCCACGGCCTGAGCATTTGTGGCAAGTGACATTGCTGATGGATTGCCGAGGTGTTGATGGCGTTCTGGATTGGGATGAGGACGAGGTGGTGGCGGGGACTATAGCCTTCCTTTCTGACGTAAACGGCTTCTTAGCTGGTGGAGAGTAAACCGGATTCTTTCTCCAAGCCGGTGGGGCGCTGGTAGGCGTCCGGACGGGTGGAACTATCTTCAGGTATTCCTCCATGACCCGAGCTTTGTGCAACATGTCCGTCAGAGTTGTCGCATTCTGAAGCTCAACAGCTAAAGCTATACCCATGTTTAGGCCATTAAGAAAACGAGCCATTGAAGCAGCTTCATCTTCCTGTACATTTGCCCTAATTTTGGCCATCTCTAACTTTCTACAATATGCGTCTACAGATAAAGAACCTTGTACAAGAGTATGTAATTTCCTATACAATTCTGTAAAATAATAATCAGGAACAAAAGTTCTACTCATGGAAGTAGTCAAATCAAACCAAGTTAGAGGCAAAGCACGGGCCCGCATTGGACGCGCATTCTTTTGTTGGTCCATCACTTGATTCCACCAGACCAGGGCATAGTCCGTGAAATGTACCACCACGAGTGGGACCTTCTTGTGCTCCGGGATCGCATGAAGCTTGAAGATGCGCTCCATTTTCATCTCCCAGTCTAAGTAATCCTCCGGATTTGTACCGCCGGCGAAGGGTGGAACGACTGTCTAAGTAATCCTCCATTGACTGAGACCCTCGAAAGGCTTAGCAGTGGCATTGTTGTCAAGGGCTGCCATATCCTCCTCTGACTCTGTACGCCGTTGTTCCCGTTCGGTTTGTAATTTAGCGACCTCCTCCGTGAGGGTAGCAAATTGCGCAGAGAGTTGCGCTATTGTAGCCAGTATTTGGTCACTCCCCAAAGGGGCAGAAGCACCTCCTCCTGACATCGGTAATCAGCGAAAATCTGTCTGCTAAGGACAAGGAAAAATGAGTAGTTACCTTACCCCCTTGTCCCCCAAGTGTATCCCACCTAACAGCTACACACAAACCAGTGTTTCACTCTAGGGTGGCGCCCTTATAGTATGTTCACTCAAGCCTTTTTCCACTCTACCTCCCGGTATTGACAAATGTATAAAGGCAAACAGTAATTCACACACAGCAATGATACTTAAGGAAAAAGCACAAATTTTTGAAAAATAGATACTTGGTTCTATTTTGATGTTGAAAAATCTTTTCGCAAACGATATTTGTAATATAGTTCAGATAAGAAGTACACAACAAGAAAATTTCGGGGTGAAGCCCTCAAATTTCAGAAAAGATGGGTGTGCACGATGACAAAATCCTGACTATAATTCAAGAGTAAATGTTCAGGTCGCTTGAAAAGATACAACTAGCAGTTGAAAGCAGGGCAATTCAAGAATTGAATAGAATCAAGAAAAATAAGCAGAGTTAAAACAACTTTAGGAAAGTCCTAAAACTAACCAAAGAAGAGATCACCCACCCAATAGGTAATCAAAGAAACCAATCCCAGCAAATTATTAATTCTTTCAATATGCAAACAACCCAATTTGCGATTTTTAAAACCCCTAAGTGGCAAAAAATTTACTAATATGCGATTTTAAGAAAAGAAAACCCTAGGGCCAGCAAAGTTCAATTTTTGACTCACTAACCAATTCCCAGGGATAATCTCAGCAACACAAGGACACAAAATTAAGAATTCACTATATTTTCAAGAATTCACAACAAGGTATCCGAAACGAGTGCATGCAAATCATAATGCGCAGATAAGGTGAGCTGCTTAACATCAACCGCAAAAACTCACCAATTTTCACAAAATCAGCTCAAGAGGGGTAGAAAAACAGTCGCAAAACCCAGCAATTTAGACGCAAAAATAGCAGCACTAAAGTGTCTCTCAAAACCCTAGTGTCGCAAAGTAAAGGCGACTAAAAGATTCAACAAAACCGAAACCCTAGCTAAGCCCAAAATCCGAACCCTAACTTTGTTTCTAAAGTCCAAAATCTAATTTTGAAGTTGCAGCAAGGGATGTGCGATTTTAATTTAAGAAAAACAGCCCCAAAACAGTACAAGCTTTTCGCAAAAAGAAGGTGATATTAAAACCCTAAGTTGCGTTTTTCAGTACTTTAAAATTTGGTTCAATTTTCCTAAGGAATTTTCAATTTTAAGATAGGGTAACCAGCACCAAAAACCGAAATTCAAAGCTTGAAAGAACAAAAAATTTCCCCCAAGAAGATGCGTTCTAATTCCAAGAATTTCAAGACAAGCAAGACTAACAAGGAAAAGAAAACACCTGATAAAGATTTGGTCGGGTTACTTCGACTTTCTCCAGCCACGAAACCACTCCTAAGCTCTGATACCAATTGATGTGGACGGTTGTACACATGCGGATGAAAGTTGCCTGGAAAGTGTGATTAAGTAGCGTACCTCGTATAACCCCTAACTTACCCGAAAATAAGAGAACCAAAAATAAAATAACCTAAGCTAATTTATTTTAAGAATTCGAACCAAGTGTAAGAAAGAGTTGAAACATGCAAAATTAATTAGGTAGAGCAATTAACCTAATTAAGCTAAGTTTCATGCAATATGTAAATTCCAAGCATGCAAAATACATAAAGCAATAAAGGGAGAGTACTCAAACTAATAGTTTTATGATCTGAATACTTGTTTTATTAATGAGGTGCGGCTGCCTATTTATAAGCAAGAAACAACCGAAAATATCACCTAAAAGAAGTAGGAAAAAGAAGTAGAATTGGAAACCAATCAAGAGATTGATTTCCTTTACAATACCAAACCCTGAAAGAAGTGGGTAATGGTAAAAGAAAAGGAAAGGAAATTTCAGTCACCCCTTTTAGTTTAGTGGCAGCCGAATTTACAACTTAAAAACAATAAGGAAAAGGAATAAAAAATCCTACTCCAAAAAGGAGATCAAGAAGGAACCCTTTTTGGAAACTAATTAAACTAAGGGCAAAATAGGGAACATGCACAAACCCTTATTTTTCCCCAAACCCTAACCCTTAATTTTCCAACCCTAATGGACTAAGCTTGGCCGTGTGGGCTTCTTTGTGGGCTGGCCGACTTTGTGGAATGGACTCCATGAGTTGGGTCGGCCCAATGTTGATGTCGCATTATGGAATGATGTAGGGAGCTTCTGGAACCTCCCGGAATCATTTTGGAATCAAGATTTTCAACATTTCAAGATTTTCAAGATTCTGCAAAATATGAAATTCAAGAATTTTAAAAAAAACCAAGAACTTCAAGAAATGTTTCTTTAAAGTCCAAGAACCTTCCGGCGTCTTCAAGAACTTCAAGAAACACCCTTCTTCTTCATTGTGGATTGGAGAATTGCACCTCTTCTTCAAGAATTGTAAGGAGAGTCGCAATTTGAACCTTTCCGTCTTTGTTCTCCAAGGCGTTGGCTTCTACTATCAATTGAGCGTCCTGTTAGCAGGCTTGTACAAGGTTGTTGAGTGTCTCTTGAACCTTCTTTGCTCTGCCTCTGGTCATTGGCCCAATGATGTCTACAAGTGGATCCCTTTGATATGGACTTGGATCCTTAAGCATTGTTGGACCTCGGTGTAGAACCCGAACCTCCTCAGCTTCTCTGGACTGACTTGCTTGTGGACTTGTCTGTGGACTTGGGATGTCCTCAACACATGTGCTTCGGAAGTTTATAGGGAAATTTGTTGTGGTTTATTTTGATGATATTCTGATCTATAGTCGAAGCATGCCTAAACACATAGAGCACATTAAGTTGCTATTAATTGAGTTACGTGATAATAAATTATATGCCAATATTAAAAAGTCTACATTCTGTGTGGAGGAAGTTGTCTTTCTTGGGTTTGTTGTTTCGAAGGATGGTGTCAAGGTTGATGACACAAAGGTGAAAGCCATTCGTGAATGGCCTACTCCCACCTCGGCCTCGCAGGTAAGATCATTCCATGGGTTAGCTAGTTTTTATCGCAGGTTCGTGAAGGACTTCTCAACCAAGGCCGCACCCCTCAATGAATTGTGTAAGAAGAATGTTCCATATTTGTGGGGTCAGGCATAGGAAAACGCCTTCATTGTTCTTAAGCATGATCTCACTCATGCTCCTGTTTTAGCATTACCTGATTTTGATAGAGTTTTTGAACTAATGTGTGATGCTTCAGGAATTGGTATAGCTGCTGTTTTAATGCAGGAAGGAAAACCTATTGCCTACTTTAGTGAGAAACTCAAGGGAGCTGCCTTAAATTATCCCGACATATGATAAGGAGCTCTACGCCATGGTAAGGGCATTACAAACTTGGCAGCACTACTTGATGGCTAAGGAGTTTATTGTCCTTTCAGATCACGAGTCCCTTAAACACCTTAAGGGACAGGGTAAGTTGAACAGACGTCATGCTAAATGGGTTGCTTTTATTGAAACTTTTCCTTATATTATTAAGTATGAAAAGGGAAAAGATAATATGGTAGCTGATGCTCTGTCACGCAGGTATGAATCCCTCGCTATTCTTGATCATGCATCTATAGGGTTTTCATATCTAAAGGAATTGTATGCTTATGATCCTGATTTTTCTATGTTATATGAAGCATGCAAAAATGGTGCATTTCAAAGTTCTTTAAGCAGAATGGTTTTTTATATAAGAACAATAAGCTATACATCCCACGTAGTTCATATAGGGAACTGCTGGTGCGTGAAGCACATAATGGGGGGGCTAATGGGTCACATTGGTGTAACTAAAACACTTGACTTGTTAAAGGAACACTTTTACTAGCCTAAAATGCGAAAGGATGTAGAAACTATTTGCTCACATTGCATTAACTGTTTAAAAGCAAAGTCTACTTCCAAACCCCATGGTCTTTATACACCTTTGCCTATTCCAACTGTTCCTTGGACTGACATCTCTAGGGACTTTATTCTAGGGTTGCCAAGGACACAGCAAGGTAATGACTCAATTTTTGTCGTGGTGGACAAATTTTCTAAAATGGCTCACTTCATTCCTTGTAGGAAAACAGATGATGCCAGACACGTTTCTGAACTATTCTTCCATGGAGTGGTTCGGCTACATGGAATCCCACGCACAATAGTCTCGGATAGGGATCTTAAATTTTTGAGTTATTTTTGGAAAACATTGTGGTCTAGTGATGTGAACCCTTGATTCCCAACGCCTTTGGAAACCAAGAACTCTACGCGGAATGTGCCAAGGAAAGTCTGAATGAAAGACACTGCTCTTAAACCCTAGAATCCTTACCCTTGGATTCGGCAGACTACTAACTTACAAAAGTAAATTAAACACGCAATTCAAACCAAGTGGAGTAAACTAGAATTCAAAACAAAGCTTTGATTAATAGACAGAGCAATTATCTATTAGCCTATAGTTTCTTGACTTTTAGCAATTAACAAGCATGCAAATTACATAAGCCCAAAATAAAGGAGTGATTAAAGAAGTATAAATTATAACTTAATCAATAATCAACTAAATTATAATGGTGAATTTGGATGCCCTTATATAGGGGAGGGGTGGCCGAATTTAAGTCCTAAATGAACTAGGAAAAGGAAGTGAAATTGGAAACCAATCAAGAGATTGATTTCATCCAAGAACCAAATCCTAAAGGAACTAGGATTGGTTAAAGAAAAGGAATTTGGCTGCAAGGAGTAAGTGCTGGAAGAAATTACAAACAAGAAAAAGGAAATAAACAACTCACAAAAAGGTTTCAAGAAGGTAAACCTTTTTAGAAACTACCTAACAAATCAGCCCAAGTTGTAACAAACTTGTAACAACCCTAACTAACTTGTAACAAACTTTGAGTAGAATTAGGAAACAAGCACAAATCCTAATCCTTCCCTAACCTAAGCTTCCAAGTGGTGTGTGGGCTGTCTTCTTGTGGGCTTGGTCTGGCTGAAATTGATGAGATGGACTTCAAGGTGGTTTCGGCCCATTTTGAGGTGGCGCATGGTGGAGTTGATGTAAGGAGCTTCTGGAATCTCCCGGAATCTTTTCGGAACGTCAAAAATCAAGAATTTGAAGATTCTTCAAGATTTTCAAGATTCAGCAAACCGTGAAATTCAAGATTTTCAAGAAAATCAAGAACTTCAAGAAATGCCCTTTCCTTCAGCTGGATTGATTAGTAGGTGCCATTTCCTCTGTGATGGAGAGTAAAGTGACGTCTTTATCCTTCCTTCTATTCTCTTCAAGGGCGTTTGTGTCCGTAACGAGTTGGGCTTCTGTAGCACTCCTTTGAACAAGGTTTTCAAGATCTTCTCTGAGCTTCCTTGTCCTTCTTGGGGTCATAGGCCGAACTATGTCAACGAACGGATCTCTTTGATATGGGCTTGGGTCCTAGATCATTGGTGGGCCTCTACGAAGGACACGAACCTCTGCTAAACTTTTCGAGTCCTCATTGCTTGAACTGGGATCCTCTGTGTACTGACTTGGCGTAGGGCTGGGGATGCCCGCATCATCTAGACTAGGCACTAAATTGTTATTTTCTACTACTAGTCATCCACAAATGGATGGTCAAACTGAGGTGACCAACCAAACAGTAGGGAATTTGTTAAGGGCACTGATTAAAAGTAATCTTGCAGGTTGGGAACAGGTCTTACCGATTGCAGAATTTGCCTACAATCGCTCCAAGTATTCATCAACTGGATTTTTGCCCTTTGAAGCTCCTACGGCTTCAATCCGTTGACAGTCATGGATTTGCTGCCACTGCCCCTGAAGGATCAAACAAGTCTGGATGGCGAAAAGAAAGCAGACACAGTCAGAAGAATTCATCAAAGGGTTCGAGAGAACCTTGAAAGGAAAAACGCCAAGTATGCTTCAGATGCAAATCGAAGTTGCAAGGCTGTGAGCTTTGAACCAGGAGACTGGGTTTGGGTCACATGAGGAAGGAAACGTTTCCAGTAGCCCGGATGACTAAACTCCACCCCAGAGGCGATGGGCCTTTTCAAGTTATAGCAAAGATGGGGGATAACGCCTACAAACTAGATCTGCCAGGTGAGTATGCGTTAGTGCATCTTTTACTGTTGCTAACTTGTTTCCTTTTACTTTTGACCAGGATCTTGATTCGAGGTCGAATCCTTTACAACCAGGAGGGAATGATGAGGGCATCCATAGCCCTACGCCAAGTCAGTAAACAGAGGATCCCAGTTTGAGCAATGACGACTCGAAAAGTGCAGCAGAGGTTCGTGTCCTCCATAGAGGCCCGCCAATGCTCCAGGACCCGAGCCCATATCAAAGAGATCCGTTCATTGACATAGTTGGGCCTATGACCCGAAAAAGGACAAGGAAGCTCAGAGAATATCTTGAAAACCTTATTCAAAGGAGTGCTACAGAAGCCCAACTCGTTACGGACACAAACGCCCTTGAAGAGAATAGAAGGAAGGATAAAAGTGCCACTTTACTCTCCATCACAGAGGAAATGGCACCTACTAATCAATCCAGCTGAAGGAAAGGGCATTTCTTGAAGTTCTTGATTTTCTTGAAAATCTTGAATTTCACGGTTTACTGAATCTTGAAGAATCTTGAAAATCTTGAAGAATCTTGAAATTCTTGATTTTTGACGTTCCAAAAAGATGCCGAGAGATTCCAGAAGATTCCAGAACCTCCCTACATCAACTCCACCATGCGCCACCTCAAAATGGGCCGCCTTGAAGTCCATCTCACCAATTTCGGCCAGACCAAGCCAACAAGGAGACAGCCCACACGCCACTTGGAAGCTTAGGTTAGGGAAGGATTACGATTTGTGCATGTTTCCTAATTCTACTAATAGTTTGTTACCAGTTAGTTAGGGTTGTTACAAGTTTGTTACAACTTGGGTTGACTTGTATTTAGTTTCCAAAAAGGTTTACCTTCTTGAAACCTTTTTGTGATTTGTTTATTTCCTTATTTCTTTTTGTAATTTCGGCCAGCACTTCCTCCTTGCAGCCGAATTCCTTTTATTTAACCAATCCTAGTTCCTTTAGGATTTGGTTCTTGTATGAAATCAATCTCTTGATTGGTTTCCAATTTCACTTCCTTTTCCTAGTTCATTTAAGACTTAAATTCGGCCACCCCTCCCCTATATAAGGGCAGCCGAATTCATCATTATATTTTAGTTGATTATTGATTAAGTTAGAATTTATACTTCTTTAATCACTCATTTATTTTGGGCTTCTGTAATTTGCAATCTTTTTAATTGCTAAAAGTCAAGAAACTATAGGCTAATAGATAATTGCTCTGTCTATTAATCAAAGCTTTGTTTCGAATTCTAGTTTACTCCACTTGGTTCGAATTGCGTGTTTAATTTACATTGTAAGTTAGTAGTCTGCCGAATCCAAGGGTAACGATTCTAGAAGTTAAGAGCTGCGTCTTGCATTCAGACTTTCCTTGGCACTTTCCGCATCGAGTTCTTGGTTTCCACAGCGTTGGGGATCAGGGGTTCACATCACTAGCCCTACGCCAAGTCAGTATGCAGAGGATCCCAGTTCAAGTAATGAGGGCTCGGAAAGTGCAGCAGAGGTTCGTGTGCTCCATAGAGGCCCGCCAATGCCCCAGAACCCAAGCCCATATCAGAGAGATCCGTTTGTTGACATAGTTGGGCCTATGACCTGAAGAAGGACAAGGAAGCTCAGATCAGATCTTCAAAACCTTGTTCAAAGGAGTGGTACGGAAGCTGATGTGGACCAAGGTACACATGCGGATGAATTGCCAAGGAAAGTCTGATTAAGCGGCGTAGCTCGTATAAACACTTTACTTACCCGAAATCCAGATAACAAAAATAAACTAACCTAAGCTAATTTACTTAAAGAATTCAAACCAAGTAAGAAAAGAGGTGAAACATGCGAATTAAATTAGGTAGAGCAAATAACCTAATTAAACTAAGTTTCATACAATATATAAATCACAAGCATGCAAAATACATAAAGCAATGAAGGGAGAGTACTCAAACTAATAGTTTAAAGACAAGAATACTTAATTTATTATGTTTTTTGGATGCCCTATTTATAGAGTAGGGGCAGCCGAAATCTTCACCTAAAAGAACTTGGAAAAGAGTTAGAATTGGGAACCAATCAAGAGATTGATTCCTTCTTACAAACCAAAACCTAAAGGAACTAGGTAATGGACAAATAAGGAAATTCGGTTATCTCACAAGATAAGGCAGCCGAAATTCCAAGAAAAAACAAGAAAGAAAAGGAATTGGAAATCCTACTCCAAAAAGGAGATCAAGAAGGGATCCTTTTTGGAAACTAACAACTAAGGGTAGGAATAGGAAACATGCACAAATCCTTATCCTTCCCCAAACCCTAAACCTTATGCGAAACCCATGGTGAAGTGGACTTTTCGGTTGGGCTTGGCCGACTTGATGATGTGGAATGGACTCCAAGGATTGGGTTGGCCCACTTGTTGATGTCCATGGATTGGGTCAGCCCACTTGTTGATGGCGCATTGTGGAATGGTGTAGGGAGCTTCCAGAATCTTCTAGAATCTCCCAGAATCATTTCAGAATCAAGATTTTTTTAAGATTCTGCAAAATATGAAATTCAAGATTTTCAAGAAAATCAAGAACTTCAAGAAATGTCTCTTTAAAGTCCAAGAACCTTTCAGTGTCTTCAAGAACTTCAAGAAACAGCCTTCTCTTCATTGTGGAATGGTGATTTGCGCCTATTCTTCAAGAATTGTAAGGAGAGTTGCAATTTGAACCTTTCCGGCTTTATTCTCCAAGGCGTTGGCTTCTACTATCAATTGAACATCCTGTCTGCAAGCTTGTACAAGGTTGTTGAGATCCTCACGAACTCTTCTTGCTCTGCTCCCCGTCATAGGCCCAATAATATCTACAAGTGGATCCCTTTGATATGGACTTGGATCCTGAAGCATTGTTGGGCCTCGGTATAGAACCCGAACCTCCTCAGCTTGTCTGGACTCACTTGTCGATGGACTAGGGATGCCCTCATCATCCCCTCCTGGTTGAAAAGGATTTGCCCTCAAATTTGCATCCTGTTCATTAGTAAATGGAGACAAGTCAGCAACATTAAATGAAGTACTAACACTATACTCACCTAGCAAATCAAGCTTGTAAGCATTAGGTCCCATCTTGACACGATTTGAAAAGGCCCATCGCCCCGGGGATGGAGTTTCGTCCTCCTCGTAGCAGGGAATTATTCCTTCCTCATGTGAACCCAAACCCAGTCTCCTGGTTCAAAGTTCACAACCTTGCGCCATTGGTTTGCATGGGCGGCGGCTCTGGCGTAGGTTTTCTCAAGGTTTGACCGAACCTTCGCGTTTAGGTGTTTGACGGTTTCAGCCTTCTGGGCGCCATCTAGATTAACCTGATCCTTTATTGGCAAAGGGATTAGATCCATAACTGTCAAAGGAGTGAAACCGTAGGCAACTTGGAATGGACAGAACCCTGTTGAGGAGTGCGTGGAGCGGTTGTAAGCAAACTCTGCAATCGGTAAAACTTCTTCCCAACATTTGAGATTCTTCTATGTCAAAGCCCGAAGAAGATTGCCAACGGTACAGTTGGTGACTTCCGTCGGACCATCCGTCTGAGGATGACTTTTAGTCGAAAGCAGAAGTTCTGTGCCGAGGCGTAACCACAAAGTCTTCCAAAAGTAACTCAGAAATTTGACGTCTCGATCAGAAACAATAGTGCACGGAATACCATAAAGTTGAACTATCCCCTAAAAGAATAAGTCTGCAACATGTTTGGCATCATCTGATTTCCTGCAAGGAATAAAGTGAGCCATTTTAGAAAAGCCTTGCGCCATTGGTTTACATGGGCAGCGGCTCTGGCGTAGGTTTTCTCAAGGTTTAACCGAACCTTAGCGTGTAGGTGTTTGACGATTTCAGCCTTCTGGGCACCGTCAAGATTAACCTGATCCTTTACTGGAAAAGGGATTAGATCCATAATCGTCAAAAGAGTGAAGCCGTAGGCAACTTCGAATGGACAGAACCCTGTTGAGGAGTGCGTGGAGCGGTTGTAAGCAAACTCTGCAACTGGTAAGACTTCTTCCTAACGTTTGAGATTCTTCTGTATCGAAGCCCAAAGAAGATTGCCAACGGTGCGGTTGGTGACTTCCGTCTGAGGATGACTTGTAGTCGAAAACAGGAGTTCTGTGCCGAGGCGTGACCACAAAGTCTTCCAAAAGTAACTCAGATATTTGACGTCTCGATCAGAAACAATAGTGCACGGAATACCATGGAGTCAAATTATCCCCTGAAAGAACAAGTCTGCAACATGTTTGGCATCATCTGATTTCCTGCAAGGAATAAAGTGAGCCATTTTAGAAAAGCGATCGACTACGACAAATAGGGAGTCATTACCTCTTTGCCTCCTCAGAAGACCTAGAATAAAATCCATAGAAATGTCAGTCCAAGGTAATGTAGGTATAGGTAAAGGCGTGTAAAGGCCATGAGGGTTAGATGTAGATTTAGCTTTTAAACAATTAATGCAACGAGTGCAAACATGCTGTACATCTTTTCGCATATGAGGCCAATAAAAATTTTCTTGTAACACATCAAGTGTCTTATTAACACCAAAATGACCCATAAGTCCCCCATTATGAGCTTCACGAACTAGTAATTCCCTAGCAGAACTACGCGGGATGCATAACCTATGTTCCCTAAACAAGAACTCATCCTGTCAATAGTACTTATGGAATGCACCAGATTCAAATGCTTTATATATAGCAGCAAAATCAAGATCAGAAGCATATAAATCCTTTAGATATACAAATCCTAGCAAAGAGTGATCTAAAATAGCCAGAATTTCATACTTGCGAGATAGAGCGTCAGCAACTAAGTTATCTTTCCCTTTCTTATATTTAATAATGTAAGGAAAAGTTTCAATAAAAGCAACCCATTTAGCATGACGTCTATTTAACTTACTCGGTCCCTTTAAGTGTTTTAGGGACTCGTGATCACTGTGGACAACAAATTCCTTGGCCATTAAATAATGTGACCAAGTCTCGAATGCACGGACCACTGCATAGAGCTCCTTATCGTAATTTGGATAATTTAAGGCAGCTCCCTTCAAATTCTCACTGAAATAGGCGATTGCCTTGCCTTCCTGCATTAAAACTGCTCCAATCCCTATACCTGATGCATCACACACTAGTTCAAAGATGTTATCAAAATTAGGTAATGCTAAAGCAGGGGCATGAGTAAGATCATGCTTAAGAATCGTAAAGGCATTTTCCTGAGCTTGCCCCCACAAGAATGGCACATTCTTCTTGCACAATTCGTTCAGAGGTGCTGCTTTGGTGAAAAAGTCCTTCACAAACCGTCAGTAAAAGCCAGCCAAACAATGGAAAGACCTTGCCTGTGCGGCCGTTGTTGGTGTAGGCCACTCCCTAATGGCTGTCACCTTGGCGTCGTCAACTTTGACACCAGCTTTAGAGACCACAAAACCGAGAAACACAACTTCCTCAACACAGAAAGTACATTTCTTCACATTGGCATACAATTTATTAGCATGTAACTCAATTAACACCAAGCGAATATGTTCTATATGCGATTTCATGTCTCTAGAATAGATCAAGATATCATCAAAATAAACCACACCAAACTTCCCTATAAACTTTCTAAGCACATGATTCATTAATCTCATAAAAGTACTAGGTGCATTTGTTAGGCCGAAGGGCATTACTAACCATTCATACAAACCAAACTTAGTTTTAAAAGCAGTTTTCCATTCATCCCCCTCCCTCATGCGAATTTGATGATAGCCCTGTGTAAGATCTATTTTAGTATAAACCGTTGAGCCATAGAAGTCCTCTAACATGTCATCAAGCCTAGGAATAGGATGCCTATACTTGATTATTATCTTATTAACATCTCACAATCAACACACATTCTCCATGTACCATCTTTCTTAGGGACAAGAATTACAGGTAC
Organism: Leptodermis oblonga; assembly: GCA_016801395.1. Classification (NCBI taxonomy): domain Eukaryota; kingdom Viridiplantae; phylum Streptophyta; class Magnoliopsida; order Gentianales; family Rubiaceae; genus Leptodermis; species Leptodermis oblonga. The sequence continues at coordinate 19,382,380 of CM028756.1, read as the reverse complement.
AGCACAAGGACTAAGTGATTCCCTTACCTTACCATTACCCAAATGCTTGTCGATCTGCTTCCGCAACTCCTTTGTTTCCTCTGGATTTGCTTTGTAGGCAGGTCGATTTAGAATAGATGCACCAGGTATGAAGTCAATTTGATGTTCAATCCCACGCAGAGGCGGCAATCCTTGCGGCAGCTCTCCTGGAAAGACATCGTTGTATTCCTGCAACAAATAATCAACTTCCATAGGAATATCCCGAGGGATATCGTCAGGGTTAGCATAGGTATCTTTACATACTAAAACTAGTACACAACCTTTGTCATTTAACACCTGTTCTACCTCCCCCACTGTAGTGAAAAAACTACCTCTAACTTCTTCCTGATTAGGCTTACCAGAGTTTGCCTTACTACCCTTTACATGTTCTTTCCCTTTCCCCTTGTCTAGGCGCTTTCTAGCTTCCCATTTGGCTAGGGCGTCCTTCATCCTAATTGATTATGAACGCACTTCAGTAGGTGGTATAGGTACGAACGTGTGGATCTTGCCCTCCTGCCAGACCGAGTAAGTGTTGGCGACCCCATCAAGAGTTACCTTCAAGTCGAAGAGCCATGGGCGTCCGAGCAGAATGTGACAAGCCTCCATTGGAAGCACATCGGATAAAACAGTGGATTCGAACTTCCCGATAGCGTATGGTACGCTTACCTGCTTTGTGACTCTGTAGCCGTCTGAGCTGTTGATATGGACCAAGGTACACATGCGGATGAATTGCCAAGGAAGTCTGATTAAGTGGCATAGCTCGTATAAACTCTTGAATTACCCAAAATCCCGATAACAAAAATAAACTAACGTAAGCCAATTTACTTAAAGGAATTTGAACCAAGTAAGAAAAGAGGTGAAACATGTGAATTTAATTAGGTAGAGCAAATAACCTAATTAAGCTAAGTTTCATTCAATATATAAATTACTAGCATGCAAAATACAAAAAGCAATAAAGGGAGAGTACTCAAACTAATAGTTTTAAGATCTGAATAGTTGTTTATTAATTTCGTGGATGGCCCTATTTATAGGTATAGGGGTATCCAAATTACAATAGGAAAAGAATAACTGAAAGCAGCGAAAGTGGAAACCAATCAAAATTGGATTTTCCTTACAAACCAAGTCCTAAATGAACAAGGACAATGGTGAACGAATTAAGTCACCTTTATATGATTAGGTGGACAAAATTCTACCCTATTTAGACTAGGAAAACAATTAAAATTGGAAACCAATCAAGAGATTGATTTCTTACAAACCCAAAACCTAAAAGAACTAGGTTTTGGAAGTTGCTGAATTTGTCTGCCATATAGATATGGTTATGGACCAAATTCACACTTAAAATAGGTAGGAAATAAATATAAATCCTATCCAAAAAGGAAGATCAAGAAGGGATCCCTTTTTGGAAACTAACAAGTTAATCTAGTTGTAACAAACTTGTAACAACCTAACTAACTTGTAACAAACTAAGGGTAGGATTAGGAAACATGCACAAATCCTTATCCTCCCCTAAACCTTAAACCTTATGTGAAAACCCTTGGTGAAGTGGATTTTCGGTTAGGCTTCTTGATGGGCTTGGCCGACTTGATGATGTGGAATGGACTCCATGGATTGGGTCGGCCCAATTGTAATGGCGCATGGTGGTTTTGATGTAGGGAGCTTTCAGAACCTTTTGGAATCTCTCGAAATCATTTCGGAATCAAGAATTTCAAGATTCTACAAAATACGAAAGTCAAGATTTTCAAGAAAATCAAGAACTTCAAGAAACGTCTCTTTAAAGTCAAAGAACCTTCCAGCATCTTCAAGAACTTCAAGAAACAGCCTTTTCTTTATTGTGGAGAGTTTGGAGATGCATGGTCTTTCAAGGATAGCATGACTCTTCGACTCCTCCTAGCATTCTTCTCAAGGGCTTTGCCTTTAGGTTGGCTTTGTGGATTCTGACTCATAATGTGTGTTTTTTTAGCCCTGGATGTCCTCATCAGCTGTCGAGCCATTGGAGCCGATAAGGACGTTGAGTATGGGGAGCTTCAGCTTTTCAACCATATACTCACTGGCCACATTTGTGCAACTCCCTCCATCAACGATCAGAACACACAACTTCCCATTGACCTTAGCTCTGGCGTGGAAGATGTTTGTCCGTTGAGACGTATCATGGACAGCAGCTATAGTCAAGGTGCGAGTAACCAAGTTTTGATTGGGATCTTCTTCGATGAACTCAAATTGCTCTATGATGCGAACCCTTGATTTCAACTTGTGAAAACAAGAACTTAATGCGGAAAATTGCCAAGGAAAGTCTGTATGCAAGACGCAGCTCTCAAAACTCTAGAATCCTTACCCTTGGATTCGGCAGACTACTAATTTAACAAGTTAAATTAAACACACAATTCGAACCAAGTGGAGAATAATAGAGGCGAAACAAAGCATGCAATTAGATAGATCAATTATCTAATTAGCCTATAGTTCCTGTACTTTAGCAATTAACAAGCATGCAAATTAGTTAAGCCAAAATAAAGAAGAGTGAATAATAAAGTATAAACTTTCATTCAATTAATCACTGTCAAATAATGAAGTCATACACCCCAATTTATAGGTATAGGGAGCATGAAATTTACACAAGAAAATAAGGAAAGAAAACACAAAATTGGAACTTAATCAAGAGATTTAAGTAACTCACAAAAATCAGCAAGAAAAAGGAACTTATTTGCTGAAAAAGTAAAAGAAAAGAAGGGAAAATTTCGTCTTCCATAAGGAAAGGTTATGAACGAAATTCTCAAGGAAAAAAGGAAGGAAAAATTCAGATTTTACCTTTAAAGAAAAGGGAAAACCGAAAAATAAAGCAGAAAAGAAAAGAGGAAACTATGAAGAGAATTAGGTAACGTGCACAAAACCTTAATTCTCCTCCTAACCCTAACCCTAATTGTGAATTGCTTCTCCTTGGGCTTGAGCTTGGCCGAATGTGGGTTCATGGAGTGGACTTGATGGATTCGGCCCAATTGATGTAGCATGATGATGTAGATGTAGGAAGCTTCTGGAATCTTCTAGAAGCTTCCGGAATCATTTCAGAAGCTCAAAAAACATTTCACTTCTAAAATTCTTCAATCTTCATGAAATCTCCATTTCTTTACTGGAAAGACTAGTAGTTACCATTTCCACCATTTCTGTAACTTGTGAATACCATTTCCACTATTTCCACAACTTGGAAATACTATTTCTACCATTTCCTTAGCTGGGATGATTAGTATTCACCATTTCCACTTTGCTGGCGAGTAGGGTAACTTTTGTAATCTTCATTTCCTTCTCATTAAGGTCATTGGAGCTTTCCTTTGTCTTTTTGGATTCTGACTCATAACTTGTGTTGTCTTAGCCTTGGAATTCCTCATCACTCTACCTGGTCAGACTTAGCGCTGTCAGTTAACTCCGATAAGGGGTTAACGGTATGTTCATCCTCATCCTCTTCAGAAATGTATTCACCATCTTGCCCCAATAATACCTTCCGGATGTTAGGACAATCGCGCATGTAGTGGCCACGCCCGAAGCATCTGTGGCAAGTGACGTTGCTTATTGATTGCCGAGGTGTTGATGGCGTCTTGGATTGGGATGAAGACGGGGTGGTAGCGGGGACGATAGCCTTCCGTTCTGACGTAAACGGCTTCTTGGAGGGTGGCAAGTAAACCGGATTCTTTCTCCAAGCCGGTGGGGCGCTGGCAGGCGTCCTGACGGGCAAAACTGTCTTCAGGTATTCCTCCATGACCCGAGCTTTGTGCAACATGTCCGTCAAAGTGGTTGCATTCTGAAGTTCAACGGCTAAAGCTATTCCCCTGTTTAGGCCATTAAGAAAACGAGCCATTGAAGCAGCCTCGTCTTCTTGTACATTTGCCCTAATTTTGGCCATCTCTAACTTTCTATAATATGCGTCTACACATAAAGGTCCTTGTACAAGAGTATGTAATTTCCTATACAATTCTCTAAAATAATAATCAGGAACAAAAGTTCTACGCATGGAAGTAGTCAAATCATACCAAGTTAGAGGCGGAGCATGGGCCCGCATGGGACGCGTATTCCTGCGTTGGTCCATCTCTTGATTCCACCAGACCAGGGCATAGTCCGTGAAATTTACCACCGCGAGTGGGACTTTCTTCTATTCTGGGATCGAATGAAGCTCGAAGATACGCTCCATCTTTATCTCCCAGCCTAAGTAATCCTCCGGATTTGTACCACCGGCGAAGGTGGCTGATGTGGACGGTTGTACACATGCGGATAATGTTGCCAAGGACCTTGTGATTAAGCGGCGAGCTCGTATAACACTCTAACTTACTTTTGAAATCAGATAAACGAAAAGACCTAATCTAGTTGTTTTTGTTTTAGATTCGAACCAAGTGTAAGAAAAGAGTTTTGAACATGCGAGTAATTAGGTAAAGCAAATAACCTAATTAGCTAAGTTCATGCACTTATGTAAACTACGACATGCAAATGCATAAAGCAATAAAAGGAGGGTACTTCAAACACTAAGTTTATGATCTGAAATACGCTAAATATTATTGAAGTTTCGGCCCCTATTTATAGGTGAAGGGGTGGCCGAAAATTAGTACAATAATTAGAAAAAGAAAAGCAGTAGAATTGGAAATTAACCAAGAGGTTAATTTCCTTTACAATACCAACTCCTGAAAGAAGTAGGAGAATGGTAAGAAAAGAAAAGGTAATTTCGGATTTACCATAAACAAGTGGCAGCCGAAATTGTCAATTGAAAATAAGGAAAAGAATAAAATTCCTACTTCCAAAAAGAATAAGGAAACCCTTTTTGGAAACTAACTAAAAGAGTAAAAATAATATTTAATTACTTAAAAGAAAATTCCCTAACTCTTAATTTCTAGCCGTGTGGGCTTTAGCTTTGTGGGCTTGGCCGTGCGGCTCCTTGTAGCTTCTTGGGCTGGCCGAAACTTGTGGGCTTTGTCTCCATGAGTTTGGGTCGGCCCAAATTGTAGGGAACTTCATGAATTGTTTCTTAAAAGTCCAAGAACCTTCCGGTATCTTCAAGACTTCAAGAAATAGCCTTCTTATTTATTGGGAAGTGGTGAATTGCGCCTCTTCTTCAAGAATTGTTAGAAGAGTTGCAATTTGAACATTTCCTTCTTTTTGCTCCAAGGCGTGTGCTTCTTTTTGGCCGTCCTCTTTGTTTTGTGGATTCTGCCTCATAATGTGTGTTGTTTTCGCCCTTGATGTCCTCATCAGTGGCACAGTCGTTTTGCATTGACTGAGTGATGAGGACATCCGGGGCTAAAAAACAACACACATTATGAGTCAGAATCCACAAAGCCAACATGAAGGCAAAGCCCTTGAAAAGAATGCCGAGAAGAGTGAAAGAGTCATTCTATTCAAAAGGATCTTTGAAGACAATGCATCTCCAAACTCTCCACAATGAAGAAAAGGGTTGTTTCTTGAAGTTGTCGAAGACGTCGGAAGGTTCTTTGATTTTAAAGAGACGTTTCTTGAAGTTCTTGATTTTCTTGAAAATCTTGAATTTCGTATTTTGCAGACTCTTGAAGAATCTTGAAATTCTTGATTCCGAAATGATTTCGGGAGATTCCAAAAGGTTCCGGAAGCTCCCTACATCAAAACCACCATGCGCCATTACAATTGGGCCGACCCAATCCATGGAGTCCATTCCACTTCATCAAGTCGGCCATGCCCATCAAGAAGCCCAACCGAAAGTCCACTACACCAAGGGTTTTCGCATAAGGTTTAGAGTTTGGGGGAGGATAAGGATTTGTGCATGTTTACTAATCCTACCCTTAGTTTGTTACAAGTTAGTTAGGTTGTTACAAGTTTGTTACAACTAGATTAACTTGTTAGTTCCCAAAAAGGGATACCTTCTTGATCTCCCTTTTTGGATAGGATTTATATTTATTTCCTGCCTATTATAAGTGTGAATTTCGTCCATAACCATATCCATATGGCAGACAAATTCAGCAACTACCAAAACCTAGTTCCTTTAGGTTTTGGGTTTGTAAGAAATCAATCTCTTGATTGGTTTCCAATTTTAATTGTTTTCCTAGTCTAAATAGGATAGAATTTCGTCCACCTATTCATATAAAGGTGACTTAATTCGTTCACCATTGTCCTTGTTCATTTAGGACTTGGTTTGTAAGGAAAATCCAATTCTGATTGGTTTCCACTTTTGCTGCTTTCAGTTATTCTTTTCCTATTGTAATTTGGATACCCCTATACCTATAAATAGGGACATCCACGAATTTAATATTAAGTATTCTTATCTTTAAACTATTAGTTTGAGTACTTTCCCTTTATTGCTTTATGTATTTTGCATCCTTGTGATTTATATATTGCATGAAACTTAGCTTAATTAGGTTATTTGCTCTATCTAATTAAATTCACATATTTCACCTCTTTTCTTACTTGGTTCAAATTCCTTTAAGTAAATTAGCTTAGGTTAGTTTGTTTTCGTATCTCGATTTTGGGTAAGTAAAGAGTTTATACAAGCTACGCCGCTTAATCAGACTTTCCTTGGCAATTCATCTGCATGTGTACCTTGGTCCACATCACTGAGACCCTCAAAAGCCTTGGAAAAGGCATTGTTGTCGTTGGCAGGAATGTTCTCCTTTGACTCCGCACGTCTTTGTTCCCGGTCGGCCTTCATGCCAGTAACCACCTCCGTGAGGTTAGCAAATTGCGCAAAGAGTTGCGCTATTGCAGCCAGTAATTGCTCATTCCCAACAGGAACGGAAGCACCACCTGACATTGGTGAGAGGCAAAAATTTGTCTGCTAAGAACAAGGAAAAATGAGTAGTAACCTTACCCTCTTGTCCCCCCAAGTGTATCCCACCTAACAGCTACACACAAACCAGTGTTTCACTCTAGGGTGGCCCCCTTATAGTATGTTCACTCAATCCTTTTTCCACTCTACCTCCCGGTATTGACAAATGTATAAGGCAAGCAGAAATTCACACACAGCAATGATACTTAAGGAAAAAGCAAAAATTTTCAAAAAATAGATACTTGGTTCTATTTTGGAGTTGAAAAATCTTTTCGCAAACGATATTTGTAATATAATTCAGATAAGAGGTGCACAACAAGGAAATTTCGGGTTGAAGCCCTCAAATTTCAGAAAAATATGGGTGTGCACGATGATAAAATCCGAACTATAATTCAAGAGTAAACGTTCAGGTAGCTTGAAAAGATACAACTAGCTGTTGAAAGCAAGGCAATTCAAGAATTGAATGGAATCAAGAAACAAGCAGAGTTGAACAACTTTATGAAAGTCCTAAAACTAACCAAAGAAGAGATCACCTACCTAATTAAAATCGCATGTTTCACCTCTTTTCTTACTTGGTTCGAATCCCTTGAGTAAATTAGCTTAGGTTGGTTTATTTTTGTTAACTGGATTTTCGGGTAAGTTAAGAGTTCATATGAGCTACGCCGCGTAATCAGACTTTCCTAGGCAATTCATCCGCATGTGTACCTTGGTCCACATTAATTGGTATCAGAGCCTGGGCTGGTTTCGTGGTTGGAGGAGGTTGAAGTAACACAACCAAATCTTTATCAGGTCTTTTCTTTTCCTACTTCGTGCTTTCGTTTTAAATTGTGGGAAAATTACGCATCTGTGGGAGGGAAAATTTTTCTTCCACTTCTTTAAAAATCGCATATCCCTTGCTGAAATTTCAAAATTAAATTCGAACTTTAGAGATAAAATTGGGTTCAGATTTTTGGCTTTGCTAGGGTTTCGGGTTTTGGTTGAATCTTTTAGTCGCCTTTGCTTTGCTCATTAGGGTTTGAGAAACACTTTAGTGCTGTTGTTTTTACGTCTAAATTGCTGGGTTTTTGCGACTATTTTTTTGTACTCCTCTTGTGCTGAATTTGTTTAAAGTTTGTGAGTTTTGCGGCTGATGTTAAGCAGCTCACCTTATCTGTACTTTGTGATTTCCCTGCACTAGTTTCGGATACCTTGTTTTGAATTCTTGAAAATATATTGAATTCTTGATTTTGTCCTTGTGCTGCTTGAATTATCTCTGGGAATAGGTTAGTGAGTCAAACTTGAACTTTGCTGACCCTAGGGTTGTTCTTAAAATCACAAAATTGGTGTTTTTTTTTTGTGTGGCAATTATTGAGTAAGGATTGTTTTCTCCACAATTACTGAAATTACTCCCCACAGCACTACCCTTCAGCCAAAGAGGACTCTGTTCTTCATTGGGAATCTTTTTCTTTTTCAGTGTACTTGCAAAGTTGATAATGTTCGATTACCGACGCTACTCCCCACAGCACTACACTGGAATTCTAATAAATTTTTCCTCCACTTGGGGGTTTTAAAATAAATCGTAATTGGGTTATCTGCATTTTGAAAGAATTAATAATTTGCTAGGATTGGTTTCTTTGATTAGCTATTGGGTTGGTGATCTCTTCTTTGGTTCGTTTTAGGACTTTCTTAAAGTTGTTCAACTCTGCTTATTTCTTGATTCTGTTCAATTCTTGAATTGTGCTTTCAACTGCTAGTTGTACCTTTTCAAGCTACCTGAACGTTTACTCTTGAATTATAGTTTGGATTTTGTCATCGTGCACACCCATCTTTTCTGAAATTTGAGGGCTTCACCACGAAATTTCCTTGTTGTGTACCTTTTATCTGAACTATATTACAAATCTCGTTTGCGAAAAGATTTTTCAACTCCAAAATAGAACCAAGTATCTATTTTTCGAAAATTTGTGCTTTTTCCTTAAGTATCATTGCTGTGTGTGAATTGCTGTTTGCCTTATACATTTGTCAATACCAGGAGGTAGAGTGGAAAAAGGCTTGAGTGAACATACTATAAAGGCGCCACCCTAGAGTGAAACACTTGTTTGTCTGTAGCTGTTAGGTGGGATACACTTGGGGGACAAGGGGGTAAGGTTACTACTTATTTTTCCTTGTTCTTAGCAGACAGATTTTCGCCTATAACCAATGTGAGGTGGTGCTTCCATTCCTGTCTGGAATGAGCAATTACTCGCTGCAATAGCGCAACTCTCTGCGCAATTTGCTACCCTCACGGAGGAGGTTGCTGACATGAAGGCCGACAGGGAACAAAGGCGTGCGGAGTCAGAGGAGGACATTCCTGCCAACGACAACAATGCCTTTGCCAAGGCTTTTGAGGGTCTCAGTCAATGCAAAATGACTGTCCCACCCTTCGCCGGCAGTACGAATCCAGAGGATTACTTAGACTGGGAGATAAAGATAGAGTGCATCTTCGAGCTGCATTCAATCCCAGAGCAAAATAAGGTCCCACTCGCGGTGATAAATTTCACAGACTATGCCCTGGTCTGGTGGAATCAAGAGATGAACCGACGCTGGAATACGCGTCCCATGCAGGCCCGTACTCCGCCTCTAACTTGGTATGATTTGACTACTTCCATGCGTAGAACTTTTGTTCCTGATTATTATTTTAGAGAATTGTATAGGAAATTACATACTCTTGTACACTGATCTTTATTTGTGGACGCATATTATAGAAAGTTAGAGATGACCAAAATTAGAGCAAATGTACAAGACGACGAGGCTGCTTCAATGGCTCGTTTTCTTAATGGCCTAAATAGGGGAATAGCTTTAGCCGTTGAACTTCAGAATGCAACAACTTTGACAGACATGTTGCACAAAGCTCGGGTCATAGAGGAATACCTGAAGATAGTTCCGCCCGTCAGGACGCCTGCCAATGCCCCACCGACTTGGAGAAAGAATCCGGTTTACTCACCACCCACTAAGAAGCCGTTTACGTCAGAACGGAAGGCTATAGTCCCCGCCACCCGTCTTCATCCCAATCCAGAACGCCATCAACACCTCGGCAATCCATTAGCAATGTCACTTGCCACAAATGCTCAGGCCATGGCCACTACATGCGCGATTGTCCTAACATCCTGTGATGGGGGCATCCCAAGTCCATCGACAAGTCCACAGACAAGTGAGTCCAGAGAAGCACAGGAGGTTCGGGTTCTACACCGAGGCCCAACAATGCTTCAGGATCCATGAGGTGGACCAAGGTACACATGCAGATGAATTGCCAAGGAAAGTCTGATTACCCGACGTAGCTCGTATGAACTCTTAACTTACCAGAAAATCCAGTTAACAAAAATAAACCAACCTAAGCTAATTTACTCAAGGGATTTGAACCAAGTAAGAAAAGAGGTGAAACATGCGAATTTAATTAGGTAAAGCAAATAACCTAATTAAGCTAAGTTTCATGCAATATATAAATTACCAGCATGCAAAATACATAAAGCAATAAAAGGAGAGTACTCAAACTAATAGTTTTAAGATCTGAATACTTGTTTATTTATTTCGTGGATGGCCCTATTTATAGGTATAGGGGTATCCAAATTACAATAGGAAAAGAATAACTGAAAGCAACAAAAGTGGAAACCAATCATAATTGGATTTTCCTTACAAACCAAGCCCTAAATGAACAAGGACAATGGTGAACGAATTAAGTCACCTTTATATGATTAGGTGGATGAAATTCTACCCTATTTAGACTAGGAAAACAATTAAAATTGGAAATAAATCAAGAAATTGATTTCTTACAAACCCAAAACCTAAAGGAACTAGGTTTTGGAAGTTGTTGAATTTGTTTGCCATATGGATATGGTTATGGACGAAATTCACACTTAAAATAGGTAGGAAATAAATATAAATCCTATCCAAAGAGGGAGATCAAGAAGGGATCCTTTTTGGAAACTAATAAACTAAGGGCAAAATAGGGAACATGCACAAACCCTTATTTTTCCCCAAACCCTAAACCTTACTTTTGCAAACCCTAATGGACTAGGCCTTGCGTGTGGGCTTCTTGATGGGCTGGCCGAATGGATGATGTGGAATGGACTCCATGGATTGGGTTGGCCCAATTGTTGATGGCGCATGATGGAATGGTGTAGGGAGCTTCCGGAATCTTCTGAATCTCCTGGAATCATTTCGGAATCAAGATTTTCAAGATTCTTCAAGATCTGCAAAATATAAAATTCAAGATTTTCAAGAAAATCAAGAGCTTCAAGAAATGTCTGTTTAAAGTCCAAGAACCTTCCGGCGTCTTCAAGAACTTCAAGAAACAGCCTTCTCTTCATTGTGGAATGGGGAATTGCGCCTCTTCTTCAAGAATTGTAAGGAGAGTTGCAATTTGAACCTTTCCGGCTTTGTTCTCCAAGGAGTTGGCTTTACTATCAATAGAGCACACTGTCGGCAAGCTTCTACAAGGTTGTTGAGAGTCTCTTGAACCTTCTTTGCTCTGCTTCTTGTCATTGGCCCAATGATTTCCACAAGTGGGTCCCTTTGATATGGACTTGGATGCTGAAGCATTGTTGGGCCTCGGTGTAGAACTCGAACCTCCTCAGCTTCTCTGGACTCACTTGTCTGTGGACTTGTCGATGGACTTGGGATGCCCTCATCATCCCCTCCCGGTTTAAAATGATTTGACCTCAAATCTTCATCCTATTCATAAGTAAACGGAGACAAGTTAGCAACATTAAATGAAGTACTAACACCATACTCACCTGGCAAATAAAGCTTGTAAGCATTAGGCCCCATCTTGGACATGATTTGAAAAGGCCCATCGCCCCGGGGATGGAGTTTCGTCCTCCTCGCAGCAGGGAATCGTTCCTTTCTCATGTGAACCCAAACCCAGTCTCCTGGTTCAAAGTTCACAGCCTTGCGCCGTTGGTTTGCATTGGCGGCGTGATGAGGCCATCCCCAACCCATCGACAAGTCCAAGTAGAGAGGATCTACAAGTTGAGGCAGAGGACTCGAGAAAGGAAGCAGAGCCTGTTCGTGTGCTACATCGAGGCCCAGCTATGCTCCAGGACCCGAGCCCATACCAGAGAGATCCATTGGTAGATATCATTGGGCCAATGACACGCAGAAGGACAAGGAAACTCAAGGCCGACCTTGAGAACCTAGTCCAAGAGTGTTCCCGGCAATCCCAGATGGCATCCGAAGCACAAACCCCTGAAGATAAGGCCCAGAAGAGTCAGAAGGGTAAAATGGTCATTTTACTCACCATTTCTGAAAAGGGGTCTAAATTGAAGAATCATGAAGAAATGAAGAGTTTGTAAAATTTGAGTTTCAGAAATGATTCCGGAAGCTTCCAAAAGCTTCCTACACTTTTCACAGACACGCTATTGAGTTTTGGGCCGAATCCCTTGCAATCCACCTTCATAAATTCGACCAGCCCAGACCAGGAGAAGGAGAGGAAATTCTGAAATTGAGAAGCCCAATCCAAAATTGTGAAGGGTTTCAATTAAGGAGTTAGTTTGAGTTTACAACTTAAGTTAATTCTAGTAGTAGTTTTCAATGAGAGTTCCTACTTAAACTATTGTTGTATTTTAATTTTACTTCTTATTCTTCTTATTTTTAAGATAATTTTCGGCTGAAATTATCCAATAATTCACCCGAATTATTATCTCTTAACAAACCTGGTTCCTTTAGGTTTGTTTCTTTTCAAGAGATCAATCTCTCGATTGATTTCTACTTCTTAGTTTTGATTCATTTCTACTTGTTATTTAGTATAGAATTTCGGCTATGTTCACCCTTGTGAAATCTGAATCATTATCATCAACTAAACCTAGTTGATGTGGACGGTTGTACACATGCGGATAATGTTGCCAAGGACCTTGTGATTCAGCGGCGAGCTCGTATAAGACTCTAACTTACCTTCGAAATCAGAATAAACAAAAAGACCTAATCTAATTGTTTTTGTTTTAGATTCAAACCAAGTGTAAGAAAAGAGTTTTGAACATGCGAGTAATTAGGTAGAGCAAATAACCTAATTAGCTAAGTTCATGCAATTATGTAAATTACGACATGCAAATAAATAAAGCAATAAAAGGAGGGTACACAAACACTAAGTTTTATGATATGAATACTCTGAATATTATTATGCATGGCTGCCCTATTTATAGGGTAGGATCAGCCGAAAACAAGGAAGAAAATAGTAAGGAAAAGAATTGGAAATTAACCAAGAGGTTAATTTCCTTTACCAAACCCGGAAAGAAGTAGGAATGGTAGAAAAAGAAAGAAAGAAATTCGGTCACCTCTTTTCTTTGGGTGATTGCCGAAATTACAAGGAAAAGAATAAGGAAAAGAATAAAACTCCTACTCCTAAAAAGAATAAGGGAACCCTTTTTGGAAACTAACTTAAAAGAATAAAATAACATAATTAATTTAAAAGAAGAAATCCCTAATTTAACTAAGCAGCCGTGTGGGCTGTTTTCTTTGGGCTGTGCTGCTTCCTTGCTCCTTTGGGCTGGCCGAAGCTTGTGGACTTTGGTTCCATAAGTTTGGGTCGGCCCAATGTGTAGGGACTTTCATGATTTGTTTCTTTTAAAGCCCAAGAACCTTCCGGCATCTTCAAGACTTCAAGAAACAACCTTCTTCTTTACTTGGACTTGGTGAATTGCGCTTCTTCTTCAAAGATGTGTAGAAGATTCGCAATTTGCATATTTCCTCCTTTCTCCTCCAAGGCGTGGGCTTCTACAATTAACTGAGCATCCTGATGGCAAGCTTGAACAAGGTTGTTGAGTGCATCTCGAACCTTCTTCGCTCTGCTTCTGGTCATTGGCCCAGTTATGTCTACAAGTGGATCCCTCTGATACGGACTTGGATCCTGAAGCATTGTAGGACCTCTATGTAGAACTCGAACATCCTCCTCAGCTTCTCTGGAATCACTTGCATCTTGACTTTGACTTGTTGGTTGACTTTGGATGCCCTCATCACTAGTTCTTTTAGGTTATAGTTTGTAAGGAATCAATCTCTTGATTGAGTTCCAATTTTAATTGCTTTCTACTACTTTGTACTGAAGAATTTGGCTGCCTATAACTATAAATAGGGGTTCTCTTCTTCATTTTTCAACACACAATTTTGATTCAAGTAATAGAATAGTATAGTTTTATACTTCTTGAATTATTCTCTTATTTTGAGCTTTCGTAGTTTACATGCTTTGTGAATTACTATAAGTTTAGAAACTATAGCTTTTTAGGTAATTGCTCTACCTAGAATGCATGCTTTTGTTTCGACTCTTTTGTTCTTAAACTTGGTTCGATCTGCGTGTTTAAAATTAGCTTAGCTTAATTTGACTGCCGAATCCAAGGTAGGGATTCTAGAGGTTAAGAGCTGCGTCTCGCAATTTTCAGACTTTCCTTGGCAAGCATTCCGCATCGTGAACTCTGGTCCACATCACGGCGGCTCTGGCGTAATTTTTCTCAAGGTTGGCCCGAACCTTGGCCTGCAGGCATTTGACGGTTTCAGCCTTTTGGGCGCCGTCTAGATTAACCTGTTCCTTTAGCGGCAAAGGGATGAGATCCATAACTGTCAAAGGAGTGAAGCCGTAGGCAACTTCGAATGGACAGAACCCTGTTGAGGAGTGCTTGGTGCGGTTGTAGGCAAACTCTGCAACTGGAAAGATTTCTTCCCAACGTTTGAGATTCTTCTGTATTAAAGCCCGAAGTAGATTGCCAACGGTGCGGTTGGTGACTTCCGTCTGACCATCCGTCTGGGGATGACTTGTAGTCGAAAATAGTAGTTTTGTGCCGAGGCGTGACCACAAAGTCTTCCAAAAGTAACTCAGAAATTTGACGTCACAATCAGACACAATAGTGCACGGAATACCATGAAGCCGAACTATCTCCTGAAAGAACAAGTCCGCAACATGTTTGGCATCATCTGATTTCCTGCAAGGAATAAAGTGAGCCATCTTAGAAAAGTGATCGACTACGACAAATAAGGAGTCATTACCTCTTTGCGTCCTCGGAAGACCTAGAATAAAATCCATTGAAATGTCAGTCCAAGGTAAAGAAGGAATAGGTAAAGGCGTGTCAAGTCCATGAGGCTTTGATGTAGATTTAGCTTCCCCTTATCTAGGCACTTTCCAGCTTCCCATTTGGTGAGGGCGTCCTTCATTCGGATTGCTTCTGAATGCACTTCATTAGGTGGCATAGGTAGGAACGTGTGGATCTTGCCCTCCTGGTAGACTGTTGGCAACCCCATCATGCGTTGCCTTCAAGTCAAAGAGCCATGGGAGTTCGAGCAGAATGTGACAAGCCTCCATTGGCAGAACATCACATAAAATAGTGGATTTGAACTTCCCGATAGCATATGGTACGCTTACCTGCTTGGTGACTCTGTAGCCATCTGAGCTGTCGAGCCATTGGAGCCGATAAGGACATGGATGATTGAGTATGGGGAGCTTCAGCTTTTCGACCATATATTCACTGGCCACATTTGTGCAACTACCTCCATCAATGATCAGAACACACAACTTCCCATTGACCTTAGTCCTGGCCTGGAAGATGTTTGTCCGTTGAGACGTATCCTGGACCGCAGCTATAGTCAAGGTGTAAGTAACCAAGTTCTGATTAGGATCCTCTTTGATGAACTGAAATTGCTCAACCGGTGCAGACGTAGTGTTGTCAGTTAACTCCGACAAGGGGTTAACGGTTTGATCCTTTTCCTCCTCTTTGGAAATGTACTCACCAACTTGCCCCAATAAGACCTTCCGGATGTTAGGACAATCGTGCATGTTGTGGCCACGGCCTGAGCATTTGTGGCAAGTGTCATTTCTAATGGATTACCGAGGTGTTGATGGCGTTCTAGTTTGGGATGAAGACGGGGTGGTGGCGGGGACTATAGCCTTCCGTTCTGACATAAAAGGCTTCTTAGCGGGTGGCGAGTGAACCAGATTCTTTCTCCAAGCCGGTGGGGCGCTGGTAGGCGTCCGGACGGGTGGAACTGTCTTCAGGTATTCCTCCATGACCCGAGCTTTGTGCAACATGTCTGTCAAAGTTGTTATATTCTGAAGTTCAACGGCTAAAGCTATACCCCTGTTTAGGCCATTAAGAAAACGAACCATTGAAGCAGCCTCATCTTCCTGTACATTTGCCCTAAATTTGGCCATCTCTAACTTTCTATAGTATGCGTCTACAGATAAAGGTCATTGTACAAGAGTATGTAATTTCCGATACAAGTCTCTAAAATAATAATTAGGAACAAAAGTTCTACCCATGGAAGTAGTCAAATCATACCAAGTTAGAGGCGGAGCACGAGCCCGCATGGGACGCGTATTCCTTCGTTGGTCCATATCTTGATTCCACCAGACCAGGGCATAGTCCGTGAAATGTACCACCGCGAGTGGGACCTTCTTGTGTTCTGGGATCGCATGAAGCTCGAAGATGCGCTTCATCTTCATCTCCCAGTCTAGGTAATCCTCTGGATTCATATCGCCGGCGAAGGGTGGAACAGTCATTTTGCATTGACTGAGACCTCGAAAGGCTTGGTAGTGGCGTTGTTGTCATTTGCAGGATTGTCCTCCTCTGACTCCGTATGCCGTTGTTCTCGTTCGGCCCGCAAGTCAGCAATCTCCTCTGTGAGGGTAGCAAATCGCACAGAGAGTTGCGCTATCGCAGCCAGTATTTGCTCACTTCCCATAGGGGCAGAAGCACCTCCTGACTTTGGTTATAGGCAAAAATATGTCTGCTAAGAACAATGAAAAATGAGTTGTAACCTTACCCCCTTGTCCCCCAAGTGTATCCCACCTAACAGCTACACACAACCCAGTGTTTCACTCTAGGTTGGCGCCCTTATAGTATGTGCACTCAAGCCTTTTTCCACTCTACCTCCCGGTATTGACAAATGTATAAGGCAAACAGCAATTCACACACAGCAATGATACTTAAGGAAAAAGCACAAATTTTCGAAAAATAGATACTTTGTTCTATTTTGGAGTTGAAAAATCTTTTCGCAAACGATATTTCTAATATAGTTCAGATAAGAGGTACACAACAAGGAAATTTTGGGGTGAAGCCCTCAAATTTCAGAAAAGATGGGTGTGCACGATGACAAAATCCAAACTATAATTCAAGAGTAAACGTTCAGGTGGCTTGAAAAGATACAACTAGCAGTTGAAAGCAGGGCAATTCAAGAATTGAATAGAATCAAGAAATAAGCAGAGTTGAACAACTTTAAGAAAGTTCTAAAACTAACCAAAGAAGAGATTACCAATCCAATAGGTAATCAAAGAAACCAATCCCAGCAAATTATCAATTCTTTCAATATGTAGATAACCCAATTACAAATTTTAAAAACCCCCCAATGGCGGAAAAATTCCAGTGTGGTCCTATGGGGAGTAGTGGCGATAATCGAACACTATCAACTTTGCAAGCACACCAAAAAAAGAAGAAGATTTCCAATGAAGAAAAGCGTCCTCTTTGGTCGTAAAGTATAGTGCTGTGGGGAGTAGTGGTGAAAACGAACACTATCAACTTTGCAAGTACACTTTAAACCGTGGAGAAAACAATCCTTACTCAATAGGTGCCACACGAAAAAAACACCAATTTACGATTTTAAGAAAAAGCCCAAGGGTCAGCAAAGTTCAATTTTGACTCACTAACCAATTCCCAGAGATAATTTCAGCAGCACAAGGACACAAAATCAAGAATTCAATATATTTTCAAGAATTCAAAACAAGGTATCTGAAACTAGTGCATGCAAATCACAATGTGTAGATAATGTGAGCTACTTAACATCAGCCGCAAAACTCACCAACTTTAAACAAAATCAGCACAAGAGGAGTAGAAAAACAGTCGCAAAAACCCAGCAATTTAGACGCAAAAATAGCAGCACAAAAGTGTCTCTCAAACCCTAGTGTTGCAAAGCAAAGGCGACTAAAAGATTCAACCAAAACTAAAAACCCTAGCAAAGCCAAAAATCCGAACCCAACTTTTTTTTCTAAAGTCCGAATTTTAATTTTGAAATTTCAGCAAGGGATATGCGATTTTTTAGAAGTGGAAGAAAAAAAAATTTCCCTCCCACAGATGCGTAATTTTCCCACAATTTAAAACGAAAGCACAAAGTAGGAAAAGAAAACACCTGATAAAGATTTGGTTGTGTTACTTCAACCTCCTCCAACCACAAAACCAGCCCAAGCTCTGACACCAATTGATGTGGACCAAGGTACACATGCGGATGAATTGTAAAGGAAAGTCTGATTAAGTGGCGTAGCTCGTATAAAACTCTTTACTTACCCGAAATCCAGATAACAAAAATAAACTAACCTAAGCTAATTTACTTTAAAGAATTCGAACCAAGTAAGAAAAGAGGTGAAACATGAGAATTTAATTAGGTAGAGCAAATAACCTAATTAAGCTAAGTTTCATTCAATATATAAATTACTAGCATGCAAAATACAAAAAGCAATAAAGGGAGAGTACTCAAACTAATAGTTTTAAGATCTGAATACTTGTTTATTAATTTCGTGGATGGCCCTATTTATAGGTATAGGGGTATCCAAATTACAATAGGAAAAGAATAACTGAAAGCAGCGAAAGTGGAAACCAATCAAAATTGGATTTTCCTTACAAACCAAGTCCTAAATGAACAAGGACAATGGTGAATGAATTAAGTCACCTTTATATGATTAGGTGGACAAAATTCTACCCTATTTAGACTAGGAAAACAATTAAAATTGGAAACCAATCAAGAGATTGATTTCTTACAAACCCAAAACCTAAAAGAACTAGGTTTTTGAAGTTGATGAATTTGTCTGCCATATGGATATGGTTATGGACCAAATTCACACTTAAAATACGTAGGAAATAAATATAATTCCTATCCAAAAAGAGAGATCAAGAAGGGATCCTTTTTGGAAACTAATAAACTAAGGGCAAAATAGGGAACATGCACAAACCCTTATTTTCCCCCAAACCCTAAACCTTACTTTCGCAAACCCTAATGGACTAGGCCTTGCGTGTGGGCTTCTTGATGGGCTGGCCGAATGGATGATGTGGAATGGACTCCATGGATTGGGTTGGCCCAATTGTTGGTGGCGCATGATGGAATGGTGTAAGGAGCTTCCGGAATCTCCCGAAATCATTTCGGAATCAAGATTTTCAAGATTCTTCAAGATTCTGCAAAATATGAAATTCAAGATTTTCAAGAAAATCAAGAACTTCAAGAAATATCTCTTTAAAGTCCAAAAACCTTTTGGCATCTTCAAGAACTTCAAGAAACAGCCTTCTCTTCATTGTGGAATGGGGAATTGTGCCTCTTCTTCAAGAATTGTAAGGAGAGTTGCAATTTGAACCTTTCCGGCTTTGTTCTCCAAGGCGTTGGCTTCTACTATCAATTGAGCATCCTGTCAGCAAGCTTGTACAAGGTTGTTGAGAGTCTCTTGAACCTTCTTTGCTCTGCTTTTTGTCATTGGCCCAATGATATCTACAAGTGGATCACTTTGATATGGACTTGGATCCTGAAGCATTGTTGGGCCTCGGTGTAGAACCCGAACCTCCTCAGCTTCTCTGGACTCACTTGTCTGTGGACTTGTCGATGGACTTGGGATGCCCTCATCAATCCAAGTCCATATCAGAGGGATCCACTTATAGATATCATTGGACCAATGACAAGAAGCAAAGCAAAGAAGGTTCGAGAGACTCTCAACAACCTTGTACAAGCTTGCCAACAGGATGCTCAATTGATAGTAGAAGCCAACACCTTGGAGAACAAAGCCGGAAAGGTTCAAATTGCAACTTCCCTAACAATTCTTGAAGCAGAGGCGCAATTCCCCATTCCACAATAAAGAGAAGGCTGTTGTTTCTTGAAGTTCTTGAAGACGCCGGAATGTTCTTGGACTTTAAAGAGACATATCTTGAGATTCTTGATTTGTTTGAAAATCTTGAGTTTCATATTTTGTAGAATCCTGACGAATATAGAAATTCATGAAAATCTTGATTCTGAAATGATTCCGAGAGATTCTAGAAGATTCTGGAAGCTCCCTACACCATTCCACAATGCGCCATCAACAAGTGGGCCGAACCACCATGGAGCCCATTCCACATAACCAAGTTCGGCCAAGCCCATCAAAGAAGCCCAAATGAAACTTCATCCAAGATTTAGCATAAAGGTTTAGGGTTTGGGGGAAAATAAGTGTTTGCGCTCCTATTTTGCCCTTAGTTTATTAGTTTCCAAAAAGGATCCCTTCTTGATCTCCTTTTTGGAGTAGGATTTTCAATTCCTTTTCCTTCTTGTTTTTTCCTAGTAATTTTGGCTGCCATTAGCTTAAGGTGGCTGAATTTCCTTTTCTCTTACCATTACCCACTTCTTTCAGGTTTTGGTAGTGTAAAGGAAATCAATCTCTTGATTGGTTTCCAATTCTTTCCTACTTTTTTTCGGCTGCCCTACTCTATAAATAGGGCATCCATACAGCATAATTAAAACAAGTATTCAGATCTTAAAACTATTAGTTTGAGTACTCTCCATTTATTGCTTTATGTATTTTGCACGCTTGTGATTTATATATTGCATGAAACTTAACTTAATTAGGTTCTTTGCTCTACCTAATTAAAATCACATGTTTCACCTCTTTTCTTACTTGGTTCGAATCCCTTGAGTAAATTAGCTTAGGTTGGTTTATTTTTGTTAACTGGATTTTCTGGTAAGTTAAGAGTTCATACGAGCTACGCCGCGTAATCAGACTTTCCTTGGCAATTCATCCGCATGTGTACCTTGGTCCACATCATCCGGAAGGTTATTGGGGCAAGATGGTGAGTACATTTCCGAAGAGGATGAAGATGAACAAACCGTTAACCCCTTGTCGGAGTTAACTGACAGCACTACATCTGCACCGGTAGAGCAATTTGAGTTCATCGAACAAGATCCTAATCAAAACTTGGTTACTCGCACCTTGACTACAGCTGCTGTCCAGGATACGTCTCAACGGACAAACATCTTCCACGCCAGGACTAAGGTCAATGAGAAGTTGTGTGTTCTGATCATTGATGGAGGGAGTTGCACAAATGTGGCCAGTGAATATATGGTCGAAAAACTGAAGCTCCCCATACTCAATCATCCACGTCCTTATAGACTCCAATGGCTCGACAGCTCAGATAGCTACAGAGTCACAAAGCAGGTAAGCATACCATATGCTATCGGGAAGTTTGAATCCACTGTTTTATGTGATGTTCTGCCAATGGAGGCTTGTCACATTCTGCTCGGACGCCCATGGCTCTTTGACTTGAAGGCAACTCATGATGAGGTCGCCAACACTTACTCGGTCTGCCAGGCGGGCAAGATCCACACGTTCCTACCTATGCCACCTAATGAAGTGCGTTCAGAAGCATTCCGACTAAAGGACGCCCTCACCAAATGGGAAGCTGGAAAGCGCCTAGATAAGGGGAAAGGGAAAGAACTTGCAATGGGTAGTAAGGCGAACTCTGATAAGCCTAATCAGGAAGAAGTAAGAAGTAGCTTTTTCGCTACAATGGGGGAAATAGAACAGGTGTTTGGTAACAAAGGTTGTGTACTAGTTTTAGTATGTAAAGATACTTGTGCTAACCCTGACGATATCCCTTGGGATATTCCTATAGAAGTTGATTGTTTGTTGCAGGAATACAACGATGTCTTTCCAGGAGAGCTGCCGTAGGGATTGCCGCCTCTGCGTGGGATTGAACATCAAATCGACTTCATACCTAGCGCATCTATTCCAAATCGACCTGCCTATAAAGCAAATCCAGAGGAAACAAAGGAATTGCAGAAGCAGATCGACAAGCTTTTGGCTAACGGTTAATGATGTGGACGGTTGTACACATGTGGATTAAGTTGCCAAGGACCTTGTGATTAAGCGGCGAGCTAGTATAACACTCTAACTTACTTTCGAAAATCAGAGAACAAAAGAACTTATCCTAGGCTAATTTGTTTATATTCGAACCAAGTGTAAGAAAAGAGTTTTGAACATGCGAGTAATTAGGTAGAGCAATTAACCTAATTAGCTAAGTTCATGCAATTATGTAAACTACAACATGCAAATACATAAAGCAATAAAAGGAGGGTACTCAAACACTAAGTTTTATGATCTGAATACTCTAAATTTTATTCAAGAAGTCGGCCTCTATTTATAAGTGTAGGGTGGCCGAAAAATACAAAAAGTAGAAAAAGAAAAGAACTAGAATTGGAAATTAACCAAGAGGTTAATTTCTTTTACAATTACCAAACCCGGAAAGAAGTAAGAATGGTAAGAAAAGGAAGAAAAGAATTCGGTCACCTCTTAATTGGGTGATTGCCGAAATTACAAATACCTAAACAAGAAGGAAACTAAGTTGAAAACAAGTAGGAAAGAATAAAAGTCCTACTCCCAAAAAGAGATCAAGAAGAAACTCTTTTTGGAAACTAACTTAAAAGAAATAAAACAACTTAATTAATTAAAAGAAAAGAACCCTAACTAAATTACCATGTGGGCTTTGACCGTGCGGCTCCTTGTGGCTTCGTTTGGGCTGGCCGAAACTTGTGGGCTGGTCCATGAGTTTTGGGTCGGCCCAAATTGTAGGGAACTTTATTAATTTGTTTCTTTTAAGTCCAAGAACCTTCCGGCATCTTCAAGACTTCAAGAAACAGCCTTCTTCTTCATTAGGACTTGATGATTTGCGTCTCTTCTTCAAAGATGGTTAGAAGAGTTGCAAATCGCACATTTCCTCCATTTTCCTCCAAGGCGTGAGCTTCTACAATTAACTGAGCATCCTGATGGCAAGCTTGAACAAGGTTGTTGAGTGCATCTCGAACCTTCTTCGCTCTGCTTCTGGTAATGGGCCCAGTGATGTCTACAAGTGGATCCCTCTGATACGGACTTGGATCCTGAAGCATTGTAGGACCTCTATGTAGAACTCGAACATCCTCCTCAGCTTCTCCGGAATCACTTGCATCTTGACTTTGACTTGTTGCTTGACTTTGGATGCCTTCATCATCCCCTCCCGGTTGAAAAGGATTTGTCCTCAAATCAGTAACCTAGTCATGAACAAAAGGAGACAACATTAAAGGAAGAACTAACACCATACTCACCTGGTAAATCGAGTTTGTAGGCGTTAGGTCCAATCTTGGAAACGATCTGAAAAGGTCCATCGCCCCTCGGATGGAGGTTGGTCCTTCTTGCTGCAGGGAATCGTTCCTTCCTCATGTGAACCCAAACCCAGTCGCCTGGTTCGAAGTCCACAGCCTTGCGCCGTTGGTTTGCATTGGCGGTGGCTCTAGCGTAAGTTTTCTCCAGATTTGCTTGAACTTTAGCATGTATGCGTTGCACTGCTTCATCTTTCTTTGCACCGTCTGGATTAACTTGTTCTTTGGGCGGCAAAGGAATGAGATCCATCACCGTCAAGGGAGTAAAGCCGTAGGCAACTTCAAATGGACAGAACCCTGTTGAGGAGTGCTTGGTTCGGTTGTATGCAAACTCTGCAACCGGCAAGATTTCTTCCCAACGCTTGAGATTCTTCTGAATTAACGCCCTAAGGAGATTGCCAACGATGCGGTTGGTGACTTCCGTCTGGCCATCTGTCTGTGGATGACTTGTAGTCGAAAACAACAGTTTTGTGCCGAGGCGGGACCACAAAGTCTTCCAAAAATAACTCAGAAATTTGACGTTGCGATCAGAGACAATTGTTCTCGGAATTCCATGTAGCCGAACAATACCTTGAAAGAATAACTCAGCAACATGTCTGGCATCATCTGATTTCCTGCAAGGAATAAAATGCGCCATTTTAGAGAAACGATCAACAACGACAAATAAAGAATCATTACCTTTCTGCGTCCTTGGGAGACCTAGAATAAAATCCATAGAAATATCAGTCCAAGGTACAGAAGGTACAGGCAAAGGCGTGTAAAGTCCATGGGGTTTAGAAGTAGATTTAGCTTGCAAACAATTAATGCATCGAGAGCAAACATTCTGTACATCCTTGCTCATATGCGGCCAGTAAAAGTGTTCATGCAACAGTTCAAGTGTTTTATGCAAACCAAAATGACCCATAAGCCCCCCACTATGAGCTTCACGAACCAGTAATTCCCTAGTGGAACTACGAGGGATGCATAACCTATTTTCCCTAAACATAAAACCATCCTGTCTAAAGTACTTTTGGAATGCACCAGATTCACATGCTTTATACAAATCAGCAAAATCAATATCAGAAGCATATAAATCCTTGAGGTATGCGAAACCTAACAAAGTATGATCAAGAATTGTCAGAATTTCATACCTGCGAGATAGAGCGTCAGCAACTAAATTATCCTTACCTTTCTTATACTTAATAATATAAGGAAAAGATTCAATAAAGTTAACCCACTTTGCATGACGTCTATTTAACTTATTTTGTCCTTTTAAATGCTTAAGAGACTCATGATCACTATGAACAACAAATTCTTTCGACATCAAATAATGTGACCAAGTTTCAAAAGCACGGACAACAGCATAGAGTTCTTTATCATATGTAGGATAATTCAAAGCAGCTCCTTTAAGCTTCTCACTGAAAAAGGCGATAGGCTTCTTCTCCTGCATTAGTACTGCGCCAATTCCAACACCTGATGCATCACACATTAGTTCAAACACTTTATCAAAATCAGGTAATGCTAAAACAGGTGCATGAGTGAGATCATGCTTAAGTACAGTAAAGGCTTTTTCCTGAGCCTGCCCCCACACAAATGGAACATTCTTTTTACACAATTCATTAAGAGGCGCGGCTTTAGTGGAAAAATCCTTCACAAATCGCCTGTAGAATCCAGCCAATCCGTGGAATGACCGAACCTGTGCGGCCGAAGTGGGCTGCGGCCAATCCCTAATGGCCTTCACCTTGGTATCATCAACTTTGACACCTTCTGCAGAGACTACAAAACCAAGAAAAACAACCTCCGAAACACAAAAAGTACATTTTTGCATCTTGGCATATAATTGATTAGCACGCAATTCAATTAAAACCAAACGAAGATGTTCAACATGCGATTCATAATCTCTAGAATAGATCAGAATATCATCAAAATACACAACAACAAATTTACCTATAAACTTTCTAAGTACATGATTCATTAACCTCATGAAAGTACTAGGTGCATTTGTGAGACCAAAGGGCATGACTAACCACTCATATAAACCAAATTTAGTTTTAAAAGCAGTCTTCCATTCGTCCCCCTCCCTCATGCAAATTTAATAATAGCCCTGTGTAAGATCTATTTTTGTGTAAACAGTAGAACCATGCAAATCTTCTAACATGTCATCAAGCCTAGGGATAGGATGCCTATACTTGATTGTTATCTTATTTACAGCTCTACAATTCATACACATTCTCCATGTACCTTCTTTCTTAGGGACTAGAATAACAGGTACAGCACAAGGACTTAGAGATTCCCTTACCTGACCATGCGCCAATAACTTTTCGATTTGCGCCTGCAGCTCCTTCGTTTCCTCCGGAGTTGCTTTGTAAGCAGGCCGATTTGGTATAGGCGCGCCAGGGATGAAGTCAATCTGATGTTCAATTCCTCGAAGTGGCGGCAGACCCTGCGGCAACTCGTCTGGAAAAACATCAGCGAATTCCTGCAACAAAGATTTGACTTCTGTAGGGATATCCCGAGGGAGATCGTCAGGGTTAGCACAGTTATCTTTACAGACTAAAACCAGTACATCATCATTGCTGTCTAACACTTGACCTATCTCTCCTTTTGTTGCAAAACAACTATTCCTAACTTTTTCCTGATCAGGCTTATCAGAGTTCGCCTTACTACCCTTTATAATTTCTTTCCCCTTACCTTTCGCTTGGCGCCTTTCAGCTTCCTATTTAGCGATTGACTCCTTGATACGAACAGCTTCTGATCGCACTTCAGTCGGCGGCATGGGTAGGAACGTGTGGATCTTGCCCTCCTGGCAGATCGAGTAAGTGTTGGCGACCCCATCATGTGTTGCCTTCAGGTCAAAGAGCCATGGTCGTCCGAGTAGAATGTGACAAGCCTCCATTGGCAGAACATCACATAAAACCATGGATTCGAACTTACCGATAGTGTATGGTACGCTCACCTGCTTTGTGACTCTGTAGCCGTCTGAGCTGTCGAGCCAATGAAGCCGATAAGGACGTGGATGATTGATGACAGGGAGGCGCAACTTATCAACTATATACTCACTAGCAACGTTAGTACAACTCCCTCCATCAATAATCAGAACACATAACTTTCCATTTACCTTGGGTCGGGCATGGAAGATGTTTGTCCGCTGGGACGTGTCCGGGACAGCAGCTGTAGTCAGACTGCGAGTAACCAAGTTCTGAGATGGATCTTCTTCAAGGAACTCGAATTGCTCCACTGATGCAGACGGAGTGCTGTCAGTCAACTCCTGTGTAGGGTCAACGTTTGGTTCTTCTTTATCGTCTTCTGATATGTACTCACCATCTTGGCCCAATAATACCTTCCGGATGTTGGGACAGTCACGCATGTAGTGGCCACGACCTGAACACTTGTGGCAAGTAACGTTGCTGATAGATTGCCTGGGAGTGGATGGCGTTTTTGTCTGTGATGAAGAAGGGGTGGCGGTAATAGGGACTATGGCTTTTCTCTCTGACTGGATCGGCCTCCTTGCTGGTGGATAGTAGGCCGGATTCTTGCGCCAGGCTGGTGGGGCGCTGGTAGGTGTCCGGATTGGTGGAACGAACTTCAGATACTCCTCCATGACCAGAGCCTTGTGCAGCATATCTGTCAGAGTCGTAGCATTCTGCAATTCAACAGCTAAAGCAATACCCCTGTTTAAACCGCTAAGAAAACGAGCCATAGATGCAAGCTCATTGATGAGGGCATCCAAAGTCAAGCAACAAGTCAAAGTCAAGATGCAAGTGATTCCGGAGAAGCTAAGGAGGATGTTTGAGTTCTACATAGAGGTCCTACAATGCTTCAGGATCCAAGTCCGTATCAGAGGGATCCACTTGTAGACATCACTGGGCCCATGACCAGAAACAGAGCGAAGAAGGTTCGAGATGCACTCAACAACCTTGTTCAAGCTTGCCATCAGGATGCTCAGTTAATTGTAGAAGCCCACGCCTTGGAGGAAAATGGAGGAAATGTGCAATTTGCAACTCTTCTAACCATCTTTGAAGAAGAGGCGCAAATCATCAAGTCCTAATGAAGAAGAATGCTGTTTCTTGAAGTCTTGAAGATGCCGGAAGGTTCTTGGACTTAAAAGAAACAAATTAATAAAGTTCCCTACAATTTGGGCCAACCCAAAACTCATGGACCAGTCCACAAGTTTCGGCCAGCCCAAAAGGAAGCAAGAGGAAGCCGCACAAGCAAGCTCAACGGCTAGCAACACAAGTCCAACGGCTAGCAAGCAAGACCAACGGCTAGTTGCCTAATTAGGGTTCTTTTCTTTAATTAATTAAGTTGTTTTATTCTTTTAAGTTAGTTTCCAAAAAGGGTTCCCTTATTCTTTTTGGAAGTAGGATTTTTATTCTTTTGCTTATTTTTTTAGTTACAATTTTCGGCTGCCACTTGTTAAGGGTAAATCCGAAAATTGCTTTCCTTTTCTTACCATTCCTACTTCTTTCCGGGTTTGGTAATTGTAAACGAAATTAACCTCTTGGTTAATTTCCAATTCTTTTCCTTATTATTTTCTTTCTTTTTTCGGCTGATTCCTTCCTTATAAATAGGGCAGCCGTGCAAAATAATATTCAGAGTATTCATATCATAAAACTTTGTGTTTGAGTACCCTCCTTTTATTGCTTTATGTATTTGCATGTCGTAGTTTACATAATTGCATGAAACTTAGCTAATTAGGTTCTTGCTCTACCTAATTATTCGCATGTTTCACATCTCTTGCTTACACTTGGTTCGAATTTATAAACAAGTTAGCTAGGTTAGCTTTCCTTTGTTTCTTCTTAAATCCGAATGTGAGTTAGGGGTTTCGAGCTTGTCACTTAATCACAAGGTCCTTGGCAACATTATCCGCATGTGTACAACCGTCCACATCAATTGGTATCAAAGCTAAGGAGTGGTTTCGTGACTGCAGGAGGTCCAAGACCGAATCTTTATCAGGTGTTTTCTTTTCCTTATCTTAATTTTTGGATTAGAACTCATCTTCTTGGGAAAATTTTTTCTTTCAAGCTTTCAAATTTGCGATTTTTGGTACTGTTTTCTATCTTTTAAAATCGCAAATTTCTTTAAAATTCGGATACCCTTGCTGTAAATTTTCTGAACTTAAAATCGGGCCTTAATTTTCAAACTAGGGTTCGGGTTTTTGTGACTTTAGGGTTTTTGGATTTTCCGTCGCTAATTCTCGCAACGCTAGGGTTTGTTTGCTCGGCTTTTTGCGACACTTTGCTACCCCTTTTTCGTGCTGAATTTTCTGGAAAATTGTGAGTTTTGCGGTTGATGTTAAGCAGCTCACTTGTTTGCACATCGTAAAATTGCATGCTCTAGTTTGGGATACCTTCTTTTGAATTCTTGAAAATATATTGAATTCTTGATTTTGTATCCTTGTGCTGCTAAGATTATCCCTGGGATTAGGTTAGTGAATCAAAATTGAATTTGCTAGCCCTAGGGTTGTCGTTTGTTGAAATCGCATATTGCTGAAATTTGGTACTGTTTTCGGCCAATTAGGGGGTTAGAAAATCGCAATTTAAAGTGCTGTTTTGCTTGAAAAGAATTAAGAATTTGTGGGGATTGGTTTCTTGATTGCCTATTGGGTGGGTAATCGCTTCTTTGGGTAGTTTTAGGACTTTCCTGAAGTTGTTTCAACTCTGCTAATTTTCTTTGATCCTATTCAATTTTGAATTGCCCTGCTTTCAATTGCCTAGTTATCTTTTCGTGCTACCTAGACATTTGCTCTTTAATTATAGTTTGGATTTTGTCATCGTGCACACTCATCTTTTCTAAAATTTGAAGGCTTAACCCCAAAATTTCCTGTTGTGTACTTCATATCTAAGCTATATTACAAAATATCGTTTTGCGAAAAAGATTTTTCAAAATAGAACCAAGTGTGGTTTTTGCGAAAATTTTGCTTCTTTCTTAAGTGTCATTGCTTTTGTGTGAATTGCTGCTTGCCTGATACATTTATCAATACCGGGAGGTAGAGAGGTAAAAGGCTTGAGTGTTCATATTATACAGGGCGCCACCCTAGAGCGATACACGGGGTTTGTGTGTAGCTATTAGGTGGGAAACACTTGGGGGTACAAGGGGGTCAGGTTATTTCTCACTTTTCCTTGTTCTTAGCAGACAGGTTTTCGCTTGTTTTTACCAATGTCAGGTGGTAGTGCTCCTAACCCTCTGGGGAACGAGCAAATCTTGGCTGCGATTGAGCAACTCTCCGCGCGATTCGCTAAACTCACGGAGGAAGTCGCCGAACTCAGGACTGAACGGGATCAGAGGCGCACAGACTCAGACGACGATGTTGCCGCTCCAGGCACCAACGCCGCAGGCCTCAGTCAGTGCAAGACTACCGTTCCGCCCTTTGCCGGAGGCACGAATCCGGAGGACTATCTCGATTGGGAGATGAAGATGGAGCGCATCTTTGAACTTCATGCGATCCCGGAACATAAGAAAGTCCAACTTGCAGTGGTCCATTTCACCGACTATTCCCTAATCTCGTGGAATCAGCAGATGGATCAACGCAGAAACACGCGTCCCATGCGGGCCCGTGCTCCGCCTCTCTCGTGGTTTGATTTAACTACATCTATGCGTAGGACTTTTATACCGGACTATTATTTTAGAGAATTGTATAGGAAGTTACATACTCTTGTACATGGTTCTATGTCTGTAGATGAATATTATAGAAAACTAGAGATGGCAAAAATTAGGGCTAATGTACAGGAAGATGAGCCTGCATCTATGGCTCATTTTCTTAACGGTTTAAATAGGGGTATTGCTTTAGCTGTTGAATTGCAGAATGCTACGACTCTTACCGACATGCTGCACAAGGCTCGGGTCATGGAGGAGTATCTGAAGTCCGTTCCACCAATCCGGACACCTACCAGCGCACCACCAGCCTGGCGCAAGAACCCAGTCTACTCTCCACCGGCACGGAGGCCGATCATGTCAGAGCGCAAGGCCCTAGTCCCTGTTGCCGCCACCCTTTCTTCATCACAGACAAAAACGCCATCAACTCCCAGGCAGTCTATCAGCAACGTTACTTGCCACAAGTGTTCAGGCCGTGGCCACTACATGCGTGACTGTCCTAACATCCGGAAGGTATTATTGGGCCAAGATGGTGAGTACATATCAAAAGACGATGAAGAGGAACCAACCGTTGACCTTACACAGGAGTTGACTGACAGCACTCCGTCTGCACCAGTGGAGCAATTCGAGTTCCTTGAAGAAGATCCATCTCAGAACTTGGTTACTAGCACTCTGACTACAGCTGCTGTCCCGGACACGTCCCAGCGGACAAACATCTTCCATGCCCGAACCAAGGTAAATGGAAATTTATGTGTTCTGATTATTGATAGAGGGAGTTGTACTAACATTGCTAGTGAGTATATGGTTGATAAATTGCGCCTCCCTGTCATCAATCATCCACGTCCTTATCCGCTTCAATGGCTCGATAGCTCAGACGGCTACAGAGTCACAAAGCAGGTAAGCATACCATACGCTATTGGTCAGTTCGAATCCACGGTTTTATGTGATGTTCTGCCAATGGAGGCTTCTGACATTCTACTCGGATGACCATGGCTCTTTGACCTAAAGGCAACACATGATGGGGTCGCCAACACTTACTCGGTCTGCCAGGAGGGTAAGATCCACACATTCCTACCCATGCCGCCGGCTGAAGTGCGATCAGAAGTTGTTCGTATGAAGGAGTCAATCGCAAAATGGGAAGCTGAAAGGCGCCAAGCGAAGGGTCAGGGGAAAGAACTTGTAAAGGGTAGTAAGGCGAACTCTGATAAGCCTGATCAGGAAAAAGTTAGGAATAGTTGTTTTACAACAAAAGGAGAGATAGGTCAAGTGTTAGACAGCAATGATGATGTACTGGTTTTAGTCTGTAAAGATAACTGTGCTAACCCTGACGATATCCCTCTGGATATCCCTACAGAAGTCGAATCTTTGTTGTAGGAATTTGCTGATGTTTTTCCAGATGAGTTGCCGCAGGGTCTGCCGCCACTTCGAGGAATTGAACATCAGATTGACTTCATCCCTGGCGCGCCTATACCAAATCGCCCTGCGTACAAACCAAATCCGGAGGAAACGAAGGAGCTGCAGGCTCAAATCAAAAAGTTATTGGCGCATGGTCAGGTAAGGGAATCTCTAAGTCCTTGTGCTGTACCTGATGACATGTTAGAAGATTTGCATGGTTCTACTGTTTACACAAAAATATATCTAACACAGGGCTATCATCAAATTCGCATGAGGGAAGGGGATGAATGGAAAACTGCTTTTAAAACTAAATTTGGTTTTATATGAGTGGTTAGTCATGCCCTTTGGTCTCACAAATGCACCTAGTACTTTCATGAGGTTAATGAATCATGTGCTTAGAAAGTTTATAGGTAAATTTGTTGTTGTGTATTTTGATGATATTCTGATCTATTCCAGGGATTATGAATCGCATGTTGAGCATCTCCGTTTGGTTTTAATTGAATTGTGTGCTAATCAGTTATATGCCAAGATGCAAAAATATACTTTTGGTGTTTCGGAAGTTGTTTTTCTTGGGTTTGTAGTCTCTGCAGAAGGTGTCAAAGTTGATGATGCCAGGTGAAGGCCATTAGGGATTGGCCGCAGCCAACTTTGGCCGCCCAGGTTCGGTCATTCCATGGATTGGCTGGATTCTACAGACGGTTTGTGAAGGACTTTTCCACTAAAGCAGCGCCTCTTAATGAATTGTGTAAAAAGAATGTTACATTTGTGTGGGGGCAGGCTCAGGAAAACGCCTTTACTGTACTTAAGCATGATCTCACTCATGCACCTGTTTTAGCATTACCTGATTTTGATAAAGTGTTTGAACTAATGTGTGATGCATCAAGTGTTGGAATTGGCGCAGTGTTAATGCAGGAGAAGAAGCCTATCGCCTTTTTCAGTGAGAAGCTTAAAGGAGCTGCTTTGAATTATCCTACATATGATAAAGAGCTCTATGCTGTTGTCCGTGCTTTTGAAACGTGGTCACATTATTTGATGTCTAAAGAATTTGTTGTTCATAGTGATCATAAGTCTCTTAAGCACTTAAAAGGACAAAATAAGTTAAATAGACGTCATGCAAAGCGGGTTAACTTTATTGAATCTTTTCCTTATATTATTAAGTATAAGAAAGGTAAGGATAATTTAGTTGCTGACGCTCTATCTCGAAGGCATGAAATTCTGACAATTCTTGATCATACTTTGTTAGGTTTCGCATACCTCAAGGATTTATATGCTTCTGATGTTGATTTTGCTGATTTGTATAAAGCATGTGAATCTGGTGCATTCCAAAAGTACTTTCGACAGGATGGTTTTCTGTTTAAGGAAAATAGGTTATGCATCCCTCGTAGTTCCACTAGGGAATTACTGGTTCGTGAAGCTCATAGTGGGGGGCTTATGGGTCATTTTGGTGTGCATAAAACACTTGAACTGTTGCATGAACACTTCTACTGGCCGCATATGCGCAAGGATGTACAGAATGTTTGCTCTCGATGCATTAATTGTTTGCAAGCTAAATCTACTTCTAAACCCCATGGGCTTTACACACCTTTACCTGTACCTTCTGTACCTTGGACTGACATTTCTATGGATTTTATTCTAGGGCTTCCGAGGACGTAGAAAGGTAATGATTCTTTATTTGTCGTTGTTGATCGTTTCTCTAAAATGGCACATTTTATTCCTTGCAGGAAATCAGATGATGCTAGACATGTAGCTGAGTTATTCTTTCAAGGTATTGTTCGGCTACATGGTATTCCAAGAACAATTGTCTCTGATTACGACGTCAAATTCTTGAGTTATTTTTGGAAGACTTTGTGGTCCCGCCTCGGCACAAAACTGTTGTTTTCAGCTACAAGTCATCCACAGAGGGATGGTCAGACGGAAGTCACCAACCGAACCGTTGGCAACCTACTCAGGGCGTTGATTCAGAAGAACCTCAAGCGTTGGGAAGACATCTTACCGGTTGCAGAGTTTGCATACAACCGAACCAAGCACTCCTCAACAGGGTTCTGTCCATTTGAAGTTGCCTACGGCTTTACTCCTTTGACGGTGATGGATCTCATTCCTTTACCGCCCAAAGAACAAGTTAATCCAGACGGTGCAAAGAAAGCTGAAGCTGTGCAACGCATACATGCTAAAATTCGAGCTAATCTGGAGAAAACTTATGCCAAAGCCACCGCCAATGCAAACCAACGGCGCAAGGCTGTGAACTTTGAACCAGGCGACTTGGTTTGGGTTCACATGAGGAAGGAACAATTCCCTGCTGCGAGAAGGACCAAACTCCATCCAAGGGGCGATGGACCTTTTCAGATCGTTTCCAAGATTGGGCCTAACGCCTACAAACTCGACTTACCAGGTGAGTATGGTGTTAGTTCTTCCTTTAATGTTGCTGACTTGTCTACTTTTGTTGATGAACAGGTTGCTGATTTGAGGACAAATCCTTTTCAACCGGGAGGGGATGATGAGGGCATCCAAAGTCAAGCAACAAGTCAAAGTCAAGATGCAAGTGATTCCGGAGAAGCTAAGGAGGATGTTCGAGTTCTACATAGTTGTTTTATTCTTTTAAGTTAGTTTCCAAAAAGGGTTCCCTTATTCTTTTTGGAAGTAGGATTTTTATTCTTTTCCTTATTTTTTAGTTACAATTTTCGGCTGCCACTTGTTAAGGGTAAATCCAAAAATTTCTTTCCTTTTCTTACCATTCCTACTTCTTTCCGGGTTTGGTAATTGTAAAAAAAATTAACCTCTTGGTTAATTTCCAATTCTTTTCCTTATTATTTTCTTTCTTTTTTCGGCTGATTCCTTCCCTATAAATAGGGCAGCCGTGCATAATAATATTCAGAGTATTCATATCATAAAACTTAGTGTTTGAGTACCCTCCTTTTATTGATTTATGTATTTGCATGTCGTAGTTTACATAATTGCATGAAACTTAGCTAATTAGGTTCTTGCTCTACCTAATTATTTGCATGTTTCACATCTCTTGTTTGCACTTGGTTCGAATTTATAAACAAGTTAGCTAGGTTAGCTTTCCTTTGTTTCTTCTTAAATCCGAACGTGAGTTAGGGGTTTTTCGAGCTTGTCACTTAATCACAAGGTCCTTGGCAACATTATCCGCATGTGTACAACCGTCCACATCACTCATCTTCCTGTACATTAGCCCTAATTTTAGCCATCTCTAGTTTTCTATAATATTCATCTACAGACATAGAACCCTGTACAAGAGTATGTAACTTTCTATACAATTCTCTAAAATAGTAATCTGGTACAAAAGTCCTACGCATAGATGTAGTCAAATCAAACCACGAGAGAGGCGGTGCACGGGCCCGCATGGGACGCGTGTTTCTGCGTTGATCCATCTGCTGATTCCACCAGATTAGGGCATAGTCTGTGAAATGGACCACTGCAAGTTGGACTTTCTTATGTTCCGGGATCGCATGAAGTTCAAAAATGTGCTCCATCTTCATCTCCCAGTCGAGATAGTCCTCTGGATTCGTGCCTCTGGAAAAGGGCGGAACGGTTGAGGCCTGCGAAAGGCTGGTCTGCGGCGTTGGTGCCTGGGCCGGCCACATAGTCGTCTGAGTCTGTGCGCCTCTGTTCCCGTTCTGTCTTGAGTTTGGCGACTTCCTCCGTGAGTGTAGCGAATCGCGCGGAGAGTTGCGCAATCGCAGCCAAGATTTGCTCGTTCCCCAGAGGGTTAGGAGCACTACCACCTGACATTGGTAAAAACAAGCGAAAACCTGTCTGCTAAGAACAAGGAAAAGTGAGAAATAACCTTACCCCCTTGTTTCCCCAAGTGTTTCCCACCTAATAGCTACACACAAATCCCGTGTATCGCTCTAGGGTGGCGCCTTGTATAATATGAACACTCAAGCCTTTTACCTCTCTACCTCCCGGTATTGATAAATGTATCAGGCAAGCAGCAATTCACAAAAAAGCAATGACACTTAAGAAAGAAGCAAAAATTTTCGCAAAAACCACACTTGGTTCTATGTTGAAAAATCTTTTAGCAAAACGATATTTTGGAATATAGTTCAGATATGAAGTACACAACAGGAAATTTTGGGGTTAAGCCCTCAAATTTCAGAAAAGATGAGTGTGCACGATGACAAAATCTAAACTATAATTAAAGAGCAAATGTCCAGGTAGCACGAAAAGATAACTAGGCAATTGAAAGCAGGGCAATTCAAAATTGAATAGAATCAAAGAAAATTAGCAGAGTTGAAACGACTTCAGGAAAGTACTAAACTACCCAAAGAAGAGATCACCCACCCAATAGGCAATCAAGAAACCAATCCCCACAAATTCTTAATTCCTTTCAAGCAAAACGGCACTTAAAATTGCAATTTTCTAACCCCTTAATTAACCGAAAACAGTACCAAATTTCAGCACATGCGATTTCAAGAAAACGAGAACCCTAGGGTTAGCAAATTCAACTTTTGATTCACTAACCTAATCCCAGGGATAATCTTAGCAGCACAAGGATACAAAATCAAGAATTCACTATATTTTCAAGAATGCAACACAAGGTATCCAAAACTAGAGCATGCAATTTTTACAATGCGCAAACAAGTGAGCTGCTTAACATCAACCGCAAAACTCACAATTTTCAGCAAGAACAGCACTAAAAGGGGTAGAAAATGTCGCAAAAAGCCGAGCAAACAAACCCGAGTGTCGCGAGAATTAGTGACGAAAAATCCGAGAAACCCTAATGTCACAAAAACCCGAACCCTAGTTTTAAAATTAAGGCCCGATTTTAAGTTTTGAATTTACAGCAAGGGTATCCAAATTTTAAAGAAATTTGCGATTTTAAAAGATAGAAAACAGCACCAAAAATCGCAAATTTGAAAGCTTGAAAAAAAAAAATTTTCCCAAGAAGATGAGTTCTAATCCAAAAATTTAAGATAAGGAAAAGAAAACACCTGATAAAGATTCGGTCTTTGACCTCCTCCAGCCACGAAACCACTCCTTAGCTCTGATACCAATTGATGTGGACGGTTGTACACATGCGGATTAAGTTGCCAAGAACCTTGTGATTAAGCGGCGAGCTCGTATAACACTCTAACTTACTTTCGAAAATCAGAGAACAAAAGAACTTATCCTAAGCTAATTTGTTTATATTCGAACCAACTGTAAGAAAAGAGTTTTGAACATGCGAGTAATTAGGTAGAGCAATTAACCTAATTAGCTAAGTTCATGCAATTATGTAAACTACAACATGCAAATACATAAAGCAATAAAAGGAGGGTACTCAAACACTAAGTTTTATGATCTGAATACTCTAAATTTTATTGAAGAAGTCGGCCCCTATTTATAAGTGTAGGGTGGCCGAAAAATACAAGAAGTAGAAAAAGAAAAGAACTAGAATTGGAAATTAACCAAGAGGTTAATTTCTTTTACAATTACCAAACCCGGAAAGAAGTAGGAATGGTAAGAAAAGGAAGAAAAGAATTCGGTCATGATGAGGGCATCAAAAGTCAACAACACGCAACAAGTCAAACTACAAGTGATTTCGGAGAAGCTGAGGAGGAGGTTCGAGTTCTACATCGAGGCCCAACAATGCTTCAGGATCCAAGCCCATATCAGAGGGATCCACTTGTAGACATCACTAGGCCCATGACCAGGAGCAGAGCGAAGAAGGTACGAGAAGCTCTCAACAACCTTGTGCAAGCCTACCATCAAGATGCCCAGCTGATTGTAGAAGCCCACGCCTTGGAGCAAAATGGAGGAAATGTGCAATTTGCAACTCTTCTAACTATCTTGGAAGGAGAGGCGCAAATCATCACATCTTAATCAAGAAGAAGGCTGTTTCTTGAAGTCTTGAAGAAGCCGGGAGGTTCTTGGACTTAAAAGAAACTAAATAATAAAGTTCCCTACCAATTGGGCCGACCCAAAAACTCATGGACCAGCCACAAGCTTTCGGCCAGCCCAAGGAGTTGCATGAAGCCGCAGGCCCAATCCAAAGAGAGAAGCCCACACGGTTTTAGGGAATTAATTTTCAGAATTTTAATTAAGTCTTTTTAGTCTTTTAGTTAATTTCCAAAAAGGGTTTCCTTATTCTTTTTGGAAGTAGGATTTTTATTCTTTCCTACTTGTTTTCCAATTAGTTTCCTGCTTGTTTTAGGTAGTGTAAAATCGGCAACCACAAAGAATAAGGTTGACCGAATTCTTGTTGCCTTTTCTTACCATTCCTACTTCTTTCCGGGTTTGGTAATTGTACAAGGAATTAACCTCTTGGTTAATTTCCAATTCTAATTCTTTTCTTTTCCTACTTTTTGTATTAAAATTCGGCCACCCTCACCTATAAATAGGTGACCGAATTCTTCAATAAAAGTTAGTGTATTTCAGATCAAAAACTTAGTGTTTGAAGTACCTCCTTTTATTGCTTTATGTATTTGCATATTGTAGTTTACATAATTGCATGAAACTTAGCCAATTAGGTTCTTGCTCTGCCTAGTTGCTCGCACGTTTCACACCTCTTTTCTTACGCTTGGTTCGAATTTATAAACAAATTGGTCAGGATAGTTTTTCCCTTGTTTTATCAATTCCGAACGTGAGTTAAAGGTTTTGTAAGAGCTTGTCACTTAATCACAAGGTCCTTGGCAACATTATCCGCATGTGTACAACCGTCCACATCAGGTCACCTCTTAATTGGGTGATTGCCGAAATTACAAATACCAAAACAAGAAGGAAACTAAGTTGAAAACAAGTAGGAAAGAATAAAAGTCCTACTCCCAAAAAGAGATAAAGAAGGAACTCTTTTTGGAAACTAACTTAAAAGAAATAAAACAACTTAATTAATTAAAAGAAAAGAACCCTAACTAAATTGCCGTGTGGGCTTTGACCGTGAGGCTCCTTGTGGCTTCTTTTGGGCTGGCCGAAACTTGTGGGCTGGTCCATGAGTTTTGGGTCGGCCCAAATTGTAGGGAACTTTATTAATTTGTTTCTTTTAAGTCCAAGAACCTTCCGGCATCTTCAAGACTTCAAGAAACAGCCTTCTTCTTCATTAGGACTTGATGATTTGCGTCTCTTCTTCAAAGATGGTTAGAAGAGTTGCAAATCGCACATTTCCTCCATTTTCCTCCAAGGCGTGAGCTTCTACAATTAACTGAGCATCCTGATGGCAAGCTTGAACAAGGTTGTTGGGTGCATCTCAAACCTTCTTCGCTCTGCTTCTGGTCATGGGCCCAGTGATGTCTACAAGTGGATCCTTCTTATACGGACTTGGATCCTGAAGCATTGTAGAACCTCTATCTAGAACTCGAACATCCTCCTCAGCTTCTCCGGAATCACTTGCATCTTGACTTTGACTTGTTGCTTGACTTTGGATGCCCTCATCAGTTAGGTAAGGGAATCACTTAGTCCTTGTGTTGTACCTGTAATTCTTGTCCCTAAGAAAGATGGTACATGGAGAATGTGTGTTGATTGTAGAGCTGTTAATAAGATAACAATCAAGTATAGGCATCCTATCCCTAGGCTTGATGACATGTTAGAGGACTTGTATGGCTCAACGGATTACACTGAAATAGATCTTACACAGGGCTATCATGGAATTTGCATGAGGGAGGGGGATGAATGGAAAACTGCATTTAAAACTAAGTTTGGTTTGTATGAGTGGTTAGTAATGCCCTTTGGCCTAACAAATGCACCTAGTACTTTTATGCAATTATTGAATCATGTGCTTAGAAAGTTCATAGAGAAATTTGTTGTTTATTTTGATGATATCTTGATCTATTCCAGAGACATGAAATCGCATGTAGAACATATTCGCTTGGTATTAATTGAATTACGTGCTAATAAATTGTATGCCAATGTGAAGAAATGTACTTTCTTTTTTGGGGAAGTTGTGTTTCTCAGTTTTGTGGTCTCTAAAGCTGGTGTCAAAGTTGACGACGCCAAGGTGAAAGCCATTAGGGAGTGGCCTATACCAACCTCGGCCGCACAGGTAAGGTCTTTCCACGGTTTGGCTGGATTTTACCGACGGTTTGTGAAGGACTTTTCCACCAAAGCAGCACCTCTGAACGATTTGTGCAAGAAGAATGTTCCATTTGTGTGGGGACAAGCTCAAGAAAATGCCTTTACGGTTCTTAAGCATGATCTCACTCATGCACCTGTTTTAGCATTACCTGATTTTGATAAAGTCTTTGAACTAATGTGTGATGTATCAGGTATAGGAATTGGTGCAGTTTTAATGCAGGAAGGCAAGCCAATCGCCTATTTCAGTGAGAAGTTGAAGGGAGCTGCCTTAAATTATCCAACTTACGATAAGGAGCTCTATGCAGTGGTCCGTGCTTTCGAGACTTGGTCACATTACTTAATGGCCAAGGA
This sequence comes from Leptodermis oblonga, assembly GCA_016801395.1. Taxonomy (NCBI): domain Eukaryota; kingdom Viridiplantae; phylum Streptophyta; class Magnoliopsida; order Gentianales; family Rubiaceae; genus Leptodermis; species Leptodermis oblonga. The sequence continues at coordinate 19,343,148 of CM028756.1, read as the reverse complement.
ATTTGTTGTTCACAGTGATCACGAGTCCCTTAAACACTTAAAGGGACAGAATAAATTAAATAGATGTCATGCTAAATGGGTTAATTTTATTGAAACTTTTCCTTACATTATTAAATATAAGAAAGGGAAAGATAATTTGGTTGCTGATGCTCTATCTCGCAGGTATGACATTCTGGCTATTTTAGATCATTCTTTGCTAGGATTTGCATATCTAAAGGATTTGTATGCTTCTGATATTCAGTTTGCTACTTTATATAAAGCATGTGAATCTGGTGCATTCCATAAGTACTATAGACATGATGGTTTCTTGTTTAGGGAACATAAGTTATGCATTCCTCGTAGTTCTACTAGGGAATTACTGGTTCGTGAAGTTCACAATGGGGGACTTATGGGTCATTTTGGTGTACATAAGACACTTGAATCTACATCTAAGTCTCATGGACTTTACACGCCTTTACCTATACCTACTTTACCTTGGACTGACATTTCTATGGATTTTATTCTAGGTCTTCCGAGGACGTAAAGAGGTAATGACTCCTTATTTGTCGTAGTCGATCATTTTTCTAAAATAGCTCACTTTATTCCTTGCAGGAAATCAGATGACGCCAAACATGTTGCGGACTTGTTCTTTCCGGGGATAGTTCGGCTTCATGGTATTCCGCGCACTATTGTTTCTGATCGCGACGTCAAATTTCTGAGTTACTTTTGGAAAACTTTGTGGTCACTCCTCGGCACAAAACTACTATGCTCGACTACAAGTCATCCCCAGACAGATGTCACCAACCGCACCGTTGGCAATCTACTTCGGGCTTTAATACAGAAGAATCTCAAATGTTGGGAAGAAATCTTACCGGTTGAAGAGTTTGCCTACAACCGCACCAAGCACTCCTCAACAGGGTTCTGTCCATTCGAAGTTGCCTATGGCTTCACTCCTTTGACGGTTATGGATCTAATCCCTTTGCCGCTAAAGGAACAGGTTAATCTAGACGGCACCCAGAAGGCTGACACCGTCAAACGCCTGCATGCCAAGGTTCGAGCAAACCTTGAGAAAAACTATGCCAGAGCCGCCGCCAATGCAAACCAACGGCGCAAGGCTGTGAACTTTGAACCAGGATACTGGGTTTGGGTTCACATGAGGAAGGAACGATTCCTTACTGTGAGGAGGACGAAACTCCATCCCCGGGGCGATGGGCCTTTTCAAATCGTGTCCAAGATGGGGCCTAATGCTTACAAGCTTGATTTGCTAGTGAGTACAGTGTTAGTAGTTCATTTAATGTTGCTGACTTGTCTCTCTTTACTTATGAATAGGATGAAGATTTGAGGTCAAATCCTTTTCAACCGGGAGGGGATGATGAGGGCATCCTAAGTCCATCGACAAGTGAGTTAAAAGAAGCTGAGGTGGTTCGGGTTCTACACCGAGGCCCAACAATGCTTCAGGATCCAAGTCCATATCAAAGGGATCCACTTGTAGATATCATTGGGCCAATAACAAGAAGTAGAGCAAAGAAGTTTCAAGACACTACAAGAAAACTGACCTATTGCGACATATTTACATGCGGCATTACATGTAGGTGTCGTGAATATACAACACTTACGCATTTGTGTCTTATATTTGTGACATCTTTGCGTCATTTAGTTATTGCATCGCAATTTTGTGACATAGATTCGACATCCTTTTTTTGTCTCCAAATTGTGACAATTTATTTGCTACACTTGAATTAAATGTCGCAGTTAGACAACACAATTATAATTGTGCCGCAAAATCGTGGCTTAACTGCGTCATATTATTAGCATGTCACAAATTAGCGGCATAATTTGAGTCATTTTAATTATTGCATCACACTTTTGTGACATAGATTCGACATCCTTTTTTTTGTCTCAAAATTGTGACAATTTATTTGCTACACTTGAATTAAATGTCGCAGTTAGACAACACAATTATAATTGTGCCGCAAAATCGTGGCTTAATTGCGTCATATTATTAGCATGTCACAAATTAGCGGCATAATTTGAGTCATTTTAATTATTGCATCACACTTTTGAGACATAGATTCAACACTTATTTGTTTGTCTCAAAATTGTGACAATTTATTTGCTACACTTGAATTAAATGTCGCAGTTAGGCAACACAATTATAATTGTACCGCAAAATCGTGGCTTAATTGCGTCATATTACGCTACTAGAAAAAGTGGATTCTAGGACACTCTTTTAATGATATTATAGCTCTTTAAAAGACACTATAAAATAAGTGTCCTACAAAATGACCTATCATGACATTCTTTCCGTAAATGTGTAATATGACACTTCTACGAAAACTTTTACAAGACATTATCTATATAATTGTCTTAATATAATATATACTAAGACACTTTAAAAATAAGTGCCTAATTAGATTTCAATTGACATAAATAATAATATTATATAATAAGACACTGAAAATAAATGTCTCAAGATGTCCCAAATATGACACGCCATCATGGAATAAGTGTCTTAGAAAGAGAAGAAAAGAAAAAACTAAAGTTTACTCATTCCTCCTTAATCATAATAAATTATGGGTTAAACTAGAAATTGGAAAAAAATTGTAATCATGAGAATTCTATTTTAACAACATTATATTGCAGTACTTTTTTACAATGTTACTAAAAGGAAACTAAAGCTAAAGTCCTTACACTTAATCTTGTAATTTAATTTGAACTTTGTTTTGATTATATAATATCACGTATTTTAACAAATATAAGATATTGAAAATTTAAAGACTACTTTACTTCCACTTCAGAAAAAGGAAGTTATTAATTTGGTGTAGTTAACAAGGGTAATTCAATTTTATTTTTTTAATTTATTTTTTGAACTTTGTTTTGATTATATAATATCACGTATTTTAATAAATATAAGATATTGAAAATTTAAAGACTACTTTAGTTCCACTTCAGAAAAAGGGAAGTTATTAATTTGGTGTAGTTAACAAGGGTAATTCAATTTTATTTTTTTAATTTATTTTTTAAAAAACCTTTGATTAATTTTAACTAGAAAAAAAATGGTACATAAGTGTTCTTTTCATCGTAATCCGAAAAAATGCTTAAGAGCCTGCTTGTTCTGTTTAACAAAATTCATATGAAAATGGATATTCTATAATTACTCTGAGTATCCTAAATTCATTACAGTGAACAGAGAACTGCAAGCATTCTAATTCCATTTGCAGTAAGAGCCTAAGTAGACTCTGAGAATTTGAGAGGTTGAACCTTTTTTTTTTTTTTTTTTTGAGGAAAGGTAAATGATTTCATTCCCCGAAAAATACCGGGTCAAACCCGCGAGATCAAGAATACAACAGTTCAGTAATACATCAAAATAGGGGCATACCCCTAATCAAAAGCTTTACATTCAAAATTAGCATCACTAGCTACAAAGGAGCTAACAAAGGCTATGTTTCAACAGTTAGAGAAATCCCCTAACTAAGTTCATCCGAAGTTCAGCAGCAGTATAGCAAGCTAACATCATTCTCCAAATCTTCAGATTTTTCAGCAGACTAATGTCTTCAAAACAACACAAAATACCCGAATTTTCTACACTTAGTTCAGCCAAGGAAAGCACAAAGCTCACTCCAACCAAACCAGCTATCAAAAAAATTCAGCACTTCCCTCAAATTTCCATCCTTCTCCAGCAAACCTGTGAATCTTCAAATTTTTCCAGCAACTAATGTCTTCAAACAATACAAAATACCTGAATTTTCTATGCCTAGTTCAGCCAAGGAAAGCACAAGTCTCACTCCAACAAAACCAGCAATAAAAAATTCAGCACTTCCTCAAATTTCCACATCCTGGATCAGCCAAAGAAAGCAAACAGCCTACTACAACAGATCCAGCACTCATAAATTCCAGATTCAGCACGCAACCAAAATCCAGAACAGAATTCCAGCAACATCAAGAGCAATCAGCAAATAAATTCACCCAAAAAAATACCCAAACAGCAGAAAAAACAGCTGCATCAATTCTCCCAATTTGTAGCCGAAACAGGACAGCCCCAAGAGAAGTACTAAGTCTCAATTGCCAACAAGATCAAATGCAGTGAAAGATTCATGAAATTAATCACCATGCTAGGCAAAACAGGTATCCCGAAATTCCAGTAGTATCACACTCTAAATTCCGTTACCCAACCCATCCATGATGCTAATTTAACACAAATTCCAGCAGCACCGTCACGCATCAGAGCAAATCTTAACCAAGACAACCATAAAGCCCCATCCCTAAACCAGCCCAAGATGACCGAAAGTAGCTCCAGCAGTCAAACAGCAAACAAACTCAAATTTTTAGCTCTTAAATTCCAGAAGAAAATTAAGCGCATAAAAATTCAGCCTCTCCAATTAATTCCATTCAGCACATCCATTCCAAATTTCACGAGAACAGCACACAATTTCAGCACATACATTTCCAAATAAATTTCAGCACCAAAATTCAGCATCCAGTGAAATTAAAAAGAAAATACTTAACTGGCCGAGCTTCTACCCCTTCCAAGAAACAGAACATAGCATTCTGTTTTCCAGCATCCATCCTTTGTTTCGTGTCAATTATCCCCTCCAATTTCAGCAACCAAATCCCCACCGGTAAGAAGAAGTCCCTTAAATTACCTTAACCCACCAAGAAATTCCGGCAGCAAGCTAACACGAAACTTCTGGCAGCAAGACTTCATCCCCAACCGGAAGATAAACACCCAAAAGCCAGCTGGACCTCCTCTTTGACCGACCTTCAACCCACAGCCCGGAGCCTTTCCTTCCTGAAATCCAGTAAAGTCCCAAATCGGCAGTGACCCAAACTCGGAAAAGCTTCACCTTTTTTCCAGATTTGGACATCCGATGTTCATTCAGGCAACTCCTCAAAGGTGCTTTCGATCTTCATCAGATTTTTGCATTCACGGTGGAGCAGCAGCTCTTCAATGGAGTTCAACCCAACGCACTTCGGCGGTTCTCGGTTAAGCACACCAGAAAAAAGACAGTCACTCCCACCTTTATGAAAACCCAATACCGGAAGAACCCACACAGTTGCTAGAACGAACCAAGCGCTCAATATTGAAGACCCCATGGAAGTAGAAATCCAGAAAAAGACCCACCTTTTTTCGTCTTTTACCCTCAACCAGTCGCGATGGTCCAGTTATCTCACTTCTATTTCAAACCCAAAGAATTGGTGAAAATCCTTGGTAGTAATTTCAGTTTTTGATTAAATGAAATCTGAGAACTCAAATTTCACAGAACCAAAATTTTCCAAAAACACAAAAAAGTCCAGTCCGACAGTCCACCAACATCCCATGAAAACATTATTAAGATTCAGTTAAGAACCTCAAACCTGATTCATTTGATATGGGGGAACCATCGGTGAAGAAGAGCTTGGTGAGTGGGCGCTAGGAGTTTTCTCCCAAGGGAGAAAACTCCTAGAGAGCATTCCGCTCAAAACCCTATTGAACCTTTTTGTAAGATGCCACTTTTGCAGCCTCTAATGGAATGAAGATATAACCTTAACAGGAAAAAGTTCATGTAATTATTATTCCAAATCCTTTATACAACCCAAAAACTGCCATATGTCCTCAATGTGATGACAAATAGCACACCTTTTCTACAGCATCCTTCATTGAAACTTGCATTCTAATCTACACCACTAACATATGGTAAAGTCCAATAGTGACATAAAGAAAGATCTATGCCCCAACAATGTAGTACTTTTAACAAACTTACGATAGGCTAAGGAATCCACAAACAAAATAAGGCATTTACCAATTTCATATTGAAAACCATCAATAGCCAAAAAATGATTGTTTCACATATAATCTGTCATCTGCTGCCCGTTCAATCAATTTCTAAAACTATTTGGCAAAACCAGACCATTGTGAACATAAGAGTTCAATCTCAAAGGCGACCACCGCTCGTCAATAGGCATGTCTACAACACATGCAGTCTTCTCAAATTCTTAGTACAACAAATGAACAAACAAAATTCAATTTCAAAAATGAGGTAAACAAAAAGAAAGACTAAGATATAACAACACCAAAAACCTTCAATTTCAGGAACAGAAGTCGAGAACTTGTTAGACACAAGTTCAGAACTTGAATGAGCAAATCTTAAAGCTCCTTGCAAGACACCAAGTTTTCAGCCTGCCAAATCTGGTAAACATATGCAGGAAACAAACTTTTTATGATTAAAGTATATGAAATCTTTGAATCAATCAGAAAATAAACTAACTTCTTGCAGTGCTGGGGTACTGCTACAAAAATAATTTTATAAAATTGATAAACGCAAGATATCAAGGTAAAACAAAATACTTCCTCCTTTGAAGTCAATGTAATATTTCTGTTCCTTTAGAACTAAGTGAAAACAACTAACCAACATATTTGGCATAGACTGGACTCATTTCCATTCAGCAGTTTATCTAGTAACAATGATCAGAACATATAATTGGGTTATTATATTTCAAAGAGAAAAGAGATTTTTTGTCAAGGTGACAAATATTTCCTATTTTATGGACAAAGAGACTATGGCTCTGTTTGGTAACCAAACTCAAAACCATGTTTTGAGCCTCATTTTGATTTTATAATAGTTTTTCGTCATTCCCAATAACCATTTTTACATTTCCAATAAATCTTTTTACATTTCCAACACACCTTTTTACATTTCCAATGTAATTTTAATATTATAAAATCAAAATAAAACTCAAAATCATATTCTGAAACCTCTTCCACACAGAGCCATATACTCCCTCTTTTATATTATGCTAATTCACCATTCCCATAATTTGACATGCAAGTCCACTGCATGACCTTAAGAAACATTTGGAAGAAAAATACTATAATACAAAAAAAAAAAAAAAAAAGAAAAAAAAAAAAGAAAAAAAAGAAGATGTTTTCCCTTAGTAGTCTTTAAGCCTAACCAACATATGTTTTATCACAAATAAAATTATTTTGACCAAACAGATTTATAGTCTGATTGAATTGATATTTATCAGTACAATCAAATCTTTCCTGTCTGAACCAAGAATTCTGACATTCAGTGGAAGAATATTTAAAGCATTTTTACACGATTTTTATACCTTTCACTTAGGCTGGTTGGAAATTTTGATCCTGGGGCATCATATGCTCCAGAAGCCTAAAAAGATTAGAGAATAGCTTATCAATTTTGCAAGCCATAATTTGGATAGAAGAGAACAACTATAGAAACTAAGAGAAGAGGTTGAAAATATAATTTCTTTACACATGAAGGAAGCACTAAAAGCATTAATTGGAAATATGAATTTAAAGAAAACTCAAAAGAATAAAGTTTGTTACCTGAAGATGAGACAAAGACTTCTTACTTCCATCATCTCCAACGCAATAATCGTAAAATTGATCTACAAAGAATTTATGTTCACAAGAGAAACAAATCAAGTTAGTTGGTTGTCCAATCAAGTACCTTTGGAAAACTAAAGGAAATAAAGATTAAAAAAAAGGATTGAAAAGGATGTTATATCATCAAATCGAAATTTCCATAGCATAGAGTAAGAGGAAATTGCACTCAAGTGAAAAGTAAAGAATTCTAGTAAAGGGGATGCTATCCACTGAATTGGGAATCTAAAGAACCAAATATTTCCCACTAGTAACTCAGAGATATACAAAGCAGTAAAAAAATTTACAGTGTTCGTGATCATTCCATTGCCTTGAATTTATTCACTGAATTTTTCACTATTTCTAGAATATAAATTTTACCTTCGAATTGCCAGGCCATACTTTCACAGCATTGTTTTGACCCCATCAAGTCTGCAAAATATTCCCTCCCTTACAAAGGAATAAGGGAAGATTCTATGTTAGCAAATACTGAAACAGACAATTAGCATAAGGCTTTCAGTTGGCATGTGAATGTTCAAGAGACAAAAATGTACAGTTAAAAAGAAAGAAAAGGTCACAGAAAAATATGGAAATGGCTAAACAGTACGAAAGGAAGTACTCGAACAACCTCACAGCGCTCAGGCTCAATTTAAAAGAAAAAGAGAAAAGAACCCATTAAGATAACATCCAAAATTGTAGAGAATCCCTTGAAATTATTTCCATTTATAACCATACCAGAGTGAGAGCAGTTTCAGAAAGAATTTAATACATGAAAATGAACAACAGTTTTTTTTTAACTTGAGGGACCTCTCCAAAGATAATAAGCATTATATACATGCATTAGGTTCAAACTTAGGCAGGCAGGTAAAACATGAAACAAAAAGTTACCATGTTTTTCTAATACATCAGATCATCAGCCGCCTGTCAACTATCATCCTACAAGTTAAAATCCTCCAAAATCCCAAGTGTCCACTCGAGTTTTAACACCTGAACACAAGTGCCCAGCAAAACCTAGAAAGGAAAAAAAATCAAGCCCATACAACAAAAGGACCCCCAACGAGTAGACAAACCATAACCATTTTCACAGAAAATTGCCAAGGAGATTGCATACACCACAACTTCAGTTCAGGCAACAATTTTGAAAATTTTGGCATCATCATCACATTAATTGCTCACTTCACTTACCTTTTCCTCCTTTTTTTCAAATTTCAGTAACTTGGATAAAGATTCCAAATGCATTCCATAAACAAAAGGATTAGTTCATTAAAGGACTGTCAAACACTGACAAGCATACTGCTACGTGAAGTTATAATGTCATTAGCTTCTCCTGAGCTCTGCATCTCTTGAGTGTCAAAGGTGATAAAACCGAAACCTCGAGATCGTCCAGTAGCTTGGTCAAACATAATTACAGCATCAGTAATTTCACCAAAATTCTGGAAATACTGTGTGAATTCAGCTTTAGTCAAGGAAGAAGGCAATCCACCGACAAATATCTTTTTGGTTATGAAATTCCTCTGCCTAACAACATTATTGCTACCATTAGCATTAGAATCTCTAGATCCCGAGCTTTGTTGCCTATCTCTTGATAAAGCCCTCTTAACTTCCACCTAAGTAATCAAAGCAGAAAAATTCAGTATAATTACAGAAAAGGATCGGCATTTACTCAAGAACAAACTGAACGACCTTTTATGTACAACACCAACATTACCCCAAAGGTTTTAAAAAATTAATAATAAATAAAAAATAAAAAAAACACAGTAAGAATTTCAAAGTAAAACTGATCAATCATCGATGCCAAACCCCAAAAAACCCAAATTGTGTCTTCAATAACAAGAAAAGCCCTAAAAAAAAAAAAGAAGACATTTTGAGGGTTGAAATTACCGGGCGGCCATCAATGGTGTGCTTCTCCGGGAGAATTGAATCGATAACGGCGGGGTCAGAGAATAGAACAAACCCAAATCCTCTGGGCTGACAGGTGATTTTATCTCGCACAATTACGGCGTGGGTCACTTCCCCAAACTGATTGAAATAATCGTAGAAACAGAATTAGACATTGTGAACAATTTTACGCCCAACAACCAAACAAAATTAGAAAGGGACATTCAGAACGATTCTATGTGGAAAAATACATAAAAAGAGAAGACCTGTACTTACCCTCATAGGTAAATTCTGAAATGGCTGTTAGCTTGAAGAAACAATATTTGCAGCCTACGGTAGGTGACTTTACCTTCAGCTCTTGCACAAACAAAATACTCTGTTTTTTCATGAAAAAGATGTCTTCTTCAATGGATCAATTCTCCTCGTCGTCGTCGTCAAGGCCGTCCAGGCTAATTAAACCGGAACGCGTTCCCGATTTCGGGTATCCACCACCGGAAACCAACATTTCCAGCCCGGTGGCGTTCAACATGGTGTCGACTCCCCACGGATTTTCATACTCCAGGTTCAGGAACGACGCCGCCGCCGGTCCCTCCACCCTGGAAATCGGCTGGGATCAGGGGGATTTCGAGACCAAAAAGAAAAGACCCTACATGTTCTGGTGGAAGTCCGGGAAGAAGTTCGACCAGAGGCTGATGATGCTGCTGGAGACGCGGGGAAGGAGACGCAGTGGGAGTGGAATTGTGGAAATTTGGCCTAATTTGTGTGTTTTGTTTTCACAAAATCTTTTTTTTTTTTTTAGTTAAGTTTTATTACAATGCCTTTTCATATCCCGCCATTTTACAATTACTCTCCCGTTCAATCTCTTTTTTTTTTTTCCACAAAAATTTTCTTTTTTCCTTTTTCACAAGTGATTTTTTAGTTAAGATTTAAATAGATATTACTTTTTTGTAATATTAGAAACTAAACTTATAACTTACATGCTTTAGTTAACAAAGATAAATTGGTGATAAATATATTCTTATAAATTTTATTCACAAACTTTAATATAATATATATTAAAATTTTTTTTCTATAATATGTAAAAGCTATTTAAATTTTTATGCACATGTTTAAAATTAAAAAAACATATTTAACAAAAAGTTATATCTTCAATTTCTATTTAATGAATGTCCAATATAAAAAGTTTGTTAATAATTTAAAAATATTGACATACAATTTATTGAAATTTGTAAAATGTTAAACTTCATTTTGATTAATAAGTTTAATCAATAATTTTTTAATATAAAATATGATTATTAACTTAAAAATTAAAAGTCAACACGCACTGTTTTACCTTTTTTTTTTTTTTTAGGGGGAGGGGGAGGAGGGAGGAGGTATATGATTATTAACTTAAGAGTTAAGAGGGGGGAGAGGAGGAGGGGGGGGGGTGCGAACACACGATTTACTTGAATTGTGATTTTTTTAATACTATTTACTTATGTTTTTTGGGACAAATATCAATATATTAACTAATCATGAATATTTATAAATTGATATATACTAATATATAATGTTATCAATACTTAATTATGCGCGCGCACACACGCATATATATATATATATATATTTATATTTAATACCAAATTATGTTATAGTGTATAGGACAATAATTTGTGAACGAGAAAGCATTTAATAAAGATATGGTATGTGTTAAAAACAAAAACAATTCATTAATTATCATAAAATAATGAATAATAATGACAATAAGAATTTGATTTTGATTTTTTCTTCTAACACATGACATGTTATTTACTTTACACTTACACTTTATAATTTCATTTTTTTTTTATCATCACAATATTTGATAAGACAAATTATGTAGACACACCATGTTCGTTATCATGTTAATTAAAAAAACATGTTTTTATAACATCCATCTCAATACACATTTTTTAAAATTTTAAATTGTTTAACTATATATTTATATATTTTCAATAGTTTTTCACATAATAAAATAATTTTCAAAACCAAGTTTATAAACCAAGCAAACAAGAAAATGGTGAATAATATCTAATGTGTTAAAAGACAAAACAAATAATCACATGTTATTCTTGTGGATATGTATCATTCAATCCACACATTTTTAATCTTCTTATCATTTTTCTTTATGTTATATATATTTTTTTTTCTTTAAATGGGGATCAACGATGGTTCTTCATCTACCCCCTTGGTGACTCGAACCCACGACCTAGTGATTGTATGTTATATTATGTTAATAGAAGTAAATTTTGAAATTATCATTGAATTGCATTTTATAAATTACAATTAAATATTTGAGTAATATTAATAAATAGTGAGTTCAATTAATAAATTTGTTTATCAAAATAATATCTTAAAAAATAGTATGAGGTAAAAACATAAAAAGTAAGGGGACATAATACCAATTTTATAAATTATGACAAGTTTGATCCAATTATTAAATAGAGTTTACAAGATTAGAATATTTGAAAAATGAAAAATTATTATGCAAATTTTAGTAGGTTTGATGCAAAATTATAAATAATTATTAAGAAAAAAAATCCTAGAAACTAGTTTATAAATAGTGAAAACGAGACAGAAAATAATTGAAATTAATGAATGGATGAGAATTATGATTTAGGTAGGATAAATAGGTGATTACTGGTACAACAAAAAGGATGGGATCGAAAGAACTATAAATATTTTAGGTTTGATGTGTAATCAAAGGGACTATATATAAATGGGGAAAGATGGACGAACATTTTCAGTCATTTTGAGTTTTGTGAGATACTTCCGAATTTGCCCTTTTGTTGGTCATTTTTTTGGCCCATTTAGTGGATTTTTTCGTAATAAGAATTACTGAGGGGTGATTTTGGAAATTTTGCTGGAATTGGGGAGAGAGGAGGGGGATTTCACGTGGGCTTCAAAATGGGAGAGGGAGGGCCGCTTAAAAAAAAAAAAAAAAGCGTACGTTGGCCACGTGTTGTTGTCCACAGTGGGGGAGTACATTAGTTCGACAAAACGACGTCGTTTTGCTGATGTCACCGGCCTATGAACAGTTGCTTGTTCGTTCTGAGCGTAGAGAGCAGATTTCCCGGTCATCGAGAATATTTTCCTTTTGCTTTTCCAGGATTTCATGGATTTTGGATTGATCGGTGTATTTCATCGGCTTCACTCCACTCAAAGCCAGACACGTTTCTCTTTGTTCGCTCTCACTTTCTCCGCTTCCCCTTCTCCATCTTCCTCTTCTCCTCTTCTTCTTCTCCATCTACTTACGAGTACAGTCAGCGAAAGGTATTTTCTTTCCCATTTTGACTTCTTTTCCACATCAATTGTTTTAGGGTTTATTTGTTTGATGTTATTGATTATTTTTATCCTTTCAGATGTTATTCATGCATCTTAGTTAGGCTTCTTTGGAGTTTTGGATTTCTGCCTTTGTGGTGGTTTGGATGTTGTCTCGGAAAACGAAGGTAAGCATATTTTTTCATCTGTTTTTAAAGGTTTTTATTTTTTATTTTTTGATTGAGAGCCTTTGGGGTGGAATATTTATTGTCCAATTTCACTAGTGTTAACATTTTAGGCGACGGTCATGAAGAATACGGTGATGAAATCTTGAAGGTGATTTTTTTTTCCCCTATGTCATCTTCTTTTTAACTTCTCTTCTTTTAGTGTTTTTAATTTCTGAATTTTTGATGTTTTCTACAGGATGATCAGAGATGATCAGAGATGTCTGGTGTTTTTATGATGGAGTTTCAAATATTTTCTTGTGGGTTGTGGTTTTTAATTCCAATTTGGTTTATTTTGTATGTTTCTGATTGGGTTTTTTTTTTTTTTTTACGTGGGATTCTGTTCTTAGGTTTTATTGTGAAGGCGAAGAAGATGAGGCCAATTTTCTGTGGAAATTTCGCGTTTGATACCCGTCAATCTGAGTTGGAGCGGTTGTTCTCCAAATACGGGAGGGTTGAACGCGTCGACATGAAATCTGGTATTTAATTTAAGGAAGTTTACCTGTTCTGTCGATTTCTTACTTTCCTGTCATTCCTGCTCTTGTGCGGTGTTGATTCCATTGATAATTAAATGTGTTTTGAACTTCAATTTGCATTGTTCACGGGTGTGCAGAATGAGTTTGGCGTTTCATATGTAGTTATGGTTTGTGGTGACGAACTCTTCATTTGAGTAGTTAAAAACCAATTCAGCAGAGTTTGGGATTTTAATCTAATTTTCCGAGGGGAGGTTTCCTTCTGTGTGATTACTATGAACTAGCCCTTATCTGGATAATTGGATGTATACTCTCTGTTACTAAACAAAAAACAATACAATAGCAGGAAGAACATAAGTCACATAACTTGATTGGAATAAATAAAAAAAGACCTGGTAAAATATATATCTAGAGCAGGGATCCGTATTTAAGTGTTTGTTTTGACGCAGGAACAACTTCTAAAGGAAATGTGAGCTTCTTACTTGGCTTGACAACTTCTGTGCAATAACATTTCTAATGCAAAAGGAAACCTCTATCTGCCTGCCTGCTCTCTCTTTCTACTCAAAGATGGAATCGTTCTGCATTTCTTTACACGATCTTGTGTCACTCACTAATGTCACTGCCTAAGTTGGTATTTTGCAAGAATGGTCGTACTGGTGTGATGTATCAGTTCATGCCATGTCTCCCACCACTCTCATAAGGGGGATCAATGAATTCTATCATGCCCTGCCTTCCATATACTGAATTCGTGCTGTGAAATTGTTGAAGCATGCTTAGCAGACATGATACTTTGGATATAAGACCTAATTTTTCCCCTTCATCACACCATCATCATGATTTAGTTCTTCATGCAAGGCTTCCACATCCTTTCATACATCAGCCCTTCACATATTTGCAGGTGTTGTACTTAATTTTATTTTTTTCCGGGGAGGAAGAGTCTTTGTTGAGCTAAATTAGCTTATGAAAAATGGGAACAAAACAACATAATTTGCTGTTTTTGCTCTTATTCTGAAGGATTGCATATCGTTTGGTTAGGATTTTAATAAGGCCTCCTTTTTGGCTTCAATTTTGCATCTTTTTTTATTTTGCTACTCATATGATTTACATTCCGACTAATTGATGATATGATTTAGGCCATTCATATAAACAAGGGATTGTTGGCTCTTAGCAATGTCATCAGTGTGCCCTGGGTGATGAAAGAAAACTTCAAAGAAGGAGGTTATGTTCCCTATCGACATAGCAAATTAACAGGCAAGATGACCTTCTGGGGAAACCCTTTGATTTCACATAAAATGTTATGGAAAAGCATTTGATATTTTCTTCTCACTTTTCTGAATTCTAAAAGATCATCATATTGATAGATGCATTTTAGATGATATATATATATATTATTGAGTTTGGAGGACTAAACTAGATACATATAGATCTACAAAATGAGCTTTACAAACTGTATTCAGATATATTATTGAGTCTGGTTTCACAGTGATTTTTTTCCCCTAAACCTTGTTGCTTACTATCGCTTAATATGATTTATTAGTTTGTGAATGTTCTATCTTTTCAGATTGCTTTTCTTACAAAAATAATTGCCTTGATATGTTAACATCTGTGAATATCTACTACAATAACTGACCATTAGGACATTGTCTTACAGGTTTCTCTTGGAGGAAATCGTAAAACAGTAGTGATTAGTATGTCATGTGATTTATGATTTCTTTTACCAAAATTGTAGATTTAAGTTATCTGTAGGCATCTTCTCTGATATTTCATTTTGTGACCAAAACTTTTCTTCATGTATGGAATGAGTAGCTTGCATCAGCCTAGCTGATACAAATGTCAAGGATACACTGAATACCCTGAAGTATGCAAATTAGGCTTGCAACATTCGAATAAAGCAATTGTAAGTATTATATATAGTTCAAAAAAAATAGATCTGGCTGACCAATTGGGATACCATGCTCTTTACTGCAGATCAATCGTGATCCAATAGTGGCAACAGTGCAACGGACGAAAAATCAAATTGAAATGTTGCAGGCTGAGCTTCTTTTCTTTCGGGGAGAATCCACTGTCCCTTTTGAGGAACTTCAGGTTTCATCCTTCTGTATGTTCGTTTCAGTAGTTTCTTTAATCCTTGTGTATACAAATTTATACTTCCTGATGATGTGCCATTGACTCCTATGTTTTTTTCTCCACAGAGTCTTACGCATAAAATTTCTTGATTTGAAGCAAGCAATGCACGACTGCAGCAAGACACTTCGAGAATGTCAAATGACTTGTGATCATTTGAGTCAACAAGCTTTAGATGCTCAGGTAAGTATAATTTGTTTTGGTCATTGACAATATACATCTATAGAAGTTAAAATAAAAATGCTGTCTTGAAGCAACTTATTTTGTCTTATGTACTAGGTGGAGCGGGATAGACTGATTATGAAGATTGAATCTGTTAGGAGCGGTAAACCGCTGAATGAGATTGATTTCGATTTCAATCAGGTATGACCATTCCTTGCTCACTGTTTTATGTTTAAGTGGGAAATTGGCTAAGTAGGTGTCCAAAATTTGTCCAGGATGTAGGTTTGGTCAGAGGTTATGTATCCAAGATTCAAAAATTGGAAGGTGAAGTGCTACGCTTACAAAGCTTAAACAGTTTGAGGCGAAATGAGTTTATAGACTATGTTGGCATGGATGATAGTGGGTTCCATGCAAAAGATAGCTGTTTTTCTGAGACAGAAACTAAATGTGCTGATTTAAATGGTGAGTTACATTCAACTTTTCACTGGATATTTGTACTGTCGACTCTGATTAGCAGATATATTAATGCTCAAAATTGGTAGTCTCGGAAATAAAGTTTGCAGCAGAACTGAGACTTTGTGACAAACATTTCATGCCAATAATTTGTACATATCTGATACTTTTGAATTTTACAAGCTTTTGAGTTTTAATTTATTGGAGAAGAGTAATGTTCAAAGTTTGTATAGCTGAGTTTGAAGATGAGGAGAAAGAGCGAGAACATTCTTCTTTCCAAGAAAAATTGGACATGGAACTGAAAGAATTGGATAAAAAACTTCAACAGAAGGAGGCAAAGAGCCTTTTCCCAAGTTTTTAATTTTTATGGTTTTGCTTCTGCAAAGCAAAAGTTGCTCATATATTACCTTTCCATGACATCTGATACGTGTTTACAGGCTGAGATGAAGAGATTTGCAAATACTGATACCTCAGTTCTCAGGCAACACTACGATAAGAAAGTTCAAGAATGGGAACTTGAAAAGAGATCTCTACATGTAGTAGGTTCTCTTGTATTTTATGAATATTGTTTAATATCACCATGTTTACCTGATTTTCTTTTCCATCGATATCACCATGTTTACCTGATTTTCTTTTCCATCGCAAAGAGATTGAGGAGCTTAGACATAATATTTCAACCATATTGTCTACTACTGATGATAGCGCTCAGAAGCTGAAGGCTGATTATCTTCAAAAGTTGAATATTCTTGAACATCAGGTAATTTTTCAGCAAAATTTGCTCTTTCCAGATATATGTCCATTTAGTAATTCAGAACTACTTCAGGTTACTGAGCTGAAGAAAAAGCAAGATGCTCAGGCTCAACTTTTGAGACAAAAGCAAAAGAGTGTTGAGGCTGCAAAACGACCACAGGATGAGATACAGAGGATAAAATCACAGAAGGTACTAATTTCTGGTATGGAATCCTGTATATAAATGTAAAAACATCTCCTCTCCTGCTTCACAGTCTGCTGTGTTTTAAGGTACAATTGCAACAGAAGATAAAGCAAGAATCAGAACAATTCAGGTTATAGAAAGCATCAAGAGAAAAAGAAGTTCTTCAGGTACTACTGTAATTATTCTCTTCTCCTTTTGACACTTGCATAGGTTTCAGTGAATGAAGCAAGTATAATTCAGGTGTTTCCGAGGGAAGAAGCGCGAGCTCGAGGTTGCCGAGATGTCCGCAGAAGATTTGTTGGTGCCTTAACTCCACTTGATCATAGCAAAGTATCAAGAAATGAGGTTCAACCAGCTCTAATGAATAGTGACCTGCTTTCTAGAGAAGTAGACAGCATTTCTCTTCTTCTAAGCTTGTTGGTAAGGCAATCAGATAATTTGATTCTGATAATCTACTTGTGCTTTTATCATGGTTCTTCATCTGCGATTGCTAATATGTTATTCTGGCAGTCACAGGAGGATTTCTATGTGCGATATTACACTATTCAACTGTTAACAACCCTTTTAACAAATTCCCCAACTAGGTAATTTTTCTAGAATTTTTAATTCATTCTCTTTATAATGCAATATTTTCTTCATACTGTGAGAAAAATCTCCAACACATCCATATATCAATTTCAGGCTACAGGAAGCAATTCTTGCCATTCCTGGTGGCATAATACGGCTGATGGATATGCTTATGGAATGTGAGGTATGGATCTTTCTAACTGAATATGTTCATTTTTTAATTCTATATAGTTGCTCGGCTGTCAATGGATTCAATCTTATCTTTGTTTTTTTGTTTTAAGGTTATAAGAAATGAGGCTCTATTGCTTCTTACTTACTTGACCCGTGAGGCTGAGGTCAGTTTAAGTTCTACCTCTGGTTTCATGTTAATGGTGCTTCTTTTCTTCTTGACTTAATTTATTGCCAAATATATTATTCAGGAAATCCAAAAAATAGTTGTTTTTGAAGGTGCTTTTGAGAAGATTTTTAGCATTATCAAAGAGGAAGGAGGCTCAGAAGGAGGAGTTGTTGTTCAGGTGGTTTCTAACCCAATATATGTCTATATAGATATATATATCTATATATATATATATATATTTACTATTAATGTTTTTCTTTTTCTTATTGGACTCCACAGGACTGTCTTGAGTTGTTGATCAATCTCCTTCGAAGTAATGCATCTAATCAGGTTGGAATTTTATTTTTGTCAGTGGGGGGTCATTCACCTATTTCTTTGTTTGCACTAAACTGTTTCCTATGTTATAGGTGTATCTCAGGGAAATAGTAGGATTTGACCCTTTGATATCAATTTTACGACTCAGAGGAAATGCCTACAAGTTCACCCAACAAAAGGTTCATAACTTACATGTTCAGGAATTTATCTCTCCCATCTGGTTTTCCTAAATGCTGTGTGCTTGCTCTGGAGGCTAAAGCACTTAAACTGTTTGCTTGTGTGTGACATCAAAGTTGCCTTCTTATTTGGTATTTCTGCTGTGTCTATAATTCTTTTGCCAGTAGACGATAAATCTTCTGAGTGTATTGGAAACAATTCAACTGCTAATTTATGGAGGTCCAGAAACTGATCCTGGCAGGGACACAAATAGGCAGACAAATATAACAGTGTTGGTCCAGGTTTTGTTTCAACTTTTTTCTTCGACTAAACACTCCTGAAGATTTACCCTTTTTTGTTAATCGCATATATTTATTTCTTGTAGAAAAAGGTTTTTGATCAGCTACTGGTGTTTGGTGTTGAGAGCCAATGGGCTCCTGTGCCTGTGCGATGTGCGGTAATAAAACTTCCAGTTACATTTATGGTCTTTTTTTTTTTTAATTCACGATAGTTTAGAGGATTCTAATGGACAGAGATGAAATCTGTAAACACGCAACATGGTTTATTGATTTGACTATCCTATCATACAGGCTCTGAAATGTATTGGGGATCTGATTGATGGTCATCTTCAGAATCGTGATTTCCTTGCAAGGAAAGTTCTTGGAGAGGAACCAAAGTATTTATGAGTTTGGGGGATTTTTGTGATTTGTATTATGTCCTTTAGGCATTATGGTGGTGAGATTGTGTTTGTTATTTCAATTTACTTGCATTCCATCATTGAAGTGGAGCCTCTCTACCAGCTGATTTCAAGTATTGGAAGAGTACTTGCTAATTTAGTGGAACTTCTCATCTTTCTGTTTGTGCCTGCTGAAGTTATTCTGAAAATTCTTTTAGAGTTTCCTTCAAGGTAGGTTTGGGAAGACCATTCTCAGATTCTTTGTGACTTGAACTTTCTGATTTGATTTACCTGTGTCAGAAGCGAATTCCCAATGATTTAGACGAGTTGGTGGCTGAAAGATTTCATTTGCTCAAATTCCTGGATTTCATCCGGTTTCTCTGGATTTGAGATTCATTTCTATGGTACTTACAATTGTATTGTCGGCTTTCATATTTGATGAACTATATAGGAAGGACAAATGTTTCTTTGGTCTCTGTTTCTATCTTGCCATTTCCCATTGTTGTTGTGTCTGGTAAGACCTTTTCCTTTTAGTTCTTTATTTTGGCTTGCCATGCTTTTGTGGTTTTCTTCAATGTTTAGTTCATAATGATTTTGTATTAGTTCTCATTGGCTTTTGGGAAGATGTTCAGATTTCATGTGCAACTTTTGAGTGGAAACTACAGACTTTTTGTCTTTTTCTTGCTGCAGCATAAAAGGAAGTCTTGGAAAATTTGGTCTTAGCTTGAAGGCTCCAGTGCTTTGCAAGCAATGTAGAGATGCAACTATGGTTTTTCTGGCTCTTGAAGATAGAACTACTCTATCAAGAAATGTCAGGCATCATCAACTTGAAAACTCTACTGGTAATACAAAGCGTCGGAGAAATTTATAGACTGCTATAAATACCTGTGTTACTAAATATGCTTTACTGAAAACTTTGTCGACTGCTTAACATTGATGGATCTTAATTAGAAACGTTTGCAAACTTACTATATATTGATTATTTTAATTCCTGTTCTACATCATCTCATAGACATTGAAATCCTGGTTTCCTCTTTACTATTTGGTTGCCAATTTTATTGAAACTAATGACGTGTAATGTGCCGCAAGATTTATGCGACAATAATTAAGTGATGCAAAATGTGTCGTATTTTCTGTGGCACAACTAGTAAAAAAATGCCACAAAAAGACAAATGACGCATAATGAGTCGCGAATTTTAAGCGACAATTAATTTAGTGATGCAAAAGTGACATACATTTACGGCACAAGTGAAAAAAAAGCCCCACAAAGAGACGCATAATGTGTTGCAAATTAATATTTGCGACACCAAATCAACTTTTAGCGACACAATTTACATGTCGCAAATACCCTTCGACGCTTTAAATGTGACGCCACATTTGTCGCAAATAATCTTGCAGCATTCATTTTAATGACACAAATAAATGTCGTAAATTAGTATGCGTTACTAAGACAAATGACGCGTATGTGTCGCGAATTTTAAGCGACAATTAATTTAGTGATGCAAAAGTGTCATACATTTGCGGCACGAGTGGAAAAAAGCACCACAAATTTACTACACCACCTTTTGCAATTCAATAACAAGAGACGCATTTGCGACACTAAATTGACTTTTAACGACACAATTTACATGTCGCGAATACCCTTCGACGTTTTAAATGTGACGCCACATTTGTCGCAAATAATCTTGCAACATTCCTTTTAATGACCCAAATCAGTGTCGCGAATTTTAAGTGACAATTAATTTAGTGATGCAGAAAGTGCCATACATTTGCGGCACAAGTGAGAAAAAAGCGCCACAAATTTCCTACACCACCTTTTGCGACTCAATAACAAGAGACGCAAAATATGTCGCAAATTAGTATTTGCGACACTAAATCGACTTTTAGAGACACATTTTTCATGTCGCAATAGGTCACTTTTCTTGTAGTGAGAGACTCTTAACAACCTAGTACAAGCTTGCCGACAGGATGCTCAATTGATAGTAGAAGCCTACACCTTGGAGAACAAAGACGGAAAGGTTCAAATTGCAACTCTCCTTACAATTCTTGAAGAAGAGGCGCAATTCCCCATTCCACAACAAAGAGAAGGCTGTTTCTTGAAGTTCTTGAAGACACCGGAAGGTTCTTGGACTTTAAAGAGACATTTCTTGAGATTCTAGATTCTCTTCAAAATCCTGAATTTCATATTTTTCAGAATCTTGAAGAATCTTGAAATTCTTGAAAATCTTGATTCTGAAATGATTCCGGGAGATTCCAAAAGATTCCGGAAGCTCCCTACACCATTCCACCATGCGCCATCAACAACAGGCCGAATGTCCAATGAGTCCAGTCCACATCAACCCATTCGGCCAGCCCATCAAGAAGCCCACACGCAAGGTCTACTCCATTAGGGTTTTCGAAATTAAGGGTTAGGGTTTGGGGGAAAATAAGGGTTTGTGCATGTTCCCTATTTTGCCCTTAGTTTATTAGTTTCCAAAAAGGATCCCTTCTTGATCTCCTTTTTGGAGTAGGATTTTCAATTCCTTTTCTTTCTTGTTTTTACTTGTAATTTCGGCTGCCTTATCTTAAGGGTGACCAAATTCCTTTTTTTTTTACCATTACCCACTTCTTTCAAGTTTTGGTATTGTAAAGGTAATCAATCTCTTGATTGGTTTCCAATTCCAATTCTTTCCTACTTCTTTTTTTCGGCTGCCCTACTATAGAAATAGGGCATCCAAACAGCATAATTAAAAATAAGTATTAAGATCTTAAAACTATTAGTTTGAGTACTCTCCCTTTATTGCCTTATGTATTTTGCATGCTTGTATTTATATATTGCATGAAACTTAGCTTAATTAGGTTATTTGCTCTACCTAATTAAAATCGCATGTTTCACCTATTTTCTTACTGGTTCGAATCCCTTGAGTAAATTAGCTTAGGTTGGTTTATTTTTGTTAACTGGATTTTTCGGGTAAGTTAAGAGTCATACGAGCTACGCCACGTAATCAGACTTTCCTTGGCAATTCATCAGCATGTGTACCTTGGTCCACATCAATTGGTATCAGAGCTTGGGCTGGTTTCGTGGTTGGAGGAGGTTGAAGTAACACAACCAAATCTTTATCAGGTGTTTTCTTTTCCTAATTCTTGCTTTTCTTTTCGAAATTGTGGGAAATTACGCATCTGTGGGGGGGAAATTTTTTTTTCTTTTCCTTCTTTAAAATCGCATATCCCTGGCTGAAATTTCAAAATTAAATTCTAAACTTTAAAAAATAATTGGGTTCGGGTTTTTGGCTTTTGCTTAGGGTTCGGTTTTGTTGAATCTTTAATCACCTTTGCTTGGCACCACTAGGGTTTGAGAGACACTTTTAGTGCTGCTGTTTTTGCGTCTAAATTGCTGGGTTTTTGCGACTACTTTATACTCCTCTTGTGCTATTTTTGTTCAAGTTGGTGAGTTTTTGCGGCTGATGTTAAGTAGCTCACCTTATCTGCACTTTGTGATTTGCCTGCGCTAGTTGGATACCTTGTTTTGAATTCTTGAAAATATATTGAATTCTTAGTTTAGTATCCTTGGCTGCTGAAATTATCTCTGGGAATTGGTTAGTGAGTCAAACTTGAAAACTTTGCTAACCCTAGGGCTTTTTGTTCTTAAAAATCGCAAAATTGGTGTTTTGTTTTCCCACCACTTAGGGGTTTAACATACGTAATTAGGTTATCTGCATATTGAAAGAATTGATAATTTGCTGGGATTGGTTTCTTTGATTACCTATCGGGTTGGTGATCTCTTCTTTGGTTAGTTTTAGACTTTCTTAAAGTTGTTCACCTCTGCTTATTTCTTGATTCTGTTCAATTCTTGAATTGCCCTGCTTTCAACTGCTAGTTGTATCTTTTCAAGCTACCTGAACGTTTACTCTTGAATTACAGTTTGGATTTTGTCATCGTGCACACCCATCTTTTCTGAAATTTGAGGGCTTCATCCTGAAATTTCCTTGTTGTGTACCTCTTATCTGAACTATCTTCCAAATATCATTTGCAAAAAGATTTTTCAACTCCAAAATAGAACCAAGTATCTATTTTTCGAAAATTTGTGCTCTTTCCTCAAGTATCATTGCTGTGTGTGAATTGTTGTTTGCCTTATACATTTGTCAATATCGGGAGGTAGAACGGAAAAAGGCTTGAGTGAACATACTATAAGGGCACCACCCTAGAGTGAAACACTGGTTTGTGTGCAGCTGTTAGGTGGGATACACTTGGGGGACAAGGGGGTAAGGTTACTACTCATTTTTCCTTGTTCTTGGCAGACAGATTTTCGGCTATAACCGATGTCAGGAGGTGCTTTTGTCCCTCTGGGAAGTGAGCAAATACTGGCTGCGATAGCGCAACTCGCTGCACGATTTGCTACCCTCACGGAGGAGGTTGCTGACATGCGGGCCGAACGAGAACAAAGGCGTGCGGAGTCAGAGGAGGACACTCCTGCCAATGACAACAATGCCGTTGCCAAGCCTTTCGAGGGTCTCAGTCAATGCAAAATGACTGTGCCACCCTTCGCCAGCGGTACGAACCCGGAGGATTACCAAGACTGGGATATGAAGATGGAGCGCATCTTTGAGCTTCATGCCATCCCAGAACACAAGAAGGTCCCACTCGCGGTGGTACATTTCATGGACTATGCCTGGTCCGGTGGAATCAAGAGATGGACCAACGAAGGAATACGCGTCCCATGCGGGCCCGTGCTCCGCCTCTAACTTGGTATGATTTGACTACTTCCATGCGTAGAAATTTTGTTCTTGATTATTATTTTAGAGAATTGTATAGGAAATTACATACTCTTATACAAGGACCTTTATATGTAGACGCATACTATAGAAAGTTAGAGATGGCCAAAATTAGGGTAAATGTACAGGAAGACGAAGCTGCTTCAATGGCTCGTTTTCTTAATGGCCTAAACAGGGGTATCGCTTTAGCCATTGAACTTCAGAATGCAACAACTTTGACGGACATGTTGCACAAAGCTTGGGTCATGGAGGAATACCTGAAGATAGTTCCACTCGTCCGGACGCCTACCAGCGCCCCACCGGCTTGGAGAAAGAATCCGGTTTACTCACCACCCGCTAAGAAGCCGTTTACGTCAGAATGGAAGGCTATAGTCCCTGCCACCACCCTGTCTTCATCCCAATCCAGAACTCCATCAACACCTCGGCAATCCATTAGCAATGTCACTTGCCACAAATGCTCAGGCCGTGGCCACTACAAGCGTGATTGTCCTAACATTCAGAAAGTCTTATTGGGGTAAGATGGTGAGTACATTTCCGAAGAGGAACAAACCGTTAACCCCTTGTCGGAGTTAACTGACAGCACTAAGTCTGTACTAGTAGAGCAATTTGAGTTCATCGAAGAAGATCCTAATCAGAACTTGGTTACTCGCACCTTAACTACAGCTGCTGTCCAGGATACATGTCAACGGATAAACATCTTCCACGCTAGGACTAAGGTCAATGGGAAGTTGTGTGTTCTGATCATTGATGAAGGGAGTTGCACAAATGTGGACAGTGAATATATGGTCGAAAAGCTGAAGCTCCCCATACTCAATCATTCACGTCCTTATCGGCTCCAATGGCTCGACAGCTCAGATGGCTACAGAGTCACAAAGCAGGTAAGCGTACCATACGCTATCGGTAAGTTCGAATCCACGGTTTTATGTGATGTTCTGCCAATGGAGGCTTGTCACATTCTACTCAGACGACCATGGCTCTTTGACCTGAAAGCATCACATGATGGGGTCGCCAACACTTACTCGGTCTGCCAGGAGGGCAAGATCCACACGTTCCTACCCATGCGGCCGGCTGAAGTGCGATCAGAAGCTGTTCGTATGAAGGAGTCACTCGCAAACTGGGAAGCTGAATGGCGCCAAGCGAAGGGTAAGGGGAAAGAATTTGTAAAAGGTAGTCAGGCGAACTCTGATAAGCCTGATCAGGACAAAGTTAGGAGTAGTTATTTCGCAACTAAGGGAAAATTAGGTCACGTGTTAGAAAGCAATGATGATGTACTAGTTTTAGTATGTAAAGATAATTGCACTAACCCTGACGATATCCCTCAGGATATCCCTATGCAAGTCGTTTCTTTGTTGTAGGATGGAGCCAAACCGATGGAGTTGCAAAGACAGATCGATGAACTTTTGGCTCACGATCTGGACTACTGCAAAGCACTGTTGCCTGTTATCTACACTGCAAAAGAGATGTCCAAGGAGCTTAATGCCCGTGATGGTGATAGGCCTTTTGAAATCGTGTCACCAATAGGGCCTCCTGCTTACAAGCTTCATTCGACAGGTAAGCATAATCTATGTTTTGTGTTAATCTTCCTGACTTGTTTTTGTTTGTTTTCAGCACCTTGGATTCGAGGACGAATCCTTTCCAACCGGGAGGGAATGATGAGGATATCCAGAGCTAAAACAGCACACATTATGAGTCAGAAAGATGGACGCCAAATGGAAGCTCACGCCTTGGAGGAAAATGGAGGAAATGTTCAAATTGCAACTCTTCTAACAATCTTAGAAGAAGAGGCGCAATTCAGCACTTCACATTAAAGAAGAAGGCTGTTTCTTGAAGTCTTGAAGATGCCGGAAGGTTCTTGGGCTTTAAAGAAACAATTCATGAAATTTCCTACACATTGGGCCGACCCAAACTCATGGAACCAAAGTCCACCAGCTTCGGCCAGCGCAAGAAAGCAAGAGGAAGCTCACGGCCAGCCCACAAAGCAAGCCCACACGGCTCCCTTAAATAATTAGGGATTTTCGGATTTTCTTTTTAGTAATTAACTTGTTTCTTTTATTCTTTTAAGTTAGTTTCCAAAAAAGGTTCCTTATTCTGTTTGGAGTAGGAATTTTATTCTTTTCCTTCTTGTTTTAAGATTGTAATTTCGGCTGCCTAAAAAGAAATAAGGCTTGACCGAAATTTATTTTCCTTTTCCTTTCCATTCCTACTTCTTTCCGGGTTTGGTAATTGTACAAGAAATTAACCTCTTGGTTAATTTCCAATTCTAATTCTTTTTCTTTTCTAATTCTGGTATTTTTCGGCCATCCCTTCTCCTATATAAAGGGACCGAAACATCAATAATATTCAGAGTATTTCAGATCATAAACTTAGTGTTTGAAGTACCTCCTTTTATTGCTTTATGTATTTGCATGTCGTAATTTACATACTTGCATGAAACTTAGCTAATTAGGTTCTTGCTCTGCCTAGTTATTCACATGTTTCACACCTCTTTCTTGCACTTGGTTCGAATTTATAAACAAGTTGGTCAGGATAGTTTTTCCTTTGTTTTATCAAATCCGAACGTGAGTTAAAGGTTTTGTAAGAGCTTGTCACTTAATCACAAGGTCCTTGGCAACATTATCCGCATGTGTACAACCGTCCACATCACTAAGTCTGCACTAGTAGAGCAATTTGAGTTCATCGAAGAAGATCCTAATCAGAACTTGGTTACTCGCACCTTAACTACAGCTGCTGTCCAGGATACTTGTTAACGGACAAACATCTTCCACGCTAGGACTAAGGTCAATGGGAAGTTGTGTGTTCTGATCATTGATGAAGGGAGTTGTACAAATGTGGACAGTGAATATATGGTCGAAAAGCTGAAGCTTCCCATACTCAATCATCCACGTCCTTATCGGCTCCAATGGCTCGACAGCTCAGATGGCTACAGAGTCACAAAGCAGGTAAGCGTACCATATGCTATTGGGAAGTTCGAATCCACTGTTTTATGTGATGTTCTGCCAATGAAGGCTTGTCACATTCTACTCAGATGCCCATGGCTCTTCGGCTTGAAGGCAACTCATGATGGGGTCGCCAACACTTACTCGGTCTGCCAGGAGGGCAAGATCCACACGTTCCTACCTATGCCACCCAATGAAGTGCGTTCAGAAGCAATCCGAATGAAGGATGCCCTCGCCAAATAGGATGCTGGAAATTGCCTAGATAAGGCTAACTCTGATAAGCCTAATCAGGAAGAAGTTAAAAGTAGCTTTTTCGCAACAGTGGGGGAAATAGAACAGGTGTTAGGTAACAAAGGTTGTGTCCTAGTTTTAGTATGTAAAGATACTTGTGCTAGCCCTGACGATATCCCTCGGGATATTCCTATAGAAGTTTATTGTTTATTGCAAGAATACAACGATGTCTTTCCAGGAGAGCTGTCGCAGGGATTGCCTCCTCTGCGTGGGATTGAACATCAAATCGACTTCATACCTGGTGCATCTATTCCAAATCGACCTGCCTACAAAGCAAATCCAGAGGAAACAAAGGAATTGCAGAAGCAGATCGACAAGCTTTTGGCTAACGGTCAGGTAAGGGAATCACTTAGTCCTTGTGCCGTGCCTGTAATTCTTACATGAAGAATGTGTGTCGATTATAGAGCTGTTAATAAGATAATAATCAAGTATAGGCATCCTATCCCTAGGCTTGATAACATGTTAGAGGACTTGTGTGGCTTAACGATTTACACTAAAATAAATCTTATACAAGGCTATCATCAAATTCGCATGAGGGAGGGGATGAATGGAAAACTGCTTTTAAAACTAAGTTTGGTTTGTATGAGTGGTTAGTAATGCCCTTCGGCCTAACAAATGCACCTAGTACTTTTATGCGATTAATGAACCATGTGCTTAGAAAGTTCATAAGGAAGTTTGTTGTAGTTTATTTTGATGATATCTTGACCTATTCCAAAGACATGAAATCGTATGTAGAACATATTCGCTTGGTATTATTGAATTACGTGCTAATAAATTGTATGCCATTGTGAAGAATGTACTTTCTGTGTTGAGGAAGTTGTGTTTCTTGGTTTTGTGGCCTCTAAAGCTGGTGTCAAAGTTGATGACGCCAAGGTGAAAGCCATTAGGGAGTGGCCTACACCAACCTCGGCCGCACAGGTAAGGTCTTTCCACGGTTTGGCTGGATTTTACCGACGGTTTGTGAAGGACTTTTCCACCAAAGCAGATCCTCTAAACGATTTATGCAGGAAGAATGTTCCATTTATGTGGGAGCAAGCTCAGGAAAACGCCTTTATGGTTCTTAAGCATGATCTCACTCATGCACCTGTTTTAGCATCACTTGATTTTGATAAAGTCTTTGAACTAATGTGTGATGCATTAGGTATAGGAATTGGCGCAGTTTTAATGCAGGAAGGCAAGCCAATCGCCTATTTCAGTGAGAAGTTGAAGGGAGCTGCCTTAAATTATCCAACTTACGATAAGGAGCTCTATGCAGTGGTCCGTGCTTTCGAGACTTGGTCACAATATTTAATGGCCAAGGAATTTGTTGTTCACAGTGATCATGAGTCCCTTAAACACTTAAAGGGACAGAATAAATTAAATAGATGTCATGCTAAATGGGTTAATTTTATTGAAACTTTTCCTTACATTATTAAATATAAGAAAGGGAAAGATAATTTGGTTGCTGACGCTCTATCTCGCAGGTATGAAATTCTGGCTATTTTAGATCATTCTTTGCTAGGATTTGCATATCTAAAGGATTTGTATGCTTCTGATGTTGACTTTGCTGCTTTATATAAAGCATGTGAATCTGGTGCATTCCATAAGTACTATAGACAGGATGGTTTCTTCTTTAGGGAACATAGGTTATGCATCCCTCGTTGTTCTACTAGGGAATTACTGGTTCGTGAAGCTCATAATGGGGGACTTATAGGTCATTTTGGTGTACATAAGACACTTGATGTGTTACAGGAACATTTTTATTGGCCTCATATGTGAAAAGATGTACAACATGTTTGCACTCGTTGCATTAATTGTTTAATAGCTAAATCTACAGCTAAGCCTCATAGACTTTACACACCTTTACCTATTCCTTCTTTACCTTGGACTAACATTTCAATGGATTTTATTCTAGGTCTTCCGAGGACGTAAAGAGGTATTGACTCCTTATTTGTCGTAGTCGATCGTTTTTCAAAGATAGCTCACTTTATTCCTTGCAGGAAATCAGATGATGCCAAACATGTTGCGGACTTGTTCTTTCAGGGGATAGTTCAGCTTCATGGTATTCTGCGCACTATTGTTTTTGGTCGCGACGTCAAATTTCTGAGTTACTTTTGGAAGACTTTGTGGTCACGTGATACAAATCCCTGATTTCCAACGCCTTTGGAAACCAAGAACTCTACGCGGAATGTGCCAAGGAAAGTGTGAATGCAAGGCACTCCTCTTAAACCCTAGAATCCTTACCCTCGGATTCGACAGACTACTAACTTACAAAGTAAATTAAACACGCAATTTGAACCAAGTGGAGTAAACTAGAATTTCGAAACAAAGCTTTGATTAATAGACAGAGCAATTATCTATTAGCCTATAGTTTCTTGACTTAGCAATTAACAAGCATGCAAATTACATAAGCCCAAAATAAAGGAGTGATTAAAGAAGTTTAAATTCTAACTTAATCAATAATCAACTGAAAATAAAGTGAGGAATTCGGCTGCCCTATATAGGGGAGGGTGGCCGAATTCTTTGACCTAAAACTACTAAGAAAAGGTAGTGAAATTGGAAACCAATCAAGAGATTGATTCCTTACAAAATCAAATCCTAAAGGAACTAGGATTTATTAAAGAAAGTAATTTGGCTGCACAAAGGGAAAGAGCTGGCCGAATTTACAATTAAAAACAAGGATATAAAGAAGTAAAAATAAATCACAAAAAGGTTTCAAGAGGTAAACCTTTTTTGGAAACTACCTACAAATCAGCCCAAGTTGTAACAAATTTGTAACAACCCTAACTAACTTGTAACAAACTTTGAGTAGAATTAGGAAACATGCACAAATCCAAATCCTTCCCTAACCTAAACTTCCAAGTGGCGTGTGGGCTGCTCCTTGTGGGCTTTTGGTCTGGCCGAAATTGTGAAGTGGATTTCAAGAGGGTTTTGGCCCAAGTAAGATGGCGCATCGTGGAGATGATGTAGGGAGGTTTTGGAATCTTCTGGAATCTCCCGGAATCATTTCAGAATGTCAAAAATCAAGTACTTTAAGATTCTTCAAGATTTTCAAAATTCTTCAAGATTCAGTAAGCCGCGAAATTGAAGATTTTCAAGAAAATCAAGAAATTCAAGAAATGCCCTTTCCTTTAGCTGGATTGATTAGTAGGCGCCATTTCCTCTGTGATGGAGAGTAAAGTGACACTTTTGTCCTTCCTTCTATTTTCTTCAAGGGCATTTGTGTCCGTAACGAGTTGGGCTTCTGTAGCACTCCTTTGAACAAGGTTTTCAAGATCTTCTCTGAGCTTCCTTGTCCTTCTTCAGGTCATAGGCCAAACTATGTCAACGAACGGATCTCTTTGATATGGGCTCGGGTCCTGGAGCATGGGCGGGCCTCTATGGAGCACACGAACCTCTGCTGCACTTTTCGAGTCCTCATTGCTTGAACTGGGATCCTCTGTGTACTGACTTGGTGATGTGGACGGTTGTACACATGCGGATAAAGTTGCCAAGGACCTTGTGATTAAGTGACAAGCTCTTACAAAACCTTTAACTCACGTTCGGATTTGATAAAACAAAGGAAAAACTATCCTGACCAACTTGTTTATAAATTCGAACCAAGTGCAAGAAAGACGTGTGAAACATGCGAATAACTAGGCAGAGCAAGAACCTAATTAGCTAAGTTTCATGCAAGTATGTAAATTACGACATGCAAATACATAAAGCAATAAAAGGAGGTACTTCAAACACTAAGTTTATGATCTGAAATACTCTAAGTATTATTGATGATTTTGGTCCCTTTATATAGATGTAAGGCAGCCGAAAATAATACAAGAATTAGAAGAAGAAAAGAAGTAGAATTGGAAATTAACCAAGAGGTTAATTTCTTGTACAATTACCAAACCCGGAAATAAGTAGGAATGGTAAGAAAAGGCAACAAAAATTTGGTCACCTCATAATGGGTGATTGCCGAAATTACAAGTACCAAAACAAGAATGAAAGCTAATTAGAAAACAAGTAGGAAAAGAATAAAAATCCTACTCCCAAAAAGAATAAGGAAACCCTTTTTGGAAACTAACTTAAAAAAAATAAAAGAAATAACTTAATTACTAAAAAGAAAATCCGAAAATCCCTAATTATTTAAGGGAGCCGTGTGGGCTGGCTGTGAGCTTCCTCTTGCTTTCTTGGGCTGGGCGAAGCTTGTGGACTTTGGTTCCATGAGTTTGGGTCGGCCCAATGTGTAGGGAATTTCCTGAATTGTTTCTTTAAAGCCCAAGAACCTTCCGGCATCTTCAAGACTTCAAGAAACAGCCTTCTTCTTTAATGTGAAGTGCTGAATTGTGCCTCTTCTTCAAAGATTGTTAGAAGAGTTACAGTTTGAACATTTTCTCCATTTTCCTCCAAGGCGTGAGCTTCCATTTGGCGTCCATCTTTCTACTCATAATGTGTGTTGTTTTAGCTCTGGATATCCTCATCACTTGGCGTAGGGCTAGGAATGCCATCATTATTCCCTCCCAGTTGGAAATGATTCGACCTCGAATCAAGATCCTGGTCAAAATTAAACGGAGACAAGTCAGCAACATTAAAAGATGCACTAACGCTATACTCACCTGGCAAATCCAGTTTGTAGGCGTTATCCCCCATCTTTGCGATAACTTGAAAAGGCCCATCGCCTCTGGGGTGGAGTTTAGTCCTCCGGGCTGCTGGAAACCTTTCCTTCCTCATGTGAACCCAAACCCAGTCACCTAGTTCAAAGTTCACAGCCTTGCGACTTCGATTTGCATCTGAAGCATACTTGGTGTTTTTCCTCTCAAGGTTCTCACGAACCCTTTGATGAATTCTTCTGATGGTGTCTGCTTTCTGTTCGCCATCCAGACTTGTTTGATCCTTCAGGGGTAGTGGCAGTAAATCCATGACCGTCAACTGATTTAAGCCGTAGGGCAAAAATCCAATTGATGAATGCTTGGAGCAATTGTAGGAAAATTCTGCAATCCGCAAGACCTGTTCCCAACCTGCAAGATTACTTTTAATCAGTGCCCTTAACAAATTCCCTACTGTTCGGTTGGTCACCTCAGTTTGACCATCCATTTGTGGATGACTAGTAGTAGAAGATAACAATTTAGTGCCTAGTCTAGACCACAATGTTTTCCAAAAATAACTCAAAAATTTAACATCCCTATCCGAGACGATTGTGCGTGGGATTCCATGTAGCCGAACCACTCCACTGAAGAACAGTTCAGAAATGTGTCTGGCATTATCTGTTTTCCTGCAAGGAATAAACTGAGCCATTTTAGAAAATCTGTCCACCACGACAAAAATTGAGTCATTACCTCGCTGTCTCCTCGGCAACCCTAAAATAAAATCCATAGAGATGTCAGTCCAAGGAACAGTTGGAATAGGCAAAGGTGTATAAAGACCATGAGGTTTGGAAGTAGACTTTGCTTTTAAACAGTTAATGCAACGTGAGCAAATAGATTCTACATCCTTTCGCATTTTAGGACAGTAAAAGTGTTCTTTTAACATGTCAAGTGTTTTAGTGACACCAAAGTGACCCATTATGATGAGGGCATCCCAAGTCCATCGACAAGTCCACAGACAAGTGAGTCCAAAGATGCTGAGGAGGTTCGGGTTCTACACCGAGGCCTAACAATGCTTCAGGATCCAAGTTCATATCAAAGGGATCCACTTGTAGATATCATTGGGCCAATGACCAGAAACAGAGCAAAGAAGGTTCAAGAGACACTCAACAACCTTGTACAAGCTTGCTGACAGGATGCTAAATTGATAGCAGAAGCCAACACCTTGGAGGACAAAGCCGGAAATGTTCAAATTGCAACTCTCCTTACAATTCTTGAAGAAGAGGCGGAATTCCCCATTCCACAATGAAGAGAAGGCTGTTTCTTGAAGTTCTTGAAGACGCCGGAAGGTTCTTGGACTTTAAAGAGACGTTTCTTGAAGTTCTTGATTTTCTTGAAAATCTTGAATTTCATATTTTGCAGAATCTTGAAAAATCTTGATTCCGAAATGATTCCGGGAGGTTCCAGAAGATTCCGGAAGCTCCCTACACCATTCCATCATGCGCCATCAACAATTGGGCCGACTGATGAGGGCATCCCCAGCCCTATGCCAAGTCAGTACACACAGGATCCCAGATCAAGCAATGAGGACTCGGAAAGTGCAGTAGAGGGTCGTGTGCTCTATAGAGGCCCGCCAATGCTCCAGGACCCGAGCCCAATCAAAGAGATCCGTTCGTTGACATAGTTGGGCCTATGACCCGAAGAAGGACAAGGAAGCTCAGAGAAGATCTTAAAAACCATGTTAAAGTGTTCTTTTAACATGTCATGTGTTTTAGTGACACCAAAGTGACCCATTATGATGAGGGCATCCCAAGTCCATCGACAAGTCCACAGACAAGTGAGTCCAAAGATGCTGAGGAGGTTCGGGTTTTACACCGAGGCCCAACAATGCTTCAGGATCCAAGTCCATATCAAAGGGATCCACTTGTAGATATCATTGGGCCAATGACCAGAAACAGAGCAAAGAAGGTTCAAGAGACACTCAACAACCTTGTACAAGCTTGCTGACAGGATGCTTAATTGATAGCAGAAGCCAACACCTTGGAGGACAAAGCCGGAAATGTTCAAATTGCAACTCTCCTTACAATTCTTGAAGAAGAGGCGCAATTCCCCATTCCACAATGAAGAGAAGGCTGTTTCTTGAAGTTCTTGAAGACGCCGGAAGGTTCTTGGACTTTAAAGAGACGTTTCTTGAAGTTCTTGATTTTCTTGAAAATCTTGAATTTCATATTTTGCAGAATCTTAAAGAATCTTGAAAATCTTGAAAAATCTTGATTCCGAAATGATTCCGGGAGGTTCCAGAAGATTCCGGAATCCCTACACCATTCCATCATGCGCCATCAACAATTGGGCCGACTGATGAGGGCATCCCCAGCCCTACGCCCAGTCAGTACACACAGGATCCCAGATCAAGCAATGAGGACTCGGAAAGTGCAGTAGAGGGTCGTGGGCTCTATAGAGGCCCGCCAATGCTCTAGGACCCGAGCCCATATCAAAGAGATCCGTTCGTTGACATAGTTGGGCCTATGACCCGAAGAAGGACAAGGAAGATCAGAGAAGATCTTGAAAACCTTGTTCAAAGGAGTGCTACAGAAGCCCAACTCATTACGAACACAAACGCCCTTGAAGAAAATAGAAGGAAGGATAAAAGCGTCACTTTACTCTCCATCACAGAGGAAATGGCGCCTACTACTCAATCCAGCTGAAGGAAAGGGCATTTCTTGAAGTTCTTGATTTTCTTGAAAATCTTGAATTTCGCGGATTACTGAATCTTGAAGAATTTTGAAAAATCTTGAAGAATCTTGAAGTTCTTGATTTTTGACGTTCTGAAATGATTCCGGGAGATTCCAGAAGATTCCAGAACCTCCCTACATCATCCCCACCATGCGCCACCTCAAATGGGCCGAAACCACCTTGAAATCCACTTCACCATTTTTTTCGGCCAGACCAAGCCCACAAGGAGCAGCCCACACACCACTTGGAAGCTTAGGTTAGGGAAGGATTGGGATTTGTGCATGTTTCCTAATTCTACTCAAAGTTTGTTACAAGTTAGTTAGGGTTGTTACAAGTTGTTACAACTTAGGCTGATTTGTAGGTAGTTTCCAAAAAGGTTTACCTTCTTGAAACCTTTTTGTGATTTATTTTTATTTCTTTATTTCCTTATTTTTTTAGTGTAGTTTTGGCCAGCACATCATTATTGCAGCCGAAATTCCCCTTTATTTAACCAGTCCTAGTTCCTTTAGGACTCGGTTCTTGTATGAAATCAATCTCTTGATTGGTTTCCAATTTCAATTCTTTCTTAGTTCTTTTAGGATTAAAATTCGGCCAACCTACTCTATAAATAGGGGCTGCCGAATTCTAGATTAAAACAGTTGATTATTGATTAAGTTAGAATTTATACTTCTTTAATCACTCACCTTATTTTGGGCTTATGTAATTTGCATGCTTGTTAATTGCTAAAAGTCAAGAAACTATAGGCTAATAGATAATTGCTCTGTCTATTAATCAAAGCTTTGTTTCGAATTCTAGTTTACTCCACTTGGTTCGAATTGCGTGTTTAATTTACTTTGTAAGTTAGTAGTCTGCCGAATCCAAGGGTAAGGATTCTAGGGTTTAAGAGCAGTGTCTTGCATTTAGACTTTCCTTGGCACATTCCGCGTAGAGTTCTTGGTTTCCAAAGGCGTTGGGAATCAGGGGTTCGCATCACCGACCCAATCCATGGAGTCCATTCCACATCATCAAAGTCGGCCAGCCTACCAAGAAGCCCACACGCAAGGCCTAGTCCATTAGGGTTGCGAAATTAAGGGTTAGGGTTTGGGGGAAGATAAGGGTTTGTGCATGTTCCCTATTTTGCCATTAGTTTATTAGTTTCCAAAAAGGATCCCTTCTTGATCTCCTTTTTGGAGTAGGATTTTCAATTCCTTTTCCTTCTTGTTTTTAACTTGTAATTTTCGGCTGCCATTAAGATTAAGGTCACCGAATTTCCTTTTCTTTTTACCATTACCCACTTCTTTCAGGTTTTGATATTGTAAAGGAAATCAATCTCTTGATTGGTTTCCAATTCTAATTCTTTTCCTACTTCTTTTAGGGTAGAATTTCGGCTGCCCTTTGCTTTATAAATAGGCAGCCGAAACTCCAAAATAAAACAAGTATTCAGATCTTAAAACTATTAGTTTGAGTACTCTCCCTTTATTTCTTTATGTATTTTGCATGCTGGTAATTTATATATTGCATGAAACTTAGCTTAATTAGGTTATTTGCTCTACCTAATTAAAATCGCATGTTTCAACTCTTTTCTTACTTGGTTCGAATTCTTTAAATAAATTAGCTTAGGTTAGTTTATTTTTGTTATCTGGATTTCGGGTAAGTAAGGAGTCTATACGAGCTACGCCACTTAATCAGACTTTCCTTGGCAATTCATCCGCATGTGTACCTTGGTCCACATCAATTGGTATCAGAGCTTGGGCTGGTTTCGTGGCTGGAGAAAGTTGAAGTAACCCAACCAAATCTGTATCAGGTGTTTTCTTTTCCTTGTTAGTCTTGCTTGTCTTGAAATTCTTGGAATTTGAACGCATCTTCTTGGGGGAAATTTTTTTTCTTTCAAGCTCTGAATTTCGGTCTCTTGGTACTGTTTTACCCTATCTTCAAATCGAAATTCCCTAGAAAAATTGAACCAAATTTTAAAGTACTGAAAAACGCAACTTAGGGTTTTAAAATTACCTTCTTTTTGCAAAAAGCTTGTACTGTTTTGGGGCTGTTTTTCTTAAATTAAAAATTGCATATCCCTTGCTGAAAATTCAAAATTAAATTCGGACTTTAGAAATAAAATTGGGTTCAGATTTTTGGCTTAGCTAGGGTTTCGGTTTGTTGGTTGAATCTTTTAGTCGCCTTTGCTTTGCGACACTAGGGTTTGACAGACACTTTAGTGCTGCTATTGTTGCGTCTAAATTGCTGGGTTTTGCGACTGTTTTTATACCCCTTTTGTGCTGATTTTGTTTAAAGTTGGTGAGTTTTGCGGCTGATGTTAAGCAGCTCACCTTATCTGCACATTGTGATTTGCATGCACTAGTTTCGGATACCTTGTTTTGAATTCTTGAAAAATATATTGAATTCTTGATTTTGTGTCCTTGTGCTGCTGAAATTATCTCTGGGAATTGGTTAGTGAGTCAAAATTGAACTTTGCTAACCCTAGGGCTTTTTCTTAAAATCGCAAATTGGTAAATTTTTGTGGCACCTATTGAGTAAGGATTGTTTTCTCTACGGCTTGAGGTGTACTTGCAAAGTTGATAGTGTTCGATTACCGACACTACTCCCCACAGCACTACCCTTCGGCCAAAGAGGACTCTGTCCTTCATTGGAAATCTTTTTCTTTTTCAGTGTACTTGCAAAGTTGATAGTGTTTGATTACCGACGCTACTCCCCACAGTACTACACTGGAAGCCTGAGAAATGTTTCCGCCACTTGGGGGTTTTTAAAATTCGTAATTGGGTTATCTGCATATTGAAAGAATTGATAATTTGCTGGGATTGGTTTCTTTGATTACCTATTGGGTTGGTGATCTCTTCTTTGGTTAGTTTTAGGACTTTCTTAAAGTTGTTCAACTCTGCTTATTTCTTGATTCTGTTCAATTCTTGAACTGCCCTACTTTCAACTGCTAGTTGTATCTTTTCAAGCTACCTGAATGTTTACTCTTGAATTATAGTTTGGATTTTGTAATCGTACACACCCATCTTTTCTGAAATTTGAGGGCTTCACCCCAAAATTTCCTTGTTGTGTACCTCTTATCTAAACTATATTACAAATATTGTTTGCGAAAAGATTTTCAACTTCAAAATAGAACAAAGTATCTATTTTTCAAAAATTTGTGCTTTTTCCTTAAGTATCATTGTTGTGTGTGAATTACTGTTTGCCTTATACATTTGTCAATACTGGGAGGTAGAGTGGAAAAAGACTTGAGTGAACATACTATAAGGGCACCACCCTAGAGTGAAACACTAGTTTGTGTGTACCTGTTAGGTGGGATACACTTGGGGGACAAGGGGGTAAGGTTACTACCATTTTTCCTTGTTCTTAGCAGACAGATTTTCGCCTATAATCGATGTCAGGTGGGGCTTCTGCCCCTTTGGGAAGTGAGCAAATACTGGCTGCGATAGCGCAACTCTCTGCGCGATTTGCTACCCTCACGGAGGAGGTTGCTGACTTGCGGGCCGAGCGGGAACAACGGCGTACGGAGTCAGAGGAGGACACCCCTGCCCATGAGAACAATGCAGCTACCACGCCTTTCGAGGGTCTCAGTCAATGCAAAACGACTGTTCCACCCTTCGCCGGCGGTACGAATCCGGAGGATTACCTAGACTGGGAGTTGAAGATAGAGCGCATCTTCGAGCTTCATGCGATCCCAGAACACAAGAAGGTCCCACTCGTGGTGGTACATTTCACGGACTATACCCTAGTCTGGTGGAATCAAGAGATGGACCAGCGAAGGAATACGCGTCCCATGCGGGCCAGTGCTTCGCCTCTAACTTGGTATGATTTGACGACGTCCATGCGTAGAACTTTTGTTCCTGATTATTATTTTAGAGAATTGTATAGGAAATTACATACTCTTGTACAAGGATCTTTATCTGTATATGCATATTATAGGAAGTTAGAGATGGCCAAAATTAGGGCAAATGTACAGGAAGATGAGGCTGCTTCGATGGCTCGTTTTCTTAATGGCCTAAACAGGGGTATAGCTTTTGCCGTTGAACTTCAGAATGCAACAACCTTGACGGACATGTTGCACAAAGCGCGGGTCATGGAGGAAT
The DNA here is from genome assembly GCA_016801395.1 of Leptodermis oblonga. NCBI lineage: Eukaryota > Viridiplantae > Streptophyta > Magnoliopsida > Gentianales > Rubiaceae > Leptodermis > Leptodermis oblonga. Next base: position 19,304,909 of record CM028756.1, on the reverse strand, counting down.
ACCTGAAAACAGTTCCACCCGTCCGGACGCTTACCAGCACCCCACTGGCTTGGAGAAAGAATCCGATTTACTAACCACCCGCTACGAAGCTGTTTACGTCAGAACAGAAGGCTATAGTCCCCGCCACCACCCCGTCTTCATCCCAATCCAGAACGTCATCAACACCTCAGCAATCCATTAGCAATGTCACTTGCCACAAATGCTCAGACCGTGGCCACTACATGCACGATTGTCCTAACATCCGGAAGGTCTTATTGGGGCAAGATAGTGAGTACATTTTCGAAGAGGATAAAGAAGATCAAACTGTTGACCCCTTGTCGGAGTTAACTGACAGCACTACGTCTGCACCAGTTGAGCAATTTGAGTTCATCAAAGAAGATCCTAATCAGAACTTGGTTACTCGCACCTTGACTACAGCTGCTGTCCAGGATACGTCTCAACGGACAAACATCTTCCACGCCAGGACTAAGGTCAATGGGAAATTGTGTGTTCTGATCATTGATGGAGGGAGTTGCACAAATGTGGCCAGTGAATATATGGTCGAAAAACTGAAGCTCCCCATACTCAATCATTCACGTCCTTATCGGCTCCAATGGCTCGACAGCTTAGATGGCTACAGAGTCACCAAGCAGGTAAGCATACCATATGCTATCGGGAAGTTCGAATCCACTGTTTTATGTGATGTTCTGCCAATGGAGGCTTGTCACATTCTACTCGGACGCCCATGGCTCTTTGACCTGAAGGCAACGCATGATGGGGTCGCCAACACTTACTCGGTCTGCCAGGAGGGCAAGATCCATACGTGCCTACCTATGCCACCTAATGAAGTGCGTTCAGAAGCAATCCGAATGAAGGACGCCCTCACCAATTGGGAAGCTGGAAAGCGCCTAGATAAGGGAAAAGGGAAAGAACTTGTAATGGGTAGTAAGGCGAACTCTGATAAGCCTAATCAGGAAGAAGTTAGAAGTAGCTTTTTCGCTACAGTGGGGGAAATAGAACAGGTGTTAGGTAACAAAGGTTGTGTACTAGTTTTAGTATGTCAAGATACTTGTGCTAACCCTGAAGATATGATTTGGACGGTTGTACACATACGGATGAAAGTTGCCCGGAAAGTGTGATTAAGTAGCGTAGCTTGTATAACCCCTAACTTACCCGAAAATAAGAGAACCAAAAATAAACTAACCTAAGCTAATTTATTTTAAGAATTCAAACCAAGTGTAAGAAAGAGTTGAAACATGCGAAATTAATTAGGTAGAGCAATTAACCTAATTAAGCTAAGTTTCATGCAATATGTAAATTCCAAGCATGCAAAATACATAAAGCAGTAAAGGGAGAGTACTTAAAGCTAATAGTTTTATGATCTGAATACTTGTGTTTATTATTCAGTCCGGCTGCCTATTGATAAGGCAAGAAGCAGCCAAAAAAGTCACCTAAAAGAAGTAGGAAAAAGAAGTAGAATTGGAAACCAATCAAGAGATTGATTTCCTTTACAATACCAAAACCTGAAAGAAGTGGGTAATGGTAAAAGAAAAGGAAATTTTCGGTCACCCCTTTTAGTTTAGTGGCAGCCGAATTTACAACTGAAAAGCAATAAGGAAAAGGAATAAAAATCCTACTCCAAAAAGGAGATCAAGAAGAAACCTTTTTTGGAAACTAATTAAACTAAGGGAAAAATAGGGAACATGCACAAACCCTTATTTTCCCCCAAACCCTAACCCTTAATTTCCAACCCTAATGGACTAGGCTTGGCCGTGTGGGCTTCTTTGTTGGGCTGGCCGACTTTGTGGAATGGACTCTATGAGTTGGGTCGGCCCAATGTTGATGTTGCATTATGGAATGATGGAGGGAGCTTCTGGAATCTTCTGGAACCTCCCGGAATCATTTCGGAATCAAGATTTTCAAGATTTCAAGATTCTACAAAATATGAAATTCAAGAATTTTAAGAAAAACCAAGAACTTCAAGAAATGTTTCTTTAAAGTCCAAGAACCTTCCGGCGTCTTCAAGAACTTCAAGAAACAGCCTTCTTCTTCATTGTGGATTGGGGAATTGCGCCTCTTCTTCAAGAATTGTAAGGAGAGTTGCAATTTGAACCTTTCCGTCTTTGTTCTCCAAGGCGTTGGCTTCTACTATCAATTGAGCATCCTGTTGGCAGGCTTGTACAAGATTATTGAGTGTCTCTTGAACCTTCTTTGCTCTGCTTCTGGTCATTGGCCCAATGATGTCTACAAGTGGATCCCTTTGATATGGACTTGGATCCTGAAGCATTATTGGACCTCGGTGTAGAACCCGAACCTCATCAGCTTCTCTGGACTCACTTGCTTGTGGACTTGGGATGTCCTCATCATCCCCTCCGGGTTGAAAAGGATTTGACTTCAAATCAGCACCCTGTTCATAAGTAAAAGGAGACAAGCTTGTAAGCATTAGGCCCCATCTTGGACACGATTTGAAAAGGCCCATCGCCCCAGGGATGGAGTTTCGTCCTCCTCGCAGCAGGGAATCGTTCCTTCCTCATGTGAACCCAAACCCAGTCGCCTGGTTCAAAGTTCACCGCCTTTCGCCGTTGGTTTGCATGGGCGGCGGCTCTGGCGTAGTTTTTCTCAAGGTTTGCCCGAACCTTGGCGTGTAGGCGTCTGACGGTTTCAGCCTTCTTGGCGCCGTCGAGATTAACCTGTTCCTTTAGCAGCAAAGGGATGATATCCATAACCGTCAAAGGAGTGAAGCCGTAAGCAACTTTGAATGGACAGAACCCTGTTGAGGAGTGCTTGGTGCGGTTGTAGGCAAACTTTGCAACCGGCAAGATTTCTTCCCAATGCTTTAGATTCTTCTGAATTAAGGCCCGAAGTGGATTGCCAACGGTGCGGTTGGTGACTTCCGTCTGACCATCCGTCTGGGGATGACTTGTAGTCGAAAACAATAGTTTCGTGCCGAGGCGTGACCACAAAGTCTTCCAAAAGTAACTCAAAAATTTTACGTCGCGATCAAAGACAATGGTGCGCGGGATACCATGCAGCCGAACAATGCCTTGAAAGAACAAGTATGCAACATGTGTTGGCATCATCTGATTTCCTGCAAGGAATAAAGTGAGCCATTTTAGAAAATCGATCAACTACGACAAATAAGGAGTCATTACCTCTTTGCGTCCTCGGAAGACCTAGAATAAAATCCAATGAAATATCAGTCCAAGGTAAAGAAGGAATAGGTAAAGGCGTGTAAAGTCAATGAGGTTTAGATGTAGATTTAGCTTTTAAGCAATTAATACAACGAGTGCAAACATGCTGTACATCTTTTCGCATATGAGGCCAATAAAAATGTTCTTGTAACACTTCAAGTGTTTTATGTACACCAAAATGACCCATAAGACCCCCATTGTGAGCTTCACGAACTAGTAATTCTCGAGTAGAACTACGAGGGATGCATAACCTATGTTCCCTAAACAAGAAACCATCATGTCTATAGTACTTATGTAATGCACCAGATTCACATGCTTTGTATAAATTCGAAAAATCACTATCAGAAGCATACAAATCCTTTAGATATGCAAATCCTAGCAAAGAATGATCTAAAACAGCCAGAATTTCATACCTGCGAGATAGAGCGTCAGCAACCAAATTATCTTTACCTTTCTTATATTTAATAATGTAAGGAAAAGTTTCAATAAAATTAACCCATTTAGCATGACATCTATTTAACTTATTCTGTCCCTTTAAGTGTTTAAGGGACTCGTGATCACTCTGAACAACAAATTCCTTGCCCATTAAATAATGTGACCAAGTCTCGAAAGCACGGACCACTGCATAGAGCTCCTTATCGTAAGTTGGATAATTTAAGGCAGCCCCTTTTAACTTCTCACTGAAATAGGTGATTGGCTTGCGTTCCTGCATTAAAACTGCGCCAATTCCTATACCTGATGCATCACACATTAGTTCAAAGATTTTATCAAAATCAGGTAATGCTAAAACAGGTACATGAGTGAGATCATGCTTAAGAACCGTAAAGGCGTTTTCCTGAACTTGCCCCCACACGAATGGAACATTCTTTTTGCACAAATCATTGAGAGGCGCTGCTTTGGTGGAAAAATCCTTCACAAACCGTCGGTAAAATCCAGCCAAACCGCGAAAAGACCTTACCTTTGCGGCCGAGGTTGGTGTGGGCCACTCCCTAATGGCTTTCACCTTGGTGTCGTCAATTTTGACACCTTCTTTAGAGACTACAAAACCGAGAAAGATAACTTCCAAAACACAAAAAGTACATTTCTTCACATTGGCATACAACTTATTAGCACGCAATTCAATTAACACCAAGCGAATGTGTTCTACATGCGATTTCTTGTCTCTAGAATAGATCAATATATCATTAAAATAAACCACAACAAATTTCCCTATGAACTTTCTAAGTACACGATTCATTAATCTCATAAAAGTGCTAGGTGCATTTGTTAGGCCGAAGGGCATGACTAACCACTCATACAAACCAAATTTAGTTTTAAAAGAAGTTTTCCATTCATCCCCCTCCCTCATGCGAATTTGATGATAGCCCTGTGTAAGATCTATTTTAGTGTAAATCGTGGAGCCATACAAATCCTCTAACATGTCATCAGGCCTAGGGATAGGATGCCTATACTTGATTGTTATCTTATTAACAGCTCTACAATCAACACACATTCTCCATGTACCATCTTTCTTAGGGACTAGAATTATAGGTACAGCACAAGGACTAAGAGATTCCCTTACCTGACCGTTAGCCAAAAGCTTGTCGATTTGCTTTTGCAACTCCTTTGTTTCCTCCGGGTTTGCTCAATAGGTAGGTCGATTTGGAATAGGTGCGCCAGGTATGAAGTTGATTTGATGTTCAATCCCACGCAGAGGCGGCAATCCCTGCGGCAGCTCTTCTGGAAAGACATCGTTGAATTCCTGCAACAAACAATCAACTTCTATAGGGATATCCCGAGGGATATTTGCAGGGTTAGCACAAGAATCTTTACATACTAAAACTAGTACACAACCTTTGTTATCTAACACCTGGCCTATCTCCCCTACTGTAGCGAAAAAGCTACTCCTAACTTCTTCCTGATTAGGCTTATCAGAGTTCACCTTACTACCCATTACAAGTTCTTTCCCCTTCCCCTTATCTATGCACTTTTCAGCTTCCCATTTGGCGATGGCGTCCTTCATGCGGATTGCTTCTGAACGCACTTCATTAGGTGGCATAGGGAGGAACGTGTGGTTCTTGCCCGCCTGGCAGACCGAGTAAGTGTTGGCGACCCCATCATGCGTTGCCTTCAGGTCAAAGAGCCATGGTCATCCGAGTAGAATGTGACAAGCCTCCATTAGCAGAACATCACATAAAACAAAGGATTCAAACTTACCGACAGCGTATGGTACGCTTACCTGCTTGGTGACTCTGTAGCCGTCTGAGCTGTCGAGCCATTGTAGCCGATAAGGACGTGGATGATTGAGTATGGGGAGCTTCAGTTTTTTGACCATATATTCGCTGGCCACATTGGTGCAGCTCCCTCCATCAATGATCAGAACACACAACTTCCCATTTACCTTAGTCCTGGCGTGGAAGATGTTTGTCCGTTGAGATGTATCCTGGACAGCAGTTGTAGTCAAGGTGCGAGTAACCAAGTTCTGATTGGGATCTTCTTCGATGAACTCGAATTGCTCCACCGGTGCAGACGGAGTGCTGTCAGTTAACTCCTGCAAGGGGTCAACAGTTTGATTTTCTTCTTCATCCTCTTCGGAAAAGTACTCACCATCTTGCCCCAATAAGACCTTCCGGATGTTAGGACAATCGCGCATGTAGTGGCCACGGCCTGAGCATTTGTTGCAAGTGACATTGCTGATGGATTGCCGAGGTGTTGATGGCGTTCTGGATTGGGATGAAGACAAGGTGGTGGCGGGGACTTTAGCCTTCCTTTCTGACGTAAACGGTTTCTTTGCAGGTGGAGAGTAAACTGGATTCTTTCTCCAAGCCGGTGGAGCTCTGGTAGGTGTCTGGACGGGTGGAACGGTCTTAGGTATTCCTCCATGACCCGAGCTTTGTGCAACATGTCCGTCAGAGTTGTCGCATTCTGAAGTTCAACAGCTAAAGCTATACCCCTGTTTAGGCCATTAAGAAAATGAGCCATTGAAGCAGCTTCATCTTCCTGTACATTTGCCCTAATTTTGGCCATCTCTAACTTCCTATAATATGCGTCTACAGATAAAGAACCTTGTACAAGAGTATGTAATTTCCTATACAATTCTCTAAAATAATAATTAGGAACAAAAGTTCTACGCATAGAAGTAGTCAAATCAAACCAAGTTAGAGGCGGAGTACGGCCCGCATGGGATGCGTATTCCTTCGCTGGTCCATCTCTTGATTCCACCAGACCAGGGCATAGTCCGTGAAATGTACCACCGCGAGTGGGACCTTCTTGTGCTCTGGGATCGCATGAAGCTCGAAGATGCGCTCCATTTTCATCTCCCAGTCTAAGTAATCCTCTGGATTCGTACCGCCGGCGAAGAGTGGAACAGTTGTTTTGCATTAACTGAGACCCTCGAAAGGCTTGGCAGCGGCATTGTTGTCAGGGGCGGCCATATCCTCCTCTGACTCTGTACGCTGTTGTTCCCGTTCGGTTCGTAATTCAGCGACCTCCTCCGTGAGGGTAGCAAATTGCGCAGAGAGTTGCGTTATTGCAGCCAGTATTTGCTCACTCCCCAAAGGGGCAGAAGCACCTCCTCCTGACATATGTAATCAGCGAAAATCTGTCTGCTAAGAACAAGGAAAAATGAGTAGTAACCTTACCCCCTTGTCCCCCAAGTGTATCCCACCTAACAGCTACACACAAACCAGTGTTTCACTCTAGGGTGGCGCCCTTATAGTATGTTCACTCAAGCCTTTTTCCACTCTACCTCCCGGTATTGACAAATGTATAAAGGCAAACAGTAATTCACACAGCAATGATACTTAAGGAAAAAGCACAAATTTTTGAAAAATAGATACTTGGTTCTATTTTGATGTTGAAAAATCTTTTCGCGAACGATATTTGTAATATAGTTCAGATAAGAAGTACACAACAAGGAAATTTCGGGGTGACGCCCTCAAATTTCAGAAAAGATGGGTGTGCACGATGACAAAATCCAAACTATAATGCAAGAGAAAATGTTCAGGTCGCTTGAAAAGATACAACTAGCAGTGAAAGCAGGGCAATTCAAGAATTGAATAGAATCAAGAAATAAGCAGAGTTGAAACAACTTTAGAAAAGTCCTAAAACTACCCAAAGAAGAGATCACCCACCCAATAGGTAATCAAAGAAACCAATCCCAGCAAATTATTAATTCTTTCAATATGCAACAATCCAATTTACGAATTTTTTCAAACCCCTAGGTGGCGCAAAAGCTTACTAAGATGCGATTTTAAGAAAATAAAACCCTAGGGCCAGCAAAATTCAATTTTTGACTCACTAACCAATTCCCAGGGATAATCTCAGCAGCACAAGGACACAAAATTAAGAATTCACTATATTTTCAAGAATTCAAAACGAGGGATCCAAAACTAGTGCATGCAATTCACCAAGCGCAGATAAGGTAAGCTGCGTAACATCAACCGCAAAAGCTCACCAATTTTCACAAAATCAGCACAAGAGGGGTAGAAAAATAGTCGCAAAAACCCAACAATTTAGACGCAAAAACAGCAGGACTAAAGTGTCTCTCCAAACCCTAGTGTCGCAAAGTAAAGGCGACTAAAAGATTCAACAAAACCGAAACCCTAGCTGAGCCCAAAATCCGAACCCTAAATTTGTTTCTAAAGTCCGAATTTGAATTTTGAATTTACAGTAAGGGATATACGATTTTTATTTAAGAAAAATAGCCCTACAACAGTACAAGCTTTTTGCAAAAAGAAGGTGATTTTAAAACCCTAAGTTGTGTTTTTCAGTACTTTAAAATTTGGTTCAATCTTTCTAGGGAATTTTGATTTTAAAGATAGGGAAAACAGCACCAAAAATTGAAATTCAAGGCTTGAAAGAAAAAATATTTCCCCAAGAAGATGCGTTCTAAAAGAAAACACCTGATAAAGATTTGGTCAGGTTACTTCGACCTTCTCCAGCCACGAAACCACTCCTAAGCTCTGATACCAATTGATGTGGACGGTTGTACACATGCGGATGAAAGTTGTCCAGAAAGTGTGATTAAGTAGCGTAGCTCGTATAACCCCTAACTTACCCGAAAATAAGAGAACCAAAAATAAACTAACCTAAGCTAATTTATTTTAAGAATTCGAACCAAGTGTAAGAAAGAGTTGAAACATGCGAAATTAATTAGGCAGGGCAATTAACCTAATTAAGCTAAGTTTCATGCAATATGTAAATTTCAAGCATGCAAAATCCATAAAGCAATAAAGGGAGAGTACTCAAACTAATAGTTTTATGATCTGAATACTTGTTTTATTAATGAGGTGCAGCTGCCTATTTATAAGCAAGAAACAGCCGAAAATATCACCTAAAAGAAGTAGGAAAAAGAAGTAGAATTGGAAACCAATCAAGAGATTGATTTCCTTTACAATACCAAACCCTGAAAGAAGTGGGTAATGGTAAAAGAAAAGGAAAGGAAATTTCGGTCACCCATTTTAGTTTAGTGGCAGCCGAATTTACAACTTAAAAACAATAAGGAAACGGAATAAAAAATCCTACTCCAAAAAGAAGATCAAGAAGGAACCCTTTTTGGAAACTAATTAAACTAAGGGCAAAATAGGGAACATGCAGAAACCCTTATTTTCCCCCAAACCCTAACCCTTAATTTCCAACCCTAATGGACTAGGCTTGGCCGTGCGGGCTTCTTTGTGGGCTGGCCGACTTTGTGGAATGGACTCCATGAGTTGGGTCGGCCCAATGTTGATGTCGCATTATTGAATGATGTAGGGAGCTTCTGGAATCTTCTGGAACCTCCTGGAATCAAGATTTCAAGATTCTTCAAGATTCTGCAAAATATGAAATTCAAGAATTTTAAAAAAAACCAAGAACTTCAAGAAATGTTTCTTTAAAGTCCAAGAACCTTCCGGCGTCTTCAAGAACTTCAAGAAACAGCCTTCTTCTTCATTGTGGATTGGAGAATTGCGCCTCTTCTTCAAGAATTGTAAGGAGATTCACAATTTGAACCTTTTCGTCTTTGTTCTCCAAGGCGTTGGCTTCTACTATCAATTGAGCGTCCTGTTGGTAGGCTTGTACAAGGTTGTTGAGTGTCTCTTGAACCTTCTTTGCTCTGCTTCTGGTTATTGGCCCAATGATGTCTACAAGTGAATCCCTTTGATATAGACTTGGATCCTGAAGCATTGTTGGACCTCGGTGTAGAACCCGAACCTCCTCAGCTTCTCTGGACTCACTTGCTTGTGGACTTGTCTGTGGACTTGGGATGTCCTCATCAATTCCCCATTCCACGATGAAGAGAAGGCTGTTTCTTGAAGTTCTTGAAGACGCCGGAAGGTTCTTGGACTTTAAAGAGACATTTCTTGGAGTTCTTGATTTTCTTGAAAATCTTGAATTTCATATTTTGCAGAATCTTGAAGAATCTTGAAAATCTTGAAAAATCTTGATTCCGAAATGATTCCGGGAGGTTCCAGAAGATTCTGGAAGCTCCCTACACCATTCCATCATTCGCCATCAACGATTGGGCCGACCTAATCCATGGAGTCCATTCCACATCATCAAAGTCGGCCAGCCCACCAAGAAGCCCACATGCAAGGCCTAGTCCATTAGGGTTGCAAAATTAAGGGTTAGGGTTTGGGGGAAGATAAGGGTTTGTGCATGTTCCCTATTTTGCCCTTAGTTTATTAGTTTCCAAAAAGGATCCCTTCTTGATCTCTTTTTTGGAGTAGGATTTTCAATTCCTTTTCCTTCTTGTTTTTAACTTGTAATTTTTGCCTGCCATTAAGATTAAGGTGACCCAATTTCCTTTTCTTTTTACCATTACCCACTTCTTTCAGGTTTTGGTATTGTAAAGGAAATCAATCTCTTGATTGGTTTCCAATTCTAATTCTTTTCCTACTTCTTTTAGGGTAGAATTTCGGCTGCCCTTTGCCTTATAAATAGGCAGCCGAAACTCCATAATAAAACAAGTATTCAGATCTTAAAACTATTAGTTTGAGTACTCTCCCTTTATTGCTTTATGTATTTTGCATGCTTGTAATTTATATATTGCATGAAACTTAGCTTAATTAGGTTATTTGCTCTACCTAATTAAAATCGCATGTTTCAACTCTTTTCTTGGTTCGAATTCTTTAAATAAATTAGCTTAGGTTAGTTTATTTTTGTTATCTGGATTTCGGGTAAGTAAGGAGTCTATACGAGCTACGCCACTTAATCAGACTTTCCTTGGCAATTCATACGCAAGTGTACCTTGGTCCACATCACATTAGCCCCCCATTATATGCTTCACGCACCAGCAGTTCCCTATAAGAACTACGTGGTATGCATAACTTATTGTTCTTATATAAAAACCCATTCTGTTTAAAGAACTTCTGAAATGCACCATTTTTGCATGCTTTATATAACATAGAAAAATCAGAATCAGCAGCATACAATTCCTTTAGATATGAAAACCCTATAGATGCATGATCAAGAATAGCGAGGGATTCATACCTGTGTGACAGAGCATCAGCTACCATATTATATTTTCCCTTTTTATACTTAATAATATAAGGAAAAGTTTCAATAAAAGCAACCCATTTATACTTATCATATGTCGGATAATTTAAGGTAGCTCCCTTGAGTTTCTCACTAAAGTAGGCAATAGGTTTTCCTTCCTGCATTAAAACAGCACTTATACCAATTCCTGAAGCATCACACATTAGTTCAAACACTCTATCAAAATCAGGTAATGCTAAAATAGGAGCATGAGTGATATCATGCTTAAGAACAGTGAAGGCGTTTTCCTGTGCCTGACCCCACAAAAATGGGACATTCTTCTTACACAATTCATTAAGGGGTGCGGCCTTGGTTGAGAAATCCTTCACGAACCTGCGGTAAAAACTAGCTAATCCAGGGAATGATCTTACCTGCGAGGCCGAGGTGGGAGTAGGCCATTCACGAATGGCTTTCACCTTTGTGTCATCAACCTTGACACCATCCTTTGAAACAACAAACCCAAGAAAGACAACTTCCTCCACACAGAATGTACACTTTTTAATATTGGCATATAATTTATTATCACGTAACTCAATTAATACCAACTTAATGTGCTCTATTTGTTCAGGCATGCTTCGACTATAGATCAGAATATCATGAAAATAAACCACAACAAATTTCCCTATAAACTTCCTAAGCACATGATTCATTAATCGCATGAAAGTACTAGGTGCATTTGTGAGGCCGAACGGCATAATTAACCACTCATACAAACCAAATTTAGTTTTATAAGTAGTTTTCCATTCATCTCCTTCTTTCATTCTTATTTGATGATAGCCTTGTGTGAGATCTATTTTTGTGTAAATAGTAGAGCCATATAAATCTTCTAGCATGTCATCAAGCCTAGGGATAGGATACCTATACTTAATGGTGATTTTATTAACAGCTCTACAATCCATGCACATTCTCCAAGTACTATCATTTTTTGGAACAAGAATAACAGGTACTGCACAAGGGCTTAAAGATTCCCTTACCTGACCATTACCTAAGAGTTTGTCAACCTGACGCTGCAGCTCCTTTGTTTCCTCCTGATTTGCTTTGTACGCGGGGCGATTTGTAATTGATAAGCCAGGCACGAAGTCAATCTGATGCTCAATTCCACGCAGAGGGGGCACTCCAGCTGGTAGCTCTTCAAGGAACACATCTTCATAGTCCTGCAAAAGAAACTTGACTTCCATAGGGAGATCCCTAGGGACGTCGTCAAGGTTAGTGGAATCATTCTTAGCAATAAGTACAAAGATACAACCATTTCCCCTTAACACTTGTTCGACTTCCCCCACTGTGGCAAAAAGGCCACGACTAGTATCTTTTTCTGAAGGTTTATCAGAGTTCGCCTTACTACTAACCTTTACAATTTGTTTACCCTTTCCCTTATCTTGTTGCTTTTCAGCTGCCCAGGCGGTGATCTTGTCCTTCATCCTGACAGATTCAGCACGAACTTCCTGTAGGGAGAGAGATAAAAAGGTATGGATCTTGCCCCTTTGGCAAATTGAGTAGGTATTAGCAACCCCGTGATGTGTAGCCTTCATGTCAAAGAGCCATGGTAATCCGAGCAGAATGTGACACGCCTCTATAGGGAGCACATCACAAGTAACCTGTCCCTCGAACTTACCTATAGCGAAAGTAACTTGCACTTGGTTGGTGACTCTGTAGCCATCTCAGTTGTCAAGCCATTGCAGCCGGTACGGATGTGGATGGTTAACTGTTGGGAGCTTGAGCTTTTCAACCATGTACTCACTGGCGACATTGGTGCAGCTCCCGCCGTCAACAATCAGAACGCAAACACCTCCATTAACTTTGGTCCTGGTGTGGAAGATGTTGGTCCGTTGAGAAGCATCCTGGGCAACAGCTGTAGTTAAGGATCGAGACACAATGGCCATCTGGCTATAGTCTTTAGGGCAATGAATGTCCTCCTCAGTATCATATTTGCTGTCGTTAGCCAACTCTGGGAGGTGACTGCCTTCTTCCTCATCATTTTCTTCTTCAGAGATGTACTCACCATCCTGCCCTAGTAGTACTTTTCTGATGTTAGGACAGTCCCGCATGTAATGCCCGCGGCCAGAACACCTATGGCAAGTGATCTGCGAAATGCTCTGCCTGGGGGTGCTTGGCGTTTTAGCTGCTGAAGGAGAAGAGGTGGTTGGGGCAGATTGAATAGCTTTACGCTCAGGGTTGAACGGCTTCTTGGCGGGTGTTGGTGTGTACACCAGATTCTTCCTCCAAGTAGTAGGGGCGCTGGCAGGCGTCCTAGCTGGTGGAATCGTCTTCAGGTATTCTTCCATCACTCTGGCTTTGTGGAGCATATCCGTCAAACTTGTAGCATTCTGCAATTCTACCGCTAAAGCTATCCCTCTATTAAGCTCACTAAGAAAACGTGCCATGCTGGCGGCATCGTCTTCTATTACATTGGCCCTCATCTTAGCCATCTCTAATTTCTTATAATAAGCATCGACAGATAAAGAACCCTGTACAAGAGTGTGTAACTTCCTATACAATTCTCTAAAATAATACGCAGGTACAAAAGTCTTGCGCATCGCTGTAGTCAAATCAAACCATGAAATAGGTGGTGCACGTGCACGCATAGGCCTAGTATTGCGCCTCTGGTCCAACTCCTGATTCCACCAAACGAGTGTATATTCGATGAAATTGACCACCGCGAGTGGAGCCTTCGTGTGTTCGGGAACCAAGTGAAGCTCAAAGATTCGCTCCATCTTGATCTCCCATTCTAAGTATTCTTTGGGGTCCGTACCTCCGCTGAAAGAAGGCACAAATGTCTTCATTTGACTTAGACCTTCAAAGGGCTTTGTATCAGTGCCAGCCCGTGGGGTGCGAATTTCTTCCTTCTCCTCAAACTGATCCTGCTGGGCGGCCCTTATCTCATCGACCTCGCCCTTGAGGTCTGCAAATTGATTGGTCAAATTCGCAATGGCAGCCATGAGTTGCGCATTCGTAATTGGGGGCGCTTCTCCTCCTGACATACCTAGTAACCAAGAAAGATCCCTGCTAAGAATAAGTAAAAGTGAGCAGAGTAACCTTACTCCCTTGTTGATAAGGATATCCAGGGCTAAAACAACACATTATGAGTCAGAATCCACGAAACCCGGAGGACGCCCAAATAGAAGCAAACGCCTTGGAGCATAATGAAGGAAATGTGAAATTTGCAACTCTTCTAACCATCTTTGAAGAAGAGGCGCAAATCACCAAGTCTTAATGAAGAAGAAGGCTGTTTCTTGAAGTCTTGAAGATGCCGGAAGGTTCTTGGACTTTAAAGAAACAATTCATGAAATTCCCTACACATTGGGCCGACCCAAACTCATGGAGTCCACTCCACAAATTCGGCCAGCCCAAGGAAGCCAAGGAAGCCCACACGGCCAAGTGTCTTGGGTTAAAAATTAAGTCCTTAGGGTTCTTTTAAGTAACTAGGGTTACAAGTTAAGGGTAGGGTTCCTTTACGTCGCTAGGGTTAAAAGTTAAGTGTTAGGGTTCTTTTTACTCTTTTAGCTAGTTTCCAAAAAGGTTTCCTTATTCTTTTTGGAAGTAGGAATTTTATTCTTTTCCTTATTTTTCAGATTGTAAATTCGGCTACCCTAAGATAAAGGGAAAACCGAAATTGCCTTTTTTTTTTCTTACCAATCCTACTTCTTTCCGGGTTTGGTAAAGGAAATTAACCTCTTGGTTAATTTCCAATTCTAATTCTTTTCCTTGTTAATTTCTTTCACTTTTTCGGCTGCCTTAAGCTTATAAATAGGCAGCCACCCCTTCAATAAAAATTAGCATATTTTAGATCATAAACTTAGTGTTTGAAGTACCTCCTTTTATTGCTTTATGTATTTGCATGTCGTAGTTTACATAATTGCATGAACTTAGCTAATTAGGTTATTTGCTCTACCTAATTATTCGCATGTTCAAAACTCTTTTCTTACACTTGGTTCGAATCTAAAACAAAAACAACTAGATTAGGTATTTTTGTTTAGCTGATTTCGAAAGTAAGTTAGAGTCTTATACGAGCTCGCCGCTTAATCACAAGATCCTTGGCAACATTATCCGCATGTGTACAATCGTCCACATCACTTGTCCCCCTAGAATGGTCGTCCTAAAACTACACACAACCCTGTGTATCGCTTGTAGGGATGGCAACCCTTACGTGCTGTATCACTCAGACTTTTACCTCAGTCCTGTATACTCAATTAATTTCACAAAATCCTGGGCAAAGGTAACAAGCAAGCAATCAATCACACAAAGAACAAACTATATAGGAAAGTAGTCAAAAATCTTTCGGAAAAAAGAACTTGGTTCGATTTTCAGTTGTAAAAACACCTTTTCGAAAAAGAAATTTTGATAATATAGCTGAAATAAGAGGTACACCAAAAGGAACTTTCGGGGAGAAGCCCTCAAAGTTCAGAGAGAATGGCAGTGCACGAAGACAAAATTCAAGCTATAATTCAGAGTAAATGTTCAGGTCGCATGAAAAGATAGCAAGCTAAAGAAGCAGGGCAATTCAATTGAAGAAACAAGAATAATTAGCAGGTTTGAAACAAATCAGGAAAGACTTAACTAACCCAAGAAGTGACAACCCTACCCAACGGGTAATCAAGAAACCAATTCCAGCCAATTATTCAAGTGTTTGAAAAAAAATTTTAACCCCTGTGGCGGAAAAATTCCCCTGATGTCAATGTGGTGCTGTGGGGAGTAGTGGCGAAAACGAACACTATCAACTTTGCAAGCACAATGACAGAGAAGAAGATTCCCAATAAAGAAAAGAAACCTCTTTGGCTTTGGAGTGTACTGCTGTGGGGAGTAGTGTCGATGAACGAACACTATCAACTTTGCAGGCATACTTTAAACCGTGGAGAAATCAATTCTTGAAACAATTGCCACAAAGATACCAAAATTGCAATTTTATCACCTCCCAAGCCAAATATGTGATTTTAGAACTTTAGACTGCACGACGATACAGTTTCAGGAATTCGATATTTTCAAGAATTCAAAACAAGGTAGGCGTGCAGATATATCACAAATTGTAAAACAAGGTGAGTGGCTTAACTTCAACCGCCAAAGTTCACCGAATTCAATAAAATTGCAAATAGGGAGAGGTGTGTAAAACAGTCCAATAAAGAGCAATTTCAGCAACAAAAAGTGTCAGTTATCCTTTAATTTCAACCAAAAAATAGCACTAATTGGATACACAAAGGCAATTGCAAAAACAGTACCAAAAGTGAGCAAAAGAGCCCTAGCTTTTAAAACCCTAAAACCGATTTTCCAAATTATTAAGAAACCGATTTTACTCTTTCTTTTTGCAAATTCTTCTTCCTTTTTCAATCCACAATTTCAATTTTACTAGCAAAGCAATATAATCAAAATCGAAAGTTTATTTAAGAAAAACAGAAAAAATTTTCTCAAAAAGGAGTGTTCTTTTCCACAAATTCATTAATTAAAGTAGAATAAAGGAAGATAAAACACCTGATGATTCAACTGAGTTACTTCAGTCTCCTCTGGTCGAGCAAACAGCCTTGGCACTCTGATACCAATTGATGCGAACCCCTGATTCCCAACGCCTTTGGAAACTAAGAACTCTACGCGGAATGTGCCAAGGAAAGTCTGAATGCAAGACACTACTATTAAAGCCTATAATCCTTACCCTTGGATTCGGCAGACTACTAACTTACAAAAGTAAATTAAACACGCAATTCGAAACAAAGCTTTGATTAATAGACAGAGAAATTATCTATTAGCCTATAGTTTCTTGACTTTTAGCAATTAACAAGCATACAAATTACATAAGCCCAAAATAAGGTGATTGATTAAAGAAGTATAAATTCTAACTTAATCAATAATCAATTGTCTCAAAGTGAATTCGGTAGCCCTTATTTATAGAGTAGGTTGGCCAAATTTTAATCCTAAAATAACTAAGTGATGTGGACCAAGGTACACATGCCAATGAATTGCCAAGGAAAGTCTGATTAAGTGGCGTAGCTCGTCTAGACTCTTTACTTACCCAAAATCCAGATAACAAAAATAAACTAACCTAAGCTAATTTACTTAAAGAATTCGAACCAAGTAAGAAAAGAGTTGAAACATGCGATTTTAATTAGGTAGAGCAAATAACCTAATTAAGCTAAGTTTCATGCAATATATAAATTACCAGCATGCAAAATACATAAAGCAATAAAGGGAGAGTGCTCAAACTAATAGTTTTCAGATCTGAATACTTGTTATATTATGGAGTGTTCGGCTGCCTATTTATAAGGAAAAGGGCAGCCGAAATTCTACCCTAAAAGAAGTAGGAAAAGAATTAGAATTGGAAACCAATCAAGAGATTGATTTCCTTTACAATACCAAAACCTGAAAGAAGTGGGTAATGGTAAAAAAGAAAAGGAAATTCGGTCACCTTAGTCTAATGGCAGCCGAAATTACACATAAAAACAAGAAGGAAAAGGAATTGAAAATCCTACCCTAAAAGAAGTAGGAAAAGAATTAGAATTGGCTGAATGTAGGTTCATGGAGTGGACTTGATGGATTCGGCCCAATTGATGTAGCATGATGATGTAGATGTAGGAAGCTTTTGGAATCTTTTGGAAGCTTCCGGAATCATTTCAGAAGCTCAAAAAACATTTCACTTCTAAAATTCTTCAAACTTTATGAAATCTCCATTTCTTCATTGGAATGACTAGTAGTTACCATTTCCACCATTTCTGTAACCTGTAAATACCATTTCCACCATTTCCACAACTTGGAAATACCATTTCTACCATTTTCTTAGCTGGGATGATTAGTATTCGCCATTTCCACTTTCATGGCGAGTAGGGTAACTGATGAGGGCATCCAAATTCCAGCAACAAGTCAAAGTCAAGATACAAGTGATTCCGGAGAAGCTGAGGAGGAGGTTCGAGTTCTACATCGAGGCCCGACAATGCTTCAGGATCCAAGCCCATATCAGAGGGATCCACTTGTAGACATCACTGGGCCCATGACCAGAAGCAGAGCGAAGAAGGTTCGAGATGCACTCAACAACCTTGTTCAAGCTTGCCATCAGGATGCTTAGTTAATTGTAGAAGCCCACGCCTTGGAGGAGAAAGGAGGAAATGTGCAAATTGCGAATCTTCTACACATCTTTGAAGAAGAGGCGCAAATCACAAAGTCCTAATGAAGAAGAAGGCTGTTTCTTGAAGTCTTGAAGATGCCGGAAGGTTCTGGGCTTTAAAGAAACAATTCATGAAATTCCCTACACATTGGGCCGACCCAAACTTATGGACCAGCCCACAAGTTTCGGCCAGCCCAAGAAACAACAAGAAGCCGCGCGGACAAGCCCACAAAGCAAGCCCACACGGTTCCTTAAATTAGTTAGGGTTTTTCGGATTTAATTAATTAAGTGTTTTATTTCTTTTAGTTAGTTTCCAAAGAGGGTTCTTTCTTTATATCTTTTTGGGAGTAGGATTTTTATTCTTTCCTACTTGTTTTCGAATTAAGTTTCCTTCTTGTTTTGGTAGTTGTAAAATCGGCAATCACCCAATGATGAGGTGACCGAATTCTTCTTTCCTTTTTCTTACCATTCCTACTTCTTTCCGGGTTTGGTAATTGTAAAAGAAATTAACCTCTTGGTTAATTTCCAATTCTAGTTCTTTTCTTTTTCTACTTTTTGTAACCTTTTTCGGCTGCCCTTCTCCTATATAAAGGGACCGAATTCTTCAATAATATTAAGCGTATTTCAGATCATAAACTTAGTGTTTGAAGTACCCTCCTTTTATTGCTTTATGTATTTGCATGTCGTAATTTACATACTTGCATGAAATTTAGCTAATTAGGTTCTTGCTCTGCCTAATTATTCGCATGTTTCACATCTCTTTCTTGCACTTGGTTCGAATTTCTAAACAAGTTAGCTAGGTTAGCTTTCCTTTGTTTCTCGCAAATCCGAACGTGAGTTTGGGGTTTTCTTCGAGCTTGTCACTTAATCACAAGGTCCTTGGCAACATTATCCGCATGTGTACAACCGTCCACATCAATTGGTATCAGAGCTAAGGAGTGGTTTCGTGGCTGGAGGAGGTCAAAGACCGAATCTTTATCAGGTGTTTTCTTTTCCTTATCTTAAATTTTGGATTAGAACTCATCTTCTTTGGAAAATTTTTTCTTTTTTTCTTTCAAGCTTTCAATTTGCGATTTTGGTGCTGTTTCCTATCTTTTAAAAATCGCAAATTTCTTTAACAATTCGGATACCCTTGCTGTAATTTCAAAAGGTCAAATCGGGCCTTAAATTTCAAATTTCAAACTAGTACTCGGATTTTTGGCTAGGGTTTCGGGTTTTCAGTTATAAATTGCTGGGCTTTTGCGACTTAATTCTACCCCTCTTGTGCTGATTTTTGTTGAAAATTGTGAGTTTTTGCGGTTGATGTTAAGCAGCTCACTTTGTTTGCGCACTAGAAGATTACATGCTCTAGTTTGGGATACCTTGTGTTGAATTCTTGAAATTATAGTGAATTCTTGATTTTGTATCCTTGTGCTGCTAAGATTATCCCTGGGATTAGGTTAGTGAATCAAAAGTTGAATTTGCTAGCCCTAGGGTTCTCGTTTTCTTGAAATCGCATGTGCTGAAATTTGGTACTGTTTTCGGACAATTAAGGGGTTAGAAAATTGCAATTTTGGGTGCTGTTTTTGCTTGAAAAGAATTAAGAATTTGTGGGGATTGGTTTCTTGATTGCCTATTAGGTGGGTGATCACTTCTTTGGGTAGTTTTAGGACTTTCCTGAAGTCGTTTCAACTCTGCTAATTTTCTTTGATTCTATTCAATTTTGAATTGCCCTGCTTTCAATTGCCTAGTTATCTTTTCGTGCTACCTGGACATTTGCTCTTTAATTATAGTTTGGATTTTGTCATCGTGCACACTCATCTTTTCTGAAATTTGAGGGCTTAACCCCGAAATTTCCTGTTGTGTACTTCATATCTGAGCTATATTACAAAATGTCGTTTTGCGAAAAGATTTTTCAAATAGAACCAAGTGTGGTTTTTGCGAAAATTTTTGCTTCTTTCTTAAGTGTCATTGCTTTTGTGTGAATTGCTGCTTGCCTGATACATTTATCAATACCGGGAGGTAGAGAGGTAAAAGGCTTGAGTGTTCATATTATACAGGGCGCCACCCTAGAGCGATACACGGGGTTTGTGTGTAGCTGTTAGGTGGGAAACACTTGGGGGAACAAGGGAGTAAGGTTATTTCTCACTTTTCCTTATTCTTAGCAGACAGGTTTTTCGCTTTCTTTATCTAATGTCAGGTGGAGGTGCTCCTAACCCTTTGGGGAACGAGCAAATTCTGGCTGCGATTGTGCAACTCTCCGCGCGATTCGCTACACTCACGGAGGAAGTCGCCGAACTCAGGACTAAACGGGAACAGAGGCGCACAGACTCAGACGACGATGTTGCCGCTCCAGGCACCAACGCCGCAGACCAACCTTTCGTAGGTCTCAGCCAGTGCAAGACAACCGTTCCGCCCTTTGCCGGAGGCACGAATCCAGAGGACTATCTCGACTGGGAGATGAAGATGGAGCGCATTTTTGAACTTCATGCGATCCCGGTTCCTTAAATTAGTTAGGGTTTTTCGGATTTCATTAATTAAGTGTTTTATTTCTTTTAGTTAGTTTCCAAAAAGGGTTCTTTCTTGATCTCTTTTTGGGAGTAGGATTTTTATTCTTTCCTACTTGTTTTCGAATTAAGTTTCCTTTTTGTTTTGGTAGTTGTAAAATCGGCAATCACCCAATGATGAGGTGACCGAATTCTTCTTTCCTTTTTCTTACCATTCCTACTTCTTTCCGGGTTTGGTAATTGTAAAAGAAATTAACCTCTTGGTTAATTTCCAATTCTAGTTCTTTTCTTTTTCTACTTTTTGTAACCTTTTTTGGCTGCCGTTCTCCTATATAAAGGGACCGAATTCTTCAATAATATTAAGCGTATTTCAGATCATAAACTTAGTGTTTGAAGTACCCTCCTTTTATTGCTTTATGTATTTGCATGTCGTAATTTACATACTTGCATGAAACTTAGCTAATTAGGTTCTTGCTCTGCCTAATTATTCGCATGTTTCACATCTCTTTCTTGCACTTGGTTTGAATTTCTAAACAAGTTAGCTAGGTTAGCTTTCCTTTGTTTCTCGCAAATCCGAACGTGAGTTAGGGGTTTTCTTCGAGCTTGTCACTTAATCACAAGGTCCTTGGCAACATTATCTGCATGTGTACAACCGTCCACATCAGTAACTCTTGTAATCTTCATTTCCTTCTCATTAAGGTCATTGGAGCTTTCCTTTGTCTTCGTGGATTCTGCCTCATAACTTGTGTTGTCTTAGCCTTAGATTTCCTCATCATGCCGAATCTTGAAAATCTTGATTTTTGACATTCCAAAATGATTCCAGGAGTTTCCAGAAGATTCCAGAAGCTCCCTACACTATCACCACTATGCGCCATCAACATTGGGCCAAACCGCCATTGAAGCCCACTCCATCAAATAGTTCGGTCAAGCTCAAGCCCAAGGAAGAGCCCACACGCCACCTAGGTTTGAGAAAGAGTAAGGGATAAGGATTTGTGCATGTTTCCTATTCCTACTCCAAGTTTGTTACAAGTTGGTTAAGGTTGTTATAAGTTTGTTACAACTAGATTAGCTTGGTAGTTTCCAAAAAGGGATCCTTTCTTGATATCCCTTTTTGGATAGGATTTGTATTTATTTTCCTACCTATTTTAAGTGTTAATTTTGTTCATATGCCAATCCAAGTGGCAGACAAATTTAGCAGCTACCACAACCTAGTTCCTTTAGGTTTCAGCTTTGTAAGAAATCAATCTCTCGATTGGTTTCCAATTTTAATTCTTTTCCTAGTATAATTAGGTTAGAATTTCGTTCACCCCTTTTCATAAAGGTGACTTAATGATGTGAACCCCTGATCCTCAATACCGTGGAAACCAAGAACTCGATGCGAAAAGTGCCAAGGAAAGTCTGAATGCAAGACGCAACTCTTAACTCCTAGAATCCTTACCCTTGGATTCGGCAGACTACTAACTTACAAAGTAAATTAAAAATGCAATTCGAACCAAGTGGAGAAAACTAGAATCGAAACAAAGCTTAGCAATAGACAGAGCAATTATCTATTAGCCTATAGCTCTTGTAGCTTTTAGCAATTAACAAACATGAAAATTACATAAGCCCAAAATAAGGTGAGTGATTAAAGAAGTATAAAACTATAACTTATATCATTTAATCAACTGAAAATAAAGTGAATTCGGTCAGCCCTATAAACAGGGGAGGGATGGCCGAATTTTACTCCTAAAGAAACTAGGAAAAGAAGTGAACTTGGAAACCAATCAAGAGATTGGTTTCTTACAAGAACCAAATCCTAACGGAACTAGGATTGGATGGAAAAGGGAATTCGAATGCTAGGAGTAATGTGCTGGCCGAAAATACAAGTAAGAAAATGATGAGGCCATCCCCAACCCATCGACAAGTCCAAGCAGAGAAGATCTACAAGTTGAGGCAGAGGACTCGAGAAAGGAAGCAGAGCCTGTTCGTGTGCTACATCGAGGCCCAGCTATGCTCCAGGACCCGAGCCCATACCAGAGAGATCCATTGGTAGATATCATTGGGCCAATGACACGCAGAAGGACAAGGAAACTCAAGGCCGGCCTTGAGAACCTAGTCCAAGAGTGTTCCCGGCAATCCCAGATGGCATCCGAAGCACAAACCCCGGAAGATAAAGCCCAGAAGAGTCAGAAGGGTAAAATGGTAATTTTACTCACTATTTCCGAAAAGGGGTCTAAATTGAAGAATAATGAAGAAATGAAGAGTTTGTAAAATTTGAGTTTCAGAAATGATTCCGGAAGCTTCCAGAAGCTTCCTACACTTTTCACAGACACTCTATTGAGTTTTGGGCTGAATCCCCTTGCAATCCACCTTCATAAATTCGGCCAGCCCAGACCAAGAGAAGGAGAGGAAATTTCGAAATTGGGAAGCCCAATTGAGAAGCCCAATGATGAGGAAATCCAGGGCTAAAACAACACGCATTATGAGTCAGAAAGATGGACGGCCAAAAGAAGCACACGCCTTGGAGGAAAATGGAGGAAATGTTCAAATTGCAACTCTTCTAACAATCCTTGAAGAAGAGGCGCAATTCAGCACTTCACATTGAAGAAGAAGGCTGTTTCTTGAAGTCTTGAAGATGCCGGAAGGTTCTTGGGCTTTAAAGAAACAATTCATAAAGTTCCCTACAATTTGGGCCGACCCAAAACTCATGGACCAGCCCACAAGTTTTTGGCCAGCCCAAGGAGCAGCATGAAGCCGCACGGCCGAGCCCACAAGAGCAAAGCCCACACGGCTAAATTATTAGTTAGGGTTCTTTTTCTTTTAATAAATTAATTAAGTCTTTTAGTCTTTTAGTTAGTTTCCAAAAAGGGTTTCCTTATTCTTTTTGGGAGTAGGACTTTTATTCTTTTCCTACTTGTTTTCTAATTAGCTTTCCTTCTTGTTTTGGTACTTGTAATTTCGGCAATCACCCATTATGAGGTGACCGAATTTTTGTTGCCTTTTCTTACCATTCCTACTTCTTTCCGGGTTTGGTAATTGTACAAGAAATTAACCTCTTGGTTAATTTCCAATTCTACTTCTTTTCTTCTTCTAATTCTTGTATAATTTTCGGCTGCCCTACATCTATATAAAGGGACCGAAATCATCAATAATACTTAGAGTATTCAGATCATAAAACTTAGTGTTTGAGTACCCTCCTTTTATTGCTTTATGTATTTGCATGTCATAGTTTACATAATTGCATGAAACTTAGCTAATTAGGTTCTTGCTCTCCCTAGTTATTCGCATGTTTCACACATCTTTCTTGCACTTGGTTCGAATTTATAAACAAGTTGGTCAGGATAGTTTTTCCTTTGCTTTATCAAATCCGAACGTGAGTTAAAGGTTTTGTAAGAGCTTGTCACTTAATCACAAGGTCCTTGGTAACATTATCCGCATGTGTACAACCGTCCACATCACCCAATCCGAAATTGTGAAGGGTTTTAATTAAGGAGTTAGTTTGAGTTTACAACTTAAGTTAATTCTACTAGTAGTTTTCAATGAGAGTTCCTACTTAAACTCTTGTTGATGTGGACGGTTGTACACATGCGGATAATGTTGCCAAGGACCTTGGGATTAAGTGACAAGCTCTTATAAAACCTTCAACTTACGTTCGGATTGATAAAACAAAGGAAAAACTATCCTGACCAACTTGTTTATAAATTCGAACCAATGCAAGAAAGAGGTGTGAAACATGCGAATAACTAGGCAGAGCAAGAACCTAATTAGCTAAGTTTCATGCAATTATGTAAACTACAACATGCAAATACATAAAGCAATAAAAGGAGGTACTTCAAACACTAAGTTAATGATCTGAAATACTCTAATATTATTGATGTTTCGGTCACCTATTTATAGGTCAGGGTGGCTGAAATTTAGTACAAGAATTAGAAAAAGAAAAGAACTAGAATTGGAAATTAACCAAGAGGTTAATTTCTTGTACAATTACCAAACTCGGAAAGAAGTAGGAATGGTAAGAAAAGGTAAGTAGAATTCGATCATCTCATAATGGGCGATTGCCGAAATTAAAAAGTACCAAAACAAGAAGGAAAGCTAATTAGAAAACAAGTAGGAAAAGAATAAAAATCCTACTCCCAAAAAGAATAAGGAAACCCTTTTTGGAAACTAACTTAAAATAAAATAACTTAATTAAAAATCTGAAAATAATCCCTAAAACCGTGTGGCTTCTCCTTGGGCTGGCCGTGTGGGCTTTCTCCTTGGATGGACCGTGCGGCTTCCTTTGTGGACTCCTTGGGCTGGCCGAAAACTTGTGGGCTGGTCAATGAGTTTTGGGTCGGCCCAATTTGTAGGGTACTTTATTAATTTGTTTCTTTTAAGTCCAAGAACCTCCCGGCATCTTCAAGACTTCAAGAAACAGCCTTCTTCTTCATTAGGGCTTTGTGGTTTGCGCCTCTTCTTCAAAGATGTGTAGAAGATTTGCAATTTGCACATTTCCTCCATTTTGCTCCAAGGCGTGAGCTTCTTTTGGCCGTCCATCTTTCTGACTCATAATGCGTGTTGTTTTAGACCTGGATTTCCTCATCATTGCCCTGGATTTCCTCATCACTTGTTGTATTTTAATTTTACTTCTTATTCTTCTTATTTTTAAGATAACTTTGGCTGAAATTATCCAATAATTCACCCGAATTATTATCTCGTAACAAACCTAGTTCCTTTAGGTTTGTTTCTTTTCAAGAGATCAATCTCTCGATTGATTTCTACTTCTTAGTTTTGATTCATTTCTACTTGTTATTTAGTATAGAATTTCGGCTAGGTTCACCCTTGTGAAATCCGAATCATTATCATCAACTAAACCTAGTTCTTTTAGGTTTCAGTTTGTAAGGAATCAATCTCTTGATTGAGTTCCAATTTTAATATCTTTCTACTACTTTGTACTGAAGAATTCGGCTGCCTATAACTATAAATAGGGGTCCTCTTCTTCATTTTTCAACAAACAATTTTGATTCAAGTAATAGAATAGTATAGTTTTATACTTCTTGAATCATTCTCTTATTTTGAGATTTCGTAGTTTGCATGCTCTGTGAATTACTATAAGTTTAGAAACTATAGCTTTTTAGGTAATTGCTCTGCCTAGAATGCATGCTTTTGTTTCGACTCTTTTGTTCTTAAACTTGGTTCGATCTGCGTGTTTAAAATTAGCTTAGCTTAATTTTAGTAGACTGCCGAATCCGAGGTAGGGATTCTAGAGGTTAAGAGCTGCGTCTCGCAATTTTCAGACTTTCCTTGGCAAGCATTCCGCATCGTGAACTCCGGTCCACATCAATTGGTATCAGAGCCAAGGCTGGTTGCGTGACAAGAGGAGGCTGAAGTAACTCGGCCAAATCATCAGGTGTTTTCTAATCCTTGTTATTCTTGAATTCTTCTTGAAATTCTCGGAATTAGAACGCTCCTTCTTAAGAAATTTTTTTTTAAGAAAATTAAATTTTGGTACTACCCTACCGTTTTTATAC
Organism: Leptodermis oblonga; assembly: GCA_016801395.1. Classification (NCBI taxonomy): domain Eukaryota; kingdom Viridiplantae; phylum Streptophyta; class Magnoliopsida; order Gentianales; family Rubiaceae; genus Leptodermis; species Leptodermis oblonga. Next base: position 19,279,189 of record CM028756.1, on the reverse strand, counting down.
ATCAAAACCGAAATTTTTTTTGGAAAAGAAAAGGAAATATCGAGAATTTTTCAGTTTTGCGGTTGAAGTTCAATAGCTCACTTTGTTTATGCAATTTGTGGATTCTCTGTGCTACATTCTTACCCCTTGCTTCTAAAATCAGTGGTTAGCACCAAAAAAAAAAAAAAAAAAGAGTAAAAATCAATTTTTTTTTCGGGGTACTCAAAATTTTGGAATTTCACATTTCTGCAGGGGGGTTACTGTTTTCGCAACTTTGGGGTAAAATTTTCTAGAAGCTATTAATTAGTGGGAATTGGTTTCTTGATTACCTCTTGGGTAGGTGATCACATCTAGGGTAGTAATATTCCTGATTCGTTCAAATCTGCTCATTATTTCTTGCTTCTTTCACTTGAATTGCCCTGTTTTCTCCGTAAACTGAATACTTTTCGTGCCACCTTATACGCCTACTCTGCACTATAACTTGAATTTTGTCATCGTGCGCATTACATTAATTTCTTGAACTTTGAGGGCTTATCCCCGAAAGTTCCTTTGTGTGCATATCTTATTCAAGTTATACTACAAAATTTCTTTTCGAAAGGTTTTTACAAAACAAAATAGAACCAAGTTCTGTTTTTGAAAATTTCTTTTGCTACATTTCTATATAGTTTCGTGCTTGTGTGATTTACTTATTGCTTATTACCTTTGCTCAATATCTGAGAACTTTGAGTAGTATACAGGATTGAGATAAAAGGCTAAGTGATACAGCATACAAGGCCCGCCAACCCTACGAGTGAAACACTGGTTTGTGTGTAGCTTATTAGGAGGGCATTACTTGGGGGACAAGGGAGTAAGGTTACTCTACTCACTTTTACTTGTTCTTAGCCGGGAATTTTCTGTTACTTATAATGTCAGGAGGTAGTTCCAGATCCGTCGGAAACGAGCAACTTCTGGCTGCAATTGCGAAACTATCAGCGCAATTCGGAGACCTCAGTGGCGAGGTCGCAGATATTAAGGCTGCCCAAGACACCAGGCGGAAGCAGAGGAGGAGGAACACATCCCTCACCCCAACGCCGGTGCCAACGACAAGCCTTACGACGGACTAAGTCAGTTAAAAACCACAGTGCCATCCTTTGCCGGCGGCACCAATCCTGAAGAATACTTAGACTGGGAGATTAAGATGGAAAGAATTTTTGAGCTCCACTCGATTCCCGAGCACAAGAAGGCTCCACTCGCGGTGGTAAATTTCACCGAATATGCACTTGTTTGGTGGAATCAGGAGTTGGACCAAAGCCGCAACACACGGCCTATGAGAGCTCGAGCTCCACCTCTATAATGGTTTGATCTGACTACAGCAAATGCGTAAGACTTTCGTTCCTGCGTATTATTTTAGAGAATTGTATAAGAAATTACATACACTTGTACAAGGCTCTTTGACTGTAGATAAATATTACAAGAAGTTAGAGATGGCCAAGATCAGGGCCAATGTCTATGAGGATGATGCCGCCAGTATGGCTCATTTTCTCACCGGCCTAAATAGAGGGATAGCGTTAGCAGTGGAATTGCAGAATGCCACCAGCCTAACAGACATGCTACACAAAGCCAGGGTAACGGAGGAATACATGAAAACTGTCCAACCAGTTAGGACGCCATCAAGCGCCCCAGCCACCTGGAGGAAGAATCCGGTGTACTCTCCTCCCGCCAAGCCTTTCAACTCTGAATGCAAAGCTATACAGGCTGCACCATCTACCTCATCTTCATCTTCATCCCCAGCTAAAACGCCGTTCACTCCTACAAAGCCAATCCACGACATCACTTGTCACAGGTGTTCCGGGCGTGGACATATGATGTGCGATTGCCCTAACATCAGAAAAGTGCTACTTGGGCATGATGGCGACTACATCTCTGAGGAGGATGAAGACGAACCTGTTAATCCTTTCACGGATTTAACCCACGAGGGTAAGTCAGATACAGAGCAGGATATTCACCAACCTGACGGTGACACTCACCTTTCCATAGTTGCCCGCTCTTTGACTACATCCGTCGTCCAGGACTCAAGTCAACGAACCAACATCTTCCATTCTCGTGCTAAGGTAAATGGTAGAGTTGTTGTTCTCATAGTTGATGGGGGAAGCTGCACAAATGTCGCCAGTGCATACATGGTCGAAAAGCTGAATCTCCCCACCATCAGCCATCTGCATCCGTACCGGCTCCAATGGCTCGACAACTTAGAAGTGTACCGACTCAACAAGCAGGTCAGAGTGCCATATGCTATTGGGAGGTTTGAAGGAGAAGTTACTTGTGATGTGCTCCCTATGGAGGCGTGCCACATTCTCCTGGGTCGCCCATGGCTCTTTGATATGAAGGCGACACACGATGCAGTTGCCAACACCTACTCGATCTGCCAACGGGGCAAGATCCATACATTTCTACCTCTACCACCCCAAGATGTTCGTGCTGAGTCTCTCAGGATGAAAGATAAGCTTGCCGAATAGGAAGCTGAGAAGAAAAAAGAAAAGGGGAAGGGGAAACAGATTGTAAAGGGTAGTAAGGCGTACTCAGATAAGCCTTCTAAAGAAGATAGTAAAAGTAGCTTATTTGCTACACTTGGGGAAGTCGAACAAGTTTTAGAGTCTAAGGGTTTAATTCTTGTACTTATTGATGTGGACGGTTGTACACATGCGGATAATGTTGCCAAGGACCTTGTGATTAAGTGACAAGCTCTTACAAAACCTTTAACTCACGTTCGGATTTGATAAAACAAAGGAAAAACTATCCTGACCAACTTGTTTATAAATTCGAACCAAGTGCAAGAAAGAGGTGTGAAACATGCGAATAATTAGGCAGAGCAAGAACCTAATTAGCTAAGTTTCATGCAAGTATGTAAATTACGACATGCAAATACATAAAGCAATAAAAGGAGGTACTTCAAACACTAAGTTTATGATCTGAAATACTCTAAGTATTATTGATGATTTCGGTCCCTTTATATAGATGTAGGGCAGCCGAAAATAATACAAGAATTAGAAGAAGAAAAGAAATAGAATTGGAAATTAACCAAGAGGTTAATTTCTGTTACAATACCAAACCCTGAAAGAAGTAGGAGAGTGGTAAGAAAAAGGAAAGCAATTTCGGATTTGCCATAAACAAGTGGCAGCCGAAATTGTCAACTAAAAATAAGGAAAAGAATAAAATTCCTACTTCCAAAAAGAATAAGGAAACCCTTTTTGAAAACTAACTTAAAAATAAAATAACTTAATTAAAAAAATTCGAAAATTCCCCAAGCCGTGTGGCTTTTTCCTTGGGCTGGCCGTGTGGGCTTTCTCCTTGGATGGGCCGTGCGGCTTCTCTTGTGGACTCTCCTTGGGCTGGCCGAAAACTTATGGGCTGGTCCATGAGTTTTGGGTCGGCCCAAATTGTAGGGAACTTTATTAATTTGTTTCTTTTAAGTCCAAGAACCTTCCGGTATCTTCAAGACTTCAAGAAACAGCCTTCTTCTTTATTTGGACTTGGTGAATTGCGCCTCCTCTTCAAAGATGTGTAGAAGATTCGTAATTTGCACATTTCCTCCTTTCTCCTCCAAGGCGTGGGCTTCTACAATCAGCTGAGCATCCTGATGGCAAGCTTGAACAAGGTTGTTGAGTGCGTCTCGAACCTTCTTCGCTCTGCTTCTGGTCATGGGCCCAGTGATGTCTACAAGCGGATCCCTCTGGTATGGGCTTGGATCCTAAAGCATTGTCGGGCCTCGATGTAGAACTCGAACCTCCTCCTCAGGTTCTCCGGAATCACTTGTAGTTTGACTTGTTGCGTGTTGACTCTGGATGCCCGCATCATCCCCTCCCGGTTGAAAAGGATTTTTCCTCAAATCAGCAACCTGTTCGTCAACAAAAGGAGACAAGTCAGCAACATTAAAGGAAGAACTAAAACCATACTCACCTGGTAAGTCAAGCTTGTAGCCGTTAGGCCCAATCTTGGAAACGATCTGAAAAGGTCCATCGCCCCTTGGATGGAGTTTGGTCCTTATATGGCTCAACTATTTATACTAAAATTTATTTAACACAAGGCTATCATTAAATTAGAATGAAAGAAGGTGATGAATGGAAAACTGCTTTTAAAAATAAATTTGGTTTATATGAGTGGTTGGTTATGCCCTTCGGCCTTACAAATGCACCTAGTACTTTCATGCGATTAATGAATCATGTGCTTTGAAAGTTTATAGGGAAGTTTGTTGTGGTCTATTTTGATGATATATTGATATATAGTAGGGACATGAGGTCACACATAGAGCACATTCGATTGGTATTAATTGAGTTACATGATAATAAATTATATGCCAATGTGAAAAAGTGTACATTCTGTGTGGAGGTTGTCTTCCTTGGTTTTGTTGTCTCGAAGGATGGCGTGAAAGTTGATAACGCCAAGGTTCAGGCTATTCGTGACTGCCCTATGCCAACATCGGCCTCTCAGGTGAGATCTTTCCTTGGTCTTGCTAGTTTTTATCGGAGGTTCGTGAAGGACTTTTCTACCAAGGCTGCGCCCCTTAATGAGTTGTGCAAGAAGCACGTACCGTTCTTGTGGGGTCAAGCTCAAGAAAATGCCTTTATTGTTTTGAAGCATGATCTCACTCATGCCCCTGTTTTAGCATTGCCAGATTTTGATCAAGTTTTTGAACTTATGTGTGATGATTCAGGTATAGGTATAGTGATGTGGACGGATGTACACATGCGGATGAAGTTGCCAAGGAAAGTCTGATTAAGTGGCGTAGCTCGTATAGGCTCTTTACTTACCCAAAATCCAGAGAACAAAAATAAACTAACCTAAGCTAATTTACTTAAGAATTCGAACCAAGTAAGAAAGAGTTGAAACATGCGAATTTAATTAGGTAGAGCAATTAACCTAATTAAGCAAAGTTTCATGCAATATATAAATTATAATCATGCAAAATACATAAAGCAATAAAGGGAGAGTACTCAAACTAATAGTTTTAAGATCTGAATACTTGTGTTTATTATGGAGTTTCAGCTGCCTAGTTATAGGCAAAGAGCAGCCAAAAATCCTACCTAAAAGAAGTAGGAAAAGAATTAGAATTGGAAACCAATCAAGAGATTGATTTCCTTTACAATACCAAAACCTGAAAGAAGTGGGTAATGGTAAAAGAAAAGGAAATTTCGGTCACCTTTAAGCTTAGTGGCAACCGAAAATTACAAGTTAAAAATGAGAAGGAAAAGGAATAAAAATCCTACTCCAAAATGGAGATCAAGAAGGGATCCTTTTTGGAAACTAATAAACTAAGGGCAAAATAGGGAACATGCACAAACCCTTATTTTCCCCCAAACCCTAACCCTTAATTTCGCAACCCTAATGGACTAGGCCTTGCGTGTGGGCTTCTTTGGTGGGCTGGCCGAATGGATGATTTGGAATGGACTCCATGGATTGGGTCGGCCCAATTGTTGATGGCGTATTATGGAATGGTGCAGGGAGCTTCCAGAATCTTCTGGAACCTCCCGGAATCATTTCGGAATCAAGATTTTTCAAGAATTTCAAGATTCTTCAAGATTCTTCAAGAAATGTCTCTTTAAAGTCCAAGAACCTTCCGGCGTCGTCAAGAATTTCAAGAAACAGCCTTCTCTTCGTTGTAGATTGGTGAATTGCGCCTCTTCTTCAAGAATGGTAAGGAGAGTTGCAATTTGAACCTTTCCGGCTTTGTTCTCCAAGGCGTTGGCTTCTACTATCAATTGGACGTCCTGGCGGCAAGCTTGTACAAGGTTGTTGAGTGTCTCTTGAACCTTCTTTGCTCTGCTTCTGGTCATTGGCCCAATGATATCTACAAGTGAATCCCTTTGATATGGACTTGGATCCTGAAGCATTGTTGGGCCTCGGTGTAGAACCCGAACCTCCTCAGCTTCTTTGGACTCACTTGTCTGTGGACTCGTCGATGGACTTGGGATGCCCTCATCATATAGGCGTTATGCTAATGCAAGAAGCGAAGCCTATCGCCTACTTCAGTGAGAAGTTGAAGGGAGCTGCCTTGAATTACTGATGAGGCCATCCCCAACCCATCGACAAGTCCAAGCAGAGAGGATCTACAAGTTGAGGTAAGGGACTCAAGAAAGGAAGCAGAGCCTGTTCGTGTGCTACCTCGAGGCCCAGCTATGCTCTAGGACCTGAGCCCATACCAGAGAGATCTATTGGTAGATATCACTGGGCCAATGACACGTAGAAGGACAAGGAAACTCAAGGCTGACTTGAGAACCTTGTCCAAGAGTGTTCCAGGCAATCCCAGATGGCATCCGAAGCACAAACCCCTAAAGATAAAGCCCAGAAGAGGAAGAATGGTAAAATGGTCATTTTACTCACCATTTCCGAAAAGGGGTCTAAATTGAAGAATCACGAAGAAATGAAGAATTTGTAAAATTTGAGTTTCAGAAATGATTCCGGAAGCTTCCAGAAGCTTCCTACACTTTTCAGAGACACGCCATTGAGTTTTGGGCCGAATCCCCTTGCAATCCACCTTCATAAATTCGGCCAACCCAGACCAAGAGAAGGAGAGGAAATTCCGAAATTGGGAAGCCCAATTGAGAAGCCTAATCCGAAATTGTGAAGGGTTTTAATTAAGGAATTAGTGTGAGTTTACAACTTAAGTTAATTCTAGTAGTAGTTTTCAATGATAGTTCCTACTTAAACTCTTGTTGTATTTTAACTTTACTTCTTATTCTTCTTATTTTTAAGATAATTTTCGGCTGAAATTATCCAATAATTCACCCGAATTTTATCTCTTAACAAACCTAGTTCCTTTAGGTTTGTTTCTTTTCAAGAGATCAATCTCTCAATTGATCTCTACTTCTTAGTTCTTATTCATTTCTACTTGTTATTTAGTATAGAATTTCGGCTAGATTCACCCTTGTGAAATCCGAATCACTAAACCTAGTTCTTTTAGGTTTCAGTTTGTAAGGAATCAATCTCTTGATTGAGTTCCAATTTTAATTGCTTTCTACTACTTTGTACTGAAGAATTCGGCTGCCTATAACTATAAATAGGGATCCTCTTCTTCATTTTTCAACACACAATTTTGATTCAAGTAATAGAATAGTATAGTTTTATACTTTTTGAATCATTCTCTTATTTTGAGCTTTCGTAGTTTGCATGCTTTGTGAATTACTATAAGTTTAGAAACTATAGCTTTTTAGGTAATTGCTCTGCCTAGAATGCATGCTTTTTGTTTCGACTCTTTTGTTTTTAAACTTGGTTCGATCTGCGTGTTTAAAATTAGCTTAGCTTAATTTTAGTAGACTGCCGAATCCAAGGTAGGGATTCTAGAGGTTAAGAGCTGCGTCTCGCAATTCCAGACTTTCCTTGGAAAGTATTCCGCATCGTGAACTCCGGTCCACATTAATTACCCGACTTACGACAAGGAGCTCTATGCAGTGGTTCGTGCTTTAGAAACTTAGCAGCATTACTTGATGGCCAAGGAGTTCATTTTGCACTCGGACCACGAGTCCCTTAAACATCTAAAGGGACCGGGTAAGTTGAACAGACATCATGCTAAGTGGGTATCTTTCATTGAAACTTTTCCTTATATCATTAAGTATAAAAACGGAAAGGAGAATATGGTAGCTGACGCTCTGTCTTGGAGGTATGAAGCCCTTACTTTACTTGATCATTCATCATTAGGGTTTGCATATCTTAAGGAATTGTATGCTTCTGATGTAGATTTTTCCAATATTTTTGAAGCATGTGAATCTGGTGCATTTCAGAAATTCTTTAGGCAAGATGGCTTTTTGTTTAAAGAAAATAAGTTATGCATCCCACGTAGTTCAACTAGGGAGCTACTGGTACGTGAAGCGCACAGTGGGGGGCTAATGGGTCATTTTGGTGTCCATAAAACACTTGATATGCTTAAAGAACACTTCTATTGGCCTCAAATGCGTAAAGATGTAGAGTCTATTTGCTCACGCTGCATTGGTTGTCTCAAAGCGAAGTCTACGTCTAAGCCCCATGGTCTTTACACACCGTTACCTGTACCTTCTGTTCCTTGGACTGACATCTCTATGGATTTTATTTTAGGGTTGCCGAGGACGCAAAGTGGTAATGACTCACTGATGTGGACGGTTGTACACATGCGGATAATGTTGCCAAGGACCTTGTGATTAAGTGACAAGCTCTTACAAAACCTTTAACTCACGATCGAATTTGATAAAACAGAGGAAAAACTATCCTGACCAACTAGTTTATAAATTCGAACCAAGTGCAAGAAAGAGGTGTGAAGCATGCGAATAATTAGGCAGAGCAAGAACCTAATTAGCTAAGTTTCATGCAAGTATGTAAATTACGACATGCAAATACATAAAGCAATAAAATGAGGTACTTCAAACACTAAGTTTATGATCTGAAATACGCTTAATTTTATTGATGTTTTGGTTCCTTTATATAGCAGAAGGGATGGCTGAAAAATACAAGAATTAGAAAAGAAAAAGAATTAGAATTGGAAATTAACCAAGAGGTTAATTTCTTGTACAATTACCAAACCCGGAAAGAAGTAGGAATGGTAACAAAAGGTAACAAAAATTCGGTTACCTCATAATGGGTGATTGCCGAAATTACAAGTACCAAAATAAGAAGGAAAGCTAATTAGAAAACAAGTAGGAAAAGAATAAAAATCCTACTCCCAAAAAGAATAAGGAAACCCTTTTCGGAAACTAACTAAAAGACTAAAAGACTTAATTAATCTATTAAAAGAAAAAGAACCCTAACTAATAATTTAGCCGTGTGGGCTTTGCTCTTTTGGGCTTGGCCGTGCGGCTTCATGCTGCTCCTTGGGCTGGCCGAAAACTTGTGGGCTGGTCCATGAGTTTTGGGTCGGCCCAAATTGTAGGGAACTTTATTTATTTGTTTCTTTTAAGTCCAAGAACCTCCCGGCATCTTCAAGACTTCAAGAAACAGCCTTCTTCTTTATTAGGATTTGATGATTTGCGCCTCTTTTTCAAAGATAGCTAGACGAGTTGCAAATCACACATTTCCTCCATTTTCCTCCAAGGCGTGTGTTCTTTTTGGCCGTCCTCTTTGTTTAGTGGCTTCTGACTCCTAATGTGTGTTGTTTTCGCCCTTGATGTCCTCATCATTCCCTCCCTGTTGGAAAGGATTCGTCCTCGAATCCAAGGCGCTGAAAATAAACAGAAACAAGTCAGGAATATTAACACAAAACATAGATCATGCTTACCTGTCAAATCACGTGTGTAAGCAGGAGGCCCTATTGTGGACACGATTTCAAAAGGGCTATCGCCATCACGGGCGTTAAGCTCCTTGGACATCTCTTTTGCAGTGTAGATAACAGGCAACAGGGCATTGCAGTAGTCCAAATCGTGAGCCAAAAGTTCGTCGATCTGTCTTTGCAACTCCATTGTCTCCTCCGGTTTGTCTCCTTCCTGCAACAAAGAAACGACTTGCATAGGGATATGTCAGGGTTAGCACAGTTATCTCTACAGACCAAAACCAGTACATCATTATTGCTGTCTAACACTTGACCTATCTCTCCTCTCGTTGCAAAACAACTACTCCTAACTTTGTCCTGATCAGGCTTATCAGAGTTCGCCTGACTACCCTTTACAACAAGTTCTTTCCCCTTACCCTTCGCTTGGCCTTTCAGCTTCCTATTGAGCGAGTGACTCCTTCATACGAACAGCTTCTGATCGCACTTCAGCCGGTGGCATAGGTAGGAACATGTGGATCTTGCCCTCCTGGCAGACCGAGTAAGTGTTGGCGACCCCATGATGTGTTGCCTTCAGGTCAAAGAGCCATGGTCGTCCGAGTAGAATGTGACAAGCCTCCATTGGCAGAACATCACATAAAATCGTGGATTTGAACTTACCGATAACGTATGGTACGCTTACCTGCTTTGTGACTCTGTAGCCGTTTGAGCTGTCGAGCCATTGAAGCCGATAAGGACGTGGATGATTGATGACAGGGAGGCGCAGCTTATCAACCATATACTCACTAGCAACGTTAGTACAACTCCCTCCATCAATAATCGTAACACATAACTTTCCATTTACCTTTGTTCGGGCATGGAAAATGTTTGTCCGCTGGGACGTGTCCGGGACAGCAGCTGTAGTCAGAGTGCGAGTAACCAAGTTCTGAGATGGATCTTCTTCAAGGAACTCGAATTGCTCCACTGGTGCAGACGGAGTGCTGTCAGTCAACTCCTGTGTAGGGTCAACGGTTGGATCTTCTTCTTCCTCCTCTGAGATGTACTCACCATCTTGTCCTAATAATACCTTCCGGATGTTGGGACAGTCACGCATGTAGTGGCCACGGCCTGAGCATTTGTGGCAAATCACGTTGCTAATGGACTGTCTGGGGGTTGATGGCGTTTTCTATTGTGAAGAAGACGGGGTGGCGGCTGCAACAGGGACAATGGCCTTGCGTTCAGACATGATCAGCCTCCTTGCTGGTGGCGAGTAGGTCAGATTCTTGCGCCAAGCTGGTGGGGCGCTGGTAGGTGTCCGGACTGGTGGAACGAACTTCAGATACTCCTCCATAACCTGAGCTTTGTGCAACATGTCTGTCAGCGTTGTAGCATTCTGCAATTCCACAGCTAAAGCAATACCCCTGTTTAAACCACTAAGAAAATGAGCCATTGAGGCTGGTTCGTCTTCTTGTACATTAGCCCTAATTTTAGCCATCTCTAACTTTCTATAATACTCATCTACTGACATTGAACCTTGTACAAGAGTATGTAGCTTTCTATACAATTCTCTAAAATAATAATCAGGTGCAAAAGTCCTACGCATAGATGTAGTCAAATCAAACCAAGAGAGAGGCGGTGCGCGGGCACGCATAGGGCGCATATTCCTGCGCTGGTCCTGCTGTTGATCCCACCAGATTAGGGCATAGTCGGTGAAATGGACCACTGCAAGTTGGACTTTCTTGTGTTCCGGGATCGCATGAAGTTCAAAAATGCGCTCCATCTTCATCTCCCAGTCTAGATAGTCCTCTGGATTCGTGCCTCTGGTAAAGGGCGGAACGGTTGTCTTGCACTGACTGAGGCCTGCGAAAGGTTGATCTACGGCGTTGGTGCCTGGAGCGGCAACATCGTCGTCTGAGTCTGTGCGCCTCTGTTCCCGTTCAGTCCTAAGTTCGGCGACTTCCTACGTGAGTGTAGCGAATCGCGCAGAGAGTTGCGCAATCGCAGCCAGGATTTGATCGTTTCCCATAGGGTTAGGAGCACCTCCACCTGACATTGGATAAGAAAGCGAAAACCTGTCTGCTAAGAATAAGGAAAAGTGAGAAATAACCTTACCCCCTTATTCCCCCAAGTGTTTCCCACCTAATAGCTACACACAACCCTGTGTTTCACTCTAGGGTGGCGCCCTGTATAAGATGTGCACTCAAGCCTTTTTCCACTCAAACCTCCCGGTATTGATAAATGTATAAGGCACGCAGCAAATCACACAAAAGCAATGACACTTAAGAAAGAAGCAAATTTTTTGCAAAAACCAACACTTGGTTCTGTTTTGAAAAATCTTTTCGTAAAACGATATTTTGTAATATAGTTCAGATATGAAGTACACAACAGGAAATTTCGGGGTTAAGCCCTCAAATTTCAGAAAAGATGAGTGTGCACGATGACAAAATCCAAACTATAATTAAAGATCTAATGTTCAGGTCGCACGAAAAGATAAACAAGGCAATTGAAAGCAGGGCAATTCAAAAGTGAATAGAAGCAAAGAAAATTAGCAGAGTTGAAACGACTTCAGGAAAGTACTAAACTACCCAAAGAAGCGATCACCCACCCAATAGGTAATCAAGAAACCAATCCCCACAAATTATCAATTCTTCTAATATGCAAAACAGTACACTAATTGCGAAATTATCACCCCCTAGTGGCCGAAAACAGTACCACTTTTAGCAATATGCGATTTTCAATTACGAAAACCCTAGGGCCAGCAAAAACAATTTTCGATTTACTAGCCTAATCCCAGAGATAATCTTAGCAGCACAAGGATACAAAATCAAGAATTCACTATATTTTCAAGAATTCAAAAGAAAGTATCCAAAACCTAAAGCATGCAATTTTTACAGTGCGCAAACAAGTGAGCTGCTTAACATCAACCGCAAAACTCACAATTTTTCAACAAAATCAGCACCAAAAAGGGGTAGCAAAGTGTCGCAAAAAGGCCCAGCAATTAACAACTGAAAACTCGAAATTTAAGGCCCGATTTTCGGTTTATGAAATTTCAGCAAGGGTTACGATTTAATGAAAATAATTTTCGGCCTTTAAAGATGGAAAAACAGTACCAAAATCCGAAAATTCAAAAGCTTGAAGAAAAAAAATTTTCCCCCAAGAAGATGAGTTCAATTCCAAGAATTTCAAGAATAATCAAGACTAACAAGGAAAAGAAAACACCTGGAAAGGATTTGATCGGTTGATCTCCTCCGGTCACGAAACCACTCCTTAGCTCTGATACCAATTGATGTGGACGGTTGTACACATGTGGATAATGTTGCCAAGGACCTTGTGATTAAGTGACAAGCCCTTACAAAACCTTCAACTCACGTTCGGATTTGATAAAACAAAGGAAAAACTATCCTGACCAATTTGTTTATAAATTCGAACCAAGTGCAAGAAAGAGGTGTGAAACATGCGAATAATTAGGCAGAGCAAGAACCTAATTAGCTAAGTTTCATGCAAGTATGTAAATTACGACATGCAAATACATAAAGCAATAAAAGGAGGTACTTCAAACACTAAGTTTATGATCTAAAATACGCTTAATTTTATTGATGTTTCGGTCCCTTTATATAGGAGAAGGGATGGCCGAAAATTAGTACAAGAATTAGAAAAGAAAAGAATTAGAATTGGAAATTAACCAAGAGGAAATTACCAAACTCGGAAAGAAGTAGGAATGGTAAGAAAAGGTAACAAAAATTCGGTCACCTCATAATGGGTGATTGCCGAAATTACAAGTACCAAAACAAGAAGGAAAGCTAATTAGAAAACAAGTAGGAAAAGAATAAAAATCCTACTCCCAAAAAGAATAAGGGAACCCTTTTTGGAAACTAACTAAAATACTAAAAGACTTAATTAATTTATTAAAAGAAAAAGAACCCTAACTAATAATTTAGCCGTGTGGGCTTTGCTCTTGTGGGCTTGGCCGTGTGGCTTCATGCTGCTCCTTGGGGTGGCTGAAAACTTGTGGGTTGGTCCATGAGTTTTGGGTCGGCCCAAATTGTAGGGAAATTTATTTATTTGTTTCTTTTAAGTCCAAGAACCTCCCGGCATTTTCAAGACTTCAAGAAACAACCTTCTTCTTTATTAGGATTTGATGATTTGTGCCTCTTTTTCAAAGATAGTTAGAAGATTTGCAAATCGCACATTTCCTCCATTTTCCTCCAAGGCGTGTGCTTCTTTTTGGCCGTCCTTTTTGTTTAGTGGCTTCTGACTCCTAATGTGTGTTGTTTTCGCCCTTGATGTCCTCATCACTCACTCTTCATTGTCGTGGACAGATTTTCTAAGATGTCTCATTTTATCCCATGCAGGAAATCTGATGATGCAAAGCATGTTGCGGACTTATTCTTCAAGGCGATAGTTCGGCTACACGGCATTCCACGCACTATCGTGTCAGATAGAGACGTGAAGTTTTTGAGTTACTTTTGGAAGACGTTGTGGTCTCGGTTAGGAACTAAGTTGCTGTTCTCGACCACCAGTCATCCACAAATGGATGGTCAGACTGAGGTGACCAACCGCATCGTAGGAAATCTACTGAGGGCGCTGATTAAGAAGAACTTGAAGAGTTGGAAACAGGCATTCCTCAACGGGGTTTTCGCCTTTCGAAGTCGCCTACGGCTTCAACCCGCTAACAGTGATGGATTTACTGCCACTGCCCCTAAAGGATCAGACAAGCCTTGATGGAGCACAGAAAGCAGAAGCTGTTAAGCGGTTGCATGAGAAGGTTCGTCAGAATATAGAGAAGACGAATGCACGTAACGCCAAAGCTGCAAATCAAAGGCGTACGACAGTGAGCTTTGAACCTGGTGATTGGGTTTGGGTTCACATGCTAAATGAGAGGTTTCCAGCTGCCCGAAGAACAAAGTTACATCCCCGAGGCGATGGGCCCTTTCAAGTTATTGCTAAGATGGGGGATAACGCTTACAAGCTTGACTTACCAGGTGAGTATAGTGTTAGTACATCTTTTAATGTTGCTGACTTGTCTCCGTTTAATTTTGACCAGGATCTTAATTCGAGGTCGAATCCTTTCCAACCGGGAGGGAATGATGAGCCATCCCCAACCCATCGACAAGTCCAAGTAGAGAGGATCTACAAGTTGAGACAGAGGACTCGAGAAAGGAAGCAGAGCCTGTTCGTGTGCTACATCGAGGTCCAGCTATGCTTCAGGACCCAAGCCCATACCAGAGATATCCATTTGTAGATATCATTGGGCTAATGACACGCAAAAGGACAAGGAAACTCAAGGCCGACCTTGAGAACCTAATTCCCAGATGGCATCCGAAGCACAAACCCCTGAAGATAAAGCCCAGAATAGTCAGAAGGGTAAAATGGTCTACTCACCATTTCTGAAAAGGGGTCTAAATTGAAGAATCATGAAGAAATGAAGAGTTTGTAAAATTTGAGTTTCAGAAATGATTCCGGAAGCTTCCAGAAGCTTCCTACACTTTTCACAAACACTCTATTGAGTTTTGGGGCGAATCCCCTTGCAATCCACCTTCATAAATTCGGCCAGCCCAGAAAAAGAGAAGGAGAGGAAATTCCAAAATTGGGAAGCCCAATTGAGAAGCCCAATCCGAAATTGTGAAGGGTTTTAATTAAGGAGTTACTTTGAGTTTACAACTTAAGTTAATTCTAGTAGTAGTTTTCAATGAGAGTTCCTACTTAAAATCTTGTTGTATTTCAATTTTACTTCTTATTCTTCTTATTTTTAAGATAATTTTCGGCTGAAATTATCCAATAATTCACCCGAATTTTATCTCTTAACAAACCTAGTTCCTTTAGGTTTGTTTCTTTTCAAGAGATCAATCTCTCGATTGATTTCTACTTCTTAGTTTTGATTCATTTCTACTTGTTATTTAGTATAGAATTTCGGCTAGGTTCACCCTTGTGAAATCCGAATCATTATCATCAACTAAACCTAGTTCTTTTAGGTTTCAGTTTGTAAGGAATCAATCTCTTGATTGAGTTCCAATTTTAATTGCTTTTGTACTGAAGAATTCGGCTGCCTATAACTATAAATAGGGGTCCTCTTCTTCATTTTTCAACACACAATTTTGATTCAAGTA
Source organism: Leptodermis oblonga (assembly GCA_016801395.1). Classification (NCBI taxonomy): domain Eukaryota; kingdom Viridiplantae; phylum Streptophyta; class Magnoliopsida; order Gentianales; family Rubiaceae; genus Leptodermis; species Leptodermis oblonga. The sequence continues at coordinate 19,263,922 of CM028756.1, read as the reverse complement.
ATAGAATAGTATAGTTTTATACTTCTTGAATCATTCTCTTATTTTGAGCTTTCGTAGTTTGCATTCTTTGTGAATTACTATAAGTTTAGAAACTATAGCTTTTTAGGTAATTTCTCTGCCTAGAATGCATGCTTTTGTTTCGACTCTTTTGTTTTTAAACTTGGCTCGATCTGCGTGTTTAAAATTAGCTTAGGTTAATTTTAGTAGACTGCCGAATCCGAGGTAGGGATTCTAGAGGTTAAGAGCTGCGTCTCACAATTTCCAGACTTTCCTTGGCAAGCATTCCGCATCGTGAGCTCCGGTCCACATCAATTAGTATCAGAGCCAAGGCTGGTTGCGTGACAAGAAGAGGCTGAAGTAACTCGGCCAAATCATCAGGTGTTTTCTAATCCTTGTTAGTCTTGAATTCTTCTTGAAATTCTCGGAATTAGAGAGCTCCTTCTTAAGAAATTTTTTTTTAAGAAAATTAAATTTCGGTTCTACCCTACCGTTTTTATACATCAAAACCGAAATTTTTTTTGGAAAAGAAAAGGAAATATCGAGAATTTTTTAGTTTTGCGGTTGAAGTTCAATAGCTCACTTTGTTTATGCAATTTGTGGATTCTGTGTGCTACATTCTTACCCCTTGCTTCTAAAATCGGTGGTTAGCACAAAAAAAAAAAAAGAGTAAAAATCACTTTTTTTTTTCGGGGTACTCAAAATTTTGGAATTTCACATTTCTGCAGGGGGGTTACTATTTTCGCAACTTTGGGGTAAAATTTTCTAGAAGCTCTTAATTAGTGGGAATTGGTTTCTTGATTACCTATTGGGTAGGTGATCACATCTAGGGTAGTAATATTCCTGATTCGTTCAAATCTGCTCATTATTTCTTGCTTCTTTCACTTGAATTGCCTTGTTTTCTCCGTAAACTGAATACTTTTTGTGCCACCTTATATGCCTACTGATGCGGGCGTCCAGAGTCAACACGCAACAAGTCAAACTACAAGTGATTCCGGAGAAGCTGAGGAGGAGGTTCGAGTTCTACATCGAGGCCCGACAATGCTTCAGGATCGAAGCCCATACCAGAGGGATCCACTTGTAGACATCACTGGGCCATGACCAGAAGCAGAGCGAAGAAGGTTCGAGACGCACTCAACAACCTTGTTCAAGCTTGCCATCAGGATGCTCAGCTGATTGTAGAAGCCCACGCCTTGGAGCAAAATGGAGGAAGTGTGCGATTTGCAACTCTTCTAAATATCTTTGAAGAAGAGGCGCAAATCATCAAGTACTCATGAAGAAGAAGGCTGTTTCTTGAAGTCTTGAAGATGCCGGGAGGTTCTTGGACTTAAAAGAAACAAATTAATAAAGTTCCTTACAATTTGGGCCGACCCAAAACTCATGGACCAGCCCACAAGTTTCGGCCCGCCCAAAAGGAAGCAAGGAGAAGCCGCACAAGCAAGCCCAACGGCTAGTCACTCCAACGGCTAGTCCAAACGGCTAGTTGCCAAAATTAGGGATCTTTTCTTTTTACTTAATTAAGTTGTTTTATTCTTTTAAGTAAATTTCCAAAAAGGGTTTCCTTATTCTTTTTGGAAGTAGGAATTTTATTCTTTTCCTGATTTTTAGTTTACAAAATTCGGCTACCTCATGTTTAAGGTAAAACCGAATTCTACTTACCTTTTCTTACCATTCCTACTTCTTTCCGGGTTTGGTAATTGTACAAGAAATTAACCTCTTGGTTAATTTCCAATTCTACTTCTTTTCTTCTTCTAATTCTTGTATTATTTTTGGCTGCCCTACATCTATATAAAGGGACCGAAATCATCAATAATACTTAGTGTATTTCAGATCATAAACTTAGTGTTTGAAGTACCTCCTTTTATTGCTTTATGTATTTGCATGTCGTAATTTACATACTTGCATGAAACTTAGCTAATTAGGTTCTTGCTCTGTCTAGTTATTCGCATGTTTCACACCTCTTTCTTGCACTTGGTTTGAATTTATAAACAAGTTGGTCAGGATAGTTTTTCCTTTGTTTTATCAAATCCGAACGTGAGTTGAAGGTTTTGTAAGGGCTTGTCACTTAATCACAAGGTCCTTGGCAACATTATCCACATGTGTACAACCGTCCACATCAATTGGTATCAGAGCTAAGGAGTGGTTTCGTGACCGGAGGAGATCAACCGATCAAATCCTTTTCCAGGTGTTTTCTTTTCCTTGTTAATCTTGATTATTCTTGAAATTCTTGGAATTGAACTCATCTTTTTGAGGGAAATTTTTTTTTCTTCAAGCTTTTGAATTTTCGGATTTTGGTACTGTTTTTCCTATTTTTAAACCAAAAATTCTTCAAGAAAAATCACAAACCCTTGCTGCAATTTCAGAAATAAAATTCGGACTCTAGAAAGAAGTTACGGTTTCGGCTTTAGCGACACTAGGGTTTCGGATTCAATTTACTTTTTCCGTCGCTAAACTTGCGACACTAGGGTTTTGCTGATTTAATTGATGGGCCTTTTTGCGACACTTTGCTACCCCTTTTTGGTGCTGATTTTGTCGAAAAATTGTGAGTTTTGCGGTTGATGTTAAGCAGCTCACTTGTTGCGCATTGTAAAATTGCATGCTCTAGTTTTGGATACTTTCTTTTGAATTCTTGAAAATTTAGTGAATTCTTGATTTTGTATCCTTGTGCTGCTAAGATTAACTCTGGGATTAGGTTAGTAAATCAAAAATTGTTTTTACTGGCCCTAGGGTTTTTCGTAATTAAAAATCGCATATTGCTAAAAGTGGTACTGTTTTCGGCCACTAGGGGGTGCTAATTTCACAATTAGTGTACTGTTTTGCATATTAGAAGAATTGATAATTTGTGGGGATTGGTTTCTTGATTACCTATTGGGTGGGTGATCGCTTCTTTGGGTAGTTTAGTACTTTCCTGAAGTTGTTTCAACTCTGCTTATTTTTCTTTGCTTCTATTCAATTTTGAATTGCCCTGCTTTCAATTGCCTAGATATCTTTTTGTGCTACCTGGACATTTACTCTTTAATTATAGTTTGGATTTTGTCATCGTGCACACTCATCTTTTCTGAAATTTAAGGGCTTAACCCCGAAATTTCCTATTGTGTACTTCATATCTGAACTATATTACAAAATATCATTTTACGAAAAGATTTTTCAAAACAGAACCAAGTGTTGGTTTTTGCGAAAATTTTGCTTCTTTCTTAAGTGTCATTGCTTTTGTGTGATATGCTGCGTGCCTTATACATTTATCAATACCGGGAGGTTTGAGTGGAAAAAGGCTTGAGTGCATATCTTATACAGGGCGCCACCTTAGAGTGAAACACAGGGTTGTGTGTAGCTATTAGGTGGGAAACACTTGGGGGAATAAGGGGGTAAGGTTATTTCTCACTTTTCCTTATTCTTAGCAGACAGGTTTTCGCTTTCTTATCCAATGTCAGGTGGAGGTGCTCCTAACCCTTTGGGAAACGAGCAAATCCTGGCTGCGATTGCGCAACCCTCCGCGCGATTCGCTACACTCACGGAGGAAGTCGCCGAACTTAGGACTGAACGGGAACAGAGGCGCACAGACTCAGACGACGATGTTGTCGCTCCAGGCACCAACGCCGCAGATCAACCTTTCGCAGGCCTCAGTCAGTGCAAGACAACCGTTCCGCCCTTTGCCGGAGGCACGAATCCAGAGGACTATCTAGACTGGGAGATGAAGATGGAGCGCATTTTTGAACTTCATGCGATCCCGGAACACAAGAAAGTCCAACTTGCAGTGGTCCATTTCACCGACTATGCCCTAATCTGGTGGAATCAACAGCAGGACCAGCGCAGGAATACGCGACCAATGCGTGCCCGCGCCCCGCCTCTCTCTTGGTTTGATTTGACTACTTTAATGCATAGGACTTTTGTACCTGATTACTATTTTAGAGAATTGTATAGAAAATTACATACTCTTGTACAAGGTTCTATGTCTGTAGATGAGTAGTATAGAAAATTAGAGATGGCAAAACTTAGGGCTAATGTGCAGGAAGATAAGCCCGCATCTATGGCTCGTTTTCTTAGTGGTTTAAATAGGGGTATTGCTTTAGCTGTGGAATTGCAGAATGCGACAACGCTGACAGACATGCTGCACAAAGCTCGGGTTATGGAGGAGTATCTGAAGTCCGTTCCACCAGTCCGGACACCTACCAGATCCCCACCAGCTTGGCGCAAGAATCCGACCTACTTGCCACCAGCAAGGAGGCCTATCATGTCTGAACGTAAGGCCATAGTCCCTGTTGCCGCCACATCTTCTTCTTCAACGCCAAGCAAGATGCCATCAACTCCCAGACAGTCCATCGGCAACGTGATTTGCCACAAGTGTTCTGGCCGTGGCCACTACATGCGTGACTGTCCCAACATCCGAAAGGTATTATTGGGACAAGATGGTGAGTACATTTCAGAGGAGGAAGAAGAAGAACCACACGTTGACCCTACACAGGAGTTGACTGACAGCACTCCATCTGCACCAGTGGAGCAATTCGAGTTCCTTGAAGAAGATCCATCTCAGAACTTGGTTACTCGCACTCTGACTACAGCTACTGTCCCGGACACGTCCCAGCGGACAAACATCTTCCATGCCCGAACAAAGGTAAATGGAAAGTTATGTGTTCTGATTATTGATGGAGGGAGTTGTACTAACGTTGCTGGTGATTATATGGTGGACAAGCTGCGCTTCCCTGTCATCAATCATCCACGTCCTTATCGGCTTCAATGGCTCGACAGCTCAGACGGCTACAGAGTCACCAAGCAGGTAAGCGTACCATACGCTATCAGTAAGTTCGAATCCACTGTTTTATGTGATGTTCTGCCAATGGAGGCTTGTCACATTCTACTCGGACGACCATGGCTCTTTGACCTGAAGGCAACACATGATGGGGTCGCCAACACTTACTCGGTCTGCCTGGAGGGCAAGATCCACACATTCCTACCCATGCCACTGGTTGAAGTGCGATCAGAAGCTGTTCGCATAAAGGAGTCAATCGCCAACTGGGAAGCTGAAAGGCGCCAAGCGAAGGGTAAGGGGAAAGAATTTGTAAAGGGTAGTCAGGCGAACTCTGATAAGCCTGATCAGGACAAAGTTAGGAGTAGTTGTTTTGCAACGAGAGGAGAAATAGGTCAAGTGTTAGACAGCAATAATGATGTATTTGTTTTAGTCTGTAAAGATAACTGTGCTAACCCTGACGATATCCCTCGGGATATCCCTACAGAAGTCAATTCTTTGTTGCAGGAATTCGCTGATGTATTTCCAGACGAGTTGCCGCAGGGTCTGCCGCAACTTCGAGGAATTGAACATAAGATTGACTTCATCCCTGGCGCGCCTATACCTAATCGCCCTGCGTACAAAGCAAATCCGGAGGAAACGAAGGAGATGCAGGCGCAAATCGAGAAGCTATTGGCGCATGGTCAGGTAAGGGAATCTCTAAGTCCTTGTGCTGTACCTGTTATTCTAGTCCCTAAGAAAGAAGGTACATGGAGAATGTGTATGGATTGTAGAGCTATAAATAAGATTACAATCAAGTATAGGCATCCTATCCCTAGGCTTGATGACATGTTAGAAGATTTGCATGGTTCTACTATTTATACAAAAATAGATCTAACACAGGGCTATCATCAAATTCGCATGAGGGAGGGGGACGAATGAAAGACTGCTTTTAAAACTAAATTTGGTTTATATGAGTGGTTAGTCATGCCCTTTGGTCTCACAAATGCACCTAGTACTTTCATGAGGTTAATGAATCATGTGCTTAGAAAGTTTATAGGTAAATTTGTTGTTGTGTATTTTGATGATATCTTGATCTATTCCAGAGATTATAATTCGCATATTGAACATCTTCGTTTGGTTTTAATTGAATTGCGTGCTAATGAATTATATGCCAAGATGCAAAAGTGCACCTTTTGTGTTTCGGAGGTTGTTTTTCTTGGTTTTGTAGTCTCTGCAGATGGTGTCAAAGTTGATGATGCCAAGGTGAAGGCCATTAGGGATTGGCCGCAGCCAACTTCGGCCGCCCAGGTTCGGTTATTCCATGGATTGGCTGGATTCTACAGGCGGTTTGTGAAAGATTTTTCCACTAAAGCTGCGCCTCTCAATGATCTCTGCAAGAAGAACACGCCATTTGTGTGGGGGCCAGCTCAGGAAAAAGCTTTTACTGTTTTAAAGCCTGATCTCACTCATGCACCTGTTTTAGCATTACCTGATTTTGATAAAGTGTTTGAACTAATGTGTGATGCATCAGGTGTTGGAATTGGCGCTGTTCTTATGCAGGAAAGAAAGCCTATCGCCTTTTTCAGTGAGAAGCTTAAAAGGGCTGCCTTAAATTATCCTACATATGATAAGGAGCTCTATGCTGTTGTCCGTGCTTTTGAAACGTGGTCACATTATTTGATGTCTAAAGAATTTGTTGTTCATAGTGATCATGAGTCTCTTAAGCACTTAAAAGGATAAAATAAGTTAAATAGACGTCATGCAAAATGGGTTAACTTTATTGAATCTTTTCCTTATATCATTAAGTATAAGAAAGGTAAGGATAATTTAGTTGCTGACGCTCTATCTCGCAGGTATGAAATTCTGACAATTCTTGATCATACTTTGTTAGGTTTCGCATACCTCAAGGATTTATATGCTTTTGATGTTGATTTTGCTGATTTGTATAAAGTTTGTGAATCTGGTGCATTCCAAAAGTACTTTAGACAGGATGGTTTTCTGTTTAGGGAAAATAGGTTATGCATCCCTCGTAGTTCCACTAGGGAATTACTGGTTCGTGAAGCTCATAGTGGGGGGCTTATGGGTCATTTTGGTGTGCATAAAACACTTGAACTATTGCATGAACACTTTTACTGGCCGCATATGCACAAGGATGTACAGAATGTTTGCTCTCGATGCATTAATTGTTTGCAAGCTAAATCTACTTCTAAGCCCCATGGACTTTACACGCCTTTACCTGTACCTTCTGTACCTTGGACTGACATTTCTATGGATTTTATTCTAGGGCTTCCGAGGACACAGAAAGGTAATGATTCTTTATTTGTCGTTGTTGATCGGTTTTCTAAAATGGCGCATTTTATTCCTTGCAGGAAATCAGATGATGCCAGACATGTAGCTGAGTTATTCTTTCAAGGTATTGTTCGGCTACATGGAATTTCGAGAACCATAGTCTCAGATCGCGACGTCAAATTCTTGAGTTATTTTTGGAAGACTTTGTGGTCCCGCCTCGGCACAAAACTGTTGTTTTCGACTACAAGTCATCCACAGACGGATGGTCAGACTGAAGTCACCAACCGAACCGTTGGCAACCTACTCAGGGCGTTGATTCAAAAGAACCTCAAGCGTTGGGAAGACATCTTTCCGGTTGCAGAGTTTGCATACAACCGAACCAAGCACTCCTCAACAGTGTTCTGTCCATTTGAAGTTGCCTACGGCTTTACTCCTTTGACGGTGATAGATCTCATTCCTTTGCCGATAAAGGAACAAGTTAATCCAGATGGTGTAAAGAAAGCAGAAACCGAGCAGCGCATTCATGCAAGAGTCCGCGCTAATCTGGAGAAAACTTATGCCAAAGCCGCCGCCAATGCAAACCAACGGCGAAAGGCTGTGAACTTCGAACCAGGAGACTGGGTTTGGGTTCACATAAGGAAGGAACGATTCCCTGCAGCAAGAAGGACCAAACTTCATCCAAGGGGCGATGGACCTTTTCAGATCGTTTCCAAGATTGGACCTAACGCCTACAAGCTCGACTTACCAGGTGAGTATGGTGTTAGTTCTTCCTTTAATGTTGCTGACTTGTCTCCTTTTATTGATGAACAGGTTGCTGATTTGAGGACAAATCCTTTTCAACCGGGAGGGGATGATGCCGGCATCCAGAGTCAACACGCAACAAGTCAAACTACAAGTGATTTCGGAGACGCTGAGGAGGAGGTTCGAGTTCTACATCGAGGCCTGACAATGCTTCAGGATCCAAGCCCATACCAGAGGGATCCACTTGTAGACATCACTGGGCCCATGACCAGAAGCAGAGCGAAGAAGGTTCGAGACGCACTCAACAACCTTGTTCAAGCTTGCCATCAGGATGCTCAGCTGATTGTAGAAGCCCACGCCTTGGAGCAAAATGGAGGAAATGTGCGATTTGCAACTCTTCTAAATATCTTTGAAGAAGAGGCGCAAATCATCAAGTACTCATGAAGAAGAAGGCTATTTCTTGAAGTCTTGAAGATGCCGGGAGGTTCTTGGACTTAAAAAGAAACAAATTAATAAAGTTCCCTACAATTTGGGCCGACCCAAAACTCATGGACCAGCCCACAAGTTTCGGCCAGCCTAAAAGGAAGCAAGGAGAAGCCGCACAAGCAAGCCCAACGGCTAGCCACTCCAACGGCTAGTCCAAACGACTAGTTGCCAAAATTAGGGATCTTTTCTTTTTACTTAATTAAGTTGTTTTATTCTTTTCAGTTAATTTCCAAAAAGGGTTTCCTTATTCTTTTTGGAAGTAGGAATTTTATTCTTTTCTTGATTTTTAGTTTACAAAATTCGGCTACCTCATGTTTAAGGTAAAACCGAATTCTACTTACCTTTTCTTACCATTCCTACTTCTTTCCGAGTTTGGTAATTGTACAAGAAATTAACCTCTTGGTTAATTTCCAATTCTACTTCTTTTCTTCTTCTAATTCTTGTATTATTTTCGGCTGTCCTACATCTATATAAAGGGACCGAAATCATCAATAATACTTAGTGTATTTCATATCATAAACTTAGTGTTTGAAATACCTCCTTTTATTGCTTTATGTATTTGCATGTCGTAATTTACATACTTGCATGAAACTTAGCTAATTAGGTTCTTGCTCTGCCTAGTTATTCGCATGTTTCACACCTCTTTCTTGCACTTGGTTCGAATTTAGAAACAAGTTGGTCAGGATAGTTTTTCCTTTGTTTTATCAAATCCGAACGTGAGTTGAAGGTTTTGTAAGGGCTTATCACTTAATCAGAAGGTCCTTGGCAACATTATCCGCATGTGTACAACCGTCCACATCACCTACTCTGCACTATAACTTGAATTTTGTCATCGTGCGCATTACATTAATTTCTTGAACTTTGAGGGTTTATCCCCGAAAGTTCCTTTGTGTGCATATCTTATTCAAGTTATACTACAAAATTTCTTTTCAAACGGTTTTTACAAAACAAAATAGAACCAAGTTTTGTTTTCAAAAATTTCTTTTGCTACATTTCTATATAGTTTCGTGCTTGTGTGATTTACTTATTGCTTATTACCTTTGCTCAATATCTGAGAACTTTGAGTAGTATACAGGATTGAGATAAAAGGCTGAGTGATACAGCATACAAGGGCCGCCAATCCTACGAGTGAAACACTGGTTTGTGTGTAGCTTATTAGGAGGGCATTACTTGGGGGACAAGGGAGTAAGGTTACTCTACTCACTTTTATTTGTTCTTAGCAGGGAATTTTCTGTTACTTATAATGTCAGGAGGTAGTTCCGGATCCGTCGGAAACGAGCAACTTCTGGCTGCAATTGCGAAACTATCAGCGCAATTCGGAGACCTCAGTGGCGAGGTCGCAGATATTAAGGCTGCCCAAGACGCCAGGCGCTCCTCCCTCACCCCAATGTCGGCACCAACGACAAGCCTTACGATGGTCTAAGTCAGTTAAAAACCACAGTGCCATCCTTTGCAGGCGGCACCAATCCTGAAGAATACTTAGACTGGGAGATTAAGATAGAGAGAATTTTTGAGCTCCACTCGATTCCCGAGCACAAGAAGGCTCCACTCGCGGTGGTAAATTTCACCGAATATGCACTTGTTTGGTGGAATCAAGAGTTAGACCAAAGGCGCAACACACGGCCTATGAGAGCTCGAGTTCCACCTCTATCATGGTTTGATCTGACTACAGCAATGCGTAAGACTTTTGTTCATGTGTATTATTTTAGAGAATTGTATAAGAAATTACATACACTTGTACAAGGCTCTTTGACTATAGATGAATATTACAAGAAGTTAGAGATGGCCAAGATCAAGGCCAATGTCTATGAGGATGATGCCACTACAAGAAAAGTGACCTTTTGCGACATTTGTACATGCGACATTACGTTTAAGTGTCATGAATATACCACACTTGCGCATTTGTGACGTATATTTGCGACATAATTGAGTCATTTAAGTATTGTGTCACTAGTTTGTGACATAGATGCAACATTTAATTTTTTGCCTTTAAATTGCAACAATTTGTTTGTGACACTTTAGTAAAATGCCATAATTAAACAACACAACTATAATTGTGCTGCAAAATTGCGGCATAATTGCGTCATATTGTCAGCCTGTCACAAATTATCATCAAAATTTGCATCATGTTAATTTAATGACTTAAATTTGCGAAAAAAGATCTACGACACTATATTTATGATGTATATTTGCGACTTAATTGCAACATTTAATTATTGTGTCACGAGTTAGTGACATAGACGCGACCCTTAATTTTTTTGCCTTTAAATTGCGACAATTTATTTGCAACACTTCAATAAAATGCCAAAAGTAAACGACAAAATTATAATTGTACTGCAAAATTGCTTCATATTGCCAGCTTTTCACAAATAAGCGGCATATTTTATGTCATGTTAATTTAATGACTTAAATTTGCGGCAAAAGTTTTTGATGAGGACATCAAAGGCGAAAACAACACACATTATGAGTCAGAATCCACGAAACAAAGAGGAAGGCCAAAAAGAAGCTCATGCCTTGGAGAAAAATGGAAGAAATGTTCAAATTGCAACTCTTCTAACAATCATTGAAGAAGAGGCACAATTCAACACTTCACATTAAAGAAGAAGGCTGTTTCTTGAAGTCTTGAAGATACCAGAAGGTTCTTGGGCTTTAAAGAAACAATTTATGAAATTCCCTACACATTGGGCCGACCCAAACTCATGGAGTCCACTCCACAAATTCGGCCAGCCCAAGGAAGCCAAGGAAGCCCACACGGCCAAGTGAAGAAGCTAGGGTTACAAATTAAGTCCTTAGGGTTCTTTTAAGTAACTAGGGTTACAAGTTAAGGGTAGGGTTCCTTTAAGTCGCTAGGGTTAAAAGTTAAGTGTTAGGGTTCTTTTTTTTACTCTTTTAGTTAGTTTCCAAAAAGGGTTCCTTCTTGTTCTCTTTTTGGGAGTAGGAATTTTATTCTTTTCCTTATTGTTTAGTACAATTTCGGCTGCCCCACAATAAGGTAGAACCGAAATTGCCTTTTCCTTTTTCTTTCCATTCCTACTTCTTTTCGGGTTTGGTAAAGGAAATTAACCTCTTGGTTAATTTCCAATTCTAACTCTTTTCCTTATTATTTTCTTTCTTTTTTCGGCTGATCCTTCCCTATAAATAGGGCAGCCATGCATAATAATATTCAGCGTATTTCAGATCATAAACTTAGTGTTTGAAGTACCCTCCTTTTATTGCTTTATGTATTTGCATGTCGTAGTTTACATAATTGCATGAACTTAGCTAATTAGGTTATTTGCTCTACCTAATTACTCGCATGTTCAAAACTCTTTTCTTACACTTGGTTCGAATCTAAAACAAAAACAACTAGATTAGGTCTTTTTGTTTATCTGATTTCGAAAGTAAGTTAGAGTGTTATACGAGCTCGCCGCTTAATCACAAGGTCCTTGGCAACATTATTCGCATGTGTACAACCGTCCACATCAGTTTTATAGCACTATCATAAAGTTTCATAAATTAGCATAAAAAAATTTAATTGTGACGCAAAATTTTCTCACATTACAAATGCGATACATTTTTTGTACAATTTTATTTAATATTATTATTATTATTATTGCAATATTTCAGTGACATGCCTTAAATTAACAGCAAAATATGCACTATTTAAATTTCTTCCCACATATTTGTAACTTTCTTGTGCATGATTGCAATAATATGTTGTAGGGAGATTAATAAATCTAGAGCAACTCTCTATTGTTAGGCAATCCTGATTAATGTTAACTTTCAAAAATCATTTGGTTAATGAAGCACTCATAGTTTCAGAAGTAACCCTTGCTTTAGCTTGTAATAGTGAGAAAAGAATGATATAACTATTAATATTAATAAGGTTACATATTATTTTTCATTTCAGTAAAAAAAATTATGAAATTTGTACATGAATTAAGTAAGAAAGTTCTTGAACGAATTGTTTTTGTGCAATACTAGTGGTGGCCTCGGGAATGTTTAGATTTCTATCAAGTATATATGTCAAATAACATATATAATCATTTAAAGTAGTTTTAAATGTATTATAATTTTTAAATTTGACAACTTTAGACCTAGTAGGAGGTATATTTAAGGTCCATTTGATCTATACTTCTCAAATTGTTTTTCAACTATGACATCAAGAAAAATATTAACTATAATGGAGTTTTTTTTCATAACAATTAATGCCAATATTTTTCGCTTAAAAAATGCACTAATCATAAGCAAAAGCAAAACCAAACAAAAATATTATTTTAAATTTTTGGTTCCTAATTTTCAATTCAATCAATTTAAAATTGCTAAAATAATAACATATTAGTCAAAGAAAATTTCTAAATAGATAACAATTTATTTCAATTTAAGGCTATTGTTGTCGATGACTCAACCTGTGTTCTAATTCTACTTCCCTTCGCATAATAGCCTATTTATCAAAATCGTTGATACTAGTAAAAAATATAGTACTAACACCTAAAACCATAAATCACTTATTAGCTAAGGGTAAACAACCATAAATCACCCAAATACACAAGACCAAGTGGCAACAAAATCACATGGTAAAAATATCTATAAAACAATCATTTCCTTAGATAAATCAAAACTCAGTAACCAATTAAATATAGAACTCAGGAACTGTGATGAACAAATAAAACACAAAGAAAAATGAATTTTAGGGCAGATGGGTTTGTTGACTGCAACGACTATGACACCATTGGCACGTTTGGTGACCATCCAAACACGACCAGCGCTGCTCTAATCCAACTTCCTTGTAATTGGTATTGTTGACCTTAATGTCAACGACCCCACCTAGTATTTGGTCTTGCATATTCTGTAATTCAGCTCTAGGAGACTCAATGGAAGACACCTAGAACAAACAAAAATAGATCGACTTAATTAACCCAAAACCCTAATACGGTTAGGCAACATAAGATTAAAGAAAATTATAAATTTAAAAAAAAAGGAAAAAAAAAATTCAATCTCACTTGAATATTATCCGCAGAGATCAGCATCACAAGCGGCCTTGCATATTTGTGGAATTAAATCTACAATTTTTCCAGTGATGGCAGTAAAATTTAATGTTGATAGTGTGTACCTCTTACCTTATATGGAAGTAGTTGCAAATATGAAAGCTAAGGAATTAGCATTGATCCGTCATTAATATTCTTGAAAATTTAAGTGGCAAGTCATTGCCCTCATGTGGAAACAAAAATACACCACAGTCACATGCTTTATTTTAGAAAACTGTTTAAACAGCTCATACAATCACAGGTATATCAATATCAAATCAATGAAACAAATTTAATCATAGTAAAATCATTTAAGCAGGGCATACAATCAATGAGAAAAAGAAATGAACTCCAATAAGATAAACCCTCACAATTTCAATAATAAAAATTTAATCAATCAGAATATGGGATGACAATTGGACTCCAAATAGTGGGGGCCACTTAACTTCCATCAGGAAACCAAATAACTGTCAGCTGAAATGGGTCAATGAATTAATATATCATTAGAGGGATGTTGGAAACAAAGCTTGGTAGAGAAATTTTTCTCTCCCATGGAAGTGCAACAAATCAATTGCATACCTCTTACCTTATGTGAAGCTCAAGGCAAAGAGCTAGCATTTCTATTCTCCCCTCCCACGACAGTTAAAATACAGCGGCTGTGTTCTGAATTTCCTAAAACCTCGCAGCTACTGTAAAGACACTTATCAAAAAGTACCTCAAGCAAAGGCAGAAGTGTGAGCCACTCAATAGATGAGTTTTCTTTCATTTATACATCATTATTTGGATAATGTAACCTAGATACATTGCGCTTAAGCATTTGAAATTAGTATACCTGCCTTAATAGTTACTGAGCTATATAAACACCCCAATAAGTCAGTATAGTTGATAACAAAGTAAATGATACATGAACTACTGCCAACAAGATGATTAGAGTTACATAGTTTCACAACAGGCAACGTGTAAACCAATTGATCCACACCAAGAATTCAGGGCTCGTATGATTGTTACTCAATTGTAATGAAGCTAGTAAATTGGGTATAAATCTCATGTTTTCCAGTAGATTTGTTGCTGGTTTAACCATTTGCATCCACTCTAGAGTTCATAGGTTAATTAAATGAGGAAATGACAGAGAACTTATATTAAAGGTTTCTAAATTACAGAATTTAACTATTAACTTGATGAGAATCGTAGCAGAGAACAAAACATGAAATAAAGAACTGAACTGCATAGTACTATGGTAACATGCAAAATAGAAGCAATTTTCCTTCTTCAAATTGCCTAATAGGGGATCCAGATAATCAGTAAAGACCATAGAATAAAGAAAAACTCAGGATAACTTATAGGCAATCGAGATCGCCTAAGTGCAATGGCCCTCATCAGTATTGCCCACCGACTGAAGCCAGCAGCTTTTGGTTCTCCAATTGTGTTTTTCATGTTTGTCTTTTTTTCCAACATTAGGCAATACTAGCCAATACTTGGGTCCAGAAAACATTTTTGACCGGTTGATATGATGGATTCATTATTTATTAAACTCATCTGGAAGCCAAGCATTCTTAGATATGTGTTCGAGTGATTCCTAAGCATCCACTAAGAATATACAAGAAAGTAGGCAATGCAGCTCTGCTAATATAAATGAAATAAAATCAACTATAAAAACACTTATCAAACAGTAGCTCATAAAACTAACTTCTAACCATGATGTTATTGCCACTTCAAAGCCTGATCAACTAGAAGGTTTCAGTTGTGAAAGCGAACTAAAACTTTGACAGCAAAAGCTGAAAACCCAAGAGAAAACTTTGAGGCAATTGTTGAACATAAATGATTAAAAACAGAGCATAACGTGAAAACAATATTCTCTTGGAATCTATTGAATATTTAGAGAGTAAATCAATGTAATAGCTAGCATTTCTGTTCATAGTTATCATCTTCTGAATTTCCTTAAACATCGATTACCAAAAACAGTAGGAAACCATGTAAAATAATCCCTAAAATCATGTACAAGATTATCTCAAGTAAATTTCGAAATACCCAAGTAGACCAACTTGAAAATTTCAACAAACACAACCAATTAGGGCTTATAAATCTTAACCATCATCATGCATCAATCACTATTTATATTCTTTTTGCCATGTGATGCCAGTAGAAAGGGAAAAGGGCCTTCTATCAACAGATAAAGGTGTATGTGTTCCCTTGACTAACGGACTACATTCTTAAGAAAGAAGGTTCAACCTGCTCATCATTTTCCACTATAACCTTTAAAGTGGTTCCCTCTATCTTGCAGATAGAAATCACATTCTTTGTTTCACATCAAATCCACAAGTGCCCATTATGTGCCTTTTATTTCAGACAAAACTTAATCGTTTCTTTACCTTTAAGAGCAATATACTGATATAAAGAGAACTTATAAAGCATATGTTTCATATAGATGATTGCAGAATATACTTATATATACTGATGTCTCTAAGTCTTCAAAATAAGTGAAACATGAAAAACGCAATTGGAGAACCACAAGCTGTTGGAAAACTAGACAAACATGAAAAACGCAATTGGAGAACCAAAAGCTGCTGGTTTTTCCATTCATTCAGTATTGTTCCTTACTAATGCCCTTCCATATTGTTTTTCCACGAGGTTATATGTTCACGGGTGATTCATGACCACCCATTCTTAACCACTTTTTCTATGAACTGGTTTCCTTTAATTGGTTTACTCTGTACACAGTTACTCTCCTACTAACGATGTACTAAAAGTTCTAAGGACTCTTAAAACCAAGTTTAGTGGAGGAAGGCCCACTTTCCACTCCATCAATTGATACCTTCTCTCATGCTCATTCGCTTCTCACTAACAACTATTTGAAGCTCTTCTAATTTTTTGCAACAAAAAAAGATTGGTCAGGAGACATGTTGTAACAAGATAGCAAAGGCAGAGTGCCTAAGTAACACAACCTTCCAGCTAATGTGCTTCAAGGTTTTTCACACACCAGATTGGAATTTGTTTAGCT
The DNA here is from genome assembly GCA_016801395.1 of Leptodermis oblonga. Lineage (NCBI taxonomy): Eukaryota > Viridiplantae > Streptophyta > Magnoliopsida > Gentianales > Rubiaceae > Leptodermis > Leptodermis oblonga. The sequence continues at coordinate 19,247,679 of CM028756.1, read as the reverse complement.
TCACATATTGCACCTATAGGATCCAGATAAACAAGAAGCATACTACCTATTTAACAACCCAAAATAGCAACTACTCCTCACACAAGCTCTACTGAATATACTTTTTAATGTCTCTAATTAAACCAGGCCACCACAATCAATTTTTCTCAAAACAATCTTTCCAAATCAAAAAGCATAAGCTGGTGGTCACATTTCAGTTATCAGCATAAAAAGTTGGACTCAATCCAATGCAGTAGACTCCTTAACTATGATCAGAGCTCACAAGGGAAACCGTATCAATAGAAATTATAATAAGCAACATAGAAAATAACTAGCATTAACAAGAGCCTCCTTTTCATCTTTGGTACATAATTCTATACAAATCAGAAGTTCTATTTAGTTTTTTGTGTGATAGCACCAACATGAACAGTACATGGTACCAACAACATATTCAGTCATGTTTCTATCTATTAATTCTGTAGCATACCTGAACATAGTTTCACAGATTTCAGTAGGAATGAAGTGCTTAAAAGGAATTGGGTTCACTTCTACAGTTGAATCCTCATAAACGGAATTAAGAAAAGCAATCCCAAAATGCTACAAGTGGTGGCTTCTTCTTGTGTTCTGCTAATTATTTCTCTCCCTCACTCCTCCCTTCCAAGAACCCAGATCAAAATTGTTATATTCTCTCTAAATGCGTCTCTGGATAGTATCTTTTTTCACTCGTATTGGGCAGTTGTGTTCCCACTTAAATACTGAATTCATCTAAAAAAAATATGATAAAAAAAATGTAAAACACATAACAGAATCTGATTGAATGGGATAGAGCAGTGGGATCGAGATTTGATTAGAAAGTTGTTACCTTTCCATTCTCTGGTTGAGCTACGATCGTGGCCAGGAGTGAGTAGCCAATGTAAATGCCAAACCCATGGGTATGTTGTCGGAGAGGGAATAGTGACCCAAAGAAGATGGTATTGCTACTTTCAGTTTGTTGGAGCTCAAACCTCGGCTCGCTACGTTGAATGCGTCCGGATTCAAGAGTGATGACAGCGGTGGCATGGACAAATGAATACATGATGAGACTGAGAGGAGGCACTTAAGCAGATTGTTAGGGTTTAGGTGAAGCTCAAGTGATATGGTGAAAAGGGGTGTTTTCATAAAAATGAGAAGAGGAATTAACCAAAACTTTCCTCAACCCGCCTCTTTTTTTGTTTTGTTTTTCCAGAATCAGATTTCCCTCCCTTTGTTTCCCCTTTTCCCGTCTTTTTGTTATTTTAATTTCCACTTACTCCTAATTATTTTTATGTTTTCATATTAATTACCTAATAATTTTTTATTCTTTCATTTCTAATAGCTATTCCTTTTTTTTTTTGGTTTAATTGAATGAGTTTGTGGTGGTATTAACTAAAATATTACTCCATATAAATAGTGTTATTTTTAAAAAAATTATGTTGATATAAGAGTTATATTTTTATTTTTTTATATATATTACTTATTCTTAGTCATATAACTATATGTAATAAATAATTAATCTGTATTTAAAAAGTTATGATGGGATTAGAGATGGTCAAAACACTTATTTTAAGTATTTTACATTATCACTAATTAAAAAATGTATATTTTTTTAATTATATTTTTGTAATGTATATTTTTTTAATTATATTTTTGTGTGACATCTGTAGTAAAATATTAAGCTAATTTAATTTTCATTATTGAAAGAAAACTATTCCATGTGAAGATTTAATTTAAATTTAAATAACGAATTGCAAAATATTATCACCAAAGTAATTTTCATTTTTCTTGATGGCAAATTTGATCCTTAAAATTGGCCTCAGGTTAGCTGGTGTTCTTATCTCGTTTTTTGTTCTACCATACATTTTACATTTTTTTTAAAGGTACATTTTACATTTTCTATCATAATTTTTTACCATTCTCAATTTATATATATATATATATTAATTTTTTCTTATTCAACTACATCTTTTCACATTTTTATGTTATGATTTTTAAATTTAAAATTATATTTTGAAATGAAGAGTTGCAAAAAGTTACGGTTATAATTATTTGTAAAAAAAAAATTGTAATTAGACTTATAGATTTCAAATGAAAAGTTTATGGTATAAACTAACACTTATACTTTTGAACGTAAAAATGATACTTTTTGTAATTAAACTTATACTTTTGAAATGAATCTCATTTATTGTATAAAGTAACACTAATACTTTTCATAACTAAATATATTTTTGGAATAAAAGTTTTATTGTTTAATGTAATGCTTATAGTTTTAGAAAATTAATACTTTTGAGAATTAAACATGTACTTTTGAAAAGAAGAGTCACGTTTAAAAAGTAAAAAATATAATTATAATGTAAAAATAATACTTTTTAAATAAAGAGTTTATTGTATAGTGTGATACTCATACTCCATAACGCATAACTAATACTTTTGATAATTTAACTTATACTTTTAAAATGAATAATATAATATAAAAGTAACACTAACACTTTTATACACGAATTAAATTGACACATTTGAATAACCACACAATTATACTTTTGAAATTAAAATTTATTGTAAAAAGTAATAGTTTGGATGTAAAAGTAATACTTTAAAAAAAACCAAACGTTAGGAATTGGAAAAGAGAAATTTATCCAAGAAGTTATAGAATATAAATGTTAGGAACTGGGAAAGAGAAATTTATTCAAGGAGTTACATAATATAAAAGTTAGGAATTGGGAAAGAGAAATTTATCCAAGGAGTTAAAGAATATAATTTCAAGTGTTACTTTGTATACTAAGTTTTTATTTTTCAATATCAAATTTCGGTATAAAAGTAGCCTTTTAAAATTTGACAAGTATCATAACTATCAATTTATATAATAACAAAAATATTTTAAACAGTAAGTATTGTTAAGTTCTTCAATTAGAGATTTTTTCCGTGTGGGTACACGTAATTTGTTTTCCAGTAATTCTAAAACATATAAATAACTAGCAACTAAGATTATTCTTAAAAAAATAACTTATTAAAATTGTAATTTATAATTTTCTAGAATATTATTATGTTTTTATTGTTTTCAAGAGTAAGTAAAACTAGTGTGATTATAATCATTATATAGGGAGTAAACAGTTTACGCTATAAAAATTTAAAAACATAACAAAGCCCTTTCCTATTACTGGCAAAGGTATAAAGTTCTACTCCAGCTAAAAGTCTCGTCCGAATTTACAATTTTTTTTCTTACATTTCCAGTTGTGAATTTGCGAGTTTATTGCATTTCGTTTGCCTTTCTCCACTCGTTTACAGGTATCCCTAACCCTCAACCGTGGCTCGCGTCGATATACTATTGACGGAGATGTTTACCAGTCCTCTATCCTTCCTCTTCTAATTCTTCAAATCCGGCATCACAGTCACTATGGTATGTTTTTCTTCTTCTTCCTCTGCCTTCTGCCGGTCGCTGACTGTTTGTGTTATTAGATTGTTGCGATTTAGTTTAGCTTCATTAGAGTTTGAGTTCTGATTTATTTGTGCAGAGATTCCGGTGAATTGATTTTAGCTTTATGTGTTAAAGCTTCTGCATCTGGTTGTACTTTTGTGACCTTTATATGAATCAGGAACATTTCTAGTTTATTTATTTATTTTTTGTTATACTTCTGGCTAGAACTGTGTCATGTTGTCTTCTTCCCTGATAACCTGAGTCAGAAATTCCCCCCCATAAACATTGAAAAGTAAATCTCTGGAAGTTTTTTCAAAATAAAAATACTAAACCTCATGCTAGGCAGAGTAAAAAAGGAGGGATAAGGGATGTGAATTGTGATATCAGTGTGAATTCACCTATAATCTTGGATATGAACTAAATACAGTGTGCACTACCCTTGTTGAGTTTTTTATTTTCTGTTTCCACTCCACAATCTGTGATCTCCAATTCTCTTGGATGTCACCGAACTTCATTTCAGGATTCAATGAGAAATTTGTTACTTATTGCTTTAGGATCAATCAGAAACGGTTTAGATCAAACTTTGGCATCTTTAAATTATTTTGTCACTTTTAGAACATTCTTTGCTAATTTGGGCAACATTTTAACTCTTTCCCTGGGGACCTTGCAGACATGACCCTCATTACATAGACCTATTAAAACTAGTATATTATTTAGAATTATCTATATTTCCAAGGACCTCTTGTCTGAATACCTCAAATCTTGTACTAGACCTCTACTGTCTATTAACCCTTTGACATCTCTCCACCCTTGGACTGTAGCAAATCCCAATGCATGTAAACAAGGTAGAGCTTTTTCCTGTGTTGCCATCTGGACCTTTGTTTTGGCTCCATATCGGTATATGGAAGCTCTCTCTGCATCTTCCACTCTGAAGGTTGTTGCCCCCCATTTTAAATCATCCATAAAGGCACCATCTGCTGTAATGATAACAAGTTGTTCTCTGCTTGTTCGTACACCTTGCTCTCCTGTCCTGGCTATGAACACTCCTGATTCTTTCTGTCACCCCCCTATTTCTGTTCTCAAATGCTGCATTCTTCTCCTTTTTTTCCTTCACAATGTATGTCGTTTCATTCGCTAGCCTCAAAATTTCAGGCAGACTAAGCTTCTTCTGATCCCACTTCATTCTATTCCTCTCCAGCCATATATTGTACTTCAATATGCATAAATATTGTATGGCCTCCTTGTCTAGTGCCTCTTTGAACTAGTTATTATCCATTCCTTGAAAGACATTGGAGTTCCTTAACTATAAACTTATGTTCTTATAGAAAGCAAGATTTACCAACTACAGTGTGAGCAACGTTTATCAGCAAACTTGTAGCTAGTAGTAGTAATCATTTTATTTGGTTTTTCTTCTTCTGTCTGGTTCTCTTTTATTGAATGGGTTGGTTGGGGTGTTTTTGAATGATACCTCTATGAAGTTATCTTATGTTTGGATGAATGTTCCTAGAAAAGCAACATATTGCAAAATGGGCAGGGAGGGTTACCCTAAGTCTTTTAACTTCTTTTATTTTATTTTCCTTTAGGATCGACAATTTTATGTTGTACACTACATATGTTTGAAGCTAATCCTCAACCATGCAAGCCATCCTCAACTACGAAATCAAAAGTTTGGTCCCCAACTAGATTCAAACTGTCACTCAAAACCTTAGTTTTGTTGTTTTGTTATATGATTCAGTTTTCTTCATAGTAACATCCACATAAGGATCAACCTTGCCCATAAGATCTGCTGGTGCCATATCTTTGGCAGATATAACAGTTCAGAAAGTTCTTATGGTCACCTCCTTTCTTCTCTTGACTTCATCTCAATTTTCAAAAATCTTTCCATTTGCACCACTTTTTAGAACCCTCTCTAGTGAAGTCATGGACTCATTCTTAGCAAGATAAAGCTTCTAAGGCTTTTTAAGTGTTAATCGTATATGTATTTTTAGAAGGAACAACTTTTTTTTTCTAGTAAAGGAAGGATGATTTAATCAGTAAAATAAAGAAACAGTTACATCAAATTAACAAGACTTATTTTACCTTGTTAACGCTGATTTCTACAATTGATCTATCGTCCTCAACTATTAGTATGATAAAAAGGCAGTTTTCGTCAACCATAGTCCTAGGAGTGCAAGATTTTGGAAGGGAAAGACACATAACACAATAGTAGTCCATCTTTGTACCTACTTTATGTGGATAGGAGTACAAATAACATCAGACATTTGTCTTTTCTACTGCTTTGACAAAAAATGATTTCAAATATCAGTCCAATAAACGGAGAATAATATCCTCCTATATCTGTAATTCCTAATTTTTTCAATTTGTAACCTCTGATGCATACTTCTCTTTAGGTGCAAAGTTGGATCAAAAGTGGGTTACGAGATTTTTTGATTTCCCACGCACCAGTACATTGGGGTATAAAGGTCCATATTGATGCCAATCAAACTATTTATGTGTGGTTCGATGCTTTATTGGGGTGAGTTATGGACCTGTTCTGTTTTTCAATATTTATTTACTATTTGTGCTTAAAAGCCTTATGCATGATGATCATTGGTGATTTTTGGTTTTCCCTCTTCAGTCATGAAATGGGTTGACTAAATTTCCCTTTGTTCTGTTATGTGATTCTGGTTTTCTTTTTTTGCTTCCCTTTTTGAAGAAATCTCTCTTCATATATTTCTTTAAGTACTGAAGGAGATGAAAAAGAAGTACTCATCCTTCCCTTTTTGAAGGGAAGGATAAGTATTGAAGGAGATTCTGGTTTTCTTTTTTTGCTTCCCTTTCTGAAGAAATCTCTCTTCATATATTTCTTTTAAGTACTGAAGGAGATGAAAAAGAAGTACTCATCCTTCCCCCATTTTTTTCTAGGGAATGACATCTCATTAAAGTAACAGCTGGTATTTAGTAGTAGAACCACTTTTGTGTTACTCGTTTGCTGTAGAACCTATAACATTCTTCACTTCTCAGTTTCTTCTAGTGCTCATTGTACTTCTACTGCATTCTTTCATTCCATGCATTTATGATAAGTAGATATATATCTGCTCTGTTGGACAATGAGGAGGAGTTTAAGTAACAAGCAGCAGTCTCAGCAGGCTAGCCAGCTTCTCTTCATTTGATTGGCAAGGTATTGTATCTTCTTCTCTCCTCTCTCTTTTTTCCCTTGCTTTTCCCTTTCTTGTTTGATTTTAAGTTTTGTATTTCATTTACAATATTTTTAGATTTATACTATTGTAAACTTTTAAACACTTAGCTAGGAGAGCAGAAAAGAGATGTAAATTACTTGTGAATATTCTATCATATGATTGGAAATTCTAATTATTGTGTTCAGCTCATTAGTTTGATGAACAAATGAAAGGTGTTTACTCTTCTATGCAGGATATTTTACGATTTCATGCAATGTTGATTTGGCAAGGATTATTAACTTTGATGAGGTGTAGTCCATGTTGAAACCAATGAAAAAAGGAGGAAAAGAGGACAACAATGAAGAAGAACCCACTTGAGAATTTAAACATTTTGCTTAAACTAAAATGCTGAGGCTGCTAGGAGTATGTCACTGTAGGCATAGGCCAACCATGTAAAGGCCAAGACAGAAAAGCATGCAATGAAGAGCACACCAATCTCAAAGGTTTTTCTTTAACTTGTCTATTAATTTCTCTAACTATATGTGTTAAATATAATTAAGTTTTATAAAACTTATTTAGGAACAAGGAAAAAGTACAAGGAAGAGCAAGAAGAAGAAGGCAAAATAATCTTCTTCAAAATGTGACAATTTGACTTATGAAATTTGTATTCTAGTCTTGGAAGATAAATTTTGACATTTGCAATTTTAATTTATATATGTTGAGTGATGAATTTAAATTATGATATTCCTACTTTGACATTTAGCAAATATTTGATTTTATATTTTGAATAATATTCTAGTTAACTTATGTTTTATGCAAATTGTGAATTATTTACTCTATTAACGCATTTGTTTATGCAACAAAAAATTAATGATGTAAATTGTGTCGCCAATTATTATGTGACATAAATTTTATAGACGCGATATTGTGTCGCAAAAAAACATTACGACATTTCAAATAGTGACGTCACATGTGTAGCAAATAATTAACCGTAATGACACAAATTAGTGTTACAAATAATGCGTCATTGCAACTAATGACACGTAATGTGTCGCACGACAATAATTAAGTGATGCAAAAAGTGTCATATCTTTTGTGGCACAACTAGTAAAAAAATGTCACAAAAAGGCTAATAGCCTTTTGTGACACGATAAAGTTTGTCGCAAAATTGTGTCTCTAATTATGTTTGCGACACCATTTAAATGTCGCGAATACCCTTCGACGTTTTAAATGTGTCGCCACATTTGTCGCAAATAATCTTGCAACATTCATTTTAATGACACAAATCAGTGTCGTAAATTAGTATAAGTCACTAAGACAAATGACACATAATGTGTTGTGAATTTTAAACGACAATTAATTTAGTGATGCAAAAAGTGCCATACATTTGCGGCGCAAGTGAAAAACAACGCCACAAATTTGCTTCACCACCTTTTGCGACTTAATAACAAGAGACGCATATTTGCGACACTAAATTGACTTTTAGAGACACAATTTACGTGTCGTGAATACCCTTCGACATTTTAATGTGATGCCACATTTGTCGTAAATAATCTTGCAGCATTCATTTTAATGACACAAATTAGTGTCGTAAATTAGTATGCGACACTAAGACAAATGACGCAAAATGTGTCGCGAATTTTAAGCGACAATTAATTTAGTGATGCAAAAAGTGCCGTACATTTGTGGCACAAGTGAAAAAAAAGAGCCACAAATTTGCTTCGTCACCTTTTGCGACTAATAACAAGAGACGCATAATGTGTCGCAAATTAGCATTTGCGACACTAAATTGACTTTTAGCGACACAATTTCCATGTGCAATAGGTCACTTTTCTTGTAGTGTGCCGCCAGTATGGCTCGCTTTCTCACAGACCTAAATGGAGGGATAGCGTTAGCAGTGGAATTGCAAAATGCCACTAGCCTAACAGACATGCTACAAAAAGCCAGGGTAATGGAGGAATACATGAAAACTGTCCAACCAGTTAGGACGCCGTCAAGCGCCCCAGCCACCTGGAGGAAGAATCCGGTGTACTCTCCACCCGCCAAGAAGCCTTTCAACTCTGAACGCAAAGCTATCCAGGCTGCACCATCCACCTCATCTTCATCTTCATCCGCAGCTAAAACGCCGTTCACTCTAGAAAGTCAATCCACGACATCACTTGTCACAGGTGTTCCGGGCGTGGACATATGATGTGCGATTGCCCAAACATCAGAAAAGTGCTACTTGGGCATGATGGCGACTACATCTCTGAGGAGGATGAAGACAAACCTATTAATCCCTTCGCGGATTTAACCCATGAGGGTAAGTCAGATGCAGAGCAGGATATTCACCAACCTGACAGTGACACTCACCTTTCCATAGTTGCCCGCTCTTTGACTACATCCGTCGTCCAGGACTCAAGTCAATGAACCAACATCTTCCATTCTCGTGCTAAGGTAAATGGTAGAGTTGTTGTTCTCATAGTTGATGGGGGGAAGCTGCACAAATGTCGCCAGTGCATACATGGTCGAAAAGCTGAATCTCCCCACCATCAGCCATCTGCATCCGTACCGGCTCCAATGGCTCGACAACTCAGAAGGGTACCGAGTCAACAAGCAGGTCAGAGTGCCATATGCTATTGGGAAGTTTGAAGGAGAAGTTACTTGTGATGTGCTCCCTATGGAGGCGTGCCACATTCTCCTGGGTCGCCCATGGCTCTTTGATATGAAGGCGACACACGACGCAGTTGCCAACACCTACTCGGTCTGCCAACGGGGCAAGATCCATACATTTCTACCTCTACCACCCCAAGATGTTTGTGCTGAGTCTCTCAGGATGAAAGATAAGCTTGCCGAATGTGAAGCTGAGAAGAAAAAAGAAAAGGGGAAGGGGAAACAGATTGTAAAGGGTAGTAAGGCGTACTCAGATAAGCCTTCTAAAGAAGATAGTAAAAGTAGCTTATTTGCTACACTTGGGGAAGTCGAACAAGTTTTAGAGTCTAAGGGTTTAATTCTTGTACTTATTGCTAAAGACGACTCTACTAACCTTTCCGACGTTCCTAGGGATCTCCCTATGGAAGTCGAGTTTTTATTGCAAGAATATGATGATGTCTTTCCGAAGGAGCTGCCAGTAGGAGTGTCCCCTCTTCGTGGAATTGAGCATCAGATTGACTTCGTACCTGGCTCATCGATACCAAATCATCCAACTTACAAAAGAAATCCGGAGGAAACAAAGGAATTACAGCGTCAAGTGGAGAAGTTACTCGCCAACGGCTAGGGAAGGGAATCGTTAAGTCCTGGTGCTGTCCCTGTTATACTTGTTTCTAAGAAAGATGGTACATGGAGAATGTGTACGGACTGTAGAGCTGTTAATAAAATCACCATTAAGTATAGGCATCCTATTCCTAGGCTTGATGACATGCTAGAAGATCAATACGGCTCAACTGTTTATACTAAAATTGATTTAACACAAGGCTATCATCAAATTAGAATGAAGGAAGGTGATGAATGGAAAACTGCTTTTAAAAATAAATTTGGTTAATATGAGTGGTTGGTTATGCCCTTCGGCCTTACAAATGCACCTAGAACTTTCATGCGATTAATGAAACATGTGCTTAGAAAGTTTATAGGGAAGTTTGTTGTGGTCTATTTTGATGATATATTGATATATAGTACGGACATGAAGTCACACATAGAGCACATTCGATTGGTATTAATTGAGTTACGTGATAATAAATTATATGCCAATGTGAAAAAGTGTACATTCTGTGTGGAGGAAGTTGTCTTCCTTGGTTTTGTTGTCTCGAAGGATGGCGTGAAAGTTGATAACGCCAAGGTTCAGGCTATTCGTGACTGGCCTACGACAACATCGGCCTCTCAGGTGAGATCTTTCCATGGTCTTGCTAGTTTTTATCGGAGGTTTGTGAAGGACTTTTCTACCAAGGCTACGCCCCTGAATGAGTTGTGCAAGAAGCATGTACCGTTCTTGTGGGGTCAAGCCCAAGAAAATGCCTTTACTGTTTTGAAGCATGATCTCACTCATGCCCCTATTTTAGCATTGCCAGATTTTGATAGAGTTTTTGAACTTATGTGTGATGCTTCAGGTATAGGTATAGGCGCTATGCTGATGCAAGAAGGGAAGCCTATCGCCTACTTCAGTGAGAAGTTGAAGGGAGCTACCATGAATTACTGATGAGGCCATCCCCAACCCATCGACAAGTCCAAGCAGAGAGGATCTACAAGTTGAGGCAGGGGACTCGAGAAAGGAAGCAGAGCCTGTTCGTGTGCTACATCGAGGCCCAGCTATGCTCCAGGACCTGAGCCCATACTAGAAAGATCCATTGGTAGATATCATTGGGCCAATGACACGCAGAGGGACAAGGAAACTCAAGGCCGACCTTGAGAACCTTGTCCAAGAGTGTTCCCGGCAATCCTAGATGGCATCCGAAGCACAAACCCCTAAAGATAAAGCCTAGAAGAGGCAGAAGGGTAAAATGGTCATTTTACTCACCATTTCCGAAAAGGGGTTTAAATTGAAGAATCATGAAAAAATGAAGAATATGTAAAATTTGAGTTTCAGAAATGATTCCGGACAGACACGCCATTGAGTCTTAGGCCGAATCCCCTTGCAATCCACCTTCATAAATTCGGCCAGCCCAGACCACGAGAAGGAGAGGAAATTCCGAAATTGGGAAGCCCAATTGAGAAGCCCAATCCGAAATTGTGAAGGGTTTTAATTAAGGAGTTAGTGTGAGTTTACAACTTAAGTTAATTCTAGCAGTAGTTTTCAATGAGAGTTCCTACTTAAACTCTTGTTGTATTTTAATTTTACTTCTTATTCTACTTATTTTTAAGATAATTTTCGGCTGAAATTATCCAATAATTCACCCGAATTTTATCTCTTAACAAACCTAGTTCCTTTAGGTTTGTTTCTTTTCAAGAGATCAATCTCTCGATTGATTTCTATTTCTTAGTTCTGATTCATTTCTACTTGTTATTTAGTATAGAATTTCGGCTAGATTCACCCTTGTGAAATCCGAATCACTAAACCTAGTTCTTTTAGGTTTCAGTTTGTAAGGAAACAATCTCTTGATTGAGTTCCAATTTCAATTGCTTTCTACTACTTTGTACTGAAGAATTCGGCTGCCTATAACTATAAATAGGGGTCCTCTTCTTCATTTTTCAACACACAATTTTGATTCAAGTAATAGAATAGTATAGTTTTATACTTCTTGAATCATTCTCTTATTTTGAGCTTTCGTAGTTTGCATGCTTTGTAAATTACTATAAGTTTAGAAACTATAGCTTTTTAGGTAATTGCTCTGCCTAGAATGCATGCTTTTTGTTTCGACTCTTTTGTTCTTAAACTTGGTTCGATCTGCGTGTTTAAAATTAGCTTAGCTTAATTTTAGTAGACTGCCGAATCCAAGGTAGGGATTATAGAGGTTAAGAGCTGCGTCTCGCAATTTCCAGACTTTCCTTGGCAAGTATTCCGCATCGTGAACTCCGGTCCACATCAATTACCCGACTTACGACAAGGAGCTCTATGCAGTGGTTTGTGCTTTAGAAACTTGGCAGCATTACTTGATGGCCAAGGAGTTCATTGTGCACTCGGACCACGAGTCCCTTAAACATCTAAAGGGACAGGGTAAGTTGAACAGACGTCATGCTAAGTGGGTATCTTTCATTGAAACTTTTCCTTATATCATTAAGTATAAAAAGGGAAAGGAGAATATGGTAGCTGACGCTCTGTCTTGGAGGTATGAAGCCCTTACTTTGCTTGATCATTCATCATTAGGGTTTGCATATCTTAAGGAATTGTATGCTTCTGATTTAGATTTTTCCAATATTTATGAAGCATGTGAATCTGGTGCATTTCAGAAATTATTTAGGCAAGATGGCTTTTTGTTTAAAGAAAATAAGTTATGCATCCCACGTAGTTCAACTAGGGAGCTACTGGTACGTGAAGCGCACAGTGGGGGGCTAATGGGTCATTTTGGTGTCCATAAAACACTTGATATGCTTAAAGAACACTTCTATTGGCCTCAAATGCGTAAAGATGTAGAGTCTATTTGCTCACGCTGCATTGATTTTCTCAAAGCGAAGTCTACGTCTAAGCCCCATGGTCTTTACACACCGTTACCTGTACCTTATGTTCCTTGGACTGACATCTCTATTGACTTTATTTCCCCACCATCAGCCATCCGCATCCGTACCGGCTCCAATGGCTCGACAACTCAGAAGGGTACTGAGTCAACAAGCAGGTCAGAGTGCCATATGCTATTGGGAAGTTTGAAGGAGAAGTTACTTGTGAGGTGCTCCCTATGGAGGCGTGCCATATTCTCCTGGGTCGCCCATGGCTCTTTGATATGAAGGCGACACACGACGCAGTTGCCAACACCTACTCGGTCTGCCAACGGGGCAAGATCCATACATTTCTTCCTCTACCACCCAAAGATATTCGTGCTGAGTCTCTTTGGTTGAAAGATAAGCTTGCCGAATGGGAAGCTGAGAAGAAACAAGAAAAGGGGAAGGGGAAACATATTGTAAAGGGTTGTAAGGCGAACTCAGATAAGCCTTCAAAAGAAGATAGTAAAAGTAGCTTATTTGCTACACTTGGGGAAGTCGAGCAAGTTTTAGAGTCTACGGGATTAATACTTGTACTTGTTGCTCAAAATGACTCCACTAATCTTGCTGACGTTCCTAGGGCTCTCCATATGGAATTCGAGTTTTTATTGCAGGAATATGATGATGTCTTTCCAGAGGAGCTGCCGGCAGGAGTGCTCCCTCTTCGAGGAATCGAGCATTAGATCGACTTCGTACCTGGCTCGTCGATCCTAAATCGTCCAGCTTACAAAGCAAATCTAGAGGAAACAAAGGAATTGCAGCGTCAAGTGGAGAAGTTACTCACTGACGGCCAGGTAAGGGAATCTTTAAGTCCTTGTGATGTACCTGTTATACTTGTTCCTAAGAAAGATGGTACATGACGATTGTGTATGGACTGTAGAGCTGTTAATAAAATCACCATTAAGTATAGGCATCCTATTCCTAGGCTTGATGACATGCTAGAAGATCTATTGATGCGGGCATCCAGAGTCAACACGCAACAAGTCAAACTACAAGTGATTCCGGAGAAGCTGAGGAGGAGGTTCGAGTTCTACATCGAGGCCCGACAATGCTTCAGGATCCAAGCCCATACCAGAGGGATCCACTTGTAGACATCATTGGGCCCATGACCAGAAGCAGAGCGAAGAAGGTTCGAGACGCACTCAACAACCTTGATCAAGCTTGCCATCAGGATGTTCAGCTGATTGTAGAAGCCCACGCCTTGGAGCAAAATGGAGGAAGTGTGCGATTTGCAACTCTTCTAAATATCTTTGAAGAAGAGGCGCAAATCATCAAGTACTCATGAAGAAGAAGGCTGTTTCTTGAAGTCTTGAAGATGCTGAGAGGTTCTTGGACTTAAAAGAAACAAATTAATAAAGTTCCCTACAATTTGGGCCGACCCAAAACTCATGGACCAGCCCACAAGTTTCGGCCAGCCCAAAAGGAAGCAAGGAGAAGCCGCACAAGCAAGCCCAACGGCTAGCCACTCCAACGGCTAGTCCAAACGGCTAGTTGCCAAAATTAGGGATCTTTTCTTTTTACTTAATTAAGTTGTTTTATTCTTTTAAGTAAATTTCCAAAAAGGGTTTCCTTATTCTTTTTGGTAGTAGGAATTTAATTCTTTTCCTGATTTTTAGTTTACAAAATTCGGCTACCTCATGTTTAAGGTAAAACCGAATTCTACTTACCTTTTCTTACCATTCCTACTTCTTTCCGGGTTTGGTAATTGTACAAGAAATTAACTTCTTGGTTAATTTCCAATTCTACTTCTTCTCTTCTTCTAATTCTTGTATTATTTTCGGCTGCCCTACATCTATATAAAGGGACCGAAATCATCAATAATACTTAGTGTATTTCAGATCATAAACTTAGTGTTTGAAGTACCTCATTTTATTGCTTTATGTATTTGCATGTCGTAATTTACATACTTGCATGAAACTTAGCTAATTAGGTTCTTGCTCTGCCTAGTTATTCGCATGTTTCACACCTCTTTCTTGCACTTGGTTCGAATTTATAAACAAGTTGGTCAGGATAGTTTTTCCTTTGTTTTATCAAATCCGAACGTGAGTTGAAGGTTTTGTAAGGGCTTGTCACTTAATCACAAGGTCCTTGGCAACATTATCCGCATGTGTACAACCGTCCACATCATCTATGTGGCTCAACTGTTTATACTAAAATTGATTTAACACAAGGCTATCATCAAATTAGAATGAAGGAAGGTGATGAATGGAAAACTGCTTTTAAAACTAAATTTGGTGTATATGAGTGGTTAGTTATGACATTCGGCCTTAGAAATGCACCTAGTACTTTCATGCGATTAATGAATCATGTGCTTAGAAAGTTTATAGGGAAGTTTGTTGTGGTTTATTTTGATGATATATTGATATATAGTAGGGACATGAAGTCACACATAGAGCAAATTCGATTGGTATTAATTGAGTTACGTGATAATAAATTATATGCCAATGTGAAAAAGTGTACATTCTGTGTGGAGGAAGTTGTCTTCCTTGGTTTTGTTGTCTCGAAGGATGGCGTGAAAGTTGATAAAGCCAAGGTTCAGGCTATTCGTGACTGGCCTACGCCAACATTGGCCTCTCAGGTGAGATCCTTCCATGGTCTTGCTAGTTTTTATCGGAGGTTCGTGAAGGACTTTTCTACCAAGGCTGCGCCCCTGAATGAGTTGTGCAAGAAGCACTTACCGTTCTTGTGGGGTCAAGCTCAAGAAAATGCCTTTACTGTTTTGAAGCATGATCTCACTCATGCTCTTGTTTTAGCATTGCAAGATTTTGATCGAGTTTTTGAACTTATGTGTGATGCTTCAGGTATAGGTATAGGCACTGTGCTTATGCAAGAAGGAAAGCCTATCGCCTACTTCAGTGAAAAGTTGAAGGGAGCTGCCTTGAATTACCCGACTTACGACAAGGATCTTTATGCAGTGGTTCATGCTTTAGAAACTTGGCAGCATTACTTGATGGCCAAGGAGTTCATTGTGCACTCGGACCACGAGTCCCTTAAACATCTAAAGGGACAGGGTAAGTCGAACAGACGTCACGCTAAGTGGGTATCTTTCATTGAAAAGGGAAAGGAGAATATGGTAGCTGACGCTCTGTCTCGGAGGTATGAAGCCCCTACTTTACTTGATCATTCATCATTAGGGTTTGCATATCTTAAGGAATTGTATGCTTCTGATTTAGATTTTTCCAATATTTATGAAGCATGTGAATCTGGTGCATTTGAGAAATTCTTTAGGCAAGAGGGCTTTTTGTTTAAGGAAAATAAGTTATGCATCCCACGTAGTTCAACTAGGGAGCTACTGGTGCGTGAAGCGCACAGTGGGGGGCTAATGGGTCATTTGGGTGTCCATAAAACTCTTGATATGCTTAAAGAACACTTCTATTGGCCTAAATGCGTAAAGATGTAGAGTCTATTTGCTCACGCTGCATTGAATGTGATGTGGACGGTTGTACCCATGCGGATAATGTTGCCAAGGACCTTGTGATTAAGTGACAAGCTCGAATAAAACCCCTAACTCACGTTCGGATTTAAGAGAAAACAAAGGAAAGCTGACCTAGATAACTTGTTTATAAATTCGAACCAAGTGCAAGCAAGGGATGTGAAACATGCGAATAATTAGGTAGAGCAAGAACCTAATTAGCTAAGTTTCATGCAATTATGTAAATTACGACATGCAAATACATAAAACAATAAAAGGAGGTACTTCAAACACTAAGTTTATGATCTGAAATACGTTTATTATTATTGAAGGGGTGGCTGCCTATTTATAGGCTTAAGGCAGCCGAAAAAGTGAAAGAAATTAACAAGGAAAAGAATTAGAATTGGAAATTAACCAAGAGGTTAATTTCCTTTACCAAACCCGGAAAGAAGTAGGATTGGTAAGAAAAGAAAAAAAGGCAATTTCGGTTTTCCCTTTATCTTAGGGTAGCCGAATTTACAATCTGAAAAATAAGGAAAAGAATAAAATTCCTACTTCCAAAAAGAAAAAGGAACCCTTTTTGGAAACTAACTAAAAGAGTAAAAAGAACCCTAACACTTAACTTTTAACCCTAGCGACTTAAAGGAACCCTACCCTTAACTTGTAACCCTAGTTACTTTAAAGAACCCTAAGGACTTAATTTGTAACCCTAGCTTATTCACTTGGCCGTGTGGGCTTCCTTGGCTAGCCGTGCGCTTCCTTGCTTCTTTGGGCTGGCCGAAAACTTGTGGGCTGGTCCATGAGTTTTGGGTTGGCCCAAATTGTAGGGAACTTCATGAATTGTTTCTTTAAAGCCCAAGAACCTTCCGGCATCTTCAAGACTTCAAGAAACAGCCTTCTTCTTTATTGTGAAGTGCTGAATTGCGCCTTTTCTTCGAGGATTGTTAGAAGAGTTGCAATTTGAACATTTCTTCCATTTTTCTCTAAGGCGTGAGCTTCTAATTCTTGTACTAATTTTTGGCCATCCCTTCTCCTATATAAAGGGACCGAAACATCAATAAAATTAAGCGTATTTCAGATCATAAACTTAGTGTTTGAAGTACCTCATTTTATTGCTTTATGTATTTGCATGTCGTAATTTACATACTTGCATGAAACTTAGCTAATTAGGTTCTTGCTCTGCCTAATTATTCGCATGTTTCACACCTCTTTCTTGCACTTGGTTCGAATTTATAAAAAAGTTGGTCAGGATAGTTTTTCCTTTGGTTTATCAAATCCGAACGTGAGTTGAAGGTTTTGTAAGGGCTTGTCACTTAATCACAAGGTCCTTGGCAACATTATCCGCATGTGTACAACCGTCCACATCAATTGGTATCAGAGCTAAGGAGTGGTTTCGTGACCGGAGGAGATCAACCGATCAAATCCATTTCCAGGTGTTTTCTTTTCCTTGTTAATCTTGATTATTCTTGAAATTCTTGGAATTGAACTCATCTTCTTGGGGGAAATTTTGTTTTTCTTCAAGCTTTTGAATTTTCGGATTTTGGTACTGTTTTTCCTATTTTTAAAACCGAAAATTCTTCAAGAGAAATCGCAAACCCTTTCTGCAATTTCAGAAATAAAATTCGGACTCTAGAAAGAAGTTAGGGTTTCGGCTTTAGCGACACTAGGGTTTCGGATTCAGTTTACTTTTTCCGTCGCTAAACTTGCGACACTAGGGTTTTGCTGATTTAATTGCTGGGCCTTTTTGCGACACTTTGTGATGTGGACGGTTGTACACATGCGGATAATGTTGCCAAGGACCTTGTGATTAAGTGGCAAGCTCTTACAAACCTTTAACTCACGTTCGGAATTGATAAAACAAGGGATAAACTATCCTGACCAATTTGTTTATAAATTCGAACCAAGTGTAAGAAAAGAGGTGTGAAACATGCGAACAATTAGGCCGAGCAAGAACCTAATAGGCTAAGTTTCATGCAATTATGTAAACTACAACATGCAAATACATAAAGCAATAAAAGGAGGTACTTCAAACACTAAGTTTTTGATCTGAAATACACTAACTTTATTGATGAATTCGGTCACCTATTTATAGGTGAGGGTGGCCGAATTTTAATACAAAAAGTAGGAAAAGAAAAGAATTAGAATTGGATATTAACCAAGAGGTTAATTTCTTGTACAATTACCAAACCCGGAAAGAAGTAGGAATGGTAAGAAAAGGTAACTAAATTTCGGTCACCTCATAAAAGGGTGATTGCCGAAAATTACATCTTCTAAATCAAGAAGGAAAGCTAATTATAAAACAAGTAGGAAAAGAATAAAAATCCTACTCCCAAAAAGAATAAGGAAACCCTTTTTGGAAATTAACTAAAAATAAAATAACTTAACTAAAAATCTGAAAATAACCCTAAAACCGTGTGTCTTGTCCTTGGGTTGGCCGTGTGGGCTTTCCTCTTTGGATTGGGCCGTGCGGCTTCATGCTACACCTTGGGCTGGCCGAAAACTTGTGGGTTGGTCCATGAGTTTTTGGGTCGGCCCAATTGGTAGGGAACTTTATTATTTAGTTTCTTCTAAGTCCAAGAACCTTCCGGCTTCTTCAAGACTTCAAGAGACAGCCTTCTTCTTGATTAATGTTGGATGATTTGCGCCTGTTCTTCCAAGATAGTTAGAAGAGTTGCAAATTGCATATTTCCTCCATTTTGCTCCAAGGCGTTGTCTTCTTTTTGGCCGTCCTCTTTGTTGCGTGGATTCTTACTCCTAATGTGTGTTTTTTTCGCCCTTGATGTCCTTATCATTCCCTCCCGGTTGGAAAGGATTCGTCCTTGAATCCAAGGCGCTGAAAACAAACAGAAACAAGTTAGAAAGATTAACACAAAACATAGAGCATGCTTACCTGTCAAATGAAGCTTGTAAGCATAAGGCCTTATTGTGGACACGAGCTGAAAAGGTCCAGCGCCATCATGGGCGTTAAGCTCCTTGGACATCTCTTTCGCAGTGTAGACAATAGGCAACAGTGCTTTGCAGTAGTTCTGATCGTGAGCCAAAAGCTCAGCGATCTGTCTTTGCAACTCCTTTGTCTTCTTCGGTTTATCTCCTTCCTGCAACAAAGAAATGACTGGCATAGGGATATCCCGAGGGATATCGTCAGGGTTAGCACAAGTATCTTTAAATACTAAAACTAGTACATCATCTGTGCTATCTAACACTTGTCCTATGTCTCCCTGTGTAACGAAACAACTATATTTAACTTTGTCCTGATCAGGCTTATCAGAGTTCGCCTGACTACCCTTTACAAGTTCTTTCCCCTTACCCTTCGCTTGGCGCCTTTCAGCTTCCCAGATTGCAAGTGACTCCTTCATACGAACAGCTTCTGACCGCACTTCAGCCGGTGGCATGGGTAGGAACGTGTGGATCTTGCCCTCCTGGCAGACCGAGTAAGTGTTGGTGACCCCATCATATGTTGCCTTCAGGTCAAAGAGCCATGGTCATCCGAGTAGAATGTGACAAGCCTCCATTGGCAGAACATCACATAAAACCGTGGATTCGAACTTACCGATAGCGTATGGTACGCTTACCTGCTTTGTGACTCTGTAGCCGTCTGAGCTGTCGAGCCATTGAAGCCGATAAGGACGTGGATGATTGATGACAGGGAGGCGCAGCTTATCAACCATATACTCACTAGCAACATTAGTACAACTCCCTCCATCAATAATCAGAACACATAACTTTCCATTTACCTTTGTGCGGGCATGGAAGATGTTTGTCCTCTGGGACGTGTCCGGGACAGCAACTGTAGTCAGAGTGAGAGTAACCAAGTTCTGAGAAGGATCTTCTTCAAGAAATTCGAACTGCTCCACAGGTTCTGACGGAGTGCTGTCAGTCAACTCCTTTGTAGGGTCAACGGTTGGTTCCTCTTCATCGGATTCTGATATGTACTCACCATCTTGGCCCAATAATACCTTCCAGATGTTGGGACAGTCACGCATGTAGTGGCCACGGCCTGAACACTTGTGGCAAGTAACGTTGCTGATAGACTGCCTGGGAGTTAATGGCGTTTTCTGCTGGGATGAAGAAGAAGTGGTGGCGGTAACAGGGACAATGGCCTTGCGGTCAGACATGTTCGGCCTCCTTGCTGGTGGCGAGTAGGTCGGATTCTTGCGCCAGGCTGGTGGGGCGCTGGTAGGTGTCCGGACTGGTGGTACGGACTTCAGATACTCCTCCATAACCCGAGCCTTGTGCAGCATGTCTATCAGCATCGTAGCATTATGCAATTCAACTGCTGAAGCAATACCCCTGTTTAAACCACTAAGAAAGCGAGCCATAGATGCGGGCTCATCTTCCTGTACATTAGCCCTAATTTTAGCCATCTCAAGTTTCCTATAGTATTCATCTACAGACATAGAACCCTGGACAAGTGTATGTAATTTCCTATACAATTCTCTAAAATAATAGTCCGGTACAAAAGTCCTACGCATAGATGTAGTCAAATCAAACCAAGAGAGAGGCGGTGCGCGGGCACGCATAGGGCGTGTATTTCTGCGCTGGTCCTGCTGCTGATTCCACCAGATTAGGGCATAGTCTGTGAAATGTACAACTGCGAGCTGGACCTTCTTGTGCTCTGGGATCGCATGAAGCTCAAAGATGCACTCCATCTTCATCTCCCAGTCTAAGTACTCCTCTGGATTCGTGCCTCCGGCAAAGGGTGGAACGGTAGTTTTGCACTGACTGAGGCCTGCGAATGGCTGGTCTGCGGCGTTGGTGCCTGGGCCGGCAACATCGTCGTCTGAATCTATGCACCTCTGATCCCGTTCAGTCCTGAGTTCGGCGACTTCCTCCGTTAGTGTAGCGAATCGCGCGGAGAGTTGCGCAATCGCAGCCAGGATTTGCTCGTTTCCCATAGGGTTAGGAGCACCTCCACCTGACATTGGATAAGAAAGCGAAAACCTGTCTACTAAGAATAAGGAAAAGTGAGAAATAACCTTACCCCATTATTCCCCCAAGTGTTTCCCACCTAATAGCTACACACAAACCCCGTATATCGCTCTAAGGTGGCGCCCTGTATAAGATGTGCACTCAAGCCTTTTTCCACTCAAACCTCCTGGTATTGTTAAATGTATCAGGCAAGCAGCAAATCACACAAAAGCAATGATACTTAAGAAAGAAGCAAAATTTTCGCAAAAACCAACACTTGGTTCTGTTTTTGAAAAATCTTTTCGCAAACGATGTTTATGTAATATAGGTCAGATATGAAGTACACAACAGGAAATTTCGGGGTTAAGCCCTCAAATTTCAGAAAAGATGAGTGTGCACGATGACAAAATCCAAACTATAATTAAGATCTAATGTATAGGTCGCACGAAAAGATAAACAAGGCAATTGAAAGCAGGGCAATTCAAGAGTGAATAGAAGCAAAGAAAATGAGCAGAGTTGAAACAACTTTAGGAAAGCCTAAACTACCCAAAGAAGCGATCACCCACCCAGTAGGTAATCAAGAAACCAATCCCCAGAAATTATCAATTCTTCTAATATGCAAAACAGTACCTAATTTGTGAAATTAATACCCCCTAATGGCCGAAAACAGTACCAAAATAATCAATATGCGATTTTCAATTACGAGAACCCTAGGGCCAGTAAAAACAAATTTTCAATTTACTAGCCTAATCCCAGGGATAATCTTAGCAGCACAAGGATACAAAATCAAGAATTCACTATATTTTCAAGAATTCAAAAGAAAGTATCCAAAACTTATAGCATGCAATTTTACAATGCGCAAACAAGTGAGCTGCTTAACATCAACCGCAAAACTCACAATTTTCAGCAAAATCAGTACCAAAAGAAGTGTAGAAAGCGTCGCAAAAACCAAGCAAACAAAACCTTAGGTCGCGTGAATTAGCGACAGAAAACCCAAACCCTAGTGTCACAAAACCGAAACCCTAATTTGAAAAACCGAGGTCCGATTTTAATTTTAAAAAATTGCAGCAAGGGTATCCGAATTTTAAGAAAATTTGCGATTTTAAAGATGGAAAAACAGTACACAAAATCGCAATTTTAAGCTGGAAGAAAAAAAACATTTCCCCCCAAGAAGATGAGTTCAATTCCAAGAATTTCAAGAATAATCAAGACTAACAAGGAAAAGAAAACACCTGGAAAGGATTTGATCGGTTGATCTCCTCCGGTCACGAAACCACTCCTTAGCTCTGCTACCAATTGATGTGGACGGTTGTACACATGCGGATAATGTTGCCAAGGACCTTGTGATTAAGTGGCAAGCTCTTACAAACCTTTAACTCACGTTCGGAATTGATAAAACAAGGGATAAACTATCCGGACCAATTTGTTTATAAATTCGAACCAAGTGTAAGAAAAGAGGTGTGAAACATGCGAACAATTAGGCCGAGCAAGAACCTAATAGGCTAAGTTTCATGCAATTATGTAAACTACAACATGCAAATACATAAAGCAATAAAAGGAGGTACTTCAAACACTAAGTTTTTGATCTGAAATACACTAACTTTATTGATGAATTCGGTCACCTATTTATAGGTGAGGGTGGCCGAATTTTAATACAAAAAGTAGGAAAAGAAAAGAATTAGAATTGGAAATTAACCAAGAGGTTAATTTCTTGTACAATTACCAAACCCGGAAAGAAGTAGGAATGGTATGAAAAGGTAACTAAATTTCGGTCACCTCATAAAAGGGTGATTGCCGAAAATTACATCTCCTAAATCAAGAAGGAAAGCTAATTATAAAACAAGTAGGAAAAGAATAAAAATCCTACTCCCAAAAAGAATAAGGAAACCCTTTTTGGAAATTAACTAAAAATAAAATAACTTAATTAAAAATCTGAAAATAACCCTAAAACCGTGTGGCTTGTCCTTGGGTTGGCCGTGTGGGCTTTCCTCCTTGGATTGGGCCGTGCCGCTTCATGCTACACCTTGGGCTGGCCGAAAACTTGTGGGTTGGTCCATGAGTTTTTGGGTCGGCCCAATTGGTAGGGAACTTTATTATTTAGTTTCTTCTAAGTCCAAGAACCTTCCGGCTTCTTCAAGACTTCAAGAAACAGCCTTCTTCTTGATTAATGTTGGATGATTTGCGCCTCTTCTTCCAAGATAGTTAGAAGAGTTGCAAATTGCACATTTCCTCCATTTTGCTCCAAGGCGTTGTCTTCTTTTTGGCCGTCCTCTTTGTTGCGTGGATTCTTACTCCTAATGTGTGTTTTTTTCGCCCTTGATGTCCTCATCACTTTGCTACCCCTTTTTGGTGCTGATTTTGTCAAAAAATTGTGAGTTTTGCGGTTGATGTTAAGCAGCTCACTTGTTGCGCATTGTAAAATTGCATGCTCTAGTTTTGGATACTTTCTTTTGAATTCTTGAAAATATAGTGAATTCTTGATTTTGTATCCTTGTGCTGCTAAGATTAACTCTGGGATTAGGCTAGTAAATCGAAAATTGTTTTTGCTGGCCCTAGGGTTTTTCGTAATTAAAAATCGCATATTGCTAAAAGTGGTACTGTTTTCGGCCACTAGGGGTGCTAATTTCGCAATTAGTGTACTGTTTTGCATATTAGAAGAATTGATAATTTGTGGGGATTGGTTTCTTGATTACCTATTGGGTGGGTGATCGCTTCTTTGGGTAGTTTAGTACTTTCCTGAAGTTGTTTCAACTTTGCTTATTTTTCTTTGCTTCTATTCAATTTTGAATTGCCCTACTTTCAATTGCCTAGATATCTTTTCGTGCTACCTGGACATTTACTCTTTAATTATAGTTTGGATTTTGTCATCGTGCACACTCATCTTTTCTGAAATTTAAGGGCTTAACCCCGAAATTTCCTGTTGTGTACTTCATATCTGAACTATATTACAAAATATCGTTTTACGAAAAGATTTTTCAAAACAGAACCAAGTGTTGGTTTTTGCGAAAATTTTGCTTCTTTCTTAAGTGTCATTGCTTTTGTGTGATTTGCTGCGTGCCTTATACATTTATCAATACCGGGATGTTTGAGTGGAAAAAGGCTTGAGTGCACATCTTATATAGGGCGCCACCCTAGAGTGAAACACAGGGTTGTGTGTAGCTATTAGGTGGGAAACACTTGGGGGAATAAGGGGGTAAGGTTATTTCTCACTTTTCCTTATTCTTAGCAGACAGGTTTTCGCTTTCTTATCCAATGTCAGGTGGAGGTGCTCCTAACCCTTTGGGAAACGAGCAAATCCTTGCTGCGATTGCGCAACTCTCTGCGCGATTCGCTACACTCACGGAGAAAGTCGCCGAACTTAGGACTGAACGGGAACAGAGGCGCACAGACTCAGACGACGATGTTGCTGCTCCGGGCACCAACGCCGCAGATCAACCTTTCGCAGGCCTCAGTCAGTGCAAGACAACCGTTCCGCCCTTTGCCGGAGGCACGAATCCAGAGGACTATCTAGACTGGGAGATGAAGATGGAGCGCATTTTTTAACTTCATGCGATCCCGAAACACAAGAAAGTCCAACTTGCAGGGGTCCATTTCACCGACTATGCCCTAATATGGTGGAATCAACAGCAGGACCAGCGCAGGAATACGCACCCAATGCGTGCCCGCGCACCACCTCTCTCTTGGTTTGATTTGACTACTGTAATGCGTAGGACTTTTGTACCTGATTACTCTTGTACAAGGTTCTATGTCTGTAGATGAGTACTATAGAAAATTAGAGATGGAAAAACTTAGGGCTAATGTGCAGGAAGATGAGCCCGCATCTATGGCTCGTTTTCTTAGTGGTTTGAACAGGGGTATTGCTTTAGCTGTGGAATTGCAGAATGCGACAACGCTGACAGACATGCTGCACAAAGCTCGGGTTATAGAGGAGTATCTGAAGTCCGTTCCACCAGTCCGGACACCTACCAGCGCCCCACCAGCTTGGCGCAAGAATCTGACCTACTCGCCACCAGCAAGGAGGGTGATCATGTCTGAATACAAGGCCATAGTCCCTGTTGCCACCACATCTTCTTCTTCAACGCCAAGCAAGACGCCATCAACTCCCAGACAGTCCATCAGCAACGTGATTTGCCACAAGTGTTCAGGCCGTGGCCACTACATGCGTGACTGTCCCAACATCCGGAAAGTATTATTAGGACAAGATGGTGAGTACATTTAAGAGGAGGAAGAAGAAGAACCACACATTGACCCTACACAGGAGTTGACTGACAGCACTCCATCTGCACCAGTGAAGCAATTCGAGTTCCTTGAAGAAGATTCATCTCAGAACTTGGTTACTCGCACTCTGACTACAGCTGCTATCCCAGACACGTCCGAACGTGAGTTGAAGGTTTTGTAAGGGCTTGTCACTTAATCACAAGGTCTTTGGCAACATTATCCGCATGTGTACAACCGTCCACATCATCTATATGGCTAAACTGTTTATACCAAAATTGATTTAACACAAGGCTATCATCAAATTAGAATGAAGGAAGGTGATGAATGGAAAACTGCTTTTAAAACTAAATTTGGTTTATATGAGTGGTTAGTTATGACATTCGGCCTTACAAATGCACCAAATACTTTCATGCGATTAATGAATCATGTGCTTAGAAAGTTTATAGGGAAGTTTGTTGTGGTCTATTTTGATGATATATTGATATATAGTAGGGACATGAAGTCACACATAGAGCACATTCGATTGGTATTAATTGAGTTACGTGATAATAAATTATATGCCAATGTGAAAAAGTGTACATTCTGTGTGGAGGAAGTTGTCTTCCTTAGTTTTGTTGTCTCGAAGGATGGCGTGAAAGTTGATAAAGCCAAGGTTCAGGCCATTCGTGACTGGCCTACGCCAACATCGGCCTCTCAGGTGAGATCTTTCCATGGTTTTGCTAGTTTTTATCGGAGGTTCGTGAAGGACTTTTCTACCAAGGCTGCGCCCCTGAATGAGTTGTGCAAGAAGCACTTACCGTTCTTGTGGGGTCAAGCTCAAGAAAATGCCTTTACTGTTTTGAAGCATGATCTCACTCATGCTCTTGTTTTAGCATTGCAAGATTTTGATCGAGTTTTTGAACTTATGTGTGATGCTTCAGGTATAGGTATAGGCGCTGTGCATATGCAAGAAGGAAAGCCTATCGCCTACTTCAATGAAAAGTTGAAGGGAGCTGCCTTGAATTACCCGACTTACGACAAGGAGCTTTATGCAGTGGTTCATGCTTTAGAAACTTGGCAGCATTACTTGATGGCCAAGGAGTTCATTGTGCACTCGGACCACGAGTCCCTTAAACATCTAAAGGGACAGGGTAAGTCGAACAGACGTCACGCTAAGTGGGTATCTTTCATTGAAACTTTTCCTTATATCATTAAGTATAAAAAGGGAAAGGAGAATATGGTAGCTGACGCTCTGTCTCGGAGGTATGAAGCCCCTACTTTACTTGATCATTCATCATTAGGGTTTGCATATCTTAAGGAATTGTATGCTTCTGATTTAGATTTTTCCAATATTTATGAAGCATGTGAATCTGGTGCATTTCAGAAATTCTTTAGGCAAGAGGGCTTTTTGTTTAAGGAAAATAAGTTATGCATCCCACGTAGTTCAACTAGGGAGCTACTGGTGCGTGAAGCGCACAGTGGGGGGCTAATGGGTCATTTGGGTGTCCATAAAACTCTTGATATGCTTAAAGAACACTTCTATTGGCCTAAATGCGTAAAGATGTAGAGTCTATTTGCTCACGCTGCATTGAATGTGATGTGGACGGTTGTACACATGCGGATAATGTTGCCAAGGACCTTGTGATTAAGTGACAAGCTCGAATAAAACCCCTAACTCATGTTCGGATTTAAGAGAAAACAAAGGAAAGCTAACCTAGCTAACTTGTTTATAAATTCGAACCAAGTGCAAGCAAGGGATGTGAAACATGCGAATAATTAGGTAGAGCAAGAACCTAATTAGCTAAGTTTCATGCAATTATGTAAATTACGACATGCAAATACATAAAACAATAAAAGGAGGTACTTCAAACACTAAGTTTATGATCTGAAATACGCTTATTATTATTGAAGGGGTGGCTGCCTATTTATAGGCTTAAGGCAGCCGAAAAAGTGAAAGAAATTAACGAGGAAAAGAATTAGAATTGGAAATTAACCAAGAGGTTAATATCCTTTACCAAACCCGGAAAGAAGTAGGATTGGTAAGAAAAGAAAAAAAGGCAATTTCGGTTTTCCCTTTATCTTAGGGTAGCCGAATTTACAATCTGAAAAATAAGGAACAGAATAAAATTCCTACTTCCAAAAAGAATAAGGAACCCTTTTTGGAAACTAACTAAAAGAGTAAAAAGAACCCTAACACTTAACTTTTAACCCTAGCGACTTAAAGGAACCCTACCCTTAACTTGTAACCCTAGTTACTTTAAAGAACCCTAAGGACTTAATTTGTAACCCTAGCTTATTCAATTGGCCGTGTGGGCTTCCTTGGCTAGCCGTGCGCTTCCTTGCTTCTTTGGGCTGGCCAAAAACTTGTGGGCTGGTCCATGAGTTTTGGGTTGGCCCAAATTGTAGGGAACTTCATGAATTGTTTCTTTAAAGCCCAAGAACCTTCCGGCATCTTCAAGACTTCAAGAAACAGCCTTCTTCTTTATTGTGAAGTGCTGAATTGCGCCTTTTCTTCGAGGATTGTTAGAAGAGTTGCAATTTGAACATTTCTTCCATTTTTCTCCAAGGCGTGAGCTTCTAATTCTTGTACTAATTTTTGGCCATCCCTTCTCCTATATAAAGGGACCGAAACATCAATAAAATTAAGCGTATTTCAGATCATAAACTTAGTGTTTGAAGTACCTCCTTTTATTGCTTTATGTATTTGCATGTCGTAATTTACATACTTGCATGAAACTTAGCTAATTAGGTTCTTGCTCTGCCTAATTATTCGCATGTTTCACACCTCTTTCTTGCACTTGGTTCGAATTTATAAACAAGTTGGTCCGGATAGTTTTTCCTTTGTTTTATCAAATCCGAACGTGAGTTGAAGGTTTTGTAAGGGCTTGTCACTTAATCACAAGGTCCTTGGCAACATTATCCACATGTGTATCAGGCGCAAAAACACCAGAAGATAAAGCCCAGAAGAGTCAGAAGGGTAAAATGGTCATTTTACTCACCATTTCCGAAAAGCGGTCTGAATTGAAGAATCATGAAGAAATGAAGAATTTGTAAAATTTGAGTTTCAGAAATTATTCCAGAAGCTTCCTACACTTTTCACAGACACGCCATTGAGTTTTGGGCCGAATTCACTTGCAACCCACCTTCATAAATTCGGCCAGCCCAGACCCAAAGGAAGGAGAGGAATCCAAAATTGGAGGCCCCATGGAGCAGCCCACATCCAAATTTGAGTTAGGGTTTTAAAGGAGTTAGTTTGAGTTTACAACTCCAATTAATTCTGGTAGTTTATTTCATTTTTACTTCTAATTAATTTCATAAATTTTGGCTGCCATTATTCCTTAATACAACCGAAATATTATCACTTAAACAAACCTAATTCCTTTAGGTTTGTTTCTTTTCAAGAGATCAATCTCTTGATTGATTTCTACTTCTTAGTTTTGATTCATTTCTACTTCTTTATTTAGCTAGGAATTTCGGCTAGATACATTAGTGAGAAAACCGAATTCAGCATTTTAACTAAACCTAGTTCTTTTAGGTTTCAGTTTGTAAGGAATCAATCTCTTGATTGAGTTCCAATTTCAGTTGATTTCTACCTACTTGTACTGAAGAATTCGGCTGCCTATAACTATAAATAGGGGTCCTCTTCTTCATTTTTCAACACACAATTTTGATTCAAGTAATAGAATAGTATAGTTTTATACTTCTTGAATCATTCTCTTATTTTGAGCTTTCGTAATTTGCATGCTTTGTGAATTACTATAAGTTTAGAAACTATAGCTTTTTAGGTAATTGCTCTGCCTAGAATGCATGCTTTTGTTTTGACTCTTTTGTTCTTAACTTGGTTTGATTTGCGTGTTTGAAATTAGCTTAGGTTAATTTTAGTAGACTGCTGAATCTGAGGTAGGGATTCTAGAGGTTAAGAGCTGCGGCTCGCAATTTCCAGACTTTCCTTGGCAAGTATTCCACATCATGAACTTCGGTCCACATCACTAAGCTTCCAAGTGGCGTGAGGACTGCTCCTTGTGGGCTTGGCTGGCCGAAATGGTGATATGGACTCTAAGGTGGGTTTCGGCCCATTTGAGGTGGTGTATGGTGGTGATGATGTAGGGAGGTTCTGGAATCTCCAGGAATCATTTCGGAACGTTAAAAATTAAGAATTTCAAGATTCTTCAAGATTTAGTAAACCGCAAAATTCAAGATTTTCAAGAAATCAAGAACTTCATGAAATGTCCCTTCCTTTAGCTGGATGGATTAGTAGGCGCCATTTCCCCTGTGATGGAGAGTAAAGTGACGCTTTTAACCTTCTTTGCATTCATTTCAAGGGCATTGGTGTCCGTAACTGATGAGGCCATCCCCAACCCATCGACAAGTCCAAGCAGAGAGGATCTACAAGTTGAGGCAGAGGACTCGAGAAAGGAAGCAGAGCCTGTTCGTGTGCTACATCGAGGCCCAGCTATGCTCCAGGCCCCGAGCCCATACCAGAGAGATCCATTAGTAGCTATCATTGGGCCAATGACATGCAGAAGGACAAGGAAACTCAAGGCCGACCTTGAGAACCTAGTCCAAGAGTGTTCCCGGCAATCCCAGATGGCATCCGAAGCACAAACCCCTGAAGATAAAGTCCAGAAGGGTAAAATGGTAATTTTACTCACCATTTCCGGAAAGGGGTCTAAATTGAAGAATAATGAAGAAATGAAGAATTTGTAAAATTTGAGTTTTCAGAAATGATTCCGGAAGCTTCCTACACCTTTCACAGACACGCCATTGAGTTTTGGGCCGAATTCACTTGCAACCCACCTTCATAAATTCGGCCAGCCCAGACCCAAAGGAAGGAGAGGAATCCGAAATTGCAAGCCCAATGGAGCAGCCCACATCCGAATTTGAGTTAGGGTTTTAAAAGGAGTTAGTTTGAGTTTACAACTCCAATTAATTCTAGTAGTTTATTTCATTTTTACTTCTAATTAATTTCATAAATTTCGGCTGCCATTATCTCTTAACACAACCGAATTATTATCACTTAAACAAACCTAGTTCCTTTAGGTTTGTTTCTTTTCAAGAGATCAATCTCTTGATTGATTTCTACTTCTTAGTTTTGATTCATTTCTACTTCTTTATTTAGCTAGGAATTTCGGTTAGATACATTAGTGAGAAAACCGAATTCAGCATTTTAACTAAAACCTAGTTCTTTTAGGTTTTAGTTTGTAAGGAATCAATCTCTTGATTGAGTTCCAATTTTAATTGCTTTCTACTACTTTGTACTGAAGAATTCGGCTGCCTATAACTATAAATAGGGGTCTTCTTCTTCATTTTTCAACACACAATTTTGATTCAAGTAATAGAATAGTATAGTTTTATACTTCTTGAATCATTCTCTTATTTTGAGCTTTCGTAGTTTGCATGCTTTGTGAATTAATATAAGTTTAGAAACTATAGCTTTTTAGGTAATTGCTCTGCCTAGAATGCATGTTTTTGTTTCGACTCTTTTGTTCTTAAACTGTTCGATTTGCGTGTTTAAAATTAGCTTAGGTTAATTTTAGTAGACTGCCGAATCCGAGGTAGGGATTCTAGAGGTTAAGAGCTGTGTCTCGCAATTTCCAGACTTTCCTTGGCAAGTATTCCGCATCGTGAACTCCGGTCCACATCAGTAACGAGTTGGGCTTCTGTAGCACTCCTTTGAACAAGGTTTTCAAGATATGATCTGAGCTTCCTTGTCCTTCTTCGGGTCATAGGCCCAACTATGTCAACGAATGGATCTCTCTGATATGGGCTCAGGTCCTGGAGCATTGGCGGGCCTCTATGAAGGACACGAACCTGTGCTGCACTTTTCGAACCATCATTACTCGAACTGGGATCCTCTGCATACTGACTTGGCGTAGGGTTGGGGATGCCCTCATCATTCCCTCCCTGTTGGAAAGGATTCGACCTCAAATCAAGATCCTGGTCAAAATTAAATGGAGAAAAGTCAACAACATTAAAAAATGCACTAACGCTATACTGACCTGGTAGATCAAGTTTGTAGGCGTTATCCCCCATCTTTGATATAACTTGAAAAGGCCCATCGCTTATGGGGTGGAGTTTCATTCTCCGGGCTGCTGGAAACCTTTCCTTTCTCATGTGAACCCAAATCCAGTCGCCTGGTTCAAAGTTCACATCCTTGCGACTTCGATTTGCATCTGAAGCATACTTGGCATTTTTCTTCTCAAGGTTCTCTCAAACCTTCTGATGAAGCTTTCTGACGGTGTTTGCTTTCTGTTTGCAATCTAGACTTGTTTGTTCCTTCAGGGGCAGTGGCAGTAAACCATGACCATCAACGGATTGAAGCCGTAGGCAGCTTCAAAGGGCGAAAATCCAGTTGATGAATGCTTGGAGCGATTGTAGGCAAACTCTGAATCGGAAAGACTTGTTCCCAACCTGTAAGATTACTTTTAACCTAAACCCTAAAAATTCCCTACTGTTCGGTTGGTCACTTCTGTTTGACCATCCGTTTGCGGATGACTAGTAGTAGAAAATAGTAATTTAGTTCCTAGTCTAGACCACAATGTTTTCAAAAAATAACTCAAAATTTTAACATCCCTATGCGAGATGATTGTGCGTGGTATTTCATGTAGCCGAACTACTCCATTGAAGAACAGTTCTGAAACGTGTCTGGCATCATCCAATTTCATGGAAGGAATAAAGTGAGCCATTTTAGAAAATATGTCCACCACGACAAAGATTGAGTCATTACCTCGCTGTCCTCGGCAACCTTAGAATAAAGTCCATAGAGATGTCAGTCTAAGGAACAGTTAGAATAGGTAAATGTGTATAAAGACCATGAGGTTTGGAACCAGACTTTGTTTTTAAACAGTTAATGCAACGTGAGCAAATAGTTTCTACATCCTTTTGCATTTTAGGCCAGTAAAAGTGTTCCTTTAACATGTCAAGTGTTTTAGTTACACCAAAGTAACCCATTAGCCCCCCATTATGTGCTTCACGCACCAGCAGTTCCCTATATGAACTACGTGGGATGCATAACTTATTGTTCTTATATAAAAAACCATTATGCTTAAAGAACTTCTTAAATGCACAATTTTTGCATGCTTCATATAATGTAGAAAAATCAAGATCAGAAGAATACAATTCCTTTAGATATGAAAACCCTACAGAGGTATATGATCAAGAATAGCAAGGGATTCATACTTGCGTGACAGAGCATCAGCTACCATATTATCTTTTCCCTTTTTATACTTAATAATATAAGGAAAAGTTTCAATAAAAGCAACCCATTTAGCATGATGCCTGTTCAACTTACCCTGTCCCTTAATGTGTTTAAGGGACTCGTGGTCTGAATGGACAACGAACTCCTTGGCCATCAGGTAGTGCTGCTAAGTTTCCAATACCCTTACCACGGCATAGAGCTCCTTATCATAGGTCGGATAATTTAAGGCAGCTCTCTTTGGTTTCTCACTGAAGTAGGCTATAGGTTTTCCTTCCTACATTAAAACAACACCTATACCAATCCCTGAAGCATCACACATTGGTTCAAAAACTCTATCAAAATCAGGTAATGCTAAAACAGGAGCATGAGTGAGATCATGCTTAAGAACAATGAAGGAGTTTTCCTGTGCCTGACCCCACAAAAATGGAACATTCTTCTTACACAATTCATTGAGGGGCGCGGCTTTGGTTGAGAAATCCTTCACGAACCTCCGGTAAAAACTAGCTAAACCATGGAACGATCTTACCTGCTAGGCCGAGGTGGGAGTAGGCTATTCTCGAATGGCTTTCACCTTTGTGTCATCAACCTTGACACCATCCTTCGAAACAACAAACCCAAGAAAGACAACTTCCTCCACACAGAATGTACACTTTTTAACATTGGCATATAATTTATTATCACGTAACTCAATTAATACAAACTTAATGTGCTCTATGTGTTCAGGCATGTTTCAACTATAGATCAAAATATCATCAAAGTAAACCACAACAAATTTCCCTATAAACTTCCTAAGCACATGATTCATTAATCCACTACAAGAAAAGTGACCTATTGCGACATTTTTTCATGCGACATTACACTAAGGGTCATAAATATACCACACTTATGCATTTGTGACGTTTATTTGTGACACTATTGCATCATTTAATTACTGCGTCACGATTTTGTGACGTAGACGTGACACTGAATTTGGTGCCTCAAAATTGCTACAGTTTTTTTGCGACACTTTAATAAAATGCCAAAATTATACGACACAATTATAATTTTGTCGAAAAATTGTGGCACAATTACGTCATATTGTTAGCATGCCACAAATTGGTGGCATAATTGCGCCATTTTAATTAAATGAATTAAATTTGCTACAAAAAATTTGTGACAGTTTGATATAGTATTCTAAATTAGCGGCACAGTTGCGTCATATTGTTACCATGTCATAATTTCGTGGCATAATTATGTCATTTTAATTTAATGATTTAAATTTGCGACAAAAAATTTGTGACACTTTGATATAGTGATCCAAATTAGCGGTACAATTGCGTCATATTGTTAGCATGTCACAAATTGGTGGCATAATTTCGTCATTTAATTTAATGACTTAAATTGGTGACAAAAAATTTGTGACACTTTGATAGAGTGATATAAATTAGCTACTCAAATTCATTTATGACGCAAAATTGTGTTTTAATTGCACAAGTGTATATATTGCAATTTCATGTAAAATTCGCATTAACTATTTATTAAGAAAACAAGCATCCCTCTTATTTATTAAATTCACAAACTTTCAAACTCAAAGAAATGGTGAAATCAATGCACGTAGATTTGGGGTCCTTTTCGTACTCCAAATTCAAAGACTGTGTAGTTGTATGAATTTTCCAGATTTAAAGGCTGGTGGAGCCTTAAATTTATTTACTACTACGTATTATATATATTAAATACATACAACTAGGATTAAAGCAACCTTTTTTAATTCAGGATAAAAACAAAACATGACCCAATATGAAGGAACATCAATTAGTTACACTTATTTTGAAAATTATTCCAAGCACTTGTGCATCCTTTTTTTTTTTTTTTTTTTTTTTTGCAACACTTCAATGATATGCATTAAATTAATGCTTCAATGATATTCAACACTTCAATGATATGCATTAAATTAATAGTAGATGCATTATTTGAATTTCTTCCCACATATTTGTGACTTTCTTGTGCGACATTGCAAGTATATGTCGTAGGGAGAGTAATACATTTAGAGCAACTCTTTACCACTATCTGGGAATCCTCATTAAAGTAAACTTTTAAAAATCCTTTGGTCAATAAAACATTCATAGTTTCAAGAATAACCCTTGCTTCAGCTTATAATGTGAGAATACAATGATACAGTCATTTTAATAATATTACATAGGTTTGCTATTTTAGTAGAGTTCAAATTAAAAAGCTATAATTTTTTATTTTTATTCATAAACCCATTGGACTAAGTCTGAGCACAACAAAAGCTAAAGTTAATAACTGCACAAGCCTAGAATTTTTCTACATCTTTCATTAGAGCAAATACTCTTAAATGGGAACCTAGATTGACTTAGCAGAAACAAGCTTCTGCAAATCCAAAGTAATAAGCTCTTGTAAAATAGATTAAACAGAAGCTGCACAATACAAAATCATCACATTTGGAAAGAACATCTCTCCACCATGTCACACAGTACATGAGATCTATAAATAAAAAACCATCCAACACTAAGCACAGAAGAAATCTCTAACCAAGTAGAGTAGGGACATTGTTCCTATCTCCATCTAATACAATCTAGAAGGCGACAAATTAACTTTGAGAGATTAATGAGTCATTCTAGATTAAGAAGAAATGGATCCCGAGACTGTAAACATGTATCCTCCATCATATGCATTCTTAAAATCTGTAATGCCCTATTTATATCTGCTGACTGCAGACCGGTATTACTATTTGAGAAGGGTCGGGTCAATAAAGACAAGAAAAAAAGATAGATACATGAAAATCTTAAAGTGTATCAAACACAAATGAATCTCCATTCTTCATCCTGGGACACCGATATCACTCTCCTTGTTATTTCTTCCCTTGTAAGACCAAAATATTTTCAAGGGACAGCCAAACTTCCTCATCCTTGAAGGAGTTGAACACCTAATAGATTATTACTCTATTCATGAATTGGTCAGGATTGGTTTGGTCTACATAAAATCGAGATTTTCCTTGAATAGCATAATGTTCAAAAAAGCAAAGAAATATTCATATATGCACCAACAACTATTTGAAAGAAAAAAGCTCACCAAACAATAAAGGTCATGATTTGTAAGCCAGTAAACACTATATATACATCAAAAAACTGGAGTGCCATCTATCAAACGGAACTAGAAAAGGATATGTAGCAGGTATTTAAATTGTTTGACAACATTTAACAAAAGATCAATTCCTAAACGCAGGGCAGCAAAGTAGAACTTTAGGACAGGACCAACGTATAACCAAATCTCGGTGCTTCTATACTGAAAAGCAAATGCAGCAACATGTCAGACCACTTAGTACCACCATAGTTTCACCTCAAACAACAGGAATCCAATATAAGTTTCTAAAATAAGAATTTTGTACACCATAATCAACATTCCAAACGAGGTCCTAAACGAATCCAGTCAGCACATATCAAACGCAATTAAACAAACCCCAACACCATCTAGCAAGTCACTAGGCGCCGAACAAGTAATACAGCTCAAAATAAATACAATGCAAAGGGAAAAAAGGAAATAACACTCAGCACACAAGTAAGAAAAGCATAACTTCTTACCAGTAAAGGTAATATCACAAGAGTAATCTTTCAATTTAGTTTTATCCACTTCATCTTTATCTGATATTAGCCGGTTTACCATTGTTTGAAGTATCTCGCAGTTATCAGCCACTAACTCACCACCTACAACATGAGCGAAACAGAACATTATACAGGACAGCCCAAACATAGAAGATCAGATTTTGTATCAACTTAGGATAATGCATTAGTGAAACTGTCCACATTTTGATTCCACAAAAAAGGATCTAAAATCAATAGCCTTCATTTATCATCAATGATCATAGTAC
This sequence comes from Leptodermis oblonga, assembly GCA_016801395.1. NCBI lineage: Eukaryota > Viridiplantae > Streptophyta > Magnoliopsida > Gentianales > Rubiaceae > Leptodermis > Leptodermis oblonga. The sequence continues at coordinate 19,211,424 of CM028756.1, read as the reverse complement.
AAGACTCAAAAAAAGCTGGCCTGTAAAAGAACATACATCAAATGTTTCAATACCATAAGAGATTGAGCTAAATTAGCTGGATTTCTTTTTTGTGAAAGAAAAATATCGCAGCACAAACACGAAATAAGTCTTACCGCCTAATAATTGATGATACTAAAACTATATTCACAGAATAAAGCGGTTCAAAAACTGGATCAACTATGCTGGAGAAAGGCTACTACTTGCTAGTTCTGGGCACAATATCAAGGCTAAGCCAAATAAAGGCATAACAATCAACTATATACAGGGCATCCTATTACTAAACCTTTAAATTTAAGCCGGAATAGTGAATACTTTTAGGCCCAACCGCCCAGAGAAGTAGAGCTTTGGTTCGGCAACCAGTGTAGTTACACTTCTCCATTTATGAGAATTAAGACTAGTAGGTCCGTGCAACTTGATATCGTCTCTGATTTTAGTGAGGGCAAGCAGTTGCAAAAAGTATCAGCTCCATTAAAATCAACTGCTTCTGATAGTGCCAAGGAGTCATCTTTGGAACTGGAGAAGGGAACAAGGCTCCAGGCCGAAGAAGTCATGACTGCTGAAGTTAAGGAGGATGCGATTTCGAAAGAGCATAAAGAAGAAATGACTGCTAAAGTTTAGGATGCTATTTCGAAAGAGCATAAAGAAGATCATGTTGTCAGTCCTGTATTAGACGTGAAGATATCATCTGTCTAAGTGAAAGCAGAAGTTTGCACTCCAGCCCCACAAACTAAATCTGGAAGGGATAAAAACCTGCAGCAGGCAGCAAAGAAAATTGCCAGTTTGCTAAAGAATCCTTCAGCATTGACGTTAAAATATCAGCCTCAACAATCACAAACAAAAGCCATTAAGGGACAAAAATAAGAAAATAACTGCAGAAACTCCTAAATTCGCTCAGGAAAATCAAGCCATAAAGTGGCAAAAATTAGGAGGAAAATCCAGGCAGATACTGAATGTCAAGCCCCAAATATTGCCCCACAAAACAAGGGATGGCCTCATTAGCACTTACAATTTTTCCAATTTTCGCAATTTCAATATAGTCACGGAACATTCAAATATAATCAATTTACAATTTTCGTCATTGCGAACATATTGATATGCATGAACAATTTATACACCAAAGGTAATGACGAGATAGTATACAATTGATAGATGCACAATCCACAACCATCGTCACTACCCACACCCACACCCCTTCATTAATAATTACTAGGAGGATTCAGCGGCACTGTCGCCTTTCCATTATAATACATTCACATGATCAGTGAATTGATATGGTGAATGTAAATGAGCAGCACATCAAATTAATTAATTAGAAAAAGGAAAGTATATATATATATAATAGGACACCAATTTAATAGATATATAATAGTAGTCCTGATTCGTAGAAATCTCAAGCACACGGCCACAATTATTCAAGCGCCCCAGGTGCAGTTTGCACAAATGACAAGCAAATCGAAAGATTATTCTAGTAAGAAATGTAGGAGTTAGAATTGTATTAATTAATAGTAAAAAAGTGGCTCTGATTAGTTAACTCTTACAGGATTTCCTGGTCTAATTGAGGACGCCCATTTTCACAGGCAAAAACTTTTGCCGACGTGCGGGATTCTTTATGTGCCTGGTCTAATTGAGGGCGCCCGAACCAGAAGTATTTGTCTGAGCCATGCACCAGTGGAATACCCTGAACAACTGCATGTCTCTCTGTGATTTCAAGAGCCATCATTGTCAAAATAGCTTGAAGCTTTGTTCCAATGGCTAAGATGATCTGAGTTAACATTACTATGAGGTGAATTAGAGGCAGGAAAGAATGCATTTGCCATCTAAATGGACACTGCACTTACAATTACAGGAACTAAGGAAGCCCAAAACAATGCTCTCCACCCTGAGATGAATTAGAAACAACTTCAAATTATCTCAAGGAAAAAAAGTAGATGCTTGGGAAACACTGGTGTGGTTTCACCAAAATGATATGTACCACTAACATTTATGAGCAGGTAAACCACAAAAGATCCCCACAACACTGGACTGCCAACATTTTGAATCAAATAATCAGCAATTATTTTATCATCCAAAGCAGTTAATGAAATAGAAATTGGTACCTCACTCCAACAGTAGTCTTGAAGTCATCCTCCAATGACCTTTTGATATACTTTTGAAAGTTAAATTTACTTCCAGGAGCTAAATGAACCTAGAAATGGAGATAATACAAATTGTAGATTAAGTGTGGATAAGAGAAGAGAGGTAGTGACATCCACAAGTACTTTGAAAAATCCATTGCAAAGCATCAAGTAGTCAGATTTATTAACCGACCAAAAAAACTGTCTGAAAAAGCAACCCTAAGAGCAAACATTTACTATGAACAAGTACTTGCTAGTTTATCAATTAGATTCCTAGTAAGGAGAAATGTTGATTGACAATATAAAAGAAGGTGGGTATCCTGGTCCAGAAACTTGTGTGTGCTCTTACAAAAGAAGTTGCATGAGTAAGCCTAAATCTTGAAGGATCTGCGAAAGGAAATCAAATTGAAACAGGATGGACATTGTTATTATTTTGTTTTCAACATCATATCATATTTGTGATAGAAAAGATTAAAACTTACTAAAACACAAGAAAATTTTGGGCAATCCTCAAGTAACCTTTGTAGCCAAGATCAAATATGTATCAGATTTAGCCATTAGATTAGTTCAAATGATCAGAAAACAAATAAATGCAATGCCTAAACTAAATTTTAAGTCAAAATTTAGAAGTCCAAAGTAGAAAGTAGAAAGGGGATAACATCATGTTCAAAACCAATTATCTCTACATCATGATACCCTCTCAAAATGCTAAATCAGACTTCTGCAGCAAAGTCAAATGCAAAGCAAAAAGAACCAATTTTACAACATTTTCTTCACCAAGAAATTAGCTTTGAGAATTAAAGAAATGTGAACAAAGAATCTCTGTGCTTCTCCAAAAATGTATAAACTATTTCATCTCAATCAATAAATTCTATTTCTTTACAAGTAAAACAACTTAATTGCACCAATAGAAACAAGCAACTCATAGAAAAAACAGAGGAAAAAACACGAATTAGATGGGGTGAGGCTGAAATACAACTGATAAACCGATGTTGCTCTATCCCTTTTAATGTAGCACTAAATTGGAGACTCGCAAGGCCCGGGCTGGTTGAGAAAACATATATAGCAAAGCTAACAACAAATTTGACTCATTACACCAGCAATTCAGGATGAACAAAAAAATGCATGTTTCAGTGAAATAGGGAAGGTGAGCCTGCCCCATTCCTTTAGAGTCTTCAGTCTTCTTGATATCTTCCCAACCTAGTTTGTGAACGACATTTTTTAAGGATCATAAAAACCAAAACCTAAATGAAAAATTAAATGATCCCTTCTTTCAGTTTATTATCCATCTATATAGATCTGGGCTAATAGACATTGAAGACAGGAACCATCCTTGATTAAGAAAAAAAGGGGCAATCAAACTTTGCTACTCTGAGTCATCTTTTGAATATTATCCTACTGGTCAATAACAGAAGACCTACTTCCTAAAGAACTTTTCTCTGCCTTAACAGAGGAAACATGCTCCATTAGGAACAGCAAAAGTTGCTCTGCACAGATTCAAGGGAAAAAGAAAAAAAAATCAAGCATACATTAGTTTTTATTTTAAATGGAAATGAATACGAAACTCCACCACTGGAATACTAACATTATCAAACGCACAAATCCTGTACTGCAAAAGGTACAGAAAACATAATTCAATTCCTTCACAAAACCTCAGATGAGTCCAAACAGCAAAACTTATACACACTACTTAATGGGCTATGTGATTAATTAATTGAGGAAATAGGGAAATCTCACTGTTTGTCAGCTAGGGATCCAACAATGGTGCCACACAACATAGAAGATCTGAACCCAGCGATAAAAAGCTTTCCAATATCCCCTTCTCCATAACCATAAATAGCATAAAGCTAATACACATATGGACCCTGTAGCCAATCACCGGCTATAGCCGAATAAAAAATACAAAAAGCTAATCAACAGAACATAAACCAAACAATCCCACTTCCAATCCAATACAATCAAGACAAAGAATGCAGTTCGTAATGAAAGCAACTGAAAACACATACAATGCAACACAACAAAACAGAAACATAAAACAAAATTATTAGATCAGGCATTACAAAGAAGTAACATGATTCTCTCTTTTATCCAATTAATAAGGAGACTTGTTACACCATTTATATTGTTTTTGCATGTGTTTCTTCAACCATCTTCATTCTCACTTAACCTACAAACTTGTTTTTGCATGTGCTAGACTGAATTTACTTTTTTAATGTCTCTAGTTAAACCAGGCCACAATAAATTTTTCTCAAAACAATCATTCAAAATCAAAACGAAGCCTTTGATGGTCACATTTCAGTTATCAGCATCAAAAGTTGGACCCAATCCAATGCAGTAGACACCATAACGATGATCAGAGCTGACGAGGGAAAGCATATCATTAACAATTATAATAAGTAGCATAGAAGATAATTAGCAGTAGCCGGAGCCTCTCTTTCATATTTGGTACATAATTCTCTACTAATCAGAAGCTCTATTTAGTTTTTTGTGCAACAGCACCAACATGAACAGTACATGGTGCCAACAACATATTCAGTCATGTTTCTATCTATTACTTCTGTAGCATACCTGAAAATAGTTTCACATATTCCAGTGATTCCAGTAGGTGTTAAGTGCTTCAAAATCCATTTGGGATAATTTGAAAAGGAATTGGCTTCCCTTTTACACTTGAATCCTCATAAACGGGGATTAAGAAAAGCAATCCCAAATGCTAAAAGTGGTGGCTTCTTCTTGTGTTCTGCTAATTGTTTCTCTCTCTCACTCCTTCTCCTTCCTTCCAAGAACCTGGATCAAAACCGTTACACTCTCTCTAAATGCATTTCTGGATGGTATTTCTTCTCACTATTATTGGGCAGTTGTCTCAGTTCTTCCTCCAGACACCTAAGTTGCACACTTTCACCCAAAAAACAACGAAAAGATATGCTGCCGTGCACTATTGTGCAAGCAGTCGTCCTATACTTGCGTCTGTTAAATATTCATAACATGATACTCTGTTTGAGGATTCATTTTAGTTAAGTTAAGCCTTTGTGCCCTGTCCACATTCCAATTATTCATCATTGCCACCTCAAAAACGCACTATTCTCACCATTCATTATTGCTTCCCAACTGAACCAATTAATTCACCACAACATTCATTGATTCATGTTGTCTAAACTGAACTAAGTTTCTGAAATAGTAGCAATTAATGCCATGTTTATCTCTTCACCAAAAGAAAAAGAAAAAGAAAAACCCAACATTATTTGTGTGTGACTTCATGAAAGAATTGATAAGCAAGCACGCAAGCAAGAGGTGAAATTTGTCGTCACACTAAATAAATCACTCCATGAAATCAATCCCTAAATAGGAAAAGGAAAATCCTAAAAAAAATAATGTAAAAGTAAAGTGGTTGAAGAAGAATTATACCTCTCGTTGGCTGTGCAGCAGCCTTGGTCACTGGAGAAACTGTAGGAGTTACCTTAAATGCAAAACTCCGCCAATCCCCTAAACTGAGACTGAGAGGCGGCAGAAGGTTGGTGTTCGGGTGAAGCTCAAGTGATATGGTAAAAAAAGAAGAAAAAAAAAAAAGGAGAAGGTATTTTTCATAAATAAGAAGAAGTGGAATTAACCAAAACTTCCCTGAAAAACGAAGATGGTCAAAGAAGCCGCCTCTTTTTTTGTTTTTGGTTTTCCTGAATCAGATTTCCCTCTTTTTTTTTTTTTTTCATTTTCCCTCCATTTTGTTATTTTAATTTCCACTTACTCCTATTTATTTTTACATTTTCATATTTTTCACTCATTCAAAAATGTACATATTTTAAATGAAGTATTTTGTGTGATATATGTGGTAAAATATTAAGCTAATATTTCCAGTTCAAAATTAGAGTTTCTTCAATTTAAACAAAAAGGGTAAAAATTTTAAATTTGAGTATTGAAAGAAAACTATTCCATGTATTGAAGATTTAATTTTAATTCAAATAACGAATTAGTCACCAAAGTACTTTTCATTTTTCTCAATGGCAAATTTGACCCTTATATTGGCCCTTAGGTTAGCTAAGGGTCAAATAATGTTTTTTTTTTTAATCTTATTTCAATTTTTGTTCTATCATACATTTCACATTTTTTATAATAATTTATCACCATTCTCAATTTATGCTTTTTTTTTTTTTTTTTACCATTCAGTTACATCTTTTCACATTTTTTTATGTTGTGACAATTTGAAATTAAAGTATACTTTTGATATGAAGAGTTCTTTGCAAAATGTAACACTTACAATTTTGAGTAAAAAATATTGACATTTTATAATTAGACACATAGATTTCAAATGAAAATTTTATGTTATAAATTAACACTTATACTTTTGAACCTAAAAATTATACTTTTTGTAATTAAACTTATACTTTTGATGAATAGTTTATTGTAAAAAGTAACACTAATGCTTTTAAATGTAAAACTGATACTTTTCATAATTAAATATACACTTTTGACATAAAAATTATATTGTAGAAATTAATACTTATACTTTTAAAAATTTACTTCCTTAGTTCCATTATTAAAAGAGCCAACTTTCAAAAATATATTTTTTTTCTTTTCAATTTCAATTGAAGAATCCACTGTCAAATATTTTGCTCCTCTTACCCTTATTAATATAATTATGTGTGGTCCATAATTACTCAGCCTTTAAAAGTAAGGATATAACTGAAATAAAGTATGTCAAATTACCTATTTCAGGTGTTTTACTTTAACTTTCATAAAAAGTTGTACACGCGTGAAAATGAAATATTCTAGTGGAATAGATGGAGTAATACTTTTGAGAATTAAACATTTATTTTTGAAATAAAGAGTTTAGTTTAGAAAGTAAAACTTATAATGATAATGTAGAACTTATACTTGGTACTTTTTAAAATAAAGAGGTTATATTATATAATGTAATACTAGTACTCTTCAACATAAAATTAACACTTATGATAATAATTAAACTTATACTTTTGAAATGATTAATTTAGTATAGGAAGTAACACTAATATTTTTAAACACGAAACGATGCATCTGAAAACTAAAATTATACTTTTGAAATGAAAATTTTATTGTAAAAAGTAATACTAATGCTTTGAATGTAAAAGTAATATTTTTAAAAATCAAACTTAAGGAATTGGAAATGAGAAACTTCTGTGGGGAGTTATATAATATAGTTTCAAATGTTACTTTGTATGATAAGTTTTTGTTTTGGAGTATGAAATTTTGGTCAAACAGTAACATTTTAAAACTTAACAAGTATCACAACCATTAATTTATATTAACAGAAAAATCAAAATAAAAAAAGGAAAGTAAAAAGGTATAAGAGAAAACAAAGTAAGAAAAATGTAAGTAAAAATGGAATTGTAAAAGATTAAAAATATATAAATAGAAAAAAATAAAATAAAAAATGTATACTGTATTATACAAAAATATTGTGCACACAGGTTCTTGTGTTTTAACAATAATACTATTTTTTAGCTAAAAAGAATAATTGGAAGTAGAAAAAAGGGGGAAGGGAAGGGGGACGGGGAATTCTTTTAAAAGAAATTCAATTAAATTAAGAGGGAAAAGAGAAAATGTAGCGCCTCCAACACAACACCATTCTTAGATTGATGACTTCGGCTCCCCTCCAATATTTCGTTTGTGGCTTTGTTCAAATCTGGGCCAAAGCTTCGAGAAAACTTCTCTAGAGTTCTGCCTTCTCATTATCATATAATTCATAAGATGAAGTTACAGGGTGTAGATCTGTGTTTTGTGAACTGCAAGAGGATACATACAAGACATAAATGGTAAGCATTCTTTTTTATTTTCTACAATTGATTGAATGGGTGAGCTCTCTGCTCGTCCAAATTGAGGGTTTTTTAAAAGGAGAAAAAATCAAATGTGGAAGATCTGGTTTTGGACATTATTTTTTGTGGGTCTTTAATTCCCTTACGATTTTTTACACTACAGCCGCCGGTCAACCCTAAACATTCTTCCTCTTCATCCATTATGGTCAGCGGAGAGTTAACAACATCCCCTTTGCTCCTCAATGCTGGATTAGTCTTCATCCTCCATTTAATTTGTCGATTGAGGGTTGATTGAGAGGAGACCACGAGAGGATGCTGGTCGTGAAAGAATTCAGAAAGCACAAAGTTGCAGAACCTTTGGGAGCATTGCCTCAAGCCCTGGTATGTCCCCATCTTCTGTGGCTGATTGTAATTCTTATAGTATGTTTACATAAATTAAAACTTGTAATGTTGAATTTTACCATTGCATTGCAAATTTTTGAAGTCTAAAGAACATTATTATAATGATATTTAAAGTTATTGAATAGAAATTGAGTTAAGGTCTCTGTTTTATGGCCGACTAAGAGTAATGTAATGAAACCATAATAGGACTTTGACAAATCTGAGCCTATACTTAGAAGTCATTTTCTAAAATTCTTATATTGGTTCTTTGGTTCTTGATGATGCGGTACTCTCATTATTCAGGTAAATCTTTGGGTTTTGACTACTTGATTATCTAATAATAACTGATGAGGTTAAACATTCGTTATTCAGCCTGTTCTCTGTTGGAACCCCAAATATTTGTCTCTGTTTACATACAGCTAGGCATTCAATTTCTAGATGAGTATACAGATCATTGTTCCTAATTGCATGATTATCGATTGGAAGGCACTAGTAGTTCCGATCTGCGATCAAACTGTGATTCATGCCGCAATGTGTGAATCTTATACTTTGTTCTCAACTTTGACTAATAATTTTAGATCTAGCTGTTGAGATTTGAGTTACGTTTTCAAACATTTCTCACAACTGCATTGAGATGGCAGTTGCGTATAGGTGGAACTAGTCCTTAGCTAGTCTTAGGGTGGTTATGCAGTCAAGGCTTGGTCTTGAGCTTATTTAGGTTGCATGTGTTAGTGTCCAGGACTACTTGCCACTTTTAGCATATTTGTTGCATTCTGTTTTGACAGTAGATTGTAAGTCCAGGCTATTATAAATTTCTTTGTACAGATTATTGAAATGTAGACAAGAAATTTGGTTCCTTCTTCCTTTCATAACTGCAGTTCTAGACCATATCAGTTCTCTTGAGTAACTTTCATTGTAATACTTCTTGTGTGGTTTCCTCTTGAGATGTTAAGTGCAAGGAAAATATTTTAATGTTTGATGCTGGGTCTTGCTAAAATTTCACTCATTCTATATTTCATTTAGGGGCTTTAGGTTAATTTCAGAACTATTCTTTGCAGCTGCTGTCAGTTTGGTTCATATAAATTAGCTGTATTATTTGGTCTGAAGTGCATTAAGTTGCCTAAATCTTTTACCTTTCTCCTATGGGTATGATTAATTAAAGGTTGGGGAACTAACACAGTGGAAAATATGTAAACTTTGTTCTCATAATGAAGGTATAGTGAAATTAAAACAAAAGAATGACAACTGATGATATCGGTTAAACAATGGAGAAGAAGAGAGGTCTGCTTGAATTATTCTTTGTTTCTCGATTGAATATTGTGGGGCTATTAACAAATTCAACCACTTCCTTCTATTGAATTGGAAAAGAATTCAGATTGTTATGATGGTTCAAAAATCAGTGATCTTTGTCTTTTTCCTTTCTCTTTTTTTAAATCAAACTAGTTGCTCTTAAAGTAAGGAAGTATAATTCTGTTCCTTCCAATTAATTAATGAGAGTAATTGTGAAATAATTGCAGGTGCATGCTTCCTTTTGTCTTAAGATTCCTGTTCTCTTTTAAAGTAAACTAGGATATTAAAAAGTGTATACGAATATGAATATATATATATATATATATAAAGATATACTTTTTAACTATAATTTAAAATTTTGCCACATGGCATGTTATACATTGTCTTAATCAACAAACAATTAGGTTCAATGAATATAATGAGTAATATACATTTTTTTCCCTTGAAAGCGGTTCATTATCTCAACTTTCATCTTCTGTCCTAGCTTTTTTTTTTATTTATGAATCTACTGAATACAAATAGCAGCTGAATTTACTATAACATGTTCCTTATGAAACTCCTATATAACTAGATATTTCATTTATTAACTTTAACTTAGGCTTTCAAGTCATAGACAATTGCCTTTTGCGGTCAAAGCTAATATATATTCTTGTACATATTACTACCTTTGCGATGTGTAACTTGTTGAAATTCTTACAATTATGCTTGTATGAGTATCAAAATGTCTAAAAAAGAATTGCATCATTGTAATATTTTCTCAATTTTCAATTAGTCTTATGTCTTCGTTTGTTCTCTAATTTATTTATTTTTTAAATTCCTTAAACGGTGTCCGTCAAGTTGGTTTCATATGTGGGTTGAGAGTGTCATTTTTCCCTCTAATTTATGATTTGATGATTACTCACAGCCTACTATTTTTAATGTAAGGACTATGGTTCTGTTTTATTTTATCAGGTATATCGAGAAACTTATATAGAACCAATCACCCCTATAGTATTCTAGTGCACAAAAGCCACTTGTTTTGCATATAGCCAAACATGTATTTTGGCTGACTTTCCTTGGTCATTTGGTGCATTTACTATGAGATTGTGTTTTTATGTAGTATTTAGCTATTAGAAAGTCTTAGGATGCATGAGGTTTGCCTTCTAGAAAACTAGGGTACTACTTTTTCTAACTGCTCCAAACCTTGTTAGATTGCTACATCATCCAATTTATTGAAATCAGTGATTCAAGTTGTAGCTTAGTTTCTTTTATATATATGGTGGATAACTCTTTGATCTTCTGAATGATAGAAAGTATTGCTTATATTTCTCACTATTAGATGAGATGAAACAATTTTTATGAGTTTGTAAATTCAAGTGGCTCAACTTTATTGGAACCTCTAGATTCTTCTGATACAATGTACTTGATTTGGTCACTTGAATTGTCATGCTCTCATCTTTGGCAAAATTTAAATTCTTAGCTGCTACATCATCCAATTTATTGAAATCAGTGATTCAAGTTGTAGCTTAGTTTCTTTTATATATATGGCGGATAACTCTCTGATCTTCTGAATGATAGAAAGTATTACTTATATTTCTCACTATTAGATGAGATGGAACAATTTTTACGAGTTTGTAAAGTCAAGTGGTTCAACTTTATTGGAACGTCTAGATTCTTTTGATGCAATGTACTTGATTTGGTCACTTGAATTGTCATGCTCTCATCTTTGGCTAAATTTAAATTCTTAGCTCCAAGATATGTTAGCTACATGCTTGGTTTGTTCATTCTTGGTGATTTTGCACTTTTGCACTTTTTCACCCTTTCTCGTAACACAAAAGGAGTCAAAAGCCCTACATCCTGATTCATTCTTCTCCGTAAGAAGAACAAAGAGCCCCGTATATGTGGTTTCTCCACCTCTCACGGCGCCTTCGGTGTCGGATTGAAGATGCTGCTGAAGTTCGACCAGGTTGAACAATGTTTGGTGTTTGGAAGATTTGGAATCGGACTGCTAAATCGATTTGGACAGAAGCAACAACAATCGTTGCTCTGGATGAACCCCCACAGCAGCAGCCAGATTCCTCTTCTCTCCAGCATCACGGCTCTCCCTTTCACTCCAGCACCATGGCTGTCGATTTCAGTCAGTCTGCCTCTTTCTCCTTTCGGTCTGCTGAACTGATGTGAACGGTTGTACACATGCGGATAATGTTGCCAAGGACCTTGTGATTAAGTGACAAGCTCTTACAAACCTTTAACTCACGTTCGGAATTGATAAAACAAGGGAAAAACTATCCTGACCAATTTGTTTATGAATTCGAACCAAGTGCAAGAAAAGAGGTGTGAAACATGCGAACAATTAGGTTGAGCAAGAACCTAAAAGGCTAAGTTTCATGCAATTATGTAAACTACAACATGCAAATACATAAAGCAATAAAAGGAGGTATCTCAAACACTAAGTTTTTGATCTGAAATACTCTGAATATTATTGAAGTTTCGGCCCCTTTATATAGGAGAAGGAATGGCCGAAAATAAGAAGTAGAAAAAGAAAAGAATTAGAAGTGGAAATTAACCAAGAGGTTAATTTCTTTTACAATTACCAAACCCGGAAAGAAGTAGGAATGGTAAGAAAAGGTAACTAAATTTCGGTCACCTCATCATTGGGTGATTGCCGAAAATTACAACTCCTAAATCAAGAAGGAAAGCTAATTATAAAACAAGTGGGAAAAGAATAAAAATCCTACTCCCAAAAAGAATAAGGAAACCCTTTTTGGAAACTAACTAAAAATAAAATAACTTAATTAAAAATCTAAAAAATAACCCTAAAACCGTGTGGCTTTTCCTTGGGTTGGCCGTGTGGGCTTTTCTCCTTGGATTGGGCCGTGCGGCTTCATGCTGCTCCTTGGGCTGGCCGAAAACTTGTGGGCTGGTCCATGAGTTTTGGGTCGGCCCAAATTGTAGGGAACTTTATTAATTTGTTTCTTTTAAGTCCAAGAACCTCCCGGGCAAGAAACAGCCTTCTTCTTGATTAAGATTTGATGATTTGCGCCTCTCCTTCCAAGATAGTTAGAAGAGTTGCAAATTGCACATTTCCTCCATTTTGCTCCAAGGCGTGGGCTTCTACAATCAGCTGGGCATCTTGATGGCAGGCTTGCACAAGGTTGTTGAGAGCTTCTCATACCTTCTTCGCTCTGCTCCTGGTCATGGGCCCAGTGATGTCTACAAGTGGATCCCTCTGATATGGGCTTGGATCCTGAAGCATTGTTGGGCCTCGATGTAGAACTCGAACCTCCTCCCCAGCTTCTCCGTAATCACTTGTAGTTTGACTTGTTGCGTGTTGTTGACTTTGGATGCCCTCATCATGAACCTTCTCCGGCGTGTTTCTGCTCGGTAATTGGTTAATCTGTTTCTGACTGTTAGCATGTTTGTGAATCTACTGGTTTGGTTCATGTGCGGATAAGGCGCTATTTTGGTGGGGTTTGGTTTTGAGTGAAGATTGGGTTTGATGATTTGAGTGCAAGGTTGTGCAATTGTTAATCTCTAATTGTTATTTATTTGTGCTGTGTATTCCGGTAGACGACTCAATTCGTTGCTGTTTATTTGTGCTACTGTTGCTCTTTTTGGAACTGTTTATATGTGATACTATTGCTCGGTAGTTTGTTTAATCTGGTCGACAACTCAAGTTGCGGTTGGGCAGGGGTTGCAAATTTGCTTTTGGTTCTGGTGTTGCTGGTTGTTTCGATGGTGGATGTAAAACTTTGTTCTATAATACTACAATTCTTAGTGTTTGAGAATTCTATATCTTAGTGTTTGATGTCGGTTCCAACGTACTGTTTCTGTTGGAATTATAGAATTCTCAAACACTAAAAGTTTTTGTTGCTGATTTACTTGTGACTTGTGAGTCTAAAGGTTTGTCAATAAAGAATTGAAAGTAGAAATGAATATTATTCTCTTTCAGTACTGGCCGATGGTTACCTCTTTCTCTAATCTATCAGTGGGAAACTGGACTTGCTTTTAAGAGTTCCCCTCTCATTTCAAATTGGATGTCAGTTATTTGTTCTTTTGGGTTTCTGATTCTTGTTCAGAGATACTTTGATTTGCATCTTCAATACCGGATGTCCATATGTATTTGAACAAAAATGGTTTTCTTGAATTCTGAAATTGTTTTGAATTGAATATTTTTTAAGTTATCCAACTATTTTTATGTTGGTCTTTGCTGCCACAAGGCTCCAGTGCTTCTTATTATAATATTGTGAAGTTTTGCTTTCTTTTAGGTTTTTTTCTGGGATGATTTTGATATATTACTTCTGTTAGTTAATTACCTTCCTTTAGATGTTCCTTTATATTTTGATATAAAAAGTTGTCGTTTCTTTTGTTCAACGGTCCGATGAGAATAGTATATTTTGAGCCGTAGAACTAATCTTTCAACTTTTTTATTGTTTTGAAAAAATCAATTAACTCAATGGTTAGTCGTGGCCTGTGAATACCACTTTGAATTGGAAAATTTGAACCACATGGGAACATGCATTGAACATAAATTCATTATAGTTAAAAATGGGTTCTGGTACCTTTTGATATTTATGTTTTGAAGATTGCTTGATCTTATTGGCTGTAATTGCTTGGACTAGAAATGCATAAGGCTGGTGGTGGAGAGGTGAGCCAGCTTAACTATTGTTTAATTAAGCACTTGTCTGGGAACTTGGTGAAAGAAATGGTAACATGGGGTCAATACTCTTGACATGTGACGATGGTATGAACAATTCTTATGTGCCTACATTCGATATTCCAGAACCAGCAGAAGAAGTTGAAAAGAAAATATGCCTAATTTTGATAAAGATTATACAGTAGTATTTTACAAGGCTGGACAATTTGAATGGATTTTACTAAATCATTGCTTGTTTTTTCTTATTATTTTAGGTTGAGAACGGTTTGTCTGTCTCTTCAAGATATCCAAACATGGACACTTGGTGATTGTGATGATGGTCTGGATCTATTATATGCCAATATCCATAATATGATATCACCGGACAAAAAATTAATTCCTTCAGCATCACTTGAGATAAAATCACCATTGTCTATTGGGGAAGATGAAGAGAAATTATGATTGTCTATTGTCTATTGTTAAAATTATGATTGTTTTTCTATTTTCACTTCTCAATAGTTGAAGAAGGATTATTTAATTTACCTTTCTTATAAATTTCATTATGCAAATTTGATTCAGCTTTATACTCATTAACAATTGTGTTTGGTTCCCATCATAGATTTATATTTATTGATCTGTTCTTTAGAAATCTATGATAGGCTTACATTGTTGGTGTTTTAGATCCTGAGAAATGACATTCAGAGATATCTGTTGGATTGTTTTGTAGTTACACATTTGAATTTACTCATGCCTTTGTTTTTTTCGGTTATGCGTTTGTTACTTTTTGTGGTTGAATATTCAAATGAGACCCTGCAGAATGCACCATCAGATTTTGCATTACTTTTATACTTCATATTTATATTCTGTGATGACATTACTGATTGAAATTTTTTTTTTTCCTTTTTGGTGTTGGTTGTATTTTACAGATGTACAAGAAGTATGGAGTTGTTAGAATGTGACTCATACTGGAATGCTAAAAGCTTGCAAAAACCCACGTACAAGTTCTATCCTGGAAGTTTTTCAATTTCAAGTGTTTTTTTGTTTATAAAAGTTTGTCTGATGAGGTTTAATAGTTTGTTACATAGTGATGAATCTAAAGGCTGAAAAATTATCATTGTGCATAGTATGCCAATCTATATAGAGGGATGAAAGTATTCCTATTTCCATAGAAATTATGTAAACATGCAGCTGTGTAGTTGCCTTGATTAATTTGTCTATAAATTCATCTTTTTTCCATTCTGTATAGAGTATAATCATATGATCTTTTATATATTTCCTTTTTTTATAAATAAATAGCTGTTAAACAATTTGTATAGGAGCCGCCCATGCCTAGCAAGGGCAAGAGAGACCTAGTATATATTGTGTGTGACATAAAATAAATGTCAAGAAAAATGCGACATTACGCAATTAACGCATTTGTGTCGCACAAAATTTATGCAACAAAAAATTTAATGACGTAAATTGTATCGCCAATTATTATATGACAAATTTTACGGACGCGATATTATGTTGCAAAATAACATTAATACAGTTCAAATAATGACGCCACATGTGTAGAAAATAAATGTGACATTAAACGTGATGACAGAAATTAGTGTTACAAATAATGCGTCATTGAAACTAATGACGTGTAATGTGCCGCAAGATTTATGCGACAATAATTAAGTGATGCAAAAGGTGTCGTATTTTCTGTGGCACAACTAGTAAAAAAATGCCACAAAAAGACAAATGACGAATAATGAGTCGCGAATTTTAAGCGACAATTAATTTCGTGATGCAAAAAGTGACATACATTTACGGCACAAGTGAAATAAAGCGCCACAAATTTGCTTCACCATCTTTTACGACTCAATAAAAAGAGACGCATAATGTGTTGCAAATTAGTATTTGCGACACTAAATCAACTTTTAGCGACACAATTTACGTGTCGCGAATACCCTTCGGCGCTTTAAATGTGACCCCACATTTGTCGCAAATAATCTTGCAACATTCATTTTAATGACACAAATCAATGTCGTAAATTAGTATGCGTTACTAAGACAAATGACGCATAATGTGTCGCGAATTTTAAGCGACAATTAATTTAGTGATGCAAAAGTGCCATACATTTGCGGCACAAGTGGAAAAAAGCACCACAAATTTACTACACCACCTTTTGCAACTCAATAACAAGAGACGCATTTGCGAACTAAATTGACTTTTAACGACACAATTTACATGTCGCGAATACCCTTCGACGTTTTAAATGTGACGCCACATTTGTTGCAAATAATCTTGCAACATTCCTTTTAATGACCCAAATCAGTGTCGTAAATTAGTATGCGTCACTAAGACAACTGACGCATAATGTGTCGTGAATTTTAAGTGATAATTAATTTAGTGATGTAGAAAGTGCCATACATTTGCGGCACAAGTGAGAAAAAAGCGCCACAAATTTCCTACAACACCTTTTGCGACTCAATAACAAGAGACGCAAAATATGTCGCAAATGCTAAATCGACTTTTAGCGACACATTTTCCATGTCACAATAGGTCACTTTTCTTGTAGTGATCGCATAAAAGTACTAGGTGCATTTGTGAGGCCGAAGGGCATAACTAACCACTCATACAAACCAAATTTAGTTTTAAAAGCAGTTTTCCATTCATCGCCTTCTTTCATTCTTATCTGATGATAGCCTTGTGTTAGATCTATTTTAGTTTAAACAGTAGAGCCATATAAATCTTCTAGCATGTCAACAAGCCCAGGGATAGGATGCATATACTTAATAGTGATTTTCTTAACAGCTTTGCAATCCATACACATTCTCCAAGTACCATCTTTCTTTGGAACAAGAATAACAGGTACTGCACAAGGGCTTAAAGATTCCCTTACCTGACCATTACCTAAAAGTTTGTCAACCTGACGTTCAACTCCTTTGTTTCCTCTGGATTTGCTTTGTATGCCGGTCTATTGGGAATAGATGAACCAGGTACGAAGTCAATCTGATGCTCAATGCCACGAAGAGGGGGCACTCCAACCGACAGCTCTTCAGGCAACACATCTTCATATTCCTGCAAAAGAAACTTGACTTCCATAGGGAGATCCCTAGGGACGTCGTCAAGGTTAGTGGAATCGTCTTTAGCAATTAAAACAAGAATACAATAATTTCCCCTTAACACTTTGTAAGGATATCCAAGGCTAAAAATAACGCAAGTTATGAGTCAGAATCCACAAAGGCAACCAGAAGGCAAAGCCAGAAGAATGCCAGGAGAAGTAGAAGAGTCATGCTATTCAAAGATCCTTGAAGCAAAGGCATCTCCAAACTCTCCACAATGAAGAAAGGGTCGTTTCTTGAAGTTCTTGAAGAAACCAGAAGGTTCTTGGACTTTAAAGAGACAAATCTTGAAGTTCTTGATTTTCTTGAAACTCTTGAATTTTGCGGTTTACTAAATCTTGAAGAATCTTGAAAATCTTGATTTTTGACATTCCAAAATGATTCCGGGAGTTTCCAAAAGATTCCAGAAGCTCCCTACACTATCAGCACCATGCGCCATCTCAAAATGGGCCAACTCACCATGGAGTCCATTCCCTTCAATTTTTGCCCAGCCAAGCCCACAAGAAGCAGCCCACACACCACTTGGAAGCTTAGGTTAGAGAAGAATTAGGTTTTGTGCATGTTACCTAATTCTACTCCATGTTTGTTACAAGTTAGTTAGGTTGTTACAAGTTTGTTACAACTAGATTAGCTTGGTAGTTTCCAAAAAGGGATCCCTTCTTGATCTCCCTTTTTGGATAGGATTTATATTATTTTCCTAGCTATTTTATTTGTTAATTTCATCCATATGCCATTCCAAGCAGCAGAAGAATTCAGCAACTACCAAAACCTAGTTCCTTTAGGTTTCGGGTTTGTAAGAAATCAATCTCTTGATTGGTTTCCAATTTTAATTCTTTTCCTAGTCTAATTAGGTTAGAATGAGGGCATCCCCAGCCTGTCGACAAGTCCAAGCAGAGAAGATCAACAAGTAGATGCAGAGGACTCGAGAAAGGAAGCAGAGCCTGTTCGTGTGCTACACCGAGGCCCAGTTATGCTACCGGACCTGAGCCCATTCCAGAGAGATCCATTTGTAGATATCGTTGGGCCAATGACACGCAGAAGAACAAGGAAATTAAAGGCCGACCTTGAAAACCTAGTCCAAGAATGTTCCCGACAAGCCCAGATGGTATCCGGAGCACAAACCCCTGAAGATAAAGCCCAGAAGAGTCAGAAGGGTAAAATGGTCACTTTACTCACCATTTCCGAAAAGGGGTCTGAATTGAAGAATCATGAAGAAATGAAGAATTTGTAAAATTTGAGTTTCAGAAATGATTCCGGAAGCTTCCAGAAGCTTCCTACACTTTTCACCAACACGCCATTTAAATTTTGGGCCAAATTCCCCTACAATCCATTTTAGAAATTTGGCCCAACAGTAAAAGTAAGTTAAGCTAAATGCTGGACGCCCAAAAAGTGGTAAAATGAGCATGACCCATTTAAATTAGGTGAGCCCAACCCAATTGATTAAAATGGGTTACTTCAATACAATTGAAAGTAAACCACCTTGTATAAGCCATCTGCGAAATCTGCATGCTAATGACGTGGAAGCTGGATCAATTCTTAGCAAATTGGAATTGGAAGCCATAACTACTAATGACGTGGAAGCCGGATCAAATTACTTAGCAAATTGGAATTTGAAGCCATCACTACTAGCTTTCACGTAGGTTTCTTCTCGGATTGATTTTTATCTTTTTCTTTCTCATAATTTTAGTTCATTTTTAATTTTTAATTTTTAATCTAGACTAGAATTCAGCTAGGTTCATGGTTTATTATAGCTGAATTTTATCTTTAACTAAACCTAGTTCATTTAGGTTTCAGTTTGTAAGGAATCAATCTCTTGATTAAATTCCAATTTTAATTGTTTTCTACTTCTTTGTACTACAGAATTCGACCACCTACTACTATAAATAGGGGTCCTATTCTCCATTATTCAACACACAATTTTGATTCAAGTAATAGAATAGTATAGTTTTATACTTCTTGAATCATTCTCTTATTTTGAGCTTTCGTAGTTTGCATGCTTTGTGAATTACTATAAGTTTAGAAACTATAGATTTTTAGGTAATTGCTCTGCCTAGATTGCATGCTTTTGTTTCGACTCTTTTGTTCTTAAACTTGGTTCGATTTGCGTGTTTAAAATTAGCTTAGGTTAATTTTAGTAGACTGCCGAATCCGAGGTAGGGATTCTAGAGATTAAGAGCTGCGTCTCGCAATTTCCAGACTTTCCTTGGCAAGTATTCCGCATCGTGAACTTCGGTCCACATCAATTGGTATCAGAGCCAAGGCTGGTTGCGTGACAAGAGGAGGCTGAAGTAACTCGGCCAAATCATCAGGTGTTTTCTAATCCTTGTTAGTCTTGCTTCGTCTTGAAATTCTCGAAATTAGAACGCTCCTTCTTAAGAAATTTTTTTTTTTAAGAAAATTAAATTTCGGTACTACCGTACTGTTTTTATACATAAAAACCGAAATTTTTTTTTTGGAAAAGAAAAGGAAATATCAAGAATTTTTCAGTTTTGTTGTTGAAGTTCAGTAGCTCACTTTGTTTATGCAATTTGTGAATTCTCTGTGCTACATTCTTACCCATTGCTTCTAAAATCAGTGGTTAGCAAAAAAAAAAAAAAAAAAAAAAAGAGTATAAATCACTTTTTTTTTTGGGGTACTCAAAATTTTGGAATTTCACATTTCTGCAGGGGGGTTACTATTTTCGCAACTTTGGGGTAAATTTTTCTAGAAGCTCTTAATTAGTGAGAATTGGGCCCTGTTTGTTTTGATTCTCAAAACATGATTTTGAGAAAAGTTTTAATTTTATAATAATTTTTCATCATTTTCAATACACCTTTTTACATTTTTCAATACATCTTTTTACATTCCCAATACAATTTTAATATTATAAAATCAAAATAAATCTCAAAACCATGTTTTGGAAATCATACCACACATGGCCTTGGTTTCTTGATTACCTATTGGGTAGGTGATCACATCTGGGGTAGTAATATTCCTGATTCGTTCAAATCTGCTCATTATTTCTTGCTTCTTTCACTTGAATTGCCCTGTTTTCTCCGTGAACTGAATACTTTTCGTACCACTTTATACGCCTACTCTGCACTATAACTTGAATTTTGTCATCGTGCGCATTACATTAACTTCCTGAACTTTGAGGGCATATCCCCGAAAGTTCCTTTGTGTGCATATCTTCTTCAAGTTATACTACAAAATTTCTTTTCGAAAGGGTTTACAAAACAAAATAGAACCAAGTTCTGTTTTTAAAAATTTCTTTTGCTACATTCCTATATAGTTTCGTGCTTGTGTGATTTACTTATTGCTTATTACCTTTGCTCAATATCTGAGAACTTTGAGTAGTATATAGGCTTGAGATAAAAGGCTGAGTGATACAGCATACAAGGGCCGCCACCCTACGAGTGAAACACTGGTTTGTGTGTAGCTTATTAGGAGGGCATTACTTGGGGGACAAGGGAGTAAGGTTACTCTACTCACTTTTACTTGTTCTTAGCAGGGAATTTTTTGTTACTTAGAATGTCAGGAGGTAGTTCCAGTTCCGTCGGAAACGAGCAACTTCTGGCTGCAATTGCGAAACTATCAGTGCAATTCGCAGACCTCAGTGGCGAGGTCGCAGATATAAAGGCTGCCCAAGACGCCAGGCGCGGAGCAGAGGAGGAGGAACACATCCCTCACCCCAACGCCGGCGCCAACGACAAGCCTTACGATGGTCTAAGTCAATTAAAGACAACGGTGCCATCCTTTGCAGGCAGTACCAATCCTGAAGAATACTTAGACTGGGAGATTAAGATGGAGAGACTTTTTGAGCTCCACTCAATTCCCGAGCACAAGAAGGCTCCACTCGCAGTGGTAAATTTCACCGAATATGCACTTGTTTGGTGGAATCAAGAGTTGGACCAAAGGCGCAACACACGGCCTATGAGAGCTCGAGCTCCACCTCTATCATGGTTTGATCTGACTACAGCAATGCGTAAGACTTTCGTTCCTGCGTATTATTTTAGAGAATTGTATAAGAAATTACATACACTTGTACAAGGCTCTATGACTGTAGATGAATATTACAAGAAGTTAGAGATGGCCAAGATCAGGGCCAATGTCTATGAGGATGATGCCGCCAGTATGGCTCGCTTTCTCACCGGCCTAAATAGAGGGATAGCGTTAGCAGTGGAATTGCAGAATGCCACCAGCCTAACAGACATGCTACACAAAGCCAGGGTAATGGAGGAATACATGAAAACTGTCCAACCAGTTAGGACGCCATCAAGCGCTCCAACCACCTGGAGGAAGAATCCGGTGTACTCTCCACCCACCAAGAAGCCGTTCAACTCTGAACGCAAAGCTATCCAGGCTGCAGCATCCACCTCATCTTCATCTTCATCCGCAGCTAAAATGCCGTTCACTCCTAGAAAGCCGATCCACGACATCACTTGTCACAGGTGTTACGGGCGTGAACATATGATGCGCGATTGCCCTAACATCAGAAAAGTGCTACTTGGGCATGATGGCGAATACATCTCTGAGGAGGATGAAGACGAACCTGTTATTCCCTTCGCGGATTTAACCCACGAGGGTAAGTCAGATACAGAGCAGGATATTCACCAACCGGACGGTGACACTCACCTTTCCATAGTTGCCCGCTCTTTGACTACATCCGTCGTCCAGGACTCAAGTCAACGAACCAACATCTTCCATTCTCGCGCTGTAAATGGTAGAGTTGTTGTTCTCATAGTTGATGGGGGATGCTGCACAAATGTTGCCAGTGCATACATGGTCGAAAAGCTGAATCTCCCCACCATCAGCCATCCGCATCCGTACCGGCTCTAATGGCTCGACAACTCAGAAGGGTACCGAGTCAACAAGCAGGTCAGAGTGCCATATGCTATTGGGAAGTTTGAAGGAGAAGTTACTTGTGATGTGCTCCCTGTGGAGGCGTGCCACATTCTCCTGGGTCGCCCATGGCTCTTTGATATAAAGGCGACACACGACGCAGTTGCCAACACCTACTCGGTCTGCCAACGGGCCAAGATCCATACATTTCTGCCTCTGCCACCCCAAGATGTTCGTGCTGAGTCTCTCTGGATGAAATATAAGCTTGCCGAATGGGAAGCTGAGAAGAAACATGAAAAGGGGAAGGGGAAACAGATTGTAAAGGGTAGTAAGGCGTACTCAGATAAGCCTTCAAAAGAAGATAGTAAAAGTAGCTTATTTGCTACACTTGGGGAAGTCGATCAAATTTTAGAGTCTAAGGGTTTAATTCTTTTACTTATTGCTAAAGACGACTCTACTAACCTTGCCGACGTTCCTAGGGATCTCGCTATGGAAGTCGAGTTTTTATTGCAGGAATATGATGATGTCTTTCCGGAGGAGCTACCGGCAGGAGTGCCCCCTCTTCGTGGAATTGAGCATCAGATCGACTTCGTACTTGGCTCGTCGATACCAAATCGTCCAGCTTACAAAGCAAATCCAGAGGAAACACAGGAATTGCAGCGTCAAGTGGAGAAGTTACTCGCCAACGGCGAGGTAAGGGAATCTTTAAGTCCTTGTGCTGTACCTGTTATACTTGTTCCTAAGAAAGATGGTACATGGCGAATGTGTATGGACTGTAGAGCTGTTAATAAAATCACCATTAAGTATAGGCATCCTATTCCTAGGTTTGATGACATGCTAGAAGATCTATATGGCTCAACTGTTTATGCTAAAATTGATTTAACACAAGGCTATCATCAAATTAGAATGAAGGAAGGTGATGAATGGAAAACTGCTTTTAAAACTAAATTTGGTTTATATGAGTGGTTAGTTATGCCCTTCGGCCTTACAAATGCACCTAGTACTTTCATGCGATTAATGAATCATGTGCTTAGAAAGTTTATAGGAAAGTTTGTTGTGGTCTATTTTGATGATATATTGATATATAGTAGGGACATGAAGTCACACATAGAGCATATACGATTGGTATTAATTGAGTTACGTGATAATAAATTATATGCCAATGTGAAAAAGTGTACGTTCTGTGTGAAGGAAGTTGTCTTCCTTGGTTTTGTTGTCTCGAAGGATGGCGTGAAAGTTGACGACGCCAAGGTTCAGGCTATTCGTGAATGGCCTACACCAACATCAGCCTCTCAGGTGAGATCTTTCCATGGTCTTGCTAGGTTTTATCGGAGGTTTGTGAAGGACTTTTCTACCAAGGCTGCACTCCTAAATGAGTTGTGCAAGAAGCACGTACCGTTCTTGTGGGGTCAAGCTCAAGAAAATGCCTTTACTGTTTTGAAGCATGATCTCACTCATGCCCCTGTTTTAGCATTGCCAGATTTTGAGCGAGTTTTTGAACTTATGTGTGATGCTTCAGGTATAGGCATAGGCGCTGTGCTAATCTAAGAAGGAAAGCCTATCGCCTACTTCAGTGAGAAATTGAAGGGAGCTGCCTTGAATTACCCGACTTACGACAAGGAGCTCTATGCAGTGGTTCGTGCTTTAGAAACTTGGCAGCATTACTTGATGGCCAAGGAGTTCATTGTGCACTCGGACCACGAGTCCCTTAAACATCTAAAGGGACAGGGTAAGTTGAACAGACGTCACGCTAAATGGGTATCTTTCATTGAAAATTTTCCTTATATCATTAAGTATAAAAAGGGAAAGGAGAATATGGTAGCTGACGCTCTGTCTTGGAGGTATGAAGCCCTTACCTTACTTGATCATTCATCGTTAGGGTTTGCATATCTTAAGGAATTGTATGCTTCTGATTTAGATTTTTCCAATATTTATGAAGCATGTGAATCTGGTGCATTTGAGAAATTCTTTAGGCAAGATGGCTTTTTGTTTAAAGAAAATAAGTTATGCATCCCACGTAGTTCAACTAGGGAGCTACTGGTACGTGAAGCACACAGTGGGGGGCTAATGGGTCATTTTGGTGTCCATAAAACACTTGATATGCTTAAAGAACACTTCTATTGGCCTAAAATGCGTAAAGATGTAGAGTCTATTTGCTCACGCTGCATTGAATGTCTCAAAGCGAAGTCTACGTCTAAGCCCCATGGTCTTTACACACCATTACCTGTACCTTCTGTTCCTTGGACTGACATCTCTATGGATTTTGTTTTAGGGTTGCCGAGGACGCAAAGAGGTAATGACTCACTCTTCATTGTCGTGGACAAATTTTCTAAGATGTCTCATTTTATCCCATGCAGGAAATCTGATGATGCAAAGCATGTTGCAGACTTATTTTTCAAGGAGATAGTTCGGCTACACGGCATTCCGCGCACCATTGTGTCAGATAGAGACGTGAAGTTTTTGAGTTACTTTTGGAAGACGTTGTGGTCTCGGTTAGGAACTAAGTTACTATTCTCGACCACTAGTCATCCCCAAACAGATGGTCAGACGGAGGTGACCAACCGCACCGTAGGAAATCTACTGAGGGCGCTGATTAAGAAGAACTTGAAGAGTTGGGAACAAGTCTTGCCGATTGCAGAGTTTGCCTACAATCGCTCCAGGCATTCCTCAACAGGGTTTTCGCCTTTCGAAGTTGCCTACGGCTTCAACCCGCTAACAGTGATGGATTTACTGCCACTGCCCCTGAAGGATCAGACAAGTCTTGATGGAGCACAGAAAGCAGAAGCTGTTAAGCGATTGCATGAGAAGGTTCGTCAGAATATAGAGAAGAGGAATGCACGTAACGCCAAAGCTGCAAATCAAAGGCGTACGGTAGTGAGCTTTGAACCTGGTGATTGGGTTTGGGTTCACATGAGAAAAGAGAGGTTTCCAGCTGCCCGGAGGACGAAGTTACATCCCCGAGGCGATGGGCCCTTTCAAGTTGTTGCTAAGATGGGGGATTAATGCTTACAAGCTTGACTTACCAGGTGAGTATAGTGTTAGTACATCTTTTAATGTTGCTGACTTGTCTCCGTTTAATTTTGTCCAGGATCTTGATTCGAGGTCGAATCCTTTCCAACCGGGAGGGAATAATGAGGGCATCCCCAGCCTGTCGACAAGTCCAAGCAGAGAGGATCAACAAGTAGATGCAGAGGACTCGAGAAAGAAAGCAGAGCCTGTTTGTGTGCTACACCGAGGCCCATTTATGCTACCGGACCCGAGCCCATTCTAGAGAGATCCATTTGTAGATATCGTTGGGCCAATGACACGCAGAAGAACAAGGAAATTAAAGGCCGACCTTGAAAACCTAGTCCAAGAATGTTCCCGACAAGCCCAGATGGTATCCGGAGCACAAACCCCTGAAGATAAAGCCCAGAAGAGTCAGAAGGGTAAAATGGTCACTTTACTCACCATTTCCGAAAAGGGGTCTGAATTGAAGAATCATGAAGAAATGAAGAATTTGTAAAATTTGAGTTTCAGAAATGATTCCGGAAGCTTCCAGAAGCTTCCTACACTTTTCACCAACACGCCATTTAAATTTTGGGCCAAATTCCCCTACAATCCATTTTAGAAATTTGGCCCAACAGTAAAAGTAAGTTAAGCTAAATGCTGGACGCCCAAAAAGTGGTAAAATGAGCATGACCCATTTAAATTAGGTGAGCCCAACCCAATTGATTAAAATGGGTTACTTCAATACAATTGAAAGTAAACCACCTTGTAGAAGCCATCTGCGAAATCTGCATGCTAATGACGTGGAAGCTGGATCAATTCTTAGCAGATTGGAATTGGAAGCCATAACTACTAATGACGTGGAAGCCGGATCAAATTACTTAGCAAATTGGAATTTGAAGCCATCACTACTAGCTTTCACGTAGGTTTCTTCTCGGATTGATTTTTATCTTTTTCTTTCTCATAATTTTAGTTCATTTTTAATTTTTAATTTTTAATCTAGACTAGAATTCAGCTAGGTTCATGGTTTATTATAGCTGAATTTTATCTTCAACTAAACCTAGTTCATTTAGGTTTCAGTTTGTAAGGAATCAATCTCTTGATTAAATTCCAATTTTAATTGTTTTCTACTTCTTTGTACTACAGAATTCGACCACCTACTACTATAAATAGGGGTCCTATTCTCCATTATTCAACACACAATTTTGATTCAAGTAATAGAATAGTATAGTTTTATACTTCTTGAATCATTCTCTTATTTTGAGCTTTCGTAGTTTGCATGCTTTGTGAATTACTATAAGTTTAGAAACTATAGCTTTTTAGGTAATTGCTCTGCCTAGATTGCATGCTTTTGTTTCGACTCTTTTGTTCTTAAACTTGGTTCGATTTGCGTGTTTAAAATTAGCTTAGGTTAATTTTAGTAGACTGCCGAATCCGAGGTAGGGATTCTAGAGATTAAGAGCTGCGTCTCGCAATTTCCAGACTTTCCTTGGCAAGTATTCCGCATCGTGAACTTCGGTCCACATCAATTTCGTTCACCCCTTTCCATAAAGGTGACTTAATTCATCCACCATTGTCCTTGTTCATTTAGGACTTGGTTTGTAAGGAAAATCCAATTCTGATTGGTTTCCACTTTTGCTTCTTTTTCTAATTCTTTTCCTACTGTAATTTGGACATCCCCATACCTATAAATAGGGGTGCCAACCACGAAATTCTTTAGTTGATTATTGATTAAGTTAGAATTTATACTTCTTTAATCACTCACCTTATTTTGGGCTTATGTAATTTGCATGCTTGTTAATTGCTAAAAGTCAAGAAACTATAGGCTAATAGATAATTGCTCTGTCTATTAATCAAAGCTTTGTTTCGAATTCTAGTTTACTCCACTTGGTTCGAATTGCGTGTTTTGTAAGTTAGTAGTCTGCTGAATCCAAGAGTAAGGATTCTAGGGTTTAAGAGCAGTGTCTTGCATTCAGACTTTCCTTAGCACATTCCGCATAGAGTTCTTGGTTTCCAAAGGTGTTGGAGATCAGGGGTTCGCATCACACTTGTTCAACTTCCCCCACTGTGGCAAAAAGGCCACGTATAACCTCTTAGCTTACCCGAAAATAAGAGAAACAAAAAGAAGCTAACCTAAGCTAATTTGTTTTATATTTTCGAACCAAGTGTAAGAAAAGAGTTTGAAACATGCGAATTAATTAGGTAGAGCAATTAACCTAATTAGCTAAGTTTCATGCAATATGTAAACTACACGCATGCAAATACATAAAGCAATAAAGGGATGGTACTCAAAACTAATAGTTTTATGATCTGAATACTCTGTCTTATTATTGATGTGTGGCTGCCCTTTTATAGGCTAAGGAACAGCCGAAATAGTCATTTAAAAGAATAAGGAAAAAGAACTAGAATTGGAAATCAATCAAGAGATTGATTTCCTTTACAATACCAATCCCTGAAAGAAGTGGGGAATGGTGAAAGAAAAAGGAAGTTTCGGTTTTCCCTTAATCTTGGGGTAGCTGAAAATTACAAACTTAAAATAAGAAGGAAAACTAATTTGGAAACAAGAAGGAAACTAATAAACTAAGGGCAAAATAGGAAACATGCACAAATCCTTATTTTCCCCAAAACCCTAACCCTTAACTTCCAACCCTAACTAATTAAGCTTGGCCGTGTGGACTTCCTTGGGCTTGGCCGATCCGAATTGTTGTGGAATGGACTCCATGAGTTTGGGTCGGCCCAATGTTGATGTTGCATTATGGAATGATGAAGGGAGCTTCTGGAATTTTCTGGAATCTCCCGTAATCATTTCGGAATCAAGATTTTCAAGATTCTTCAAGATTCTGTAAAATATGAAATTCAAGAAATTTAAGTAAAATCAAGAACTTCAAGAAATGTTTCTTTAAAGTCCAAGAACCTTCCGACGTCTTCAAGAACTTCAAGAAACAGCCTTCTTCTTCATTGTGGATTGGGGAATTGCGCCTCTTCTTCAAGAATTTTAAGGAGAGTTGCAATTTGAACCTTTCCGTCTTTTCTCTGCAATGCGTCGGCTTCTACTATCACTTGGGCTTCTTTTCGGCAAGCATTGACAAGATTGTTGAGTGTCTCTTGAACCTTCTTTGCTCTGCTTCTGGTCATCGGCCCAATGATGTCTACAAGTGGATCCCTTTGATATAGACTTGGATCCTGAAGCATTGTTGGACCTCGATGTAGAACTCGAACCTCCTCAGCTTCTCTGGACTCACTTGCTTCTGGACTTGTTGCTGGA
The DNA here is from genome assembly GCA_016801395.1 of Leptodermis oblonga. Taxonomy (NCBI): domain Eukaryota; kingdom Viridiplantae; phylum Streptophyta; class Magnoliopsida; order Gentianales; family Rubiaceae; genus Leptodermis; species Leptodermis oblonga. The sequence goes on along the minus strand of CM028756.1, from coordinate 19,183,051 downwards.
CTTTGGATGCCCTCATCATCAAGCCATTGCAGCCGGTACGGATGTGGATGGTTAACTGTTAGGAGATTGAACTTTTCAACCATGTACTCACTGGCGACATTGGTGCAGCTCCCGCCGTCAATTATCAGAACGCATACACCTCCATTGACTTTCGTCCTGGTGTGAAAGATGTTGGTCCATTGAGAAGCATCCTGGGCAACAGTTGTAGTCAACGATCGGGACACAATGGCCATCTGACTATAGTCCTCTGGTCGATGAACGTCCTTCTCTGCATCAGACTTGCTGTTGTCAGCCAAATCTGGGATGCGGTTGGCTTCTTCATCGTTTTCTTCTTCTGAGATGTACTCACTATCCTGCCCTAAGAGTACCTTTCGGATGTTAGGAAAGTCTCGCATGTAGTGCCCGCGGCCAGAACAAGTGACGCGGGCATCCAAAGTCAACACGCAACAAGTCAAACTACAAGTGATTCCGGAGAAGCTGAGGAGGAGGTTCGAGTTCTACATCGATGCCCGACAATGCTTCAGGATCCAAGCCCATATCAGAGGGATCCACTTGTAGACATCACTGGGCCCATGACCAGAAGCAGAGCGAAGAAGGTTCGAGATGCACTCAACAACCTTGTTCAAGCTTGCCATCAGGATGCTCAGTTAATTGTAGAAGCCCACGCCTTGGAGGAAAATGGAGGAAATGTGCGATTTGCAACTCTTCTAACTATCTTTGAAGAAGAGGCGCAAATCATCAAGTCCTAATGAAGAAGAAGGCTGTTTCTTGAAGTCTTGAAGATGCCGGAAGGTTCTTGGACTTAAAAGAAACAAATTAATAAAGTTCCCTACAATTTGGGCCGACCCAAAACTCATGGACCAACCCACAAGTTTCGGCCAGCCCAAACGAAGCAAGAGGAAGCCGCACAAGCAAGCTCAACGGCTAGCAAAGCAAGCCCAACGGCTAAACAAAGCAAGCCCAACGGCTAGCAAGCAAGTCCAACGGCTAGTTGCCTAATTAGGGTTCTTTTCTTTTACTTAATTAAGTTGTTTTATTCTTTTAAGTTAATTTCCAAAAAGGGTTCCCTTATTCTTTTTGGAAGTAGGATTTTTATTCTTTTCCTTATTTTTAGTTACAATTTTCGGCTGCCACTTGTTAAGGGTAAATTCAAAAATTGCTTTCCTTTTCTTACCATTCCTACTTCTTTCCGGGTTTGGTAATTGTAAAAGAAATTAACCTCTTGGTTAATTTCCAATTCTAATTCTTTCCTTCTTCTACTTGTTGTACCTTTTTTTCGGCTGCCTCTACCCTTATAAATAGGCACCGAATTCATCAAATAATACTTAGAGTATTCATATCATAAAACTTAGTGTTTGAGTACCCTCCTTTTATTGCTTTATGTATTTGCATGTCGTAGTTTACATAATTGCATGAAACTTAGCTAATTAGGTTCTTGCTCTACCTAATTATTCGCATGTTTCACATCTCTTGCTTGCACTTGGTTCGAATTTATAAACAAGTTAGCTAGGTTAGCTTTCCTTTATTTTCTCTTAAGTCCGAACGTGAGTTAGGGGTTTTATTCGAGCTTGTCACTTAATCACAAGGTCCTTGGCAACATTATCCGCATGTGTACAACCGTTCACATCAACAAGTGATTTGCGAGATGCTCTGCTTCGGTGTGAAAGGCGATTTAGCTGCTGAAGAAGAAGAGGCGGTTGGGGAAGACTGAATAGCTTTACGTTTACAGTTAAATGGTTTCTTGGCGGGTGTTGGCATGTATACCGGATTCTTTATCCATGTAGGAGGGGCACTGGCAGGCGTCCTAACTAGTGGAACAGTCTTCAGGTATTCTTCCATCACGCTGGCTTTGTGGAGCATACCCGTCAAACTAGTAGTATTCTGTAGTTCCACAGCTAAAGCTATCCCTCTATTAAGCCCACTAAGAAAATGCGGCATGCTGGCGGCATCATCTTCTATTACATTGGCCCTAATCTTAGCCATCTCTAATTTCTTAAAATAAGCATCGACAGTTAAAGATCCTTGTACAAGAGTGTGTAACTTCCTATACAATTCTCTAAAATAATACGCGGGTACAAAAGTCTTGCGCATCGCTGTCGTCAAATCAAACCATGAAATAGGTGGCGCTCGTGCACGCATAGGCCTGGTATTGCGCCTCTGGTCCAACTCCTGATTCCACCAAATAAGTGCAAATTCGGTGAAATTGACCACCGCGAGTGGAGCCTTCTTATGTTCGGGGACCGAGTGAAGCTCAAAGATCTGCTCCATCTTGATCTCCCAGTCTAAGTATTCTTTGGGGTTCGTACGTCTGCTAAAAGAAGGCACAGATGTCTTCAATTGACTTAGACCTTCAAAGGGGTTTGTATCAGCGCTAGCCTGTGGGGTGTGGACGTCTTCCTCCTCCTCGAACCGATCCTGCTGGGCGGCCTGATGTGGACGGTTGTACACATGCGGATAATGTTGCCAAGGACCTTGTGATTAAGTGACAAGCTCTTACAAAACCTTTAACTTACGTTCGGATTTGATAAAACAAAGGAAAAACTATCCTGACCAACTTGTTTATAAATTCGAACCAAGTGCAAGAAAGAGGTGTGAAACATGCGAATAACTAGGCAGAGCAAGAACCTAATTAGCTAAGTTTCATGCAAGTATGTAAATTACGTCATGCAAATACATAAAGCAATAAAAGGAGGTACTTCAAACACTAAGTTTATGATCTGAAATACTCTGAATATTATTGATGTTTCGGTCCCTTTATATAGGAGAAGGGATGGCCGAAAAATACAAGAATTAGAAAAGGAAAAGAATTAGAATTGGAAATTAACCAAGAGGTTAATTTCTTGTACAATTACCAAACCCAGAAAGAAGTAGGAATGGTAAGAAAGGGAAAGTAAATTTCGGTTAAGCCTTATTTCTTTAGGCAGCCGAAAATACACTAAAAAGAAATAAGGAAAAGAATAAAACTCCTACTCCAAAAAGAATAAGGAACCCTTTTTGGAAACTAACTTAAAAGAATAAAAGAAACAAGTTAATTACTAAAAAGAAAATCCGAAAATCCCTAATTATTTAAGGGAGCCGTGTGGGCTTGCTTTGTCGGCTGGCCGTGAGCTTCCTCTTGCTTTCTTGGGCTGGCCGAAGCTTGTGGACTTTGGTTCCATGAGTTTGGGTCGGCCCAATGTGTAGGGAATTTCATGAATTGTTTCTTTAAAGCCCAAGAACCTTCCGGCATCTTCAAGACTTCAAGAAACAGCCTTCTTCTTTAATGTGAAGTGCTGAATTGCGCCTCTTCTTCGAAGATTGTTAGAAGAGTTGCAATTTGAACATTTCCTCCATTTTCCTCCAAGGCGTGAGCTTCCATTTGGCGTCCATATCTCTACTCATAATGTGTGCTGTTTTAGCTCTGGATATCCTCATCACAGCCCTTATCTCATCGACCTCGCCCTTGAGGTCTGCGAATTGATTGGTCAAATTCGCAATGGCAGCCATGAGTTGCGCATTCGTAACTAGGGGCACTTCTGCTCCTGACATACCTAGTAACCAATAAAGATTCCTGCTAAGAACAAGTAAAAGTGAGCAGAGTAACCTCACTCCCTTGTCCCCCTAGTATGGCCCCTCTAACAACTACACACAACCCTGTGTATCGCTCTTAGGGATGGCAACCCTTATGTGTTGTATCGCTCAGCCTTTTACCTCAGTCCTGTATACTCAATTAAGGTCACAAAATCCTGGGCAAAGGTAACAAGCAAACAGTCAATCACACAAAGAACAAAACTATATAGGAAAGTGGCAAAAATCTTTTAGAAAAAAGAACTTGGTTCAATTTTCAGTTCAAAAAAACACCTTTTTGAAAAAGAAATTTTGATAATATAGCTCAAATAAGAAGCACACCAATAAGGAACTTTTGGGGAGAAGCCCTCAAAGTTCAGAGATAATGACAGTGTACAAAGACAAAATTCAAGCTATAATTCAGAGTAATCGTTCAGGTAGCACAAAAAGATAGCAAGCTGAAGAAGCAGGGCAATTCAATTGAAGAGAAGAGATCAGCATGTTTGAAACAAATCAGGAAAGACCTAACTAACCCAAGAAGTGATCACCCTACCCAGCGGGTAATCAAGAAACCAATTCCAACCAATTTATTCATGTTTTTGAAAATTTTAACCCCTGTGGCGGAAAAATTCCCCTGATGTCATTGTGGTGCTATGGGGAGTAGTGGCAAAAACGAACACTATCAACTTTGCAAGCACAATGACAAAGAAGAAGATTCCCAATAAAGAAAAGAAACCTCTTTGGCTTTACGAGCACTATCAACTTTGCTTTACGAGCGCTATCAACTCTGAAAAGAAACCTCTTTGGCTTTACGAGCGTATTGCTGTGGGGAGTAGTGTCGATGAACGAGCACTATCAACTTTGCAGGCACACTTTAAATCGTGGAGAAATCAATTCTTGAAGCAATTGCCCACAACTTGCAATTTTATCACCTCCCAACCCTAATATGCGATTTTACAACTTTAGACAGCACAACGATACAATTTCAAGAATTCAAAACAAAGTATCAAGATACGTGCATATATATATCACTAATGGCAAAAATAAGGTGAGTGGCGTAACATCAACTGCCAAAGTTCACCAAATTAACACAATTTGCAAATAGGGAGAGGCGAGCAAAACAGTCCAAATTAAAGAGCAATTTCAGCAACAAAAAGTGTCAGTTATCCTTTAATTGTTACCAAAAATAGCACTAATTGGATTCACAAAAGCAATTGCAAAAATTGTACCAAAAGTGAGCAAAAACAGCCACAAAAACCCTAGCTTTAGAAACCCAAAAATCGATTTTCCCAAAATTTCAAGAAACCGATTTTAAAATCTTCTTTTCGATTTTCCCTTTCTTTTTCAAGCCAAAATATTGATTTTATTTTGCAAAAACAGTATGAGCAAAATCGAAATAGTTTATTTAAGAAAAAGAAAAAAATTTCTCAAAAAGGAATGTTCTTTTCCACAAAATCAGTAATTAAAGTAGATTAAGGGAATAGAAAACACCTGATGAGTTGATTGTGTTACTCCAATCTCCTCCTGTCGAGCAAACAGCCTTAGCTCTGATACCAATTGATGTGAACCCCTGATCCCCAATGCCGTGGAAACCAAGAACTCGATGCGGAAAGTGCCAAGGAAAGTCTGAATGCAAGACACAGCTCTTAACTCCTAGAATCCTTACCCTTGGATTCGGCAGACTACTAACTTACAAAGTAAATTAAACATGCAATTTGAACCAAGTGGAGAATAATAGAATCGAAACAAAGATTAGCAATAGACAGAGCAATTATCTATTAGCCTATAGTTTCTGTAGCTTTTAGCAATTTAACAATTTAACCAAGTGAAGCGTACTGCTGTGGAGAGTAGTGTCGATGGCCGAATTTTAGTCCTAAAGAAACAAGGAAAAGAAGTGAAATTGGAAACCAATCAAGAGATTGGTTTATTACAAGAACCAAATCCTAAAGGAACTAGGATTGGATGGAAAAGGGAATTCGGCTGCTAGGAGTAATGTCTGGCCGAAAATACAAGTAAGAAAAAGGAAATAAAGAAGTAGAAACAAATATGATGAGGAAATCCAAGGCTAAAACAACACAAGTTATGAGTCAAAATCCACGAAGACAAATGAAAGCTCCAATGACCTTAATGAGAAGGAAATGAAGATTACAAGAGTTACCCTACTCGCCATCAAAGTGGAAATGGTGAATACTAATCATCCCTGCTAAGGAAATGGTGGAAATGGTATTTCCAAGTTGTGGAAATGGTATTTCCAAGTTGTGGAAATGGTGGAAATGGTATTTACAAGTTACAGAAATGGGAGAAATGGTAACTACTAGTCTTTCCAGTGACGAAATGGAGATTTCATAAAGTTTGAAGAATTTTAGAAGTGAAATGTTTTTTGAGCTTCTGAAATGATTCCGGAACCTTCCAGAAGATTCCAGAAGCTTCCTACATCTACATCATCATGCTACATCAATTGGGCCGAATCCATCAAGCCCACTCCATGAACCCACATTCGGCCAAGCCCAAGCCCAAGGAGAAACAATTCACAATTAGGGTTAGGGTTAGGGGGAGAATTAAGGTTTTGTGCATGTTACCTAATTCTCTTCATAGTTGCCTCCTTTTCTTTTCTCCTTTATTTTTTGGTTTTCCCTTTTCTTTAAAGGTAAAATCTGAATTTTTTCTTCCTTTTTCCTTGAGAATTTCGTTCATAACCTTTCCTTATGGAAGACGAAATTTTCCCTTCTTTTCTTTTACTTTTTCAGCAAGTAAGTTCCTTTTTCTTGCTGATTTTTGTGAGTTACTTAATCTCTTGATTAAGTTCCAATTTTGTGTTTTCTTTCCTTATTTTCTTGTGTAAATTTCATGCTCCCTATACCTATAAATAGGGGTGCTGCACTTCATAATTCGATAGTGATTAATTGAATGAAAGTTTATATTTTATTATTCACTCTTATTTATTTTGGCTTAAGTAATTTGCATGCTTTATTAATTGCTAAAGTATAGGAACTATAGGCTAATTGGATAATTGCTCTATCTAATTGCATGCTTTGTTTCACCTCTATTATTCTCCACTTGGTTCGAATTGCGTGTTTAATTTAACTTGTTAAATTAGTAGTCTGCCAAATCCAAGGGTAAGGATTCTAGAGTTTTGAGAGCTGCGTCTTGCATACAGACTTTCCTTGGCTGTTTGCTCGACAGGAGGAGGTTGGAGTAACCCGATCAACTCATAAGGTGTTTTCTTTTCCTTAACTCTACTTTAAGTTCTAATTTTTGTGGAAAAGATTGCTCCTTTTTAAGAAATTTTTTTTTCTTAAATCCCTTTAATTTCGGTTCTTGTTGCTGTTTCTGATCTTGAAAACCAAAATTAAAAAGCACAAAGAAAAAAAAAGGGGCACCCGAACGAAAAAAAAAAGAAGAAAGCAAAAAGAAGTTGAAAAAGCCTAGTTCGGTTTTTGGTTTTTTGTTTGGGTTGATTGGGCTGTTTTGCGATTTTTATCCCTCGTTTGTAATTGTGGTGAGTTTTGCGGTTGATGTTAAGCAGCTCACTTTGTTGCAACTGTGATTGGTATGCCTATGCTTGATACATTGAAAATATATTGGATTCTTGAAATTGTGTCGTAGTGCTGCCAAAAGTTTCTAAAAAATTGCTTAAAGGGGATAATTTTTCGCATGCTTGTGTCTTTGTGGTAAAAATTGAGTGAGAATTATTTCTCCAAGGTTTAAAGTGTACTTGCAAAGTTGATAGTGTTCGATTACCGACACTACTCCCCATAGCACTACACTCCCAAACCAAAGAGAAATATTTTCTTCATTGGAAATCTTCTTCTCTTTCCTGTGTACTTGCAAAGTTGATAGTGTTCGATTACCGATACTACTTCCCACAGCACTATACTCGAAAATCTGAGGAATTTTTCCGCCACTTGGCTTTGGTTGCGTAAAGGACTCTTATTTTCGAAAAACTTGGATAATTGGTGGGAATTGGTTTCTTGATTACCTATTGGGAGGGTGATCACATCTTGGGTAGTTTAAGTACTTCATAATTTGTTTCAAATCTGCTAATTGTTCTTGTTCTTCAATAGAATTGCCCTGCTTCTTTAGCCTTGTTAACTTTTTTGTGCTACCTTGTACATTTACTTTGAAAATATTGCTTGAATCTTGTCTTCGTGCACTGTCAGTATCTCTGAACTTTGAGGGCTTCTCCCCGAAAGTTTCTTATCGGTGTATTTCTTATTTGAGCTATACTACAAAATTTCTTTTTTGGAAAAGGTGTTTTTTTTTCAAAAATAGAACCAAGTGTCTATTTCGAAAATGTTTTGCTACTTTCCTATATAGTTGTTGTGCTTGTGTGATTAACTGTTGCTTGTTACCTTTGCCAAAGTAATCTGTGAAAACTTTCTACAGGACTGAGGTAAAAGGCTGAGTGTTACAGCATACAAGGGCCGCCAACCCTAAAAAGCGATACACAGGGTTTGTGTGTAGTTCGTTAGGAGGGCACTAGGGGGACAAGGGAGTAAGGTAACTTTTACTCACTTTTACTTGTTCTTAGTAGGATATTTTCTGGTACTTGGTCAGCCTTGAGCAAATTGACCCCGCTAGGGAGATTTGGTGCCATGGTTGTCCATGGTTCTTTGTGACCTATGAGGGTTCCGTTCTATGAGACCCATACAAACGGTGTATAAAGCTACAACTTTGTGCAAATTGACCCCTATAAGGAGATTTGGTGCCATTGTTGTTTCTTCTTACTTGGCCTCGGAAGTCCAAATGGAGAAGTTCTTAGAACTCCATCAGATTTCCGCTCATCTACAAGAAGTCGTGCCCACCGACGTTGGACTGCATGATCCTTGTACCATTCAAGTTCCAAAGCAGTTTCTTTGCTTATTTAGAGGACGTGCATTCCACTAGTTGGATTAGCGCTTCTACGATGCATAGCAAGTTGATGGTGGTTCCACGAGGGACTCCGGCAACTCTTGCGACTGGGAATCGAAAATGTAAGTCACAGTATAAGATATCTTTTAGCTCTTGCTTCATGAAGGTATACTTTTACTTTTACATTGATTCTCTTTCTATTGGTTACCATTCATGTAAAGATTTTACTAACTCTAGGGTTTGTTAATCTTAAACATGTGCATTGTTTTACGGGATACATATTTTGGTTTCAAAACTGCATACTTTGTAGTTCACTATTCCTTAGGATGTCTTTCTCAGAAATTGTCTCTGTTATCATTAATTGGTTCTCATATCAGTTATACATGCAATTTCTGTTGGTTACAATAACTTGTGAGTATGAGTCATGCAATTCTTGTGATTATGGCTCCACAAGTTTCATCAAAGGACCTTCTTGCGTCCAGGGATCAAAGGTAAAATAAGTATCAGGGTATCCTTCAGGTATGCCTTTAAACTATTTCTCCTTTTGATTCCATTATTTCAGGTTATGAGCATAACTAAGAAATTCCAATTTCTAAAATTGTGACTAACCTCCATTTGGGCAAATCGACCGTAGGTATCTTTTCCTTCTTGTTGATGTTAACGCTCGAATGGTTTTCTAAGTGTTGGATTGCTTAACTGGTGACGTCTTGTGTTCCACTTTTGCAATTCTTACTTGTTTCGACATGAGGATGTTTTTCTACTTAACATGCCATATTGTCTGCCTGAAAAACTGTGAATTATTGTGTAACATGTTACGTTTAGTTTACATGTAGGATGATTTTTCTACATTTTAGGATCTTATTATGCTAGTTTGTATGTCATACATATGATGCATAAATTTGTCCTAGTTAACATGGTAAATTTTGGTTATTGCATATACTTGGCTAAAATGCTGTATTTCGTGTTGATAAGTAATTATTCTTGAGGAGTATAGATAAATTCATGAGATTTTATGATGTGAACCAAGGTACACATGCGGATGAATTGCCAAGGAAAGTCTGATTAAGTGGCATAGCTCGTATAAACTCTTAACTTACCCGAAAAATCCAGTTAACAAAAATAAACCAACCTAAGCTAATTTACTCAAGGGATTCGAACCAAGTAACAAAACAGGTGAAACATGCGAATTTAATTACGTAGAGCAAATAACCTAATTAAGCTAAGTTTCATGCAATATATAAATTACCAGCATGCAAAATACATAAAGCAATAAAGGGAGAGTACTCAAACTAACAGTTTTAAGATCTTAATACTTGTGTCATTGTGGAGGTTTCGGCTACCTATTTATAAGGCAAAGGGCAGCCGAAATTCTACCCTAAAAGAAGTAGGAAAAGAATTAGAATTGGAAACCAATCAAGAGATTGATTTCCTTTACAATACCAAAACCTGAAAGAAGTGGGTAATGGTAAAAGGAAAAGGAAATTCGGTCACCCTAATCTAATGGTAGCCGAAATTACAAGTAAAAACAAGAAGGAAAAGGAATTGAAAATCCTACTCCAAAAAGGAGATCAAGAAGGGATCCTTTTTAGAAATTAATAAACTAAGGGCAAAATAGGGAACATGCACAAACCCTTATTTTCCCCCAAACCCTAAACCTTACTTTCGCAAACCCTAATGGACTAGGCCTTGCATGTGGACTTCTTGATAGGCTGGCCGACTTGATGATGTGGAATGGACTCCATGGATTGGGTCAGCACAATTGTTGATGGCATGATGGAATGGTGTAGGGAGCTTCCAGAATCTTCTGGAATCTCCCGGAATCATTTCGGAATCAAGATTTTCAAGATTTTCAAGAGTATTCAAGATTCTGCAAAATATGAAATTCATGATTTTCAAGAAAATCAAGAACTTCAAGAAACGTCTCTTTAAAGTCCAAGAACCTTCCAGCGTATTCAAGAACTTCAAGAAACAGCCTTCTCTTCATTGTGGAATGGGGAATTGCGCCTCTTCTTCAAGAATTGTAAGGAGAATTACAATTTGAACCTTTCCAGCTTTGTTCTCCAAGGCATTGGCTTCTACTATCAATTGAGCATCCTGTCGGCAAGCTTGTACAAGGTTGTTGAGAATCTCTTGAACCTTCTTTGCTCTGCTTCTTGTCATTGGCCCAATGATATCTACAAGTGGATCCCTTTGATATGGACTTGGATCCTGAAGCATTGTTGGGCCTCGGTGTAGAACCCGAAACTCCTCAGCTTCTCTGGACTCACTTGTCTGTGGACTTGGGATGCCCTCATCATCAGGTGTTTTCTTTTCCTTGTTAGTCTTGCTTGTCTTGAAATTCTTGGAATTAGAACGCTTCTTCTTGGGGGAAAGTTTTTTCTTTCAAGCTTTGAATTTCGGTTTCTTGGTACTGTTTTAGCCTATATTAAAATCGAAATTCTCTACAAAAATTGAACCAAATTTTAAAGTACTGAAAAACGCAACTTAGTGTTTTCAAATTGCCTTCTTTTTGCAAAAAGCTTGTACTGTTTTGGGGCTGTTTTTCTTAAATTACAATATGGAATCCCTTGCTGAAAAATTGAATTAAATTCTGAACTTTAAAAATAAATTAGGGTTTGGGTTTTGGCTTAGCTAGGGTTTCAGTTTGTTGGTTGAATCTTTTAGTCGCCTTTGCTTTGCGACACTAGGGTTTGAGAGACACATTAGTGCTGTTTTTTTTGCGTCTAAATTGCTGGGTTTTTGCGACTGTTTTTATACTTCTCTTGTGCTGATTTTGTTTAAAGTTGGTGAGTTTTGCGACTGATGTTAAGCAGCTCACCTTATCTGCACATTGTGATTTGCATGCACTAGTTTCGGATACCTCGTTTTGAATTCTTGAAAAGATATTGAATTCTTGTTTTTGTGTCCTTGTGCTGCTGAAATTATCTCTGGGAATTGGTTAGTGAGTCAAACTTGAAAACTTTGCTAACCCTAGGGCTTTTGTTTCTTAAAATCGCACATTGGTGTTTTCTGCCACTTGGGGGTGTTAAAAATTCGTAATTGGGTTATCTGCATATTAAAAGAATTGATAATTTGCTTGGATTGGTTTCTTTGATTACCTATCAGGTTGGTGATCTCTTCTTTGGTTAGTTTTAGGACTTTCTTAGAGTTGTTCAACTCTGCTTATTTCTTAATTCTGTTCAATTCTTGAATTGCCCTGCTTTCAACTGCTAGTTGTATCTTTTCAAGCTACCTGAATGTTTACTCTTGAATTATAGTTTGGATTTTGTCATCGTGCACACCCATCTTTTCTGAAATTTGAGGGCTTCACCCCAAAATTTCCTTGTTGTGTACCTCTTATCTGAACTATATTACAAATATCGTTTGCGAAAAGATTTTTCAACTCCAAAATAGAACCAAGTATCTATTTTTCAAAAATTTTTGCTTTTTCCTTAAGTATCATTGTTGTGTATGAATTGCTATTTGCCTTACACATTTGTCAATACCGGGAGGTAGAGTGGAAAAAGGCTTGAGTGAACATACTATAAGGGCGCCACCCTAGAGTGAAACACTGGTTTGTGTGTAGCTGTTAGGTGGGATGCACTTGGGGGACAAGGGGGTAAGGTTACTACTCATTTTTCCGTGTTCTTAGCAGATAGATTTTTGCCTATAACCGATGTTAGGAGGTGCTTCTGTCCCTTTGGGAAGTGAGCAAATACTGGCTGCGATAGCGCAACTCTCTGCCCGATTTGCTACCCTCACGGAGGAGTTTGCTGACTTGCAGACCGAACGAGAACAACGGCGTACGGAGTCAGAGGAGGACACCCCTTGATGTGGACCAAGGTATACATGCGAATGAATTGCCAAGGAAAGTCTGATTAAGTGGCGTCGTATAGACTCTTTACTTACCCGAAATCCAGATAACAAAAATAAACTAACCTAAGCTAATTTACTTAAAGAATTCGAACCAAGTAAGAAAGGAGTTGAAACATGCGATTTTAATTAGGTAGAGCAAATAACCTAATTAAGCTAAGTTTCATGCAATATATAAATTACAGCATGCAAAATACATAAAGCAATAAAGGGAGAGTACTCAAACTAATAGTTTTAAGATCTGAATACTTGTTTTATTATGGAGTTTCGGCTGCCTATTTATAAGGCAAAGGGCAGCCGAAATTCTACCCTAAAAGAAGTAGGAAAAGAATTGGAATTGGAAACCAATAAAGAGATTGATTTCCTTTACAATACCAAAACCTGAAAGAAGTGGGTAATGGTAAAAAGAAAAGGAAATTCGGTCACCTTAATCTTATGGCAGCCGAAATTACAAGTTATAAACGAGAAGGAAAAGGAATTGAAAATCCTACTCCAAAAAGGAGATCAAGAAGGGATCCTTTTTGGAAACTAAGAAACTAAGGGCAAAATAGGGAACATGCACAAACCCTTATTTTCCCCCAAACCCTAACCCTTACTGATGTGGACATCAAGGGCGAAAACAACACACATTAGGAGTCAGAAGCCACTAAACAAAGAGGACGGCCAAAAAGAAGCACACGCCTTGGAGGAAAATGGAGGAAATGTGCGATTTGCAACTCTTCTAACTATCTTTGAAAAACAGGCACAAATCATCAAATCCTAATAAAGAAGAAGGCTGTTTCTTGAAGTCTTGAAGATGCCGGGAGGTTCTTGGACTTAAAAGAAACAAATAAATAAAGTTCCCTACAATTTGGGCCGACCCAAAACTCATGGACCAGCCCACAAGTTTTCGGCCAGCCCAAGCAGCCACCCAAGCCCAGCAAAGCCCACACGGCTAAATTATTAGTTAGGGTTCTTTTTCTTTTAATAAATTAATTAAGTCTTTTAGTCTTTTAGTTAGTTTCCAAAAAGAGTTTCCTTATTCTTTTTGGGAGTAGGATTTTTATTCTTTTCCTACTTGTTTTCTAATTAGCTTTCCTTCTTGTTTTGGTACTTGTAATTTTGGCAATCACCCATTATGAGGTGACCGAATTTTTGTTACCTTTTCTTACCATTCCTACTTCTTTTCGGGTTTGGTAATTGTACAAGAAATTAACCTCTTAGTTAATTTCCAATTCTAATTCTTTTTCTTTTCTAATTCTTGTAGTTTTCGGCCATCCCTTCTCCTATATAAAGGGACCGAAACATCAATAAAATTAAGTGTATTTCATATCATAAACTTAGTGTTTGAAGTACCTCCTTTTATTGCTTTATGTATTTGCATGTCGTAATTTACATACTTGCATGAAACTTAGCTAATTAGGTTCTTGCTCTGCCTAATTATTCGCATGTTTCACACCTCTTTCTTACACTTGGTTCGAATTTATAAACAAGTTGGTCAGGATAGTTTTTCCTTTGTTTTATCAAATCCGAACGTAAGTTAAAGGTTTTGTAAGAGCTTGTCACTTAATCACAAGGTCCTTGGCAACATTATCCGCATGTGTACAACCGTCCACATCACTTACTTTCGCAACCCTAATGGACTAGGCCTTGCGTGTGGGCTTCTTGATGGGCTGGCCGCGTTGATGATGTGGAATGGACTCCATGGATTGGGTCGGCCCAATTGTTGATGGCGCATGATGGAATGGTGTAGGGAGCTTTCGGAATCTTCTGGAACCTCCCGGAATCATTTTGGAATCAAGATTTTTCAAGATTTTCAAGATTCTTCAAGATTCTGCAAAATATGAAATTCAAGATTTTCAAGAACTTCAAGAAACGTCTCTTTAAAGTCCAAGAACCTTCCGGCGTCTTCAAGAACTTCAAGAAACAGCCTTCTCTTCATTGTGGAATGGGGAATTGCGTTTCTTCTTCAAGAATTGTAAGGAGAATTGCAATTTGAACCTTTCCGGCTTTGTTCTCCAAGGCATTGGCTTCTACTATCAATTAAGCATCCAGTCGGCAAGCTTGTACAAGGTTGTTGAGTGTCTCTCTTGAACCTTCGTTGCTCTGCTTCTGGTCATTGGTCCAATGATATCTACAAGTGGATCCCTTTGATATGGACTAGGATCCTGAAGCAGTCATTGGCCCAATGATATCTACAAGTGGATCCCTTTGATATGGTGATGTGGACGGTTGTACACATGCGGATAAAGTTGCCAAGGACCTTGTGATTAAGTGACAAGCTCTTACAAAACCTTTAACTCACGTTCGGATTTGATAAAACAAAGGAAAAACTATCCTGATCAACTTGTTTATAAATTCAAACCAAGTGCAAGAAAGAGGTGTGAAACATGCGAATAATTAGGCAGAGCAAGAACCTAATTAGCTAAGTTTCATGCAAGTATGTAAATTACGACATGCAAATACATAAAGCAATAAAAGGAGGTACTTCAAACACTAAGTTTATGATCTGAAATACTCTAAATATTATTGATGTTTCGGTCACCTATTTATAGGTGAGGGTGGCCGAAAATTAGTACAAGAATTAGAAAAAGAAAAGAAGTAGAATTGGAAATTAACCAAGAGGTTAATTTCTTATACAATTACCAAACCCGGAAAGAAGTAGGAATGGTAAGAAAAGGTAAGTAGAATTCGGTTTTACCTTAAACATGAGGTAGCCGAATTTTGTAAACTAAAAATAAAGAAAAGAATAAAATTCCTACTTCCAAAAAGAATAAGGAAACCCTTTTTGGAAATTAACTTAAAAGAATAAAACAACTTAATTAAGTAAAAAGAAAAGATCCCTAATTTTGGCAACTAGCCGTTTGGACTAGCCGTTGGGCTTGCTTGTGCGGCTTCTCCTTGCTTCCTTTTGGGCTGGCCAAAACTTGTGGGCTGGTCCATGAGTTTTGGGTCGGCCCAAATTGTAGGGAACTTTATTAATTTGTTTCTTTTAAGTCCAAAAACCTCCCGACATCTTCAAGACTTCAAGAAACAGCCTTCTTCCTCATGAGTACTTGATGATTTGTGCCTCTTCTTCAAAGATATTTAGAAGAGTTGCAAATCGCACATTTCCTCCATTTTGCTCCAAGGCGTGGGCTTCTACAATCAGCTGAGCATCCTGATGGCAAGCTTGAACAAGGTTGTTGAGTGCGTCTCGAACCTTCTTCGCTCTGCTTTTGGTCATGGGCCCAGTGATGTCTACAAGTGGATCCCTCTGGTATGGGCTTGGATCCTGAAGCATTGTCGGGCCTCGATGTAGAACTCGAACCTCCTCCTCAGCTTCTCCGGAATCACTTGTAGTTTGACTTGTTGCGTGTTGACTCTGGATGCCTGCATCATCCCCTCCCGGCTGAAAAGGATTTGTCCTCAAATCAGCAACCTATTCATCAACAAAAGGAGACAAGTCAACAACATTAAAGGAAGAACTAACACCATACTCACCTGGTAAGTCGAGCTTGTAGGCATTAGGTCCAATCTTGGAAACGATCTGAAAAGGTCCATCGCCCCTTGGATGGAGTTTGGTCCTTCTTGCAGCAGGGAATCGTTCCTTCCTCATGTGAACCCAAACCCAGTCGCCTGGTTCAAAGTTCACAGCCTTGCGCCGTTGGTTTGCATTGGCGGCGGCTTTGGCATAAGTCTTCTCCAGATTAGCTCAAACTTTAGCATGTATGCGTTGTACTGCTTCAGCTTTCTTCGCACTGTCTGGATTAACTTGTTCTTTGGGCGGTAAAGGAATGAGATCCATCACCGTCAAAGGTGTAAAGCCGTAGGCAACTTCAAATGGACAGAACCCTGTTGAGGAGTGCTTGGTTCGGTTGTATGCAAACTTTGCAACCGGCAAGATGTCTTCCCAACGCTTGAGGTTCTTCTGAATCAATGCTCTGAGTAGGTTACCAACGGTTCGGTTGGTGACTTCCGTCTGACCATCCGTCTGTGGATGACTTGTAGTCGAAAACAACAGTTTTGTGCCTAGGCGGGACCACAAAGTCTTCCAAAAATAACTCAAGAATTTGACGTCGCGATCTGAGACAATTGTTCTCGGAATTCCATGTAGCCAAACAATACCTTGAAAGAATAACTCAGCTACATGTCTGGCATCATCTGATTTCCTGCAAGGAATGAAATGCGCCATTTTAGAGAAACGATCAACAACGACAAATAAAGAATCATTACCTTTCTGTGTCCTCGGAAGCCCTAGAATAAAATCCATAGAAATGTCAGTCCAAGGTACAGAAGGTACAGGTAAAGGCGTGTAAAGTCCATGGGGCTTAGAAGTAGATTTAGCTTGCGAACAATTAATGCATCGAGAGCAAACATTCTGTACATCCTTGCGCATATGCGGCCAGTAAAAGTGTTCATGCAACAGTTCAAGTGTTTTATGCACACCAAAATGACCCATAAGCCCCCCACTATGAGCTTCACGAACCAGTAATTCCCTAGTGGAACTACGAGGGATGCATAACCTATTTTCCTTAAACAGAAAACCATCCTGTCTAAAGTACTTTTGGAATGCACCAGATTCACATGCTTTATACACATCAGCAAAATCAACATCAAAAGCATACAAATCCTTGAGGTATGCAAAACCTAACAAAGTATGATCAAGAATTGTCCGAAGTTCATACCTGCGAGATAGAGCGTCAGCAACTAAATTATCCTT
This sequence comes from Leptodermis oblonga, assembly GCA_016801395.1. NCBI lineage: Eukaryota > Viridiplantae > Streptophyta > Magnoliopsida > Gentianales > Rubiaceae > Leptodermis > Leptodermis oblonga. The sequence goes on along the minus strand of CM028756.1, from coordinate 19,166,121 downwards.
ACCTTTCTTATACTTAATAATATAAGGAAATGATTTAATAAAGTTAAACCATTTTGCATGACGTCTATTTAACTTATTTTGCCCCTTTAAATGCTTAAGAGACTCATGATCACTATGAACAACAAATTCTTTAGACATCAAATAATGTGACCAAGTTTCAAAAGCACGGACAACAACATAGAGCTCCTTATCATATGTAGGATAATTTAAGGCAGCCCCTTTAAGCTTCTCACTGAAAAAGGCGATAGGCTTCTTCTCCTGCATTAACACTGCGCCAATTCCAACACCTGATGCATCACACATTGGTTCAAACACTTTATCAAAATCAGGTAATGCTAAAACAGGTGCGTGAGTGAGATCATGCTTTAAACAGAAAAAGCTTTTTCCTGAGCTGGTCCCCACACAAATGGGGTGTTCTTCTTGCAGAGATCATTGAGGAGCGCGGCTTTAGTGGAGAAATCTTTCACAAACTGTCTGTAGAATCTAGCCAATCCATGGAATGACCAAACCTGGGTGGCCGATGTTGGCTGCGGCCAATCCCTAATGGCCTTCACCTTGGCATCATCAACTTTGACACCATCTGCAGAGACTACAAGACCAAGAAAAACAACTTCCGAAACACAAAAGGTACACTTTTGCATCTTGGCATATAACTGATTAGCACGTAATTCAATTAAAAACAAACGAAGATGTTCAACATGTGAAGTATAATCTCTGGAGTAGATCAAGATATCATCAAAATACACAACAACAAATTTACCTATAAACTTTCTAAGCATATAATTCATTAACCTCATGAAAGTACTAGGTGCATTTGTGAGACCAAAGGGCATGACTAACCACTCATATAAACCAAATTTAGTTTTAAAAGCAGTCTTCCATTCGTCCCCCTCCCTCATGCAAATTTGATGATAGCCCTGTGTTAGATCTATTTTTGTGTAAACAGTAGAACCATGCAAATCTTCTAACATGTCATCAAGCCTAGGGATAGGATGCATATACTTGATTGTTATCTTATTTACTGCTCTACAATCCATACACATTCTCCATGTACCTTCTTTCTTAGGGACTAGAATAACAGGTACAGCATAAGGACTTAGAGATTCCCTTACCAGACCATGCACCAATAGCTTCTCGATTTGCGCTTGCAGCTCCTTCGTTTCCTCCGAATTTGCTTTGTACGTAGGGCGATTAGGTATAGGCGCGCCAGGGACGAAGTCAATCTGATGTTCAATTCCTCGAAGTGGCGGCAGACCCTGCGGCAACTAGTCTGGAAATACATCAGCAAATTCCTGCAACAAAGAATTGACTTCTGTAGGGATATCCCGAGGGATATCGTCAGGGTTAGCACAGTTATCTATACAGACTAAAACAAATACATCATTATTGCTGTCTAACACTTGACCTATCTCTCCTCTCATTGCAAAACAACTACTCCTAACTTTGTCCTGATCAGGCTTATCAGAGTTCGCCTGACTACCCTTTACAACAAGTTCTTTCCCCTTACCCTTCGCTTGGCGCCTTTCAGCTTGACTCCTTCATACGAACAGCTTTTGATTGCACTTCAGCCGGTGGCATGGGTAGGAACGTGTGGATCTTGCCCTTCTGGCAGACCGAGTAAGTGTTGGCGACCCCATCATGTGTTGCCTTCAGGTCAAAGAGCCATGGTCATCCGAGTAGAATGTGACAAGCCTCCATTGGCAGAACATCACACAAAACCGTGGATTCGAACTTACAGATAGCATATGGTACGCTTACCTGCTTGGTGACTCTGTAGCCGTCTGAGCTGTCGAGCCATTGAAGCCGATAAGGACGGGGATGATTGATGACATGGAGGCGCAGCTTATCAACCATATTCTCACTAGCAACATTAGTACAACTCCCTCCATCAATAATCAGAACACATAACTTTCCATTTACCTTTGTTCGGGCATGGAAAATGTTTGTCCACTGGGACGTGTCCAGGACAGCAGCTGTAGTCAGAGTGCGAGTAACCAAGTTCTGAGATGGATCTTCTTCAAGGAACTCGAATTGCTCCACTGGTGTAGACGGAGTGCTGTCAGTCAACTCCCGTGTAGGGTCAACGTGTGGTTCTTCTTCTTCCTCCTCTGAAATGTACTCACCATCTTGTCCCAATAATACTTTCCGGATGTTGAGACAGTCACGCATGTAATGGCCACGGCCTGAGCACTTGTGGCAAGTTACGTTGCTGATGGACTGTCTGGGAGTTGATGGCGTTTTCTGCTGTGATGAAGAAGAGGTGGCGGCGGCAACAGGGACTATGGCCTTGCGCTCAGACATGATCGGCCTCCTTGCTGGTGGAGAGTAGGCCAGATTCTTGCGCCAGCTGGTGGGGCGCTTGTAGGTGTCCGGAGGTGGAACCTTGACCAGAGCCTGTGCAGCATGTCTGTCAGCGTCGTAGCATTCTGCAATTCAACAGCCAAAGCAATACCCCTGTTTAAACCGTTAAGAAAACGAGCCATTGAGGCGGGTTCGTCTTCTTGTACATTAGCCCTAATTTTAGCCATCTCTAACTTTCTATAATACTCATCTACTGAGATTGAACCTTGTACAAGAGTATGTAACTTTCTATACAATTCTCTAAAATAATAATCAGGTACAAAAGTCCTACGCATAGATGTAGTCAAATCAAACTAAGAGAGAGGCGGTGCGCGGGCACGCATAGGGCGCGTATTCCTGCGCTGGTCCTACTGTTGATTCCACCAGATTAGGGCATAGTCGGTGAAATGGACCACTGCAAGTTGGACTTTCTTGTGTTCCGGGATCGCATGAAGTTCAAAAATGCGCTCCATCTTCATCTCCCAGTCGAGATAGTCCTCTGGATTCGTGCCTCCGGCAAAGGGCGGAACGGTTGTCTTGCACTGACTGAGGCCTGCGAATGGCTGGTCTGTGGCATTGGTGCCTGGGCCGGCAACATCGTCGTCTGAATCTGTGCGCCTCTGATCCCGTTCAGTCCTGAGTTCGGTGACTTCCTCCGTGAGTGTAGCGAATCGCGCGGAGAGTTGCGCAATCGCAGCAGCAGGATTTGCTCGTTTCCCATAGGGTTAGGAGCACCTCCACCTGACATTGGATAAGAAAGCAAAAACTGTCTGCTAAGAATATGGAAAGTGAGAAATAACCTTACCCCCTTATTCCCCCAAGTGTTCCCACCTAATAGCTACACACAACCCTGTGTTTTCACTCTAGGGTGGCGCCCTGTATAAGATGTGCACTCAAGCCTTTTTCCACTCAAACCTCCTGGTATTGATAAATGTATAAGGCACGCAGCAAATCACACAAAGCAATGACACTTAAGAAAGAAGCAAAAATTTTCGCAAAAACCAACACTTGGTTCTAATTTGAAAAATCTTTTCGTAAACGATATTTTGTAATATAGTTCAGATATGAAGTACACAATAGGAAATTTCGGGGTTAAGCCCTCAAATTTCAAAAAGATGAGTGTGCACGATGACAAAATCCAAACTATAATTAAAGAGTAAATGTCCAGGTAGCACGAAAAGATATCTAGGCAATTGGAAGCAGGGCAATTAAAAATTGAATAGAAGCAAAGAAAAATAAGCAGAGTTGAAACAACTTTAGGAAAGTACTAAACTACCCAAAGAAGCGATCACCCACCCAATAGGTAATCAAGAAACCAATCCCCACAAATTATCAATTCTTCTAATATGCAAACAGTACACTAATTGTGAAATTATCACCCCCTAGTGGCCGAAAATAGTACCACTTTTAGCAATATGCGATTTTCAATTACGAGAACCCTAGGGCCAGCAAAAACAATTTTCGATTTACTAGCCTAATCCCAGAGATAATCTTAGCAGCATAAGATACAAAATCAAGAATTCACTATATTTCAAGAATTCAAAAGAAAGTATCCAAAACTAGAGCATGCAATTTTACAATGCGCAAACAAGTGAGCTGCTTAACATCAACCGCAAAACTCACAATTTTTTCAACAAAATCACACCAAAAAGGGGTAGCAAAGTGTCGCAAAAAGGCCCAGTAATTAAATCAGCAAAACCCTAGTGTCGCAAGTTTAGCGACGGAAAAGTAAACTGAATCCGAAACCATAGTGTCGCTAAAGCCGAAACCCTAACTTCTTTCTAGAGTCACGAATTTTATTTCTGAAATTGCAGCAAGGGTTTTGATTTTTCTTTTCTTGAAGAATTTTCGGTTTCAAAAATAGGAAAAACAGTCCAAATCCGAAATTTAAAAGCTTGAAGAAAAATTTCCCCCAAGAAGATGAGTTCAATTCCAAGAATTTCAAGAATAATCAAGATTAACAGGAAAGAAAACACCTGGAAAAGGATTTGATCGGTTGATCTCCTCCGTCACGAAACCACTCCTTAGCTCTGATACCAATTGATGTGGACGTTTGTACACATGCGGATAAAGTTGCCAAGGACCTTGTGATTAAGTGACAAGCTCTTACAAAACCTTTAACTCACGTTCGGATTTGATAAACAAAGGAAAACTATCCTGACCAACTTGTTTATAAATTCGAACCAAGTGCAAGAAAGAGGTGTGAAACATGCGAATAATTAGGCAGAGCAAGAACCTAATTAGCTAATTTTCATGCAAGTATGTAAATTACGACATGCAAATACATAAAGCAATAAAAGGAGGTACTTCAAACACTAAGTTTCTGATCTGAAATACTCTAAATATTATTGATGTTTCGGTCACCTATTTATAGGTGAGGGTGGCCAAAAATTATTACAAGAATTAGAAAAGAAAAGAAGTAGAATTGGAATTAACCTCTTGTACAATTACCAAACCAGAAAGAGTAGGAATGGTAAGAAAGGTAAGTAGAATTCGGTTTTACCTTAACATGAGGTTCGCCGAATTTGTAAACTAAAATCAAGAAAAGAATAAAATTCCTACTTCCAAAAGAATAAGGAAACCCTTTTTGGAAATTACTTAAAAGAATAAAAAAACTTAATTAAGTAAAAAGAAAAGATCCCTAATTTTGGCAACTAGCCGTTTGGACTAGCCGTTGGAGGGGCTAGCCGTTGGCTGCTTGTGCGGCTTCTCCTTTGCTTCCTTTTGGGTTGGCCAAAACTTGTGGGCTGGTCCATGAGTTTTGGGTCGGCCCAATTGTAGGGAACTTTATTAATTTGTTTCTTTTAAGTCCAAGACCCTCCCGGCATCTTAAGACTTCAAGAAACAGCCTTCTTCCTCATGAGTACTTGATGATTTGCGCCTCTTCTTCAAAGATATTTAGAGAGTTGCAAATCGCACATTTCCTCCATTTTGCTCCAAGGCGTGGGCTTCTACATCAGCTGGCATCCTGATGGCAGCTTGAACAGGTTGTTGAGTGCGTCTCGAACCTTCTTCGCTCTGCTTCTGGTCATGGGCCCAGTGATGTCTATAGTGGATCCCTCTAGTATGGGCTTGGATCCTTAAGCATTGTCGGGCCTCGATGTAGAACTCGAACCTCTTTCCTCAGCTTCTCCGGAATCACTTGTAGTTTGACTTGTTGCGTGTTGACTCTGGATGCCTGCATCATATGGTCTAGGATCCTGAAGCATTGTTGGGACTCGGTGTAGAACCCGAAACCTCCTCAGCTTCTCTGGACTCACTTGTTTGTGACTTGTCGATGGACTTGGGATGCGATGGACTTGGGATGCCCTCATCATCCCCTCCCGTTGAAAAGGATTTGACCTCAAATCTTCATCCTGTTCATAAGTAAATGGAGACAAGTAGCAACCTTAAATGAGTACTAACACATACTCACCTGGTAAATCAGCTTGTAAGCATTAGGCCCCATCTTGAAACGATTTGAAAAGGCCCATCACTCGGGGATGGAGTTTCGTCCTCCTCGCAGCAGGGAATCGTTCCTTCCTCATGTGAACCCAACCCAGTCGCCTGGTTCAAAGTTCACAGCTTTGCGCCATTGGTTTGAATGGGCGGCGGCTCTGGCGTAATTTTTCTCAAGGTTGGCCCGAACCTTAGCATGCAGGCGTTTGACGGTTTCAGCCTTCTGGGCGTTGTCGAGATTAACCTGTTCCTTTAGCGGCAAAGGGGTGAGATCCATAACCGTCAAAGGAGTGAAGCCGTAGGCAAGTTCGAATGGATAGAACCCTGTTGAGGAGTGCTTGGTGCGGTTGTAGGAAAACTCTGCAACCGGTAAGATTTCTTCCCAACGTTTGAGATTCTTCTGAATGAAGGCCCGAAGTAGATTGCCAACGGTGCGGTTGGTGACTTCCGTCTGACCATCCGTCTGGGGATGACTTGTAGTCGAAAACAGTAGTTTTGTGCCGAGGCGTGACCACAATTCTTCCAAAAGTACTCAGAAATTTGACGTCGCGATCAGAACCAATAGTGTCGCGGAATACCACGCATCCAACTATTCCCGAAAGAACAAGTCTGCAACATGTTTGGCATCATCTGATTTCCTCAAGGAATAAAGTGAGCCATCTTAGAAAAGCGATCGACTACGACAAATAGGAGTCATTACCTCTTTGCGTCTCAGAAACCTAGAATAAAATCCATTGAAATGTCAGTCCAAGGTAAAGAAGGAATAGGTAAAGGCGTGTAAAGTCCATGAGGCTTAGATGTAGATTTAGCTTTTAAACAATTAATGCAACGAATGCAAACATGCTGTACATCTTTTCGCATATGAGGCCAATAAAATGTTCCTGTAACACATCAAGTGTTTATGTACACCAAATGACCCATAAGTCCCCCATCGTGAGCTTCACAACTAGTAATTCCCTAGTAGAACTACGAGGGATGCATAACCTATTTCCCTAACAAGAACCATCATGTCTATAGTACTTATGGAATGCACCAGATTCACATGCTTGAATAAAGTAGCAAAATCACTATCAAAGCATACAAATCCTTTAGATATGTAAATCCTAGCAAGAATGCTCTAAAATAGCCAGAATTTCATACCTGCGAGATAGAGCGTCAGCAACAATTATCTTTCTTTCCCTTTCTATATTTAATAATGTAAGGAAAAGTTTTCAATAAAATTAACCCATTTAGCATGACGCCTATTTAACCTTACTCTGTCCCTTTAAGTGTTTAAGGGACTCGTGATCACTATGAACAACAAATTCCTTGGCCATTAAATAATGGACCAATCTCGAAAGCACAGACCACTGCATAGAGCTCCTTATCGTAAGTTGGATAATTTAAGGCAGCTCCCTTCAACTTCTCACTGAATAGGCGATTGGCTTGCCTTCCTGGCATTAAACTGCCCAATTCCTATACCTGACGCATCACACAATAGTTCAAAGATTATCAAAATCAGGTAATGCTAAAACAAGGTGCATGAGTGAGATCATGCTTAAGAACCGTAAAGGCGTTTCTCTTGAGCTTGCCCCCACACGAACGGAACATTCTTCTTTTGCCAATCGTTCAGAGATGCTGCTTTGGTGGAAAAGTCCTTCACAAACCGTCATTAAAATCCAGACCAACCGTGGAAAGACCTTACCTGTGAGGCCGAGGTTGGTGTTGGCCACTCTCTAATAGCTTTCACCTTGGCGTCGTCGACTTTGACACCAGCTTTAGAGACCACAAACCCGTGAACACAACTTCCTCAACACAGAAAGTACATTTCTTCACATTGGCATACATATATTAGCACGTAATTCAATTAATACCACGAATATGTTCTACATGCGATTCATGTCTCTGGAATAGATCAAGATATCATCAAAATAAACCACAAAAATTTCCCATGAACTTTTAAGCACATGATTCATTAATCGCATAAAAGTACTAGGTGCATTTGTTAGGCGAAGTGCATTACTAACCACTCATACAAACCAACTTAGTTTTAAAAGCAGTTTTCCATTCATCCCCCTCCCCATGCGAATTTGATGATAGCCCTGTGTAAGATCTATTTTAGTATAAATCGTTGAGCCATACAATTCCTCTAACATGTCATCAAGCCTAGGGATAGGATGCCTATACTTGATTGTTATCTTATTAACAGCTCTACAATCAACACATTCTCCATGTCCCCATCTTTCTTAGGACAAGAATTACAGGTACAGCAAAGCACAAGGACTAAGTGATTCCCTTACCTGACCGTTAGCCAAAGCTTGTCGATCTGCTTCTGCAATTCCTTTGTTTCCTCTGGATTTGCTTTGTAGGCAGGTCGATTTGGAATAGATGCGGCCAGGTATGAAGTCGATTTGATGTTCATCCCACACAAAGCAGCAATCCCTGCGGCAGCTCTCCTGGAAAGACATCGTTGTATTCCTGCAACAAACAATCAAATTCTATATGAATATCCCGATGATATCTTCAGGTAGCACAAGTATCTTTACATACTAAAACTAGTACACAACCTTTGTTACTAACACCTGTCCTATTTCCCCCCCACTGTAGCGAAAGCTACTTCTAACTTCTTCCTGATTAGGCTTATCAGAGTTCGCCTTACTACCCATTACAACTTCTTTCCCTTTTCCCTTATCTAGGCGCTTTCCAGCTTCCCATTTGGTGAGGGCGTCCTTTATTCGGATTGTTTCTGAACGCACTTCATTAGGTTGCATAGGTAGGAACGTGTGGATCTTGCCCTCCTGGCAGACCGAGTAAGTGTTGGCGACCCCATCATGCGTTGCCTTCAGGTCAAAGAGCCATGGGCGTCCGAGCAGAATGTGACAAGCCTCCATTGGCAGAACATCACATAAAACAGTGGATTCGAACTTCCCGATAGCATATGGTACACTTACCTGCTTGGTGACTCTGTAGCCATCTGAGCTGTCGAGCCATTGGAGCTGATAAGGACGTGGATGATTGAGTATAGAGAGCTTCAGCTTGTCGACCATATATTCACTGGCCATATTTGTGCAACTCCCTCCATTAATGATCAGAACACACAATGATAAGGGCATCCAATGATGAGGATATCCAGAGCTAAAGGCCATATTTGTGCAACTCCCTCCATTAATGATCAGAACACACAATGATAAGGGCATCCAATGATGAGGATATCCAGAGCTAAAACAGCACACATTATGAGTTAGAAAGATGGACGCCAATTGGAAGCTCACGCCTTGGAGGAAAATGGAGGAAATGTTCAAATTGCAACTCTTCTAACAATCCTTGAAGAAGAGGCGCAATTCAGCACTTCACATTAAAGAAGAAGGCTGTTTCTTGAAGTCTTGAAGATGCCGGAAGGTTCTTGGGCTTTAAAGAAACAATTCATGAAATTCCCTACACATTGGGCCGACCCAAACTCATGGAGACAAAGCCCACAAGTTTCGGCCAGCCCAAGGAGCTCATGAAGCCGCACGGCCAAGCCCACAAGGCAAAAGTCCACACGGCTACTACTTACTTAATTAGGATTTTCGGATTTTCCTTAAGTAATTAAATTGTTTCTTTTATTTTTAAGTTAGTTTCCAAAAGGGTTTCCTTATTCTTTTGGAAGTAGGAATTTTATCTTTTCCTTATTTTTAATTGACAATTTGGGCTGCCACTTGTTTATGGTAAATCGAAATTGCTTTCCTTTTTCTTACAATTCTACTTCTTTTCTTTTTCTAATTCTTGTACTAATTTCGGCCAACCCTTCACCTATAAATAGGGGCCGAAACTCTTCAATAATATTAGCGTATTTCAGATCATAAACTTAGTGTTTGAAGTACCTCCTTTTTTGCTTATGTATTTACATGTCGTAATTTACATACTTGCATGAAAACTTAGCTAATTAGGTTCTTGCTCTGCCTAATTATTCGCATGTTTCACACCTCTTTCTTGCACTTGGTTCGAATTTATAAACAAGTTGGTCAGGTGAGTTAAAGTTTTGTAAGAGCTTGTGACTTAATCACAAGGTCCTTGGCAACATTATCCGCATGTGTACAACCGTCTACATCATCCAAAGTCCAGCAACAAGTCAAAGTCAAGATACAAGTGATTCCGGAGAAGCTGAGGAGGAGGTTCGAGTTCTACATCGAGGCCCGACAATGCTTCAGGATCCAAGCCCATATCAGAGGGATCCACTTGTAGACATCACTGGGCTCATGACCAGAAGCAGAGCGAAGAAGGTTCGAGATGCACTCAACAACCTTGTTCAAGCTTCCCATCAGGATGCTTAGTTAATTGTAGAAGCCCACGCCTTGGAGGAGAAAGGAGGAAATGTGCGAATTGCGAATCTTCTACACATCTTTGAAGAGGAGGCGCAATTCACCAAGTCCTAATGAAGAAGAAGGCTGTTTCTTCTTGAAGTCTGATGAAGATGTCGGAAGTTCTTGGGCTTTAAGAAACAATTCATGAAATTCCCTACACATTGGGCAGACCCAAACTCATGGACCAGCCCACAAGTTTCGGCCAGCCCAAGAAGCAGCGCGGACAAGCCCACAAAGCAAGCCCACACGGTTCCTTAATTAGTTAGGGTTTTTCGGATTTAATTAATTAAGTGTTTTATCTTTTTTTAGTTTTCCAAAAAGGGTTCTTTCTTGATCTCTTTTTGGGAGTAGGATTTTTATTCTTTCCTACTTGTTTTCGAATTAAGTTTCCTTCTTGTTTTTTGGTAGTTGTAAATTCGACAATCACCCAATGATGAGGTGACCGAATTCTTCTTTCCTTTTCTCTTACCATTCCTACTTCTTTCCGGGTTTGGTAATTGTAAAAGAAATTAACCTCTTGGTTAATTTCCAATTCTAATTCTTTCCTTCTTCTACTTTTGTAACCTTTTTCGGCTGCCCTTCTCCTATAAAGGGACCAAATTCTTCAATAATATTAAGCGTATTTCAGATCATAAACTTAGTGTTTGAAGTACCCTCCTTTTATTGCTTTATGTATTTGCATGTCGTAATTTACATACTTGCATGAAACTTAGCTAATTAGGTTCTTGCTCTGCCTAATTATTCGCATGTTTCACATCTCTTCTTGCAACTTGGTTCGAATTTCTAAACAAGTTAGCTAGGTTACCTTTTTCTTTGTTTCTCTCGCAAATCCGAACGTGAGTTAGGGGTTTTCTTCGAGCTTGTCACTTAATCACAAGGTCCTTGGCAACATTATCCGCATGTGTACACCGTCCACATCAATTGGTATCAGAGCTAAGGAGTGGTTTCGTGGCTGGAGGAGGTCAAAGACCGAATCTTTATCAGGTGTTTTCTTTTCCTTATCTTAAATTTTGGATTAGAACTCATATTCTTGGGAAAATTTTTTTTTTTTTTTTTCAACAAGCTTTCAATTTGCGATTTTGGTGCTGTTTTCCTATCTTTTAAAAATCGCAAATTTCTTTACATTTCGGATACCCTTGCTGTATTTCAAAGTTCAAATCGGGGCTTAAATTTCATCATACTCGGATTTTTGGCTAGGGTTTTGGGTTTTCAGTTGTAAATTGCTGGGCTTTTGCGACTTAATTCTACCCCTCTTTGCTGATTTTTGTTGAAAATTGTGAGTTTTTGCGGTTGATGTTAAGCAGCTCACTTTGTTTGCACACTAGAAAATTACATGCTCTAGTTTGGGATACCTTGTGTTGAATTCTTGAAATTATAGTGAATTCTTGATTTTGTATCCTGTGCTGCTAAGATTATCCCTGGGATTAGGTTAGTGAATCAAAAGTTGAATTTGCTAGCCCTAGGGTTCTCGTTTTCTTGAAATCGCATGTGCTGAAATTTGGTACTGTTTTCGGACAATTAAGGGGTTAGAAAATCGCAATTTTGGTTACTGTTTTTGCTTGAAAAGAATTAAGAATTTGTGGGGATTGGTTTCTTGATTGCCTATTGGGTGGGTGATCACTTCTTTGGGTAGTTTTAGGAACTTTCCTAAGTCGTTTCAAACTCTGCTAATTTTCTTTGATTCTATTCAATTTGAATTGCCCTACTTTCAATTGCCTAGTTATCTTTTCGTGCTACCTGAACATTTGCTCTTTAATTATAGTTTGGATTTTGTCATCGTGCACACTCATCTTTTCTGAAATTTGAGGGCTTAACCCCGAAATTCCTGTTGTGTACTTCATATCTGAGCTATATTACAAAATATCGTTTTTGCGAAAAGATTTTTCAAATAGAACCAAGTGTGGTTTTTGCGAAAATTTTTGCTTCTTTCTTAAGTGTCATTGTTTTTGTGTGAATTGCTGCTTGTCTGATACATTTATCATACCGGGAGGTAGAGAGGTAAAGGCTTGAGTGTTCATATACAGGGCGCCACCCTAGAGCGATACACGGGTTTGTGTGTAGCTGTTAGGTGGGAAACACTTGGGGAAACAAGGAGTAGTTATTTTCTCACTTTTCCTTTATCTTAGCAGACAGTTTTTTCGCTTCTTTTACCAATGTTAGGTGGAGGTGCTCCTAACCCTTTGGGGAACGAGCAAATTCTAGCTATGATTGCGCAACTCTCCGCGCGATTCGCTACACTCACGGAGGAAGTCGCCGAACTCAGGACTGAAGGGAACAGAGGCGCACAGACTCAGACGACGATGTTGCCGCTCCAGGCACCAACGCCGCAGACCAACCTTTCGCAGGTCTCATCCAGTGCAAGACAACTGTTCCGCCCTTTGCCGGAGGCACGAATCCAGAGGACTATCTCGACTGGGAGATGAAGATGGAGCGCATTTTTGAACTTCATGCGATCCCGGAACATAAGAAAGTCCAACTTGCAGTGGTCCATTTCACCGACTATGCCCTAATCTGGTGGAATCAGCAGATGGATCAACGTAGAAACACGCGTCCCATGCAGGCCCGTGCTCCGCCTCTCTCGTTGTTTGATTTAACTACATCTATGCGTAGGACTTTTGTACCGGACTATTATTTTAGAGAATTGTATAGGAAGTTACATACTCTTGTACAGGGTTCTATATCTGTAGATGAATATTATAGAAAACTAGAGATGGCAAAAATTAGGGCTAATGTACAGGAAGATGAGCCCGCATCTATGGCTCGTTTTCTTAACGGTTTAAACAGGGGTATTGCTTTAGCGGTTGAATTGCAGAATGCTACGACTCTGATAGACATGCTACACAAGGCTCGGGTCATGGAGGAGTATCTGAAGTCCGTTCCACCAATCCGGACACCTACCAGTGCACCACCAGCCTGCCGTAAGAACCCAGCCTACTCTCCACCGGCACGGAGGCCGATCATGTCAGAGTGCAAGGCCATTGTCCCTGTTGCCGCCACCCCTTCTTCATCACAGACAAAAACGCCATCCACTCCCAGGCAGTCTATCAGCAACGTTACTTGCCACAAGTGTTCAGGCCGTGGCCACTACATCCGTGACTGTCCCAACATCCGAAAGGTATTATTGGGCCAAGATGGTGAGTACATATCAGAAGATGATAGAGAGGAACCAAACGTTGACCCTACACAGGAGTTGACTGACAGCACTACGTCTGCACCAGTGGAGCAATTTGAGTTCCTTGAAGAAGATCCATCTCAGAACTTGGTTACTTGCACTCTGACTACAGCTGCTGTCCCGGACACATCCCAGCGGACAAACATCTTCCATGCCTGAACCAAGGTAAATGGAAAGTTATGTGTTCTGATTATTGATGGAGGGAGTTGTACTAACGTTGCTAGTGAGTATATGGTTGATAAGCTGCGCCTCCCTGTCATCAATCATCCACGTCCTTATCGGCTTCAATGGCTCGACAGCTAAGACGGCTACAGAGTCACAAAGCAGGTGAGCGTACCATACGCTATCAGTAAGTTCGAATCCATGGTTTTATGTGATGTTCTGCCAATGGAAGCTTGTCACATTCTACTCGGACGACCATGGCTCTTTGACCTGAAGGCAACACATGATGGGGTAGCCAACACTTACTCAGTCTACCAGGAGGGCAAGATCCACACATTCCTACCCATGCCGCCGGCTGAAGTCCAATCGGAAGCTGTTCGTATGAAGGAGTCAAACGCTCAATGGGAAGCTGAAAGGCGCCAAGCGAAGGGTAAGGGGAAAGAATTTGTAAAGGGTAGTCAGGCGAACTCTGATAAGCCTAATCAGGACAAAGTTAGGAGTAGTTATTTCGCAACTAAGGGAGAGATAGGTCAAGTGTTAGACAGCAATAATGATGTATTGGTTTTAGTCTGTAAAGATAACTGTGCTAACCCTGAAGATATCCCTCGGGATATCCCTACAGAAGTCGAATCTTTGTTGCAGGAATCTGCTGATGTTTTTGCAAACGAGTTGCCGCAGGGTCTGCCGCCACTTCGAGGAATTGAACATCAGATTGACTTCATCCCTGGCGCGCCTATACCAAATCGGCCTGCGTACAAGGCAAATCCGGAGGAAACGAAGGAGCTGCAAGCGCAAATCGAAAAGCTATTGGCGCATGGTCAGGTAAGGGAATCTCTAAGTCCTTGTGCTGTACCTGTTATTCTAGTCCCTAAGAAAGAAGGTACATGGAGAATGTGTATGGATTGTATAGCTGTAAATAAGATAACAATCAAGTATAGGCATCCTATCCCTAGGCTTGATGACATGTTAGAAGATTTGCATGGTTCTACTGTTTACACAAAAATAGATCTAACACAAGGCTATCATCAAATTCGCATGAGGGAAGGGGACGAATGGAAAACTGCTTTTAAAACTAAATTTGGTTTATATGAGTGGTTAGTCATGCCCTTTGGTCTCACAAATGCACCTAGTACTTTCATGAGGTTAATGAATCATGTGCTTAGAAAGTTTATACGTAAATTTGTTGTTTGTATTTTGATGAATCTTGATCTATTCCAGAGATTATAATTCGCATATTGAACATCTTCGTTTGGTTTTAATTGAATTGCGTGCTAATCAATTATATGCCAAGATGCAAAAGTGCACCTTTTGTGTTTCGGAGGTTGTTTTTCTTGGTTTTGTAGTCTCTGCAAATGGTGTCAAAGTTGATGATGCCAAGGTGAAGGCCATTAGGGATTGGCCGCAGCCAACTTCGGCCGCCCAGGTTCGGTCATTCCATGGATTGGCTGGATTCTACAGACGGTTTGTGAAGGATTTTTCCACTAAAGCCGCGCCTCTTAATGAATTGTGTAAAAAGAATGTTCCATTTGTGTGGGGGCAGGCTCAGGAAAACGCCTTTACTGTACTTAAGCATGATCTCACTCATGCACCTGTTTTAGCATTACCTGATTTTGATAAAGTGTTTGAACTAATGTGTGATGCATCAGGTGTTGGAATTGGCGCTGTTCTTATGCAGGAAAGAAAGCCTATCGCCTTTTTCAGTGAGAAGCTTAAAGGGGCTGCCTTAAATTATCCTACATATGATAAGGAGCTCTATGCTGTTGTCCGTGCTTTTGAAACGTGGTCACATTATTTGATGTCTAAGGAATTTGTTGTTCATAGTGATCATGAGTCTCTTAAGCACTTAAAAGGACAAAATAAGTTAAATAGACGTCATGCAAAGTGGGTTAACTTTATTGAATCTTTTCCTTATATTATTAAGTATAAGAAAGGTAAGGATAATTTAGTTGCTGACGCTCTATCTCGCAGGTATGAAATTCTGACAATTTTAGATCATACTTTGTTAGGTTTCGCATACCTCAAGGATTTATATGCTTCTGATATTGATTTTGCTGATTTGTATAAAGCATGTGAATCTGGTGCATTCCAAAAGTACTTTAGATAGGATGGTTTTCTGTTTAAGGAAAATAGGTTATGCATCCCTCGTAGTTCCACTAGGGAATTACTGGTTCGTGAAGCTCATAGTGGGGGGCTTATGGGTCATTTTGGTGTGCATAAAACACTTGAACTGTTGCATGAACACTTTTATTAGCCGCATATGTGCAAAGATGTACAGAATGTTTGCTCTCGATGCATTAATTGTTTGCAAGCTAAATCTACTTCTAAACCCCATGCACTTTACATGCCTTTACCTGTACCTTTTGTACCTTGGACTGACATTTCTATGGATTTCATCTTAGGTCTCCCGAGGACGCAGAAAGGTAATGATTCCTTATTTGTCGTTGTTGATCATTTCTCTAAAATGGCGCATTTTATTCCTTGCAGGAAATCAGATGATGCCAGACATGTAGCTGAGTTATTCTTTCAAGGTGTTGTTCGGCTACATGGAATTCCGAGAACAATAGTCTCAGATCGCAACGTCAAATTCTTGAGTTATTTTTGGAAGACTTTGTGGTCCCGCCTCGGCACAAAACTATTGTTTTCGACTACAAGTCATCCACAGACGGATGGTCAGACGGAAGTCACCAACCGAACCGTTGGCAACCTGCTCAGAGCGTTGATTCAGAAGAACCTCAAGCGTTAGGAGGACATCTTGCCGGTTGCAGAGTTTGCATACAACCGAACCAAGCACTCCTCAACAGGGTTCTGTCCATTTGAAGTTGCCTACGGCTTTACCCCTTTGACGGTGATGGATCTCATTCCTTTACCGCCCAAAGAACAAGTCAATCCAGACGGTGCGAAGAAACCTGAAGCAGTGCAACGCATACATGCTAAAGTTCGAGCTAATCTGGAGAAGACGTATGCCAAAGCCGCCGCCAGTGCAAACCAATGGCGCAAGGCTGTGAACATTGAACTAGGCGACTGGGTTTGGGTTTAGATGAGGAAGGAACGATTCCCTGCAGCAAGAAGGACCAAACTCCATCCAAGGGGCGATGGACCTTTTCAGATCGTTTCCAAGATTGGGCCTAACCCCTACAAACTCAACTTACCAGGTGAGTATGGTGTTAGTTCTTTGATGTGGACGGTTGTACACATGCGGATAAAGTTGCCAAGGACCTTGTGATTAAGTGACAAGCTCTTACAAAACCTTTAACTCACGTTCGGATTTGATAAACAAAGGAAAAACTATCCTGACCAACTTGTTTATAAATTCGAACCAAGTGCAAGAAAAAGGTGTGAAACATGCGAATAACTAGGCAGAGCAAGAACCTAATTAGCTAAGTTTCATGCAATTATGTAAACTACGACATGCAAATACATAAAGCAATAAAAGGAGGTACTTCAAACACTAAGTTTTTGATCTGAAATACACTAAGTTTTATTGATAATTTTGGTCACCTATTTATAGGTGAGGGTGGCCGAAAATTAGTACAAGAATTAGAAAAAGAAAAGAACTAGAATTGGAAATTAACCAAGAGGTTAATTTCTTGTACAATTACCAAACCCGGAAAGAAGTAGGAATGGTAAGAAAAGGCAACAAAAATTCGGTCAACCTTATTCTTAGTGGTTGTCGATTTTACACTACCTAAAACAAGAAGGAAAGCTAATTGGAAAACAAGTAGGAAAAGAATACAAATCCTACTCCCAAAAAGAATAAGGAAACCCTTTTTGGAAACTAACTTAAAAAATAAAATAACTTAATTAAGAATCCTAAAAATCCCTAAAACCGTGTGGCTTCTCCTTGGGCTGGCCGTGTGGGCTTTCTCCTTGGATGGGATGTGCGGCTTCCCTTGTGGACTCCTTGGGCTGGCCGAAGACTTGGGCTGGTCCATGAGTTTTGGGTCGGCCCAAATTGTAGGGAACTTTATCAATTTCTTTCTCTTTAAGTCCAAGAACCTCCCGGCATCTTCAAGACTTCAAGAAACAGCCTTCTTCTTTATTAGGATTTGATGATTTGCATTTCTTCTTCAAAGATTTGTAGAAGATTCGCAATTTGCACATTTCCTCCATTTTCCTCCAAGGCGTGGGCTTCTACAATTAACTGAGCATCTTGATGGCAAGCTCGAACAAGGTTGTTGAGAGCTTCTCGCACCTTCTTCGCTCTGCTTCTGGTCATTGGCCCAGTTAAGTCTACAAGTGGATCCCTCTGATATGGGCTTGGATCCTGAAGCATTGTTGGGCCTCGATGTAGAACTCGAACCTCCTCCTCAGCTTCTCCGGAATCACTTGTAGTTTGACTTGTTGCGTGTTGACTCTGGATGCCCGCATGACCCGTCTTCAGGTATTCCTCCATGACCCGAGCTTTTTGCAACATGTCCGTCAAAGTTGTTGCATTCTGAAGTTCAACGGCTAAAGCTATACCCCTGTTTAGGCCATTAAGAAAACGAGCCATCGAAGCAGCCTCATCTTCCTGTACATTTGCCCTAATTTTGGCCATCTCTAACTTCCTATAATATGTGTCTACAGATAAAGATCCTTGTACAAGAGTATGTAATTTCCTATACAATTCTCTAAAATAATAATCAGGAACAAAAGTTCTACGCATGGACGTCGTCAAATCATACCAAGTTAGAGGCAGAGCGCGGGCCCGCATGGGACGCGTATTCCTTCGCTGGTCCATCTCTTGATTCCACCAGACCAGGGCATAGTCCGTGAAATGTACCACCGCGAGTGGGACCTTCTTGTGTTCTGGGATCGCATGAAGCTCGAAGATGCGCTGATGAGGACATACAGGGCTAAAACAACACACATTATGAGTCAGAAAGATGGACGCCAAGTAGAAGCAAACGCCTTGGAGCAAAAAGGAGGAAATGTTCAAATTGCAACTCTTCTAACCATTCTTGAAGAAGAGGCGCAATTCAGCGCTTCCCATTAAAGAAGAAGGCTGTTTCTTGAAGTCTTGAAGATGCCGGGAGGTTCTTGGACTTTAAAGAAACAATTCATCAAGTTCCCTACAATTTGGGCCGACCCAAAACTCATGGACCGGCCCACAAGTTTTCGGCCAGCCCAAAAGAAGGCAAGAAGAAAGCCGCACAAAGCAAGCCAACGGCTAGTTACTTAATTAGGGAATTTCTTTAATTAATTAAGTTGTTTCTTTAATTCTTTTAAGTTAGTTTCCAAAAAGGGTTTCCTTATTCTTTTTGGAAGTAGGAATTTTATTCTTTTCCTTATTTTTCAGATTGTAAATTCGGCTACCCTAAGATAAAGGGAAAACCAAAATTTCCTTTTCTTTTTCTTACCATTCCTACTTCTTTCCGGGTTTGGTAAAGGAAATTAACCTCTTGGTTAATTTCCAATTCTACTTCTTTTCTTTTTCTAATTCTTGTACTGATTTTCGGCCATCCCTTCACCTATAAATAGGGGCCGAAACTTCAATAATATGCAGCGTATTTCAGATCATAAACTTAGTGTTTGAAGTACCCTCATTTTATTGCTTTATGTATTTGCATGTCGTAGTTTACATAATTGCATGAACTTAGCTAATTAGGTTATTTGCTCTACCTAATTACTCGCATGTTCAAAACTCCTTTCTTACACTTTGTTCGAATCTAAAACAAAAACAACTAGATTAGGTCTTTTTGTTTCTCTGATTTCGAAAGTAAGTTAGAGTGTTATACGAGCTCTCCGCTTAATCACAAGGTCCTTGGCAACATTATCCGCATGTGTACAACCGTCCACATCATGCTCTCCATCTTCATCTCCCAGTCTAGGTAATCCTCCGGATTCGTACCGCCGGCGAAGGGTGGAACAGTCGTTTTGCATTGACTGAGACCCTCGAAGGGCTTGGCAGCGGCATTGTTGTCATGGGCAGGGGCGTCCTCCTCTGACTCCGTACGCCGTTGTTCCCGCTCGGCCCACAAGTCAGCAACCTCCTCCGTGAGGGTAGCAAATCTCGCAGAGAGTTGCGCTATCGCAGCCAGTATTTGCTCACTTCCCAAAGGGGCAGAAGCACCTCCTGACATCGGTTATAGGCGAAAATCTGTCTGCTAAGAACAAGGAAAAATGAGTAGTAACCTTACCCCCTTGTCCCCCAAGTGTATCCCACCTAACAGACCAGTGTTTTACTCTAGGGTGACGCCCTTATAGTATGTTCACTCAAGCCTTTTTCCACTCTACCTCCCGGTATTGACAAATGTATAAGGCAAACAGCAAATCACATACAGCAATGATACTTAAGGAAAAAGCAAAAATTTTTGAAAAATAGATACTTGGTTCTATTTTGGAGTTGAAAAATCTTTTCGCAAATGATAGTGTAATATAGTTCAGATAAGGGTACACAACAAGGAAATTTCAGGGTGAAGCCCTCAAATTTCAGAAAAGATGGGTGTGCACGATGACAAAATCCAAACTATAATTCAAGAGTAAATGTTCAGGTAGCTTGAAAAGATACAACTAGCAATTGAAAGCAGGGCAATTCAAGAATTGAACAGAATCAAGAAATAAGCAGAGTTGAACAACTTTAAGAAAGTCCTAAAACTAACCAAAGAAGAGATCACCAACCCGATAGGTAATCAAAGAAACCAATCATAGCAAATTATCAATTCTTTCAATATGCAGATAACCCAATTACGAATTTTAAAAGCCCCGAAGTGGCGGAAAAATTTCTCAGAATTCCAGTGTAGTGCTGTGGAGAGTAGCGTCGGTAATCGAACACTATCAACTTTACAAGTACTCTGAAAAAAGAAAAAGATTCCCAATGAAGGACAGAGTCCTCTTTGGCCGAAGGGTAGTGCTGTGGGGAGTAGTGTCGGTAATCGAACACTATCAACTTTGCAAGTACACCTCAAGCCGTAGAGAAAACAATCCTTACTCAATAGGTGCCACAAAAAAATTACCAATTTGCGATTTTAAGAAAAAGCCCTAGGGTCAGCAAAGTTCAAGTTTGAGTTACTAACCAATTCGCAGAGATAATTTCAGCAGCACAAGGACACAAAATCAAGAATTCAAAACAAGGTATCCGAAACTAGTGCATGCAAATACAATGTGCAGATAAGGTGAGCTGCTTAACATTAGCCGCAAAACTCACCAACTTTAAACAAAATCAGCACAAGAGGAGTAGAAAAATAGTCGCAAAAACCCAGCAATTTTGACGCCAAAACAGCAGCACTAAAGTGTTTCTCAAACCCTAGTGTCGCAAGGCAAAGGCGACTAAAAGATTCAACCAAAACCGAAACCCTAGCTAAGCCAAAGTCTGAACCCAATTTTATTTCTAAAGTCCGAATTTAATTTTGAATTTTCAGCAAGGGATATGCGATTTTTTTTTTTTTTTGTTTTAAAGAAAAACAGCCCCAAAACAGTACAAGCTTTTCACAAAAAGAAGGTAATTTTAAAACCCTAAGTTGCATTTTTCAGTACTTTAAAATTTGGTTTAATTTTTCTCGGGAATTTTGATTTTAAGATAGGGTAACAGTACCAAGAAACCGAAATTCAGAGCTTGAAAGAAAAAAATTTCCCCTAAGAAGATGCGTTCTTGATGAGGACATCCAGGGCTACAACAACACACATTATGAGTCAGAATCAACGAAGCCAACCTGAAGGCAAAGCCCTTGAAAAGAATGCCAGGAAGAGTGTGAGAGTCATTCTATTCAAAAGGATCCTTGAAGACAATGCATCTCCAAACTCTCCACAATAAAGAAAAGGGTTGTTTCTTGAAGTTCTTGAAGACGCCGGAAGGTTCTTGGACTTTAAAGAAACATTTCTTGAAGTTCTTGGTTTTACTTAAAATTCTTGAATTTCATATTTTGCAGAATCTTGAAGAATCTTGAAAATCTTGATTCCGAAATGATTCCGGGAGATTTCAGAAGATTCTAGAAGCTCCCTACACCATTCCATAATGCGACATCAACAAATTAGGCCAACCCAACCCATGGAGTCCAGTCCACAACAATCGGATCGCCCAGCCCACAACAAGCCCACACGGCCAAGCTTAAGTCATTAGGGTTGGAAGTTTAGGGTTAGGGTTTAAATAAGGGTTTGTGCATGTTCCCTAATTTGCTCTTAGTTTATTAGTTTTCCTTCTTGTTTCCAAATTAGTTTTCCTTCTTGTTTTGGGTTGTAATTTTTCGGCTACTACTAACTTAAAGGGTGACCGAAAATTTCCTTTTCTTTTACCATTCCCCACCTCTTTCAGGGTTTGGTATTGTAAAGGAAATCAATCGCTTGATTGATTTCCAATTCTAAGTCTTTACTACTTCTTTTTTTTTTACAATTTTTTGGCTGTTTCTTTCTTATTTATAGCCAGCCGAAACTCAATAATAAACAAGTATTCAGATCATAAAAACTATTAGTTTTGAGTACTCTCCCTTTATTGCTTTATGTATTTGCATGCTGTAGTTTACATATTGCATGAAACTTAGCTAATTAGGTTAATTGCTCTACCTAATTATTCGCATGTTTCAACTCTTCTTACTTGGTTCAAATTCTCAATTAAATTAGCTTAGGTTAGCTTATTTAGTTCTCTGAATTTCGGGTAAGTTAGAGCCTATACGAGCTATGCTACTTAATCACACTTTCCGGGCAACTTTCATCCGCATGTGTACAACCGTCCACATCAATTGGTATCAGAGCTTAGGGGTGGTTTCGTGGCTGGAGAAGGTCGAAGTAACCCGACCGAATTTTATCAGGTTTTTCTTTTCCTTGTTAGTCTTGTTTACCTTGGGAATTAGAACGCATCTTCTTGGGGGAAATCTTTAAAATCGAAAATTCTTTAGAAAAAAATTGAACCAAATTTTAAAGTACTGAAAAACGCAACTTAGGGTTTTAAAATCACCTTCTTTTTGCGAAAAGCTTGTACTGTTTTGGGGCTGTTTTTCTTTTATTAAAATCGCATATCCCTTGCTGTATTTTCGAAATTAAAATTCAGGCTTTAGAAATCCAACTAGGGTTCGGGTTTTGGCTAGCTAGGGTTTCAGTTTTGGTTGAACTTTTAGACGCCTTTGCTTTGCGACACTAGGGTTTTGAGAGACACTTTAGTGATGCTGTTTTTGCGTCTAAATTGCTGGGTTTTGCGACTATTTTTCTACCCCTCTTGTGCTGATTTTGTGAAAGTTGGTGAGTTTTTGCGGTTGATGTTAAGCAGCTCACCTTATTTGCGCATTGTGATTTGCATGCACTAGTTTCGGATACCTTGTTGTGAATTCTTGAAAATATAGTGAATTCTTAATTTTGTATCCTTGTGCTGCTGAGATTATCCCTGGGCATTGGTTAGTGAGTCAAAGATTGAACTTTGCTGGCCCTAGGGTTTTCTTTTCTTAAAATCGCATATTAGTAAATTTTTCGCCACTTAGGGGTTTAAAATTTCGTAATTGGGTTGTCTGCATATTGAAGGAATTAATAATTTGCTGGGATTGGTTTCTTTGATTACCTATTGGGTGGGTGATCTCTTCTTTGGGTAGTTTTAGGACTTTCCTAAAGTTGTTTCAACTCTGCTTATTTTTCTTGATTCTATTCAATTCTTGAATTGCCCTGCTTTCAACTGCTAGTTGTATCTTTTCAAGCAACCTGAACATTTACTCTTAAGTTATAGTTTGGATTTTGTCATCGTGCACACCCATCTTTTCTGAAATTTGAGGGCTTC
Organism: Leptodermis oblonga; assembly: GCA_016801395.1. Lineage (NCBI taxonomy): Eukaryota > Viridiplantae > Streptophyta > Magnoliopsida > Gentianales > Rubiaceae > Leptodermis > Leptodermis oblonga. Next base: position 19,143,011 of record CM028756.1, on the reverse strand, counting down.
ACCCCGAAATTTCCTTGTTGTGTACCTCTTATCTGAACTATATTCCAAATATCGTTGCAAAAAGATTTTTCAACATCAAAATAGAACCAAGTATCTATTTTCGAAAATTTGTGCTTTTTCCTTAAGTATTGTGCTGTGTGTGAATTACTGTTTGCCTTTATACATTTATCAATATCGGGAGGTAGAGTGGAAAAAGGCTTGAGTGAACATACTATAAGGGTGCCACCCTAGAGTGAAACACTGGTTTGTGTGTAGCTATTAGGTGGGATACACTTGGGGGACAAGGGGGTAAGGTTACAACGCATTTTTCCTTGTTCTTAGCAGACAGATTTTCGCTGTAAACCGATGTCAGGTGGAGGTGCTTCTGCCCCTTTGGGGAGTGAGCAAATACTGGCTGCGATAGCGCAACTCTCAGCGCAATTTGCTTAGGGTTTCATATTACGAGCCCTTCCACGGCGGTGTAAGCCTACAACATTGTGCAAATTGACCCCTATAGGGAGATGTGGTGCCATTGTTGTTTCTTCTTACTTGGCCTGAGAATCGAAGTGTAAGTCACAGTGTAAGGTATCTTTTAGCACTTGCTTTGGAAAGGTACGCTTTTACTTTTACATTGATTCTCCTTCTATTGGTTATCATCATGTTAAGGATTTTTTTCAACATCTTGAATATTGTGAATCTTATAACATATGCATAGCCTCCTGGAATACATCTTTTGGTTTCACGACTGCATAATTTTGCTTCAACTATTCCTTAAGATGTCTTTATTAGAAATTGTCTCTGTAATCAGTAATTGGTATTTACATATGTCAGTTATACATGCAATTTCTGCTTGTTACATTAAAATTATGCAATTGTGAAAATAATATATATCACATGCATAATTATTTTGTGCTATGTGTTCAGTATGTAGTTATGTTGTTCTAACTATATCTGCCTGTGAACAAAGTTTGAGATTTCTTGTTCAATATGTAATCCTTCTTAAGGAGTATGGATAAGTTCCTGAGGTTCTAGATGCTTCCTGATAGTTTCCTGCAAGTGTCAAGAAGGTTCTTGAAGAATTAAGGATGATTATCATTGTTCTTGAAATCATCTTCAACAGCGTAGGGAGATGAGAACTTCCTACATCAACACTCACCGTGGTTGTGCAATTGAGGGACATAGCATACAAACTTCATTGCCGGGTAAGTATGATCTATGTTTTGTGTTCATATTACTGACTTGTTACTGTTTGTTTTACAGCAAATTGGATTCGAGGACGAATCCTTTCCAACCGGGAGGGAATGATGAGGACATCCAGAGCTAAAACAACACACATTATGAGTCAGAATCAACGAAGCCAACCTGAAGGCCAAGCCCTTGAAAAGAATGCCGGGAAGAGTGTGAGAGTCATTCTATTCAAAAGGATCCTTCAAGACAATGTATCTCCAAACTCTCCACAATAAAGAAAAGGGTTGTTTCTTGAAGTTCTTGAAGAGCCGGAAGGTTCTTGGACTTTAAAGAAACATTTCTTGAAGTTCTTGGTTTTACTTAAAATTCTTGAATTTCATATTTTGTAGAATCTTGAAGAATCTTGAAAATCTTGATTCCGAAATGATTCCGGGAGATTCCAGAAGATTCCGGAAGCTCCCTACACCATTCCATAATGCGACATCAACAAATTGGGCCGACCCAACCCATGGAGTCCAGTCCACAACAATCGGATTGGCCAGCCCACACGGCCAAGCTTAAGTCATTAGGGTTGGAAGTTTAGGGTTAGGGTTTAAATAAGGGTTTGTGCATGTTCCCTAATTTGTCCTTAGTTTATTAGTTTTCCTTCTTTTTTCCAAATTAGTTTTCCTTCTTGTTTTGGGTTGTAATTTTTCGTCTACTACTAACTTAAAGGGTGACCGAAAATTTCCTTTTCTTTTACCATTCCCCACCTCTTTAGGGTTTGGTATTGTAAAGGAAATCAATCGCTTGATTGATTTCCAATTCTAAGTCTTTACTACTTTTATTTTTACAATTTTTTGGCTGTTTCTTACTTATTTATAGCCAACCGAAACTCAATAATAAACAAGTATTCAGATCATAAAAACTATTAGTTTTGAGTACTCTCCCTTTATTGCTTTATGTATTTGCATGTTGTAGTTTACATATTGCATGAAACTTAGCTAATTAGGTTAATTGCTCTACCTAATTATTCACATGTTTCAACTCTTCTTACTTGGTTCAAATTCTCAATTAAATTAGCTTAGGTTAGCTTATTTAGTTCTCTGAATTTCGGGTAAGTTAGAGCCTATACGAGCTACGCTACTTAATCACACTTTCCGGGCAACTTTCATCCGCATGTGTACAACCGTCCACATCAGTTCTAATTCCAAGAATTTCAAGACAAGCAAGACTAACAAGGAAAAGAAAACACCTGATAAAGATTTGGTTGGGTTACTTCAACCTTCTCCAGCCACGAAACCAGCCCAAGCCCTGATACTAATTGATGTGGACCAAGGTACACATGCGGATGAATTGCGAAGGAAAGTCTGATTAAGTGGCGTAGCTTGTATAGACTCTTTACTTACCCGAAATCCAGATAACAAAAATAAAACCTGATGTGGACGGTTGTACACATGCGGATAATGTTGCCAAGGACCTTGTGATTAAGCGGCGAGCTCGTATAACACTCTAACTTACTTTCGAAATAGAGAAACAAAAAGACCTAATCTAGTTGTTTTTGTTTTAGATTCGAACCAAGTGTAAGAAAAGAGTTTTGAACATGCGAATAATTAGGTAGAGCAAATAACCTAATTAGCTAAGTTCATGCAATTATGTAAACTACGACATGCAAATACATAAAGCAATAAAATGAGGGTACTCAAACATGAAGTTTTAAGATCTGGATACTCTGATTATTATTGAAGGGGGGTGGCTGCCTATTTATAGATTAAGGCAGACGAAAAAGTGAAAGAAATTAACAAGGAAAAGAATTAGAATTGGAAATTAACCTCTTGGTTAATTTCCTTTACCAAACCCGGAAAGAAGTAGGATTGGTAAGAAAAGAAAAAAGGCAATTTCGGTTTTCCCTTTATCTTAGGGTAGCCGAATTTACAATCTGAAAAATAAGGAAAAGAATAAAATTCCTACTTCCAAAAAGAATAAGGAACCTTTTTGGAAACTAACTAAAAGAGTAAAAAGAACCCTAACACTTAACTTTTAACCCTAGCGACTTAAAGGAACCCTACCCTTAACTTGTAACCCTAGTTACTTAAAAGAACCCTAAGGACTTAATTTGTAACCCAAGCTTCTTCATTAGGACTTTGTGATTTGCGCCTCCTCTTCAAAGATGTGTAGAAGATTTGCAATTTGCACATTTCCTCCTTTATGCTCCAAGGCGTGATCTTCTTTTTGGTCGTCCTCTTTGTTTCATGGATTCTGACTCATAATGTGTTGTTTTCGCCCTTGATGTCCTCATCAAAACCTAAGCTAATTTACTTAAAGAATTCAAACCAAGTAAGAAAGGAGTTGAAACATGCGATTTTAATTAGGTAGAGCAAATAACCTAATTAAGCTAAGTTTCATGCAATATATAAATTACAGCATGCAAAATACATAAAGCAATAAAGGGAGATTACTCAAACTAATAGTTTTAAGATCTGAATACTTGTTTTATTATGGAGTTTCGGCTGCCTATTTATAAGGCAAAGGGAAGCCAAAATTCTACCCTAAAAGAAGTAGGAAAAGAATCGGAATTGGAAACCAATTAAGAGATTGACTTCCTTTACAATACCAAAACCTGAAAGAAGTGGGTAATGGTAAAAAGAAAAGGAAATTCGGTCACCTTAATCTTATGGCAGCCGAAATTACAAGTTAAAAACAAGAAGGAAAAGGAATTGAAAATCCTAATCCATGCACAAACCCTTATTTTCCCCCAAACCCTAGCCCTTACTTTCGCAACCCTAATGGACTAGGCCTTGCGTGTGGGCTTCTTGATGGGCTGGCTGACTTGATGATGTGGAATGGACTCCATGGATTGGGTCGGCCCAATTGTTGATGGCGCATGATGGAATGGTGTAGGGAGCTTCCGGAATCTTCTGGAACCTCCCGGAATCATTTTGGAATCAAGATTTTTCAAGATTTTCAAGATTCTGCAAAATATGAAATTCAAGATGTTCAAGAAAATCAAGAACTTCAAGAAACGTCTCTTTAAAGTCCAAGAACCTTCTGGCGTCTTCAAGAACTTCAAGAAACAGCCTTCTCTTCATTGTGGAATGGGGAATTGCGCCTCTTCTTGAAGAATTGTAAGGAGAGTTGCAATTTGAACCTTTTCGGCTTTGTTCTCCAAGGCGTTGGCTTCTACTATCAATTGAGCATCCTGTCGGCAAGCTTGTACAAGGTTGTTTGTTGAGTGTCTCTTGAACCTTCTTTGCTCTGCTTCTGGTCATTGGCCCGATGATATCGACAAGTGGATCCCTTTGATATGTACTTGGATCCTGAAGCATTGTTGGGCCTCGGTGTAGAACCCGAACCTCCTCAGCTTCTCTGGACTCACTTGTCTGTGGACTTGTCCATAGACTTTCAAAGTCAACCAACAAGTCAAAGTCAAGATGCAAGTGATTCCGGAGAAGCTGAGGAGGATGTTCAAGTTCTACATAGAGGTCCTACAATGCTTCAGGATCCAAGTCCGTATCAGAGGGATCCACTTGTAGACATAACTGGGCCAATGACCAGAAGCAGAGCGAAGAAGGTTCGAGATGCACTCAACAACCTTGTTCAAGCTTGCCATCAGGATGCGAAGAAGGTTCTTGAAGTCTTGAAGATGCCGGAAGGTTCTTGGGCTTTAAAAGAAACAAATCATGAAAGTCCCTACACATTGGGCCGACCCAAACTTATGGAACCAAAGTCCACAAGCTTCGCCCAGCCCAAAGGAGCAAGGAAGCCGCACAGCCCAAAGAAAACAGCCCACACAGCTGCTTAGTTAAATTAGGGATTTCTTCTTTTAAATTAATTATGTTCTTTTATTCTTTTAAGTTAGTTTCCAAAAAGGGTTCCCTTATTCTTTTTGGGAGTAGGAGTTTTATTCTTTTCCTTATTCTTTTCCTTGTAATTTTGGCAATCACCCAAAGAAAAGAGGTGACCGAATTTCTTTCTTTCTTTTTCTACCATTCCTACTTCTTACCGGGTTTGGTAAAGGAAATTAACCTCTTGGTTAATTTCCAATTCTTTTCCTTACTATTTTCTTCCTTGTTTTCGGCTGATCCTACCCTATAAATAGGGCAGCCATGCATAATAATATTCAGAGTATTCATATCATAAAACTTAGTGTTTGTGTACCCTCCTTTTATTGCTTTATGTATTTGCATTTCGTAATTTACATAATTGCATGAACTTAGCTAATTAGGTTATTTGCTCTACCTAATTACTCGTATGTTCAAAACTCTTTTCTTACACTTGGTTCGAATCTAAAACAAAAACAACTAGATTAGGTCTTTTTCTTTATTCTGATTTCGAAGGTAAGTTAGAGTCTTATACGAGCTCGCCGCTTAATCACAAGGTCCTTGGCAACATTATCCGCATGTGTACAACCGTCCACATCAATTGGTATCAGAGCTAAGGCGTTGTTTCGTGGCTGGAGGAGACCAACCGATCAAATCCTTTTCCAGGTGTTTTCTTTTCCTTGTTTATCTTGATTATTCTTGAAATTCTTCGATTAGAACTCATCTTCTTGGGGAAATTTTTTTTATTTTTCTTCAAGCTCTCCAATTTGCGATTTGTGTACTGTTTTCATCTTTAAGAATCACAAATACTCTCTAAATACCCAGATTGCCCTTGCTGTAAAATTCAGAAATTAAATCGGGTTTTAGAAAATAAAATCGGGTTTAGACAAATCGGGTTTTCAGAATTTTAGGGGGGTTCGGTTTTGCTCAAGGGGTTCGGTTTTTCCTTTAGGGTTTGGTGTTCACTTCTATACCCTAAACCCTAACCCTAAACCCTAAACCCTAAACCCTAAACCCTAACCCTAACCCTAAACCCTAAACCCTAAACCCTAAACCCTAACCCTAAACCCTAAACCCTAATTTCGGTTTTTGGGTTCGGTTTTCTGTTTTGGTTTTTGTTTTCGAGTTTTCAGTTTCGGGTTCCATTCTCAGGTTTACCTACATTCTAAGGGTTTTCGGTTCTTGCTTGGGTTTATCTATTGCTGGGCTTCTTGCGAATTATTTCTGTCCCTCTTGTGCTGTTTTGTTGAGAAATAGTGAGTTTTTGCGGTTGATGTTAAGCAGCTCACTTTGTTTGCGCATTAAAAATTATATGCTCTAGTTGGGATACCTTGTTTTGCATTCTTGAAATTATATTGAATTCTTGGTTTTGTATCCTTGTGCTGCTAAGATAATTCCTAGGAATTGGTTAGTGAGTCAAAAGTTGAACTTGCTAGCCCTAGGGTTGTCAATTCTTAAAATCGCATATTGCTGCAAATTGGTGCTGTTTTCGGTTAATTAAGGGATTAGAAATCGCAAGTTGGGTACTGTTTTGCCTATTGGGAGCATTGATAATTTGCGGGGATTGGTTTCTTGATTACCTATTGGGTGGGTGATCTCTTCTTTGGGTAGTTTTAGGACTTTCCTAAAGTTGTTTCAACTCTGCTTATATTTCTTTGCTTCTATTCAATTTTGAATTGCCCTGCTTTCATATTGCCTAGTTATCTTTTCGTGCTACCTGGACATTAGCTCTTTAATTATAGTTTTGATTTTGTCATCGTGCACACTCATCTTTTCTGAAATTTGAGGGCTTAACCCCGAAATTTCCTGTTGTGTACTTCATATCTGAACTATATTACAAATATCGTTTTTACGAAAAGATTTTTCAAAATTAGAACCAAGTGTTGGTTTTTGCGAAAATTTTTGCTTCTTTCTTAAGTGTCATTGCTTTTGTGTGATTTGCTGCATGCCTTATACATTTATCAATACCGGGAAGTTTTGAGTGGAAAAAGGCTTGAGTGCACATCTTATACAGGGCGCCACCCTAGAGTGAAACACAGGGTTGTGTGTAGCTATTAGGTGGGAAACACTTGGGGGAATAAGGGGGTAAGGTTATTTCTCACTTTTCCTTATTCTTAGCAGACAGGTTTTCGCTTTCTTATCCAATGTCAGGTGGAAGTGCTCCTAACCCTTTGGGAAATGAGCAAATCCTGGCTGCGATTGCGCAACTCTCCGCGCAATTCGCTACTCTCACGGAGGAAGTCGCCGACCTCAGGACTGAACGGGAATAGAGGCGCACAGACTCAGACGACGATGTTGCCGCTCCAGGCACCAACGCCGCAGATCAACCTTTCGCAGGCCTCAATCAGTGCAAGACTACCGTTCCGCCCTTTGCCGGAGGCACGAATCCAGAGGACTATCTCGACTGGGAGATGAAGATGGAGCGCATTTTTGAACTTCATGCGATCCCGGAACACAAGAAAGTCCAACTTGCAGTGGTCCATTTCACAGACTATGCCCTAATCTGGTGGAATCAATAGCAGGACCAGCGCAGGAATACGCGCCCTATGCGTGCCCGCGCACCGCCTCTCTCTTGGTTTGATTTGACTACTTTAATGCGTAGAACTTTTGTGCCTGATTACTATTGTAGAGAATTGTATAGAAAGTTACATACTCTTGTACAAGGTTCTATGTCTGTAGATGAATACTATAGAAAATTAGAGATGGCAAAAATTAGGGCTAATGTACAGAAAGATGAGCCCGCATCTACGGCTCGTTTTCTTAGTGGTTTAAACAGGGGTATTGCTTTAGCTGTTGAATTGCAGAATGCTACAACTCTGACAGACATGCTGCACAAAGCTCGAGTTATGGAGGAGTATCTGAAGTCCGTTCCACCAGTCCGGACACCTACCAGCGCCCCACCAGCCTGGCGCAAGAATCCTGCCTACTCTCCACCAGCACGGAGACCAATCATGTCTAAGCGCAAAGCCCTAGTCCCTGTTGCCGCCACTCCTTCTTCATCACAGACAAAAACGCCATCCACTCCCAGGCAATCGATCAGCAACGTAACTTGCCACAAGTGCTCAGGCCGTGGCCACTACATGCGGGATTGTCCAAATATCCGGAAGGTCTTGTTGGGACAAGATGGTGAGTAGATTTCAGAGGAGGATGAAGAAGAACCAACCGTTGACCCTACACAGGAGTTGACTGACAGCACTCCATCTGCACCAGTGGAGCAATTCGAGTTCCTTGAAGAAGATCCATCTCAGAACTTGGTTACTCGCACTCTGACTACAGCTGCTGTCCCGGATACGTCCCAAAGGACAAACATCTTCCATGCCCGCACCAAGGTAAATGGAAAGTTATGTGTTCTGATTATTGATGGAAGGAGTTGTACTAATGTTGCTAGTGAGTATATGGTTGATAAGCTGCGCCTCCCTATCATCAATCATCCCCGTCCTTATCGGCTTCAATGGCTCGACAGCTCAGACGGCTACAGAGTCACCAAGCAGGTAAGCGTACCATACGCTATCGGTAAGTTCGAATCCACGGTTTTATGTGATGTTCTGCCAATGGAGGCTTGTCACATTCTACTCAGACGACCATGCTCTTTGACCTGAAGGCAACACATGATGGGGTCGCCAACACTTACTCGGTCTGCCAGGAGGGCAAGATCCACACGTTCCTACCAATGCCACCGGCTGAAGTGCAATCAAAAGCTGTTCGCATGAAGGAGTCAATCGCCAACTGGGAAGCTGAAAGGCGCCAAGCGAAGCGTAAAGGGAAAGAACTTGTGAAGGGTAGTAAGGCGAACTCTGATAAGCCTGATCAGGACAAAGTTAGGAATAGTTGTTTCGCAACTAAGGGAGAGATAGGCCAAGTGTTAGCCAACAATGATGATGTACTGGTTTTAGTTTGTAAGGATACTTGTGCTAACTCTGACGATATCCCTCGGGATATCCCTATAGAAATCTCTTCTTTGTTGCAGGAATTCAATGATGTTTTTCCAGAAGAGTTGCCGCAGGGTCTGCCGCCACTTCGAGGAATTGAACATCAAATAGATTTCATCCCTGGCGCACCACTTCCGAACAGACCTGCCTATAAAGCAAATCCGGAGGAAACAAAGGCGTTGCAACAACAAATAGACAAGCTGCTCGCAAATGGTCAGGTAAGGGAATCTCTAAGTCCTTGTGCTATACCTGTTATTCTAGTCCCTAAGAAAGAAGGTACGTGGAGAATGTGTATGGATTGTAGAGCTGTGAATAAGATAACAATCAAGTATAGGCATCCTATCCCTAGGCTTGATGACATGTTAGAGGATTTGCATTGTTCTACTGTTTATACAAAAACAGATCTCACACAGGGTTATCACCAAATTCGCATGAGGGAGGGGGACGAATGGAAGACTGCTTTTAAAACTAAATTTGGTTTATATGAGTGGTTAGTCATGCCCTTTGGTCTCACAAATGCACCTAGTACTTTCATGAGATTAATGAATCATGTGCTTAGAAAGCTTATAGGTAAATTTGTTGTTGTGTATTTTGATGATATCTTGATCTATTCCAGAGATTATGATTTGCATGTTGAACATCTTCGTTTGGTTTTAATTGAATTACGTGCTAATCAGTTATATGCCAAGATGCAAAAGTGCACCTTTTGTGTTTCGGAGGTTGTTTTTCTTGATTTTGTAGTCTCTGCAGATGGTGTCAAAGTTGATGATACCAAGGTGAAGGCCATTAGGGATTGGCCGCAGCCAACTTCGGCCGCCCAGGTTCGGTCATTCCATGGACTGGCTGGATTCTACAGACGGTTTGTGAAGGACTTTTCCACTAAAGCCGCGCCTCTTAATGAATTGTGTAAAAAGAATGTTCCATTTCTGTGGGGGCAGGCTCAGGAAAAAGCCTTTACTATACTTAAGCATGATCTCACTCATGCACCTGTTTTAGCATTACCTGATTTTGATAAAGTGTTTGAACTAATGTGTGATGCATCAGGTGTTGGAATTGGCGCTGTTCTTATGCATGAAAGAAAGCCTATCGCCTTTTTCAGTGAGAAGCTTAAAGGAGCTGCTTTGAATTATCCTACATATGATAAAGAGCTCTATGCTGTTTTCCGTGCTTTTGAAACTTGGTCACATTATTTGATGGCTAAGGAATTTGTTGTTCACAGTGATCATTAGTCTTTTAAGCATCTGAAAGGACAGAATAATTTGAATAGACATCATGCTAAGTGGGTTAACTTTATTGAATCTTTTCCTTATATTATCAAGTATAAGAAAGGTAAGGATAATTTAGTTGCTGACGCTCTATCTTGCAGGTATGAAATTCTGACAATTCTTGATCATACTTTGTTAGGTTTCGCATACCTCAAGGATTTATATGCTTCTGATGTTGATTTTGCTGATTTGTATAAAGCATGTGAATCTGGTGCATTCCAAAAGTTCTATAGACAAGATGGTTTTCTGTTTAAGGAAAATAGGTTATGCATCCCTCGTAGTTTCGCTAGGGAATTACTAGTTCGTGAAGCTCATAGTGGGGGTCTTATGGGTCATTTTGGTGTAAATAAAACAATTGAACTGTTGCATGAACACTTTTATTGGCCGCATATGAGAAGGGATGTACAGCATGTTTGCTCTCGATGCATTAATTGTTTGCAAGCTAAATCTACTTCTAAACCCCATGGGCTTTACACGCCTTTACCTGTACCTTCTGTACCTTGGACTGACATTTCTATGGATTTCATTTTAGGTCTCCCGAGGACGGAGAAAGGTAATGACTCTTTATTTGTCGTTGTTGATCGTTTCTCTAAAATAGCGCATTTCATTCCTTGCAGGAAATCAGATGATGCCAGACATGTAGCTGAGTTATTCTTTCAAGGTATTGTTCGGCTACATGGAATTCCGAGAACAATTGTGTCAGATTGCGACGTCAAATTTTTGAGTTTCTTTTTGAAGACTTTGTGGTCCCGCCTCGGCACAAAACTGTTGTTTTCGACTACAAGTCATCCACATACGGATGGTCAGACAGAAGTCACCAACCGAACCGTTGGCAACCTACTCAGGGCGTTGATTCAGAAGAACCTCAAGCGTTGGGAAGACATCTTGCCGGTTGTAGAGTTTGCATACAACCGAACCAAGCACTCCTCAACAGGGTTCTGTCCATTTGAAGTTGCCTACGGCTTTACTCCCTTTACGGTAATGGATCTCATTCCTTTGCCGCCCAAAGAACAGGTCAATCCAGACGGTGCAAAGAAAGCTGAAGCAGTGCAACGCATACATGCTAAAGTTCGAGCTAATCTGGAGAAGACGTATGCCAAAGCCGCCGCCAATGCAAACCAACGGCGCAAGGCTGTGAACTTCGAACCAGGCGACTGGGTTTGGGTTCACATGAGGAAGGAACGATTCCCTGCAGCGAGAAGGACCAAACTCCATCCAAGGGGCGATGGACCTTTTCAGATCGTTTCCAAGATTGGGCCTAACGCCTACAAACTGGGAGGGGATGATGAGTATGGTGTTAGTTCTTCCTTTAATGTTGCTGACTTGTCTCCTTTTGTTGATGAACAGGTTGCTGATTTGAGGTCAAATCCTTTTCAACCGGGAGGGGATGATGAGGGCATCCAAAGTCAACCAACAAGTCAAAGTCAAGATGCAAGTGATTCCGGAGAAGCTGAGGAGGATGTTCAAGTTCTACATAGAGGTTCTACAATGCTTCAGGATCCAAGTCCGTATCAGAGAGATCCACTTGTAGACATAACTGGGCCAATGACCAGAAGCAGAGCGAAGAAGGTTCGAGATGCACTCAACAACCTTGTTCAAGCTTGCCATCAGGATGCTCAGTTAATTGTAGAAGCCCACGCCTTGGAGGACAAAGGAACGGAGGAAATGTGCAAATTGCGAATCTTCTACACATCTTTGAATAAGAAGCGCAATTCAGCAAGTCCAAATAAAGAAGAAGGCTGTTTCTTGGAGTCTTGAAGATGCCAGAAGGTTCTTGGGCTTTAAAAGAAACAAATCATGAAAGTCCCTACACATTGGGCCGACCCAAACTTATGGAACCAAAGTCCACAAGCTTCGCCCAGCCCAAAGGAGCAAGGAAGCCGCACAGCCCAAAGAAAACAGCCCACACGGCTGCTTAGTTAAATTAGGGATTTCTTCTTTTAAATTAATTATGTTCTTTTATTCTTTTAAGTTAGTTTCCAAAAAGGGTTCCCTTATTCATTTTGGGAGTAGGAGTTTTATTCTTTTCCTTATTCTTTTCCTTGTAATTTCGGCAATCACCCAAAGAAAAGAGGTGACCGAATTTCTTTCTTTCTTTTTCTACCATTCCTACTTCTTTCCGGGTTTGGTAAAGGAAATTATCCTCTTGGTTAATTTCCAATTCTTTTCCTTACTATTTTTTTCCTTGTTTTCGGCTGATCCTACCCTATAAATAGGGCAGCCATGCATAATAATATTCAGAGTATTCATATCATAAAACTTAGTGTTTGTGTACCCTCATTTTATTGCTTTATGTATTTGCATGTCGTAATTTACATAATTGCATGAACTTAGCTAATTAGGTTATTTGCTCTACCTAATTACTCGTATGTTCAAAACTCTTTTCTTACACTTGGTTCGAATCTAAAACAAAAACAACTAGATTAGGTCTTTTTGTTTATTCTGATTTCGAAGGTAAGTTAGAGTCTTATACGAGCTCGCCGCTTAATCACAAGGTCCTTGGCAACATTATCCGCATGTGTACAACCGTCCACATCAAAGTTAGAAGTAGTTTTGATGTGGACCAAGGTACACATGCTGATGAATTGCCAAAGAAAGTCTGATTACGCGGCGTAGCTCGTATGAACTCTTAACTTACCCGAAAATCCAGTTAACAAAAATGAACCAACCTAATCTAATTTACTCAAGGGATTCGAACCAAGTAAGAAAAGAGGTGAAACATGCGAATTTAATTAGGTAGAGCAAATAACCTAATTAAGCTAAGTTTCATGCAATACATAAATTACCAGCAAGCAAAATACATAAAGCAATAAAGGGAGAGTACTAAAACTAATAGTTTTAAGATCTAAATACTTAATTTATTATGTTGGTTTTGACTGCCAATTTATAAGAAAAGGGGCAGCCAAAATTCTACCCTAAAAGAAGTAGGGAAAGAATAAGAATTGGAAACCAATCAAGAGATTGATTTCCTTTACAATACCAAAACCTGAAAGAAGTGGGTAATGGTAAAAGAAAAAGGAAATTCGGTCACCTTAAGCTAATGGCAGCCAAAATTACAAGTAAAACAAGAAAGAAAAAGGAATTGGAAATCTTACTCCAAAAAGGAGATCAAGAAGGGATCTTTTTTGGAAACTAACAAACTAAGGGCAAAATAGGGAACATGCACAAACCCTTATTTTCCCCCAAACTCTAACCCGTAATTTCGCAAAACCTAATGGAGTAGACCTTGCGTGTGGGCTTCTTGATGGGCTGGCCGAATTGGTTATGTGGACTGGACTCCATGGACATTCGGCCTGTTGTTGATGGCGCATGGTGGAATGGTGTATGGAGCTTCCGAAATATTCTGGAATCTCCCGAAATCATTTCAGAATCAAGATTTTTGAGAATTTCAAGATTCTTCAAGATTTTGCAAAATATGAAATTCAAGATTTTCAAGAAAATAAAGAACTTCAAGAAACGTTTCTTTAAAGTCCAAGAACCTTCCGGCGTCTTCAAGAACTTCAAGAAACAGCCTCCTCTTCATTGTGGAATGGGGAATTGCGCCTCTTCTTCAAGAATTGTAAGGAGAGTTGCAATTTGAACCTTTTTGGCTTTGTTCTCCAAGGTGTTGGCTTCTACAATCAATTGAGCATCCTGTCGGCAAGCTTGTACAAGGTTGTTGAGAGTCTCTTGAACCTTTTTTGCTCTGCTTCTTGTCATTGGCCCAATGATATCTACAAGTGGATCCCTTTGATATGGACTTGGATCCTGAAGCATTGTTGGGCCTCGGTGTAGAACCCGAATTGCCTCAGCTTCTCTGGACTCACTTGTCTGTGTACTTGTCGATGGACTTGGGATGCCCTCATATGCGGGCCTCTATGGAGCACACGAACCTCTGCTGCACTTTCTGAACCTTCTTTACTCGAACTGGTATCCTCTGCATACTGACTTGGCGTAGGGCTGGGGATGATGAGGGCTTGGAAAGTGCAGCAGAGGTTCGTGTGCTGCTATTACAAGTTTGCTATAACTAGATCAACTTGGTAGTTTCCAAAAAGGGATCCCTTCTTGATCTCCCTTTTTGATTAGGTTTTATAATTATTTATTAAGTATTTTAATGTGTAAATTCGGCCATATATAATAGGGGGCAGCAGAATTAGGTAATAAACACCAAACCTAGTTCCTTTAGGTTTCTGGTTTGTAAGAAATCAATCTCTTGATTGGTTTCCAATTCTATCTCTTTTCCTTTTGTATTTTGGACTTTAATTTCGTCCATCCTGCTCTCTATAAATAGAGGGGGACGAAATTCATTTTTCTTTAGTTGATTAAATAATTTAAGTTATAGTTTTATATTTCTTTAATCACTCACCTTATTTTGGGCTTATGTAATTTGCCTGTTTGTTAATTGCTAAAAGCTACAGAAACTATAGGCTAATAGATAATTGCTTTGTCTATTGCTAAGCTTTGTTTTGATTCTATTATTCTCCACTTGGTTAGAATTGCATGTTTAATTTACTTTGTAAGTTAGTAGTCTGCCGAATCCAAGGGTAAGGATTCTAGAAGTTAAGAGTTGCGTCTTGCATTCAGACTTTCCTTGGCACTTTCCGCATCAAGTTCTGGGTTTTCACGGCATTGGGGATCAGGGATTCACATCAATGCACCATTTCCTCTGTAATGGAGAGTAAAGTGACGCTTTTAACCTTCCTTCTATTCTCTTGAAGGGCGTTGGTGTCCGTAACGAGCTGGGCTTCTGATGAGGGCATCCCTAGTCCATCGACAAGTCTAAAGACAAGTGAGTCCGGAGAAGCTTAGGAGGTTTGGGTTCTACACCGAGGCCTAGCAATGCTTCAGGATCCAAGTCCATATCAAAGGGATCCACTAGTAGATATCATTGGGCCTATGACGCGGAGCAGAGCAAGAAGAGTTCGTGAGGATCTCAACAACCTTGTACAAGCTTGCAAACAGGATGCTCAATTGATAGTAGAAGCCAACGCCTTGGAGAATAAAGCCGGAAAGGTTCAAATTCCAACTCTCCTTACAATTCTTGAAGAAGAGGCGCAATTCACCATTCCACAATGAAGAGAAGGCTGTTTCTTGAAGTTCTTGAAGACACCAGAAGGTTCTTGGACTTTAAAGAGACGGTTCTTGAAGTTCTTGATTTTCTTGAAAATCTTGAATTTCATATCTTGAAGAATCTTGAAAATCTTGATTCCAAAATAATTTTGGGAGATTCTAGAAAATTCTGGAAGCTCCCTACACCATTCCATAATGAGCCATTACAATTGGGCCGACCCAATCCATGGAGTCCATTCCACATTATCAAGTCGGCCAAGCCCATCGAGAAGCCCAACCGAAAAGTCCACTTCACCAAGGGTTTCGCATAAGGTTTAGGGTTTGGGGAAGGATAAGGATTTGTGCATGTTTCCTATTCCTACTGATGTGGACGGTTGTACACATGCGGATAATGTTGCCAAGGATCTTGTGATTAAGTGACAAGCTCTTACAAAAACCTTTAACTCACGTTCGGATTTGATAAAACAAGGGAAAAACTATCCTGACCAATTTGTTTACAAATTCGAACCAAGTGCAAGAAAAGAGGGGTGAAACATGCGAACAACTAGGCAGAGCAAGAACCTAATTGGCTAAGTTTCATGCAATTATGTAAACTACGACATGCAAATACATAAAGCAATAAAAGGAGGTATCTCAAACACTAAGTTTTGGATCTGAAATACTCTAATTATTATTGATGTTTCGGTCACCTATTTATAGGTGAGGGTGGCCGAAAATTAGTACAAGAATTAGAAAAAGAAAAGAACTAGAATTGGAAATTAACCAAGAGGTTAATTTCTGTTACAATACCAAACCCGGAAAGAAGTAGGAATGGTAAGAAAAGGCAACAAGAATTCGGTCAACCTTATTCTTAGTGGTTGCTGATTTTACACTACCTAAAACAAGAAGGAAACTAATTGGAAAACAAGTAGGAAAGAATAAAAAGGCTACTTCCAAAAAGAATAAGGAAACCCTTTTTGGAAATTAACTAAAAGACTAAAAAGACTTAATTAAAATTCTGAAAATTAATTCCCTAAAACCATGTGGGCTTCTCTCTTTGGATTGGGCCTGCGGCTTCATGCTACTCCTTGGCTGGCCGAAAACTTGTGGCTGGTCCATGAGTTTTTGGGTCGGCCCAATTGGTAGGGAACTTTATTATTTAGTTTCTTTTAAGTCCAAGAACCTCCCGGCTTCTTCAAGACTTCAAGAAACAGCCTTCTTCTTGATTAAGATGTGATGATTTGCGCCTCTCCTTCCAAGATAGTTAGAAGAGTTGCAAATTGCACATTTCCTCCATTTTGCTCCAAGGCGTGGGCTTCTACAATCAGCTGGGCATCTTGATGACAGGCTTGCACAAGGTTGTTAAGAGCTTCTCGCACCTTCTTTGCTCTGCTTCTGGTCATGGGCCCAGTGATGTCTACAAGTGGATCCCTCTGATATGGGCTTGGATCCTGAAGCATTGTTGGGCCTCGATGTAGAACTCGAACCTCCTCCTCAGCTTCTCCGGAATCACTTGTAGTTTGACTTTGACTTGTTGCTTGACTTTGGATGCCCTCATCACCTACCCTTAGTTGTTAGTTTCCGAAAAGGATCCCTTATTTATCTCCTTTTTGGAGTAGGATTTCCAATTCCTTTTCTTTCTTGTTTTTGCTTGGAATTTTTGCTGCCTTATCTTGTGAGATAACCGAATTTCCTTATTTGTCCATTACCTAGTTCCTTTAGGTTTTGGTTTGTAAAAAGGAATCAATCTCTTGATTGGTTCCCAATTCTAACTCTTTTCCTAGTTCTTTTAGGTGAAGATTTCGGCTGCCCCTACTCATAAATAGGGCATCCAAAAAACATAATAAATTAAGTATTCTTATCTTTAAACTATTAGTTTGAGTACTCTCCCTTTATTACTTAATGATATAAGGAAAAGATTCAATAAAGTTAACCCATTTTGCATGACGTCTATTTAACTTATTTTGTCCTTTTAAGTGCTTAAGAGACTCATGATCACTATGAACAACAAATTCCTTAGACATCAAATAATGTGACCACGTTTCAAAAGCACGGACAACAACATAGAGATCCTTATCATATGTAGGATAATTTAAGGCAGCCCCTTTTAGCTTCTCACTGAAAAAGGCGATAGGCTTCTTCTCCTGCATTAACACTGCGCCAATTCCAACACCTGATGCATCACACATTAGTTCAAACACTTTATCAAAATCAGGTAATGCTAAAACAGGTGCATAAGTGAGATCATGCTTTAAAACAGTAAAAGCTTTCTCCTGAGCTGGCCCCCACACGAATGGCGTGTTCTTCTTGCAGAGATCATTGAGGGGCGCGGTTTTAGTGGAGAAATCTTTCACAACGCGTCTGTAGAATCCAGCCAATCCATGGAATGACCGAACCTGGACGGGCGATGTTGGCTGCGGCCAATCCCTAATGGCCTTCACCTTGGCATCATCAACTTTCACACCATCTGCAGAGACTACAAAACCAAGAAAAACAACCTCCGAAACACAAAAGCTACACTTTTGCATCTTGGCATATAATTTATCAACACACAATTCAATTAATACCAAACGAAGATGTTCAATATGCGAATTATAATCTCTGGAATAGATCAAGATATCATTAAAATACACAACAACAAATTTACCTATAAACTTTCTAAGCACATGATTCATTAATCTCATGAAAGTACTAGGTGCATTTGTGAGTCCAAAGGGCATGACTGACCACTCATATAAACCCAATTTAGTTTTAAAAGCAGTCTTCCATTCGTCCCCCTCCCTCATGCGAATTTGATGATAGCCCTGTGTTAGATCTATTTTTGTATAAACAGTAGAACCATGCAAATCTTCTAACATGTCATCAAGCCTAGGGATAGGATGCCTATACTTGATTGTTATCGTATTTACAGCTCTACAATCCATACACATTCTCCATGTACCTTCTTTCTTAGGGACTAGAATAACAGGTACAGCACAAGGACTTAGAGATTCCCTTACCTGACCATGCACCAATAACTTCTCGATTTGCGCTTGCAGTTCCTTCGTTTCCTCCGGATTTGCTTTGTACGCAGGGCGATTTGGTATAGGCGCGCCAGGGATGAAGTCAATCTGATGTTCAATTCCTCGAAGTGGCGGCAGACCCTGCGGCAACTCGTCTGGAAATACATCAGCAAATTTCTGCAACAAAGAATTGACTTCTGTAGGGATATCCCGAGGGATATCGTCATGGTTAGCATAGTTATCTTTACAGACTAAAACAAATACATCAGCATTGCTGTCTAACACTTGACCTATCTCTCCCTTAGTAGCAAAACAACTATTTCTAACTTTGTCCTTATCAGGCTTATCAGAGTTCGCCTTACTACCCTTTACAAGTTCTTTCCCTTTACCCTTCGCTTGGCGCTTTTCAGCTTCCCAATTTGCGAGTGACTCCTTCATACGAACAGCTTCTGATCGCACTTCAGCCGGCGGCATGGGTAGGAACGTGTGGATCTTGCCCTCCTGGCAGACCGAGTAAGTGTTGGCGACCCCATCATGTGTTGCCTTCAGGTCAAAGAGCCATGGTCGTCCGAGTAGAATTTGACAAGCCTCCATTGGTAGAACATCACATAAAACCGTGGATTCGAACTTACGGATAGCGTATGGTACGCTTACCTGCTTTGTGACTCTGTAGCCGTCTGAGCTGTCGAGCCATTGAAGCCGATAAGGACGTGGATGATTGATGACAGGGAGGCGCAGCTTATCGACCATATACTCACTAGCAACATTAGTAGAACTCCCTCAATCAATAATCAGAACACATAACTTTCCATTTACCTTGGTTCGGGCATGGAAGATGTTTGTCCGCTGGGACGTGTCTGGGACAGCAGCTGTAGTCAGAGTGCGAGTAGCCAAGTTCTGAGATGGATCTTCTTCAAGGAACTCGAATTGCTCCACTGGTGGAGACGGAGTGCTGTCAGTCAACTCCTGTGTAGGGTCAACGGTTGGATCTTCTTCTTCCTTCTCTGAAATGTACTCACCATCTTGTCCCAATAATACCTTCCGGATGTTGGGACAGTCACGCATGTAGTGGCCACGGCCTAAGCATTTGTGGCAAATCACGTTGCTGATGGACTGCCTGGGAGTTGATGGCATTTTCTATTGTGAAGAAGAAGAGGGGGCAGCAGCAACAGGGACTATGGCCTTGCGTTCAGACATAAATTGCCTCCTTGCTGGTGCCGAGTAGGTCGGATTCTTGCGCCAAGCTGGTGGGGCGCTGGTAGGTGTCCGGACTTCAGATACTCCTCCATAACCCGAGCTTTGTGCAGTATGTCTATCAGCGTTGTAGCATTCTGCAATTCCACAGCTAAAGCAATACCCCTGTTTAAACCACTAAGAAAACGCGCCATAGATGCGGGCTCATCTTCCTGTACATTAGCCCTAATTTTTGCCATCTCTAGTTTTCTATAGTATTCATCTACAGACATAGAACCTTGTACAAGAGTATGTAATTTCCTATACAATTCTCTAAAATAGTAGTCCGGTACAAAAGTCCTACGCATAGAAGTAGTCAAATCAAACCAAGAGAGAGGCGGTGCGCGGGCACGCATTGGTCGCGTATTCCTGCGCTGGTCCTGCTGTTGATTCCACCAGATTAGGGCATAGTCGGTGAAATAGACCACTGCAAGTTGGACTTTCTTGTGTTCCGGGATCGCATGAAGTTCAAAAATGCGCTCCATCTTCATCTTCCAGTCGAGGTAGTCCTCTGGATTCGTGCCTCCGGCAAAGGGCGGAACGGTTGTCTTGCACTGACTGAGGCCTGTGAATGGCTGGTCTGCGGCGTTGGTGCCTGGAGCGGCAACATCGTCGTCTGAGTCTGTGCGCCTCTGTTCCCGTTCAGTCCTGAGGTCGGCGACTTCCTCCGTGAGTGTAGCGAATCGCGCGGAGAGTTGTGCAATTGCAGCCAGTATTTGCTCGTTTCCCAAAGGGTTAGGAGCACCTCCACCTGACATTGGATAAAGAAAAGTGAAAACCTGTCTGCTAAGAATAAGGAAAAGTGAGAAATAACCTTACCCCCTTATTCCCCCAAGTGTTTCCCACCTAACAGCTACACACAAACCCTGTGTTTCGCTCTAGGGTGGTGCCCTGTATAATGTGTTCACTCAAGCCTTTTACCTCTATACCTCCCTGTATTGATAAATGTATTAGGCAAGCAGCAATTCACACAAAAGCAATGACAGTTAAGAAAAGAAGCAAATTTTCGCAAAAACCACACTTGGTTCTATTTTTGAAAAATCTTTTCGCAAAACGAAATTTTGTAATATAGCTCAGATATGAAGTACACAACAGGAAATTTTGGGGTTAAGCCCTCAAATTTCAGAAAAGATGAGTGTGCACGATGACAAAATCCAAACTATAATTAAAGAGCAAATGTCCAGGTAGCACGAAAAGATAACTAGGCAATATGAAAGCAGGGCAATTCAAAATTGAATAGAATCAAAGAAAATTAGCAGAGTTGAAACGACTTCAGGAAAGTCCTAAAACTACCCAAAGAAGTGATCACCCACCCAATAGGCAATCAAGAAACCAATCCCCACAAATTCTTAATTCTTTTCAAGCAAAACGCACCCAAAATTGCGATTTTCTAACCCCTTAATTGTCCAAAAACAGTACCAAATTTCAGCACATGCGATTTCAAGAAAACGAGAACCCTAGGGCTAGCAAATTCAACTTTTGATTCACTAACCTAATCCCAGGGATAATCTTAGCAGCACAAGGATACAAAATCAATAATTCACTATATTTTCAAGAATTCAACACAAGGTATCCCAAACTAGAGCATGTAATTTTTCTAGTGCGCAAACAAAGTGAGCTGCTTAACATCAACCGCAAAAACTCACAATTTTCACAAAAATCAGCACAAGGAAGGGTAGAAAAGTGTCGCAAAAGGCCCAACAATTAACAACTGAAAACCCGAAACCCTAGCCAACAACCCTAGCCCAGCAATTAATGAAAAGAATTTTCGGCCTTTAAAGATGGAAAAACAGTACCAAAATCCGAAAATTCAAAAGCTTGAAGAAAAAAAAATTTCCCCCAAGAAGATGAGTTCAATTCCAAGAATTTCAAGAATAATCAAGACTAACAAGGAAAAGAAAACACCTGGATAAAAGATTCGGTCGGTTGACCTCCTCCAGCCACGAAACCACTCCTTAGCTCTGATACCAATTGATGTGGATGGTTGTACACATGCGGATAATGTTGCCAAGGACCTTGTGATTAAGTGACAAGCTCTTACAAAACCTTTAACTCACGTTCGGATTTGATAAAACAAAGGAAAAACTATCCTGACCAACTTGTTTATAAATTCGAACCAAGTGCAAGAAAGAGGTGTGAAACATGCGAATAACTAGGCAGAGCAAGAACCTAATTAGCTAAGTTTCATGCAAAATTATGTAAATTACGACATGCAAATACATAAAGCAATAAAAGGAGGTACTTCAAACACTAAGTTTATGATCTGAAATACGCTAAGGTTTATTGATGATTTCGGTCCCTTTATATAGATGTAGGGCAGCCGAAAATAATACAAGAATTAGAAGAAGAAAAGAAGTAGAATTGGAAATTAACCAAGAGGTTAATTTCTTGTACAATTACCAAACCCGGAAAGAAGTAGGAATGGTAAGAAAAGGTAAGTAGAATTCGGTTTTACCTTAAACATGAGGTAGCCGAATTTTGTAAACTAAAAATCAAGAAAAGAATAAAATTCCTACTTCCAAAAAGAATAAGGAAACCCTTTTTGGAAACTAACTTAAAAAATAAAAGAAACAATTTAATTAAGTTACAAGAAATTCCCTAATTAGGAACTAGCCGTTAGGGCTTGCTTGGTGGCTGCCGTGCGGCTTCTTTATGGACTCTTTCGGCTGGCCGAACGTGTGGGCTGGTTCTCCATGCGTTTGGGTAGGCCCAAATTGTAGGGAATTTTCATGAATTGTTTCTTTAAAGCCCAAGAACCTTCCGGCATCTTCAAGACTTCAAGAAACAGCCTTCTTCTTTATTTGGACTTGGTAAATTGCGCCTCCTCTTCAAAGATGTGTAGAAGATTCGCAATTTGCACATTTCCTCCTTTCTCCTCCAAGGCGTGGGTTTCTACAATTAACTGAGCATCCTGATGGCAAGCTTGAACAAGGTTGTTGAGTGCATCTCAAACCTTCTTCGCTCTGCTTCTGGTCATTGGCCCAGTTATGTCTACAAGTGGATCCCTCTGATATGGGCTTGGATCCTGAAGCATTGTCGGGCCTCGATGTAGAACTCGAACCTCCTCCTCAGCTTCTCCGGAATCACTTGTAGTTTGACTTGTTGCGTGTTGACTTTGGATGCCCTCATCATAACAGCTAAACACAAACTAGTGTTTCACTCTAGGGTGGCGCCCTTATAGTATGTTCACTCAAGCCTTTTTCCACTCTACCTCCCGGTATTGACAAATGTATAAGGCAAACAGTAATTCACACACTGCAATGATACTTAAGGAAAAAGCACAAATTTTTGAAAAATAGATACTTGGTTCTATTTTGGAGTTGAAAAATCTTTTCGCAAACGATATTTGTAATATAGTTTAGATAAGAGGTACACAACAAGGAAATTTCGGGGTGAAGCCCTCAAATTTCAGAAAAAATGGGTGTGCACGATGACAAAATCCAAACTATAATTCAAGAGTAAACGTTCAGGTAGCTTGAAAAGATACAACTACCAGTTGAAAGTAGGGCATTTCAAGAATTGAATAGAATCAAAGAAATAAGCAGAGTTGAACAACTTTAAGAAAGTCCTAAAACTAACCAAAGAAGAGATCACCAACTCAATAGGTAATCAAAGAAACCAATCCCAGCAAATTATCAATTCTTTCAATATGCAGATAACCCAATTACGAATTTTAAAAACCCCCAAGTGGTGGAAAAATTTCTCAGGATTCCAGTGTAGTGCTGTGGGGAGTAGCGTCGGTAATCGAACACTATCAACTTTGCAAGTACACTGAAAAAGAAAAAGATTCCCAATGAAGGACAGAGTCCTCTTTGGGTGAAGGGTAGTGTTGTGGGGAGTAGTGTCGGTAATCGAACACTATCAACTTTGCAAGTACACCTCAAGCCGTAGAGAAAACAATCCTTACTCAATAGGTGCCACAAAAATTTACCAATTTGCGATTTTAAGAAAAAGCCCTAGGGTTAGCAAAGTTCAATTTTGACTCACTAACCAATTCCCAGAGATAATTTCAGCAGCACAAGGACACAAAATCAAGAATTCAATATATTTTCAAGAATTCAAAACAAGGTATCCGAAACTAGTGCATGCAAATCACAATGCGCAGATAAGGTGAGCTGCTTAACATCAGCCGCAAAACTCACCCATTTGAAACAAAATCAGCACAAGAGGGGTAGAAAAATAGTCACAAAACCCAGCAATTTAGACGCCAAAACAGCAGCACTAAAGTGTCTCTCAAACCCTAGTGTCGCAAGGCAAAGGCGACTAAAAGATTCAACCAAAACCGAAACCCTAGCTAAGCCAAAAATCGAACCCAATTTTATTTCTGAAGTCCAAATTTAATTGTGAAATTTCAGCAAGGGATATGCGATTTTTAATTTAAGAAAAACAGCCCCAAAACAGTACAAGCTTTTCACAAAAAGAAGGTAATTTTAAAACCCTAAGTTGCGTTTTTCAGTACTTTAAAATTTGGTTCAATTTTTCTAGGGAATTTCGATTTGAAGATAGGGTAAAACAGTACCAAGAAACCAAAATTCAGAGCTTGAAAGAAAAAAAAAAAAAAATTTCCCCCAAGAAGATGCATTCTAATTCCAAGAATTTCAAGACAAGCAAGGCTAACAAGGAAAAGAAAACACCTGATAAAGATTTGGTTGGGTTACTTCAACCTTCTCCAGCCACGAAACCAGCCCAAGCTCTGATACCAAATGATGTGGACCAAGGTACACATGCGGATGAATTGCCAAGGAAAGTCTGATTCAGTGGCGTAGCTCGTATAGACTCTTTACTTACCCGAAATCCAGATAATAAAAATAAACTAACCTAAGCTAATTTACTTAAAGAATTCAAACCAAGTAAGAAAAGAGTTGAAACATGTGATTTTAATTAGGTAGAGCAAATAACCTAATTAAGCTAAGTTTCATGCAATATATAAATTACAAGCATGCAAAATACATAAAGCAATAAAGGGAGAGTACTCAAACTAATAGTTTTAAGATCTGAATACTTATTTTATTATGGAGTTTTGGCTGCCTATTTGTAAGGAAAAGGTGATGAGGATATCCAGGGCTAAAACAACACATTATGAGTCAGAATCCACGAAACCCGGAGGACGCCCAAATAGAAGCAAATGCCTTGAAGCAAAAAGGAGGAAATGTTCAAATTGCAACTCTTCTAACAATCCTTGAAGAAGAGGCGCAATTCAGCAATTCACATTAAAGAGAAGGCTGTTTCTTGAAGTCTTGAAGATGCCGGAAGGTTCTTGGGCTTTAAAGAAACAATTCATGAAAGTTCCCTACAATTTGGGCCGACCAAAACTCTGGACCAGCCCACAAGTTTTCGGCCAACCCAAGGAGCAGCATGAAGCCGCACGGCCAAGCCTACAAGAGCAAAGCCCACACGGCTAAATTATTAGTTAGGGTTCTTTTTCTTTTAATAAATTAATTAAGTCTTTTAGTCTTTTAGTTAGTTTCCAAAAAGGGTTTCCTTATTCTTTTTGGGAGTAGGACTTTTATTCTTTTCCTACTTGTTTTCTAATTAGCTTTCCTTCTTGTTTTGGTACTTGTAATTTCGGCAATCACCCATTATCAGGTGACCGAATTTTTGTTGCCTTTTCTTACCATTCCTACTTCTTTCCGGGTTTGGTAATTGTACAAGAAATTAACCTCTTGGTTAATTTCCAATTCTAGTTCTTTTCTTTTTCTAATTCTTGTACTAATTTTCGGCCACCCTCACCTATAAATAGGTGACCGAAACTTCAATAATATTCAGTGTATTTCAGATCAAAAACTTAGTGTTTGAAGTACCTTCTTTTATTGCTTTATGTATTTGCATGTCGTAAATTACATACTTGCATGAAACTTAGCTAATTAGGTTCTTGCTCTGCCTAGTTACTCGCATGTTTCACACCTCTTTCTTGCACTTGGTTCAAATTTATAAACAAGTTGGTCAGGATAGTTTTTCCTTTGTTTTATCAAATCCGAACGTGAGTTAAAGGTTTTATAAGAGCTTGTCACTTAATCACAAGGTCCTTGGCAACATTATCCGCATGTGTACAACCGTCCACATCAAAAGGGCAGCCGAAATTCTACCCTAAAAGAAGTAGGAAAAGAATTAGAATTGGAAACCAATCAAGAGATTGATTTCCTTTACAATACCAAAACCTGAAAGAAGTGGGTAATGGTAAAAAGAAAAGGAAATTCGGTCACCTTAATCTTAATGGCAGCCGAAAATTACAAGTTAAAAACAAGAAGGAAAAGGAATTGAAAATCCTACTCCAAAAAGGAGATCAAGAAGGGATCCTTTTTGGAAACTAATAAACTAAGGGCAAAATAGGGAACATGCACAAACCCTTATCTTCCCCCAAACCCTAACCCTTAATTTCGCAACCCTAATGGACTAGGCCTTGCGTGTGGGCTTCTTGGTGGGCTGGCCGACTTTGATGATGTGGAATGGACTCCATGGATTGGGTCGCCCCAATTGTTGATGGCGCATGATGGAATGGTGTAGGGAGCTTCCGGAATCTTCTGGAACCTCCCGGAATCATTTCGGAATCAAGATTTTTCAAGATTCTTCAAGATTCTGCAAAATATGAAATTCAAGATTTTCAAGAAAATCAAGAACTTCAAGAAATGTCTCTTTAAAGTCAAAGACCCTTTCGGCGTCTTCAAGAACTTCAAGAAACAGCCTTCTCTTCATCGTGGAATGGGGAATTGCGCCTCTTCTTCAAGAATTGTAAGGAGAGTTGCAATTTGAACCTTTCCGGCTTTGTTCTCCAAGGCGTTGGCTTCTACTATCAATTGAGCATCCTGTCGGCAAGCTTGTACAAGGTTGTTGAGTGTCTCTTGAACCTTCTTTGCTCTGCTCTTGGTCATTGGCCCAATGATATCTACAAGTGGATCCCTTTGATATAGACTTGGATCCTGAAGCATTGTTGGGCCTCGGTGTAGAACCCGAACCTCCTCAGCTTCTCTGGACTCACTTGTCTATGGACTTGTCGATGGACTTGGGATGCCCTCATCAAATAGTTTTAAGATCTGAATACTTGTATTATTATGGAGGTTTCGGCTGCCTATTTATAAGGCAAAGGGCAGCCGAAATTCTACCCTAAAAGAAGTAGGAAAGAATTAGAATAGGAAACCAATCAAGAGATTTATTTCCTTTACAATACCAAAACCTGAAAGAAGTGGGTAATTGTAAAAAGAAAAGGAAATTCGGTCACCCTACTCTATTGGTAGTCGAAAATTACAAGTAAATACAAGAAGGAAAAGGAATTGAAAATCCTACTCCGAAAAGGAGATCAAGAAGGGATCTGATGAGGCCATCCCCAACCCATCGACAAGTCCAAGCAGAAAGGATCTACAAGTTGAGGCAGAGGACTCGAGAAAGGAAGCAGAGCCTGTTCGTGTACTACATCGAGGCCCAGCTATGCTCCAAGACCCGAGCCCATACCAGAGAGATCTATTGGTAGATATCATTGGGCCAATGACATGCAGAAGGACAAGGAAACTCAAGGCCGACCTTGAGAACCTAGTCCAAGAGTGTTTCCGGCAATCCCAGATGGTATCCGAAGCACAAACCCCTGAAGATAAAGCCCATAAGAGTCAGAAGGGTAAAATGGTCATTTTACTCACCATTTCCGAAAAGGGGTCTAAATTGAAGAATCATGAAGAAATGAAGAGTTTGTAAAATTTGAGTTTCAGAAATGATTCCGGAAGCTTCCTACACTTTTCACAGACACGCTATTGAGTTTTGGGGCGAATCCCCTTGCAATCCACCTTCATAAATTCGTCCAGCCCAGACCAAGAGAAGGAGAGGAAATTCCGAAATTGGGAAGCCCAATCCAAAATTGTGAAGGGTTTTAATTAAGGAGTTAGTTTGAGTTTACAACTTAAGTTAATTCTAGTAGTAGTTTTCAATGAGAGTTCCTACTTAAACTCTTGTTGTATTTTAATTTTACTTCTTATTCTTCTTATTTTTAAGATAATTTTCGGCTGAAATTATCCAATAATTCACCCGAATTATTATCTCCTAACAAACCTAGTTTGATGCGGGCATCCAAAGTCAACACGCAACAAGTCAAACTACAAGTGATTCCGGAGAAGCTGAGGAGGAGGTTCGAGTTCTACATCGAGGCCCGACAATGCTTCAGGATCCAAGCCCATATCAGAGGGATCCACTTGTAGACATCACTGGGCCCATAACCAGAAGCAGAGCGAAGAAGGTTCGAGATGCACTCAAGAACCTTGTTCAAGCTTGCCATCAGGATGCTCAGTTAATTGTAGAAGTCCACGCCTTGGAGGAAAATGGAGGAAATGTGCGATTTGCAACTCTTCTAACCATCTTTGAAGAAGAGGCGCAAATCATCAAGTCCTAATGAAGAAGAAGGCTGTTTCTCGAGGTCTTGAAGATGCCGGGAGGTTCTTGGACTTAAAAGAAACAAATTAATAAAGTTCCCTACAATTTGGGCCGACCCAAAACTCATGGACCAGCCCACAAGTTTCGGCCAGCCCAAAGTGATGCGGGCATCTAGAGTCAACACGCAACAAGTCAAACTACAAGTGATTCTGGAGAAGCTGAGGAGAAGGTTCGAGTTCTACATCGAGGCCCGACAATGCTTCAGGATCCAAGCCCATATCAGAGGGATCCACTTGTAGACATAACTGGGCCAATGACCAGAAGCAGAGCGAAGAAGGTGCGAGAAGCTCTCAACAACCTTGTTCAAGCTTGCCATCAGGATGCTCAGTTAATTGTAGAAGCCCACGCCTTGGAGGAGAAAGGAGGAAATGTGCAAATTGCGAATCTTCTACACATCTTTGAAGAGGAGGCGCAATTCACCAAGTCCAAATGAAGAAGAAGGCTGTTTCTTGAAGTCTTGAAGATTCCGGAAGGTTCTTGGACTTAAAAGAAACAAATTAATAAAGTTCCCTACAATTTGGGCCGACCCAAAACTCATGGACCAGCCCACAAGTTTTCGGCCAGCCCAAGGAGTCCACAAAGGAAGCCGCACGGCCCATCCAAGGAGAAAGCCCAAGGAGAAGCCACACGGTTTTAGGGATTATTTTTGGATTTTTAATTAAGTTATTTTATTTTTTAAGTTAGTTTCCAAAAATGGTTTCCTTATTCTTTTTGGGAGTAGGATTTTTATTCTTTTCCTACTTGTTTTCTAATTAGCTTTCCTTCTTGTCTTGGTACTTGTAATTTCGGCAATCACCCATTATGAGGTGACCGAATTTTTGTTGCCTTTTCTTACCATTCCTACTTCTTTCCGGGTTTGGTAATTGTACAAGAAATTAACCTCTTGGTTAATTTCCAATTCTAATTCTTTCCTTCTTCTACTCTGTGTACCAAATTCGGCTGCCCTTTTCACATATAAATAGGGGCCGAAATCCTCAATAATATTTAGTGTATTTCAGATCATAAACTTAGTGTTTGAAGTACCTCATTTTATTGCTTTATGTATTTGCATGTCGTAATTTACATACTTGCATGAAACTTAGCTAATTAGGTTCTTGCTCTGCCTAATTATTCGCATGTTTCACACCTCTTTCTCGCACTTGGTTCGAATTTATAAACAAGTTGGTCAGGATAGTTTTTCCTTTGTTTTATCAAATCCGAACGTGAGTTAAAGGTTTTGTAAGAGCTTGTCACTTAATCACAAGGTCCTTGGCAACATTATCCGCATGTGTACAACCGTCCACATCACAAAGGAAGCAAGAGGAAGCCGCACAAGCAAGCTCAACGTCTAGCAAAGCAAGCCCAACGGCTAGCAAGCAAGTCCAACGGCTAGTTGCCTAATTAGGGTTCTTTTCTTTTAATTAATTAAGTTGTTTTTATTCTTTTAAGTTAGTTTCCAAAAAGGGTTCCCTTATTCTTTTTGGAAGTAGGATTTTTATTCTTTTCCTTATTTTTAGTTACAATTTTCGGCTGCCACTTGTTAAGGGTAAATCCGAAAATTGATTTCCTTTTCTTACCATTCCTACTTCTTTCCGGGTTTGGTAATTGTAAAAGAAATTAACCTCTTGGTTAATTTCCAATTCTAATTCTTTCCTTCTACTTCTTGTACTAATTTTCGGCTGCCTCATCCTTATAAATAGGTGCCGAATTCTTCAATAAAACTTAGAGTATTCATATCATAAAACTTAGTGTTTGAGTACCCCCCTTTTATTGCTTTATGTATTTGCGTGTCGTAATTTACATAATTGCATGAAACTTAGCTAATTAGGTTCTTGCTCTACCTAATTATTCGCATGTTTCACATCTCTTGCTTGCACTTGGTTCGAATTTACAAACAAGTTAGCTAGGTTAGCTTTCCTTTGTTTTCTCTTAAATCCGAACGTGAGTTAGGGGTTTTATTTGAGCTTGTCACTTAATCACAAGGTCCTTGGCAACATTATCCGCATGTGTACAACCGTCCACATCATAGTTCCTTTAGGTTTGTTTCTTTTCAAGAGATCAATCTCTCGATTGATTTCTACTTCTTAGTTTTGATTCATTTCTACTTGTTATTTAGTATAGAATTTCAGCTAGGTTCACCCTTGTGAAATCTGAATCACTATCATCAACTAAACCTAGTTCTTTTAGGTTTCAGTTTGTAAGGAATCAATCTCTTGATTGAGTTCCAATTTTAATTGCTTTCTACTACTTTGTACTGAAGAATTCGGCTGCCTATAACTATAAATAGGGGTCCTCTTCTTCATTTTTCAACACACAATTTTGATTCAAGTAATAGAATAGTATAGTTTTATACTTCTTGAATCATTCTCTTATTTTGAGCTTTTGTAGTTTGCATGCTTTGTGAATTACTATAAGTTTAGAAACTATAGCTTTTTAGGTAATTGCTCTGCCTAGAATGCATGCTTTTGTTTTGACCCTTTTGTTCTTAAACTTGGTTCGATCTGCGTGTTTAAACTTAGCTTAGGTTAATTTTAGTAGACTGCCGAATCCGAGGTAGGGATTCTAGAGGTTAAGAGCTGCGTCTCGCAATTTTCAGACTTTCCTTGGCAAGTATTCCGCATCGTGAACTCCGGTCCACATCAATTGGTATCAGAGCGCCAGGGCTGTTTGCTCGACCAGAGGAGACTGAAGTAACTCAGTTGAATCATCAGGTGTTTTCTCTTCCTTTATTCTACTTTAATTAATGAATTTGTGGAAAAGAACGCTCCTTTTTGAGAAAATTTTTTCTGTTTTTCTTAAATAAACTTTCAATTTTGATCATATTGTTTTGCTAGTAAAATCGAAATTGTGGTTTGAAAAAGGAAGAAGAATTTGCGAAAAGAAAGTGTAAAATCGGTGATGAGGGCATCCAAACGCCAGCAACAAGTCAAGAAGCAAGTGATTCCGGAGAAGCTGAGGAGGTTTGAGTTCTACATCGAGGTCCAACAATGCTTCAGGATCCAAGTCCATATCAAAGGGATCCACTTGTAGACATCACTGGGCCAATGACCAGAAGCCGAACAAAGAAGGTTCGAGAGACACTCAACAACCTTGTCCAAGCTTGCCATCAGGACGCTCAGTTGATCGTAGAAGCAAACGCCTTGGAGCAGAAATATGGAAAGGTTCAAATTGCGACTCTCCTAACCATTCTTGAAGAAGAGGAGCAATTCTCCAATCCACAATGAAGAAGAAGGTTGTTTCTTGAACTTCTTGAAGATGTCGGAAGGTTCTTGGACTTTCAAGAAACATTTCTTGAAGTTTCCTACATTTTTCCAGCCCACACGGCCAACTCAATTAATTAGGGTTACAACTTAATTAGTTAGGGTTACAAGTTAAGGGCTAGGGTTCTTTTAAGAAACTAGGGTTACAAGTTAAGGGCTAGGGTTCTTTTAAGTCGCTAGGGTTATAAGTTAAGAGCTAGGGTTCTTTTTACTATTAGTTAGTTTCCAAAAAGGGTTCCTTCTTGATCTCCTTTTTGGGAGTAGGATTTTTATTCTTTTCCTTATTATTTTAGCTTGTAAATTCGGCAATCACTCAAGAAAGAGGTGACCGAATTCTTCTTTCCTTTTCTTACCATTCCCCACTTCTTTCAGGGTTTGGTATTGTAAAGGAAATCAATCAAGAGATTGATTTCCAATTCTACTTTTTTTCCTTATTCTTTTTCATCACTTTTTCGGCTGTTTACTACCTATAAATAGGGCAGCCGTGCATCAAAAATATTCAGAGTATTCAGATCATAAAACTAAGTGTTTTGAGTACCATCCCTTTATTGCTTTATGTATTTGCATGTTATAGTTTACATAATTGCATGAAACTTAGCTAATTAGGTTAATTGCTCTACCTAATTAATTCGCATGTTTCAAACTCTTTTCTCACACTTGGTTCGAAATTCTCAATTAAGTTAGCTTAGGTTAGTTAATTTAGTTCTCTGAATTTTTTAGTGAGTTAGAGTATTATACGAGCTCGCTACTTAATCACAAGGTCCTTGGCAACTTAATCCGCATGTGTACAACCGTCCACATCAATTGGTATCAGAGCTAAGGAGTGGTTTCGTGGCTGGAGGAGGTCGAAGTAACCCGACCAAATCTTTATCAGGTGTTTTCTTTTCCTTGTTAGTCTTGTTCATCTTGAAATTCTTGGATTAGAACGCATCTTCTTGGGGAAATTTTTTTCTTTCAAGCTTTAAATTTTCGATTTTTGGTGCTGTTTTCTTATCTTTAAAATCGAAAATTCTTTAGAAAAATCGCAGATCCCTTGCTGTAATTTCAGAAATTAAAATCGGGCTTTAGAATTCAAACTAGGGTTCGGATTTTGCCTAAAGCTAGGGTTTCGGTTGTTCGTTGAATTTTTAGACGCTAAATCAGGATCCACTTGGGTCTAAAAATTGCTGGGCTTTTGTGACTTAATTCTACCCCTCTTGTGCTGTTTTTGTTGAAATTAGTGAGTTTTTGCGGTTGATGTTAAGCAGCTCACCTTATTTGCGCATTGTAAATTGCATGCTCTAGTTTGAGATACCTTGCTTTGAATTCTTGAAAATATAGTGAATTCTTGATTTTGTATCCTTGTGCTGCTGAGATTATCCCTGGGAATAGGTTAGTGAGTCAAAATTGAACTTTGCTAGCCCTAGGGTTTTCGTTTCTTGAAATCGCATATTGCTAAGTTGTTCGGCCACTTAGGGGGTTTAGAAATCGCAATTTTTGTACTGTTTGCATATTGAAAGAATTAAGAATTTGCAGGGATTGGTTTCTTGATTACCTATTGGGTGGGTGATCTCTTCTTTGGGTAGTTTTAGGACTTTCCTGAAGTCGTTTCAACTCTGCTTATTTTTCTTTGATTCTATTCAATTTTGAATTGCCCTGCTTTCAACTGCTAGTATATCTTTTCATGCGACCTGAACATTTGCTCTTACATTATAGTTTGGATTTTGTCATCGTGCACACTCATCTTTTCTGAAATTTGAGGGCTTAACCTCGAAATTTCCTGTTGTGTACATCTTATCTGAACTATATTATAATTATCGTTTGCGAAAAGATTTTTCAACTCAAAATAGAACCAAGTGTCTATTTTTGCGAAAATTTGCTTCTTTCTTAAGTGTCATTGCTTTTGTGTGAATTGCTGCTTGCCTTATACATTTGTCAATACCGGGAGGTAGAGTGGAAAAAGGCTTGAGTGAACATACTATAAAGGGCGCCACCCTAAGAGTGAAACACAGGGTTGTGTGTAGCTGTTAGGTGGGATACACTTGGGGGACAAGGGGGTAAGGTTACTACTCATTTTTCCTTGTTCTTAGCAGACAGGTTTTCGCTTTTAACCGATGTCAGGTGGAGGTGCTCCTAACCCTTTGGGGAGCGAGCAAATACTGGCTGCAATAGCGCAACTCTCTGCGCGATTTGCTACCCTCACGGAGGAAGTCGCTGAACTACGCACTGAAAGAGAGCAACGGCGTACAGAGTCAGAGGACGACATGGCCGCACCTGACAACAACGCCGCTGACAAGTCTTTCGAAGGCCTCAGTCAATGCAAAACGACTGTTCCACCCTTCGCCGCGCGGCACGAATCCAGAGGATTATCTAGACTGGGAGATGAAGATGGAGTGAATCTTCGAGCTGCATGCGATCCCAGAGCACAAGAAGGTCCCTCTCACGGTGGTACATTTCACGGACTATGCCCTGGTCTGGTGGAATCAAGAGATGGACAATCGCAGGAATACGCGTCCAATGCAGGCCCGTGCTCCGCCTCTAACTTGGTTTGATTTAACTACTGCTATGCGTAGAACTTTTGTTCCTGATTACTATTTTAGAGAATTGTATAGGAAATTACATACTCTTGTACAAGGTTCTTTATCTGTAGACGCATACTATAGAAAGTTAGAGATGGCCAAAATTAGGGCAAATGTACAGGAAGATTAAGCCGCATCAATGGCTCGTTTTCTTAATGGCCTAAACAGGAATATAGCCTTAGCTGTTGAACTTCAGAATGCTACAACTCTGACGGACATGTTGCACAAAGCTCGAGTCATGGAGGACTACCTGAAGACAATTCCACCTGTCAGGACGCCTACAAGTGCCCCACCGGCTTGGAGAAAGAATCCGGTATACTCTCCACCTGCAAAGAAGCCGTTCACGTCAGAGAAGAAGGCTATAGTCCCTGTCACCACCTCTTCTTCTTCGCAACCCAGGACGCCATCTACACCTCGGCAATCCATCAGCAATGTTACCTGCCACAAATGCTCAGAATGATGAGGACATCAAGGGCAAAAACAACACATTATGAGGCAGAATCCACGAAACAAAGAGGACGGCCAAATAAGAAGCAAATGCCTTGAAGCAAAATGGAGGAAATGTGCAAATTGCGAATTTTCTACACATCTTTGAAGAAGAGGCGCAAATCACAAAGTCCTAATGAAAAAGAAGGCTATTTCTTGAAGTTCTTAAAGATGTCGGAAGGTTCTTGGACTTTAAAGAAACAATTCATGAAATTCCCTACACATTGGGCCGACCCAAACTCATGGAGTCCACTCCACAAATTTGGCCAGCCCAAGGAAGCCAAGGAAGCCCACACGGCCAAGTGAAGAAGCTAGGGTTACAAATTAAGTCCTTAGGGTTCTTTTAAGTAACTAGGGTTACAAGTTAAGGGTAGGGTTCCTTTAAGTCGCTAGGGTTAAAAGTTAAGTGTTAGGGTTCTTTTTACTCTTTTAGTTAGTTTCCAAAAAGGGTTCCTTATTCTTTTTGGAAGTAGGAATTTTATTCTTTTCCTTATTTTTCAGATTGTAAATTCGGCTACCCTAAGATAAACGGAAAACCAAAATTGCCTTTTTCTTTTCTTACCAATCCTACTTCTTTCCGGGTTTGGTAAAGGAACTTAACCTCCAATTCTAATTCTTTTCCTTGTTAATTTCTTTCACTTTTTCGGCTGCCTTAAGCCTATAAATAGGCAGCCACCCCTTCAATAATATTCAGTGTATTTCAGATCATAAACTTAGTGTTTGAAGTACCTCATTTTATTGCTTTATGTATTTGCATGTCGTAAATTACATACTTGCATGAAACTTAGCTAATTAGGTTCTTGCTCTGCCTAGTTATTCGCATGTTTCACACCTCTTTCTTGCACTTGGTTCGAATTTATAAACAAGTTGGTCAGGATAGTTTTTCCTTTGTTTTATCAAATCCGAACGTGAGTTGAAGGTTTTGTAAGAGCTTGTCACTTAATCACAATGTCCTTGGCAACATTATCCGCATGTGTACAACCGTCCACATCACTTTATCTGTAGACGCATACTATAGAAAGTTAGAGATGGCCAAAATTAGGGCAAATGTACAGGAAGATTAAGCCGCATCAATGGCTCGTTTTCTTAATGGCCTAAGCAGGAATATAGCCTTAGCTGTTGAACTTCAGAATGCTACAACTCTAACGGACATGTTGCACAAAGCTCGAGTCATAGAGGACTACCTGAAGACAATTCCACCTGTCAGGACGCCTACAAGCACCCCACCGGCTTGGAGAAAGAATCCGGTATACTCTCCACCTGCAAAGATGCCATTCACGTCAGAGAAGAAGGCTATAGTCCCTGTCACCACCTCTTCTTCTTCGCAACCCAGGACGCCATCACACCTCAGCAATCCATCAGCAATGTTACCTGCCACAAATGCTCAGGCCGTGGCCACTATATGCGTGATTGTCCTAATATCCGGAAGGTCTTATTGGGGCAAGATGGTGAGTACATTTCAGAAGAAGAAGAAGATGATCAAACTGTTGACCCCTCGCAGGAGTTAACTGACAGCACTCCGTATGCACCAGTGGAGCAATTCTAGTTCATAGAGGAAGATCCCAATCAGAACTTGGTTACTCGCACTCTGACTACAGCTGCTGTCCAAGACACATCTCAACGGACAAACATCTTCCACGCCAGAACTAAGGTAAATGGAAAGTTGTGTGTTCTGATAATTGATGGAGGAAGTTGCACCAACATTGCCAGTGAATATATGGTCAACAAGCTGAAGCTTCCTATTATCAATCATCCATGTCCTTATCGGCTACAATGGCTCGACAGCTCCGACGGCTACAGAGTCACCAAGCAGGTAAGCGTACCATACGCTATCGGTAAGTTCGAATCCACTGTTTTATGTGATGTTCTGCCAATGGAGGCTTGTCACATTCTACTCGGATGACCATGGCTCTTTGACTTGAAGGCAACACATGATGGAGTCGCCAACACTTACTCGGTCTGCCAGGCAGGCAAGATCCACACGTTCCTCCCAATGCCGCCCAATGAAGTGCGATCCGAAGCCATTCGCATGAAGGAAGCAATCGCCAACTGGGAAGCTGAAAGGCGCATAGATAAGGGTAAGGGGAAAGAACTTGTAAAGGGTAGTCAGGCGAACTCTGATAAGCCTAAACAGGAAGAAGTTAAAGGTAGCTGTTTCGCTACAAAAGGGGAAATAGGTCAAGTGTTAGATAGCAAAGCTGATGTACTAATTTTAGTATGTAAAGATAATTGTGCTAACCCTGACGATATCCCTCGGGATATCCCTATAGAAGTTGATTCTTTGTTGCAGGAATTCAACGTTGTCTTTCCAGAAGAGCTGCCGCAGGGTCTGCCGCCTCTACGCGGAATTGAACATCAGATCGACTTCATACCTGGCGCACCTATCCCAACTCGACCTACGCCAAAGCCACCACCCATGCAAACCAACGGCGCAAAGGCTGTGAACTTTGAACCAGGCAACTGGGTCTGGGTTCACATGAGGAAGGAACGATTCCCTGCTGCGAGAAGGACCAAACTCCATCCCCGGGGCGATGGACCTTTTCAGATTGTGTCCAAAATTGGGCCTAATGCTTACAAACTTGATTTACCAGGTGAGTATGGTGTTAGTACTTCATTTAATGTTGCTGACTTGTGTCTTTTTACTTATGAACAGGGTGCTGATTTGAGGTCAAATCCTTTTCAACCGGGAGGGGATGATGAGGGCATCCAAACACCAGCAACAAATCAAGAAGCAAGTGATTCCGGAGAAGCTGAGGAGGTTCGAGTTCTACATCGAGGTCCAACAATGCTTCAGGATCCAAGTCCATATCACAGGGATCCACTTGTAGACATCACTGGGCCGAGGACCAGAAGCCGAGCAAAGAAGGTTCGAAAGACACTCAACAACCTTGTCCAAGCTTGCCATCAGGACGCTCAGTTGATCGTAGAAGCAAACGCCTTGGAGCAGAAAGACGGAAAGGTTTAAATTGCGACTCTCCTAACCATTCTTGAAGAAGAGGCGCAATTCTCCAATCCATAATGAAGAAGAAGGCTATTTCTTGAAGCTCTTGAAGATGCCAAAAGGTTCTTGGACTTTAAAGAAACATTTCTTGAAGTTCCCTACATTTTTCCAGAATGCGACATCAACATTGGGCCGACCCAACTCATGGAGACCAGCCCACAAGTTCGGCCAGCCCAAGGAAGCCCACAAGAACAGCCCACACGGCCAACTCAATTAATTAGGGTTACAACTTAATTAGTTAGGGTTACAAGTTAAGGGCTAGTGATGTGGACGGTTGTACACATGCGGATAATGTTGCCAAGGACCTTGTGATTAAGTGACAAGCTCAGCTTCAAGACTTCAAGAAACAGCCTTCTTCTTCATTAGGACTTGGTGAATTGCTCCTCCTCTTCAAAGATGTGTAGAAGATTCGCAATTCGCACATTTCCTCCTTTCTCCTCCAAGGCGTGGGCTTCTACAATTAACTGAGCATCCTGATGGCAAGCTTGAACAAGGTTGTTGAGTGCATCTCGAACCTTCTTCGCTCTGCTTCTGGTCATTGGCCCAGAGATGTCTACAAGTGGATCCCTCTGATATGGGCTTGGATCCTGAAGCATTGTCGGGCCTCGATGTAGAACTCGAACCTCCTCCTCAGCTTCTCCGGAATCACTTGTATCTTGACTTTGACTTGTTGCTGGACTTTGGATGCCCTCATCATCCCCTCCCGGTTGAAAAGGATTTGTCCTCAAATCAGCAACCTGTTCATCAACAAAAGGAGACAAGTCAGCAACATTAAAGGAAGAACTAACACCATACTCACCTAGTAAGTCGAGTTTGTAGGCGTTAGGCCCAATCTTGGAAAAGATCTGAAAAGGTCCATCGCCCCTTGGATGGAGTTTGGTCCTTCTTGCTGCAGGGAATCGTTCCTTCCTCATGTGAACCCAAACCCAGTCACCTGGTTCAAAGTTCATAGCCTTGCGCCGTTGGTTTGCACTGGCGGCGGTTTTGGCATACGTCTTCTCCAGATTAGCTCGAACTTTAGCATGTATGCGTTGCACTGCTTCAGCTTTCTTCGCACCGTCTGGATTGACTTGTTCTTTGGGCGGTAAAGGAATGAGATCCATCGCCGTCAAAGGGGTAAAGCCGTGGGCAACTTCAAATGGACAGAACCCTGTTGAGGAGTGCTTGGTTCGGTTGTACGCAAACTCTGCAACCGGCAAGATGTCTTCCCAACGCTTGAGGTTCTTCTGAATCAACGCTCTGAGTAGGTTGCCAACGGTTCGGTTGGTGACTTCCATTTGACCATCCGTCTGTGGATGACTTGTAGTCGAAAACAATAGTTTTGTGCCGAGGCGGGACAACAAAGTCTTCCAAAAATAACTCAAGAATTTGACGTCGCGATCTGAGACTATTGTTCTCGGAATTCCATGTAGCCGAACAACACCTTGAAAGAATAACTCAGCTACATGTCTGGCATCATCTGATTTCCTGCAAGGTATAAAATGCGCCATTTTAGAGAAACGATCAACAACAACAAATAAGGAATCATTACCTTTCTTCGTCCTCGGGAGACCTAAGATGAAATCCATAGAAATGTCAGTCCAAGGTACAGAAGGTACAGGTAAAGGCGTGTAAAGTCCATGGGGTTTAGAAGTAGATTTAGCTTGCAAACAATTAATGCATCGAGAGCAAACATTCTGTACATCTTTGCGCATATGCGGCCAATAAAAGTGTTCATGCAACAGTTCAAGTGTTTTATGCACACCAAAATGACCCATAAGCCCCCCACTATGAGCTTCACGAACCAGTAATTCCCTAGTGGAACTACGAGGGATGCATAACCTATTTTCCTTAAACAGAAAACCATCATGTCTAAAGTACTTTTGGAATGCACCAGATTCACATGCTTTATACAAATCAGCAAAATCAATATCAGAAGCATATAAATCCTTGAGGTATGCGAAACCTAACAAAGTATGATCAAGAATTGTCAGAATTTCATACTTGCGAGATAGAGCGTCAGCAACTATATTATCCTTACCTTTCTTATACTTAATAATATAAGGAAAAGATTCAATAAATTTTACCCACTTTGCTTGACGTCTATTTAACTTATTTTGTCCTTTTAAATGCTTAAGAGACTCATGATCACTATGAACAACAAATTCTTTAGACATCAAATAATGTGACCAAGTTTCAAAAGCACGGACAACAGCATAGAGCTCTTTATCATATGTAGGATAATTCAAAGCAGCTCCTTTAAGCTTCTCACTGAAAAAGGCGATAGGCTTTTTTCCTGCATAAGAACAGTGCCAATTCCAACACCTGATGCATCACACATTAGTTCAAACACTTTATCAAAATCAGGTAATGCTAAAACAGGTGCATGAGTGAGATCATACTTAAGTACAGTAAAGGTTTTTTCCTGCGCCTACCCCCATACAAATGGAACATTCTTTTTACACAATTCATTAAGAGGCGCGACTTTAGTAGAAAAGTCCTTCACAAACAGTCTGTAGAATCCAGCCAATCCGTGGAATGACCGAACCTGTGCGGCCGAAGTTGGCTGTGGCCAATCCCTAATGGCCTTCACCTTGGCATCATCAACTTTGACACCTTCTGCAGAGACTACAAAACCAAGAAAAACAACCTCCGAAACACAAAAGGTCCACTTTTGCATCTTGGCATATAATTGATTAGCACGCAATTCAATTAAAACCAAACGAATATGTTCAATAGGCAAATTATAATCTCTGGAATAGATCAAGATATCATCAAAATACACAACAACAAATTTACCTATAAACTTTCTAAGCACATGATTCATTAACCTCATGAAAGTACTAGGTGCATTTGTGAGTCCAAAGGGCATGACTAACCACTCATATAAACCAAATTTAGTCTTAAAAGCAGTTTTCCATTCATCCTCCTCCCTCATGCGAATTTGATGATAGCCCTGTGTTAGATCTATTTTTGTATAAACAGTAGAACCATGCAAATCTTCTAACATGTCATCAAGCCTAGGGATAGGATGCCTATACTTGATTGTTATCTTATTTACAGCTCTACAATCTATACACATTCTCCATGTACCTTCTTTCTTAGGGACTAGAATAACAGGTACAGCACAAGGACTTAGAGATTCCCTTACCTGACCATGCGCCAATAGCTTTTCGATTTGCGCTTGCAGCTCCTTCGTTTCCTCAGGATTTGCTTTGTACGCAGAGCGATTTGGTATAGGCGCGCCAGGGATGAAGTCAATCTGATGCTCAATTCCTCGAAGTGGCGGCAGACTCTGCGACAACTCGTCTGGAAAAACATCAGCGAATTCCTGCAACAAAGATTCGACTTCTGCAGGGATATCCCGAGGGACATCGTCAGGGTTAGCACAGTTATCTTTACAGGCTAAACCCAGTACATCATCATTACTGTCTAACACTTGACCTATCTCCCCTTTTTTTGCAAAACAACTATTCCTAACTTTTTCCTGATCAGGCTTATCAGAGTTCGCCTTACTACCCTTTACAAGTTCTTTCCCCTGACCCTTCGCTTGGCGCCTTTCAGCTTCCTAGTTTGCGAGTGACTCCTTCATACGAACAGCTTCTGATCGCACTTCAGCCGACGGCATGGGTAGGACCATGTGGATCTTTCCCTCCTGGCAGGGCAGACCGAGTAAGTGTTGGCGACCCCATCATGTGTTGCCTTCAGGTCAAAGAGCCATGGTCGTCCGAGTAGAATGTGACAAGCCTCCATTGGCAGAACATCACATAAAGCCGTGGATTCGAACTTACCGATAGCGTATGGTACGCTCACCTGCTTTGTAACTCTGTAGCCGTCTGAGCTGTCGAGCCATTGAAGCCGATAAGGACGTGGATGATTGATGACAGGGAGGCGTAGCTTATCAACCATATACTCACTAGCAACGTTAGTACAACTCCCTCCATCAATAATTAGAACACATAACTTTCCATTTACCTTGGTTCGGGCATGGAAGATGTTTGTCCGCTGGGACGTGTCCGGGACAGCAGCTATAGTCAGAGTGCGAGTAACCAAGTTCTGAGATGGATCTTCTTCAAGGAACTTGAATTGCTCCACTGGTGCAGACGGAGTGCTGTCAGTCAACTCCTGTGTAGGGTCAACGTGTGGTTCCTCTTCATCGTCTTCTGATATATAGTCACCATCTTTGCCCAATAATACCTTCCGGATGTTGGGACAGTCGCGCATGTAGTGGCCACGGCCTGAGCACTTGCTGATAGACTGCCTGGGAGTGGATGGCGTTTTTGTCTGTGATGAAGAAGGGGTGGCGGCAACAGGGACTATGGCCTTGTGCTCTGACATGATCGGCCTCCTTGCTGGTGGAGAATAAGCTGGGTTCTTGCGCCAGGCTGGTGGTGCGCTGGTAGGTGTCCGGATTGGTGGAACGGACTTCAATACTCCTCCATGACCCGAGCCTTGTGCAGCATATCTGTCAGAGTCATAGCATTCTGCAATTCAACAGCTAAAGCAATACCCCTATTCAAACCATTAAGAAAACGAGCCATAGATGCGGGCTCATCTTCCTGTACATTAGCCTTAATTTTTGCCATCTCTAGTGATGCGGGCATCCATAGTCAACACGCAATAAGTCAAACTACAAGTGATTCCGGAGAAGCTGAGGAGGAGGTTCGAGTTCTACATCGAGGCCCGACAATTCTTCAGGATCCAAGCCCTTACCAGAAGGATCCACTTGTAGACATCACTGGGCCCATGACCAGAAGCAGAGTGAAGAAGGTTCGAGACGCACTCAACAACCTTGTTCAAGCTTGCCATCAGGATGCTCAGCTGATTGTAGAAGTGCACACCTTGGAGCAAAATGGAGGAAATGTGCGATTTGGAACTCTTCTAAATATCTTTGAAGAAGAGGCGCAAATCATCAAGTACTCATGAAGAAGAAGGCTGTTTCTTGAAGTCTTGAAGATGCCGGGAGGTTCTTGAACTTAAAAGAAACAAATTAATAAAGTTCCCTAAAATTTGGGCCGACCCAAAACTCATGGACCAGCCCACAAGTTTCGGCCAGCCCAAAAGGTAGCAAGGAGAAGCCGCACAAGCAAGCCCAATGGCTAGCCACTCCAACGGCTAGTCCAAACAGCTAGTTGCCAAAATTAGGGATATTTTCTTTTTACTTAATTAAGTTGTTTTATTCTTTTAAGTTAATTTCCAAAAAGGGTTTCCTTATTCTTTTTGGAAGTAGGAATTTTATTCTTTTCTTGATTTTTAGTTTACAAAATTCGGCTACCTCATGTTTAAGGTAAAACCGAATTCTACTTACCTTTTCTTACCATTCCTACTTCTTTCCGGGTTTGGTAATTGTACAAGAAATTAACCTCTTGGTTAATTTCCAATTCTAATTCTTTCCTTCTTCTACTTTTTGTAACCTTTTTCGGCTGCCCTTCTCCTATATAAAGGGACCGAATTCTTCAATAATATTAAGCGTATTTTAGATCATAAACTTAGTGTTTGAAGTACCTCCTTTTATTGCTTTATGTATTTGCAAGTCGTAATTTACATACTTGCATGGAACTTAGCTAATTAGGTTCTTGCTCTGCCTAGTTATTCGCATGTTTCACATCTCTTTCTTGCACTTGGTTCGAATTTATAAACAAGTTGGTCAGGATAGTTTTTCCTTTGTTTTATCAAATCCGAACATGAGTTGACGGTTTTGTAAGAGCTTGTCACTTAATCACAAGGTCCTTGGCAACATTATCCGCATGTGTACAACCGTCCACATCAATTGGTATCAGAGGTAAGGAGTGGTTTCGTGACTGGAGGAGATCAACCGATCAAATCCTTTTCCAGGTGTTTTCTTTTCCTTGTTAACCTTGATTATTCTTGAAATTC
Source organism: Leptodermis oblonga (assembly GCA_016801395.1). Taxonomy (NCBI): domain Eukaryota; kingdom Viridiplantae; phylum Streptophyta; class Magnoliopsida; order Gentianales; family Rubiaceae; genus Leptodermis; species Leptodermis oblonga. The sequence goes on along the minus strand of CM028756.1, from coordinate 19,100,035 downwards.
TTGGAATTGAACTCATCTTCTTGGGGGAAATTTTTTTTCTTCAAGCTTTTGAATTTTCGGATTTTGGTACTGTTTTTCCTATTTTTAAAACCGAAAATTCTTCAAGAAAAATCGCAAACCCTTGCTGCAATTTCAGAAATAAAATTCGGACTCTAGAAAGAAGTTAGGGTTTCGGCTTTAGCGACAGTAGGGTTTCGGATTCAGTTTACTTTTTCCGTCGCTAAACTTGCGACACTAGGGTTTTGCTGATTTAATTGCTGGGCCTTTTTGCGACACTTTGCTACCCCTTTTTGGTGCTGATTTTGTCGAAAAAATTGTGAGTTTTGCGGTTGATGTTAAGCAGCTCACTTGTTTGCGCATTGAAAAATTGCATGCTCTAGTTTTGGATACTTTCTTTTGAATTCTTGAAAATATAGTGAATTCTTGATTTTGTATCCTTGTGCTGCTAAGATTATCTCTGGGATTAGGCTAGTAAATCGAAAATTATTTTTGCTGGCCCTAGGGTTTTCGTAATTAAAAATCGCATATTGCTAAAAGTGGTACTGTTTTTGGCCACTAGGGGGTGATAATTTCGCAATTAGTGTACTGTTTTGCATATTAGAAGAATTGATAATTTGTGGGGATTGGTTTCTTGATTACCTATTGGGTGGGTGATCGCTTCTTTGGGTAGTCTAGTACTTTCCTGAAGTTGTTTCAACTCTGCTTATTTTTCTTTGCTTCTATTCAATTTTGAATTGCCCTGCTTTCAAATTCCCTAGTTAGCTTTTCGTGTGACCTGAACATTAGATCTTTAAATTATAATTTGGATTTTGTCATCGTGCACACTCATCCTTTCTGAAATTTGAGGGCTTAACCCTGAAATTTCCTGTTGTGTACATCATATCTGAATTATATTACATAAACATCGTTTTGCGAAAAGATTTTTCAAAACAGAACCAAGTGTGGTTTTTGCGAAAATTTTTGCTTCTTTCTTAAGTGTCATTACTTTTGTGTGATTTGCTGCGTGCCTTATACATTTATCAATACCGGGAGGTTTGAGTGGAAAAAGGCTTGAGTGCACATCTTATATAGGGCGCCACCCTAGATTGAAACACAGGGTTGTGTGTAGCTATTAGGTGGGAAACACTTGGGGGAATAAGGGGGTAAGGTTATTTCTCACTTTTCCTTATTCTTAGCAGACAGGTTTTCGCTTTCTTATCCAATGTCAGGTGGAGGTGCTCCTAACCCTTTGGGAAACGAGCAAATCCTGGCTGCGATTGCGCAACTCTCCGCGTGATTCGCTACACTCACGGAGGAAGTCGTCGGACTTAGGACTGAACGGGAACAGAGGCGCACAGACTCAGACGACGATGTTGCCGCTCCAGGCACCAACGCCGCAGATCAACCTTTCGCAGGCCTCAGTCAGTGCAAGACAACCGTTCCGCCCTTTGCCGGAGGCACGAATCCAGAGGACTATCTAGACTGGGAGATGAAGATGGAGCGCATTTTTGAACTTCATGCGATCTCGGAACACAAGAAAGTCCAACTTGCAGTGGTCCATTTCACCGACTATGCCCTAATCTGGTGGAATCAACAGCAGGACCAGCGCAGGAATACGCGACCAATGTATGCCCGCGCACCGCCTCTCTCTTGGTTTGATTTGACTACTTTAATGCGAAGGACTTTTGTACCTGATTATTATTTTAGAGAATTGTATAGGAAATTACATACTATACAAGGTTCTATGTCTGTAGATGAGTACTATAGAAAATTAGAGATAGCAAAACTTAGGGCTAATGTACAGGAAGATGAGCCCGCATCTATGGCTCATTTTCTTAGTGGTTTAAACAGGGGTATTGCTTTAGCTGTGGAATTGCAGAATGCGACAACGTTGACAGACATGCTGCACAAAGCTCGGGTTATGGAGGAGTATCTGAAGTCCGTTCCACCAGTCCGGACCCCTACCAGCGCCCCACCAGCTTGGCGCAAGAATCCGACCTACTCGCCACCAGCAAGGAGGCCGATCATGTCTGAACGCAAGGCCATAGTCCCTGTTGCCACCACATCTTCTTCTTCAACGCCAAGCAAGACGCCATCAACTCCCAGACAGTCCATCAGCAACGTGATTTGCCATAAGTGTTTAGGCTGTGGCCACTACATGCGTGACTGTCCCAACATCCGGAAGGTATTATTGGGACAAGATGGTGAGTACATTTCAGAGGAGGAAGAAGAAGAACCAACCGTTAACCCTACACAGGAGTTAACTGACAGCACTACGTCTGCACCAGTGGAGCATTTCGAGTTCCTTGAATAAGATCCAACTCAGAACTTGGTTACTCGCACTCTGACTACAGCTGCTGTCCCGGACACGTCCCAGCGGACAAACATCTTCCATGCCCGAACCAAGGTAAATGGAAAGTTATGTGTTCTGATTATTGATGGAGGGAGTTGTAGTAACGTTGCTAGTGAGAATATGGCTGATAAATTGCGCCTCCCTGTCCTCAATCATCCACGTCCTTATCGGCTTCAATGGCTCGACAGCTCAGACGGCTACAGAGTCACAAAGCAGGTAAGCATACCATACGCTATCGGTAAGTTTGAATCCACGGTTTTATGTGATGTTCTACCAATGGAGGCTTGTCACATTCTACTCGGACGACCATGGCTCTTTGACCGTAAGGCAACACATGATGGGGTCGCCAACACTTACTCGGTTTGCCAGGAGGGCAAGATCCACACATTCCTACCCATGCCACCGGCTGAAGTGCGATCAGAAGCTGTTCGCATGAAGGAGTCAATCGCCAACTGGGAAGCTGAAAGGCGCCAAGCGAAGGGTAAGGGGAAAGAATTTGTAAAGGGTAGTCAGGCGAACTCTGATAAGCCTGATCTGGACAAAGTTAGGAGTAGTTGTTTTGCAAAAAAAGGGGAGATAGGTCAAGTGTTAGACAGCAATAATGATGTATTTGTTTTAGTTTGTAAAGATAACTGTGCTAACCCTGACAATATCCCTCGGGATATCCCCACAGAAGTCAATTCTTTGTTGCAGGAATTCGCTGATGTGTTTCCAGACGAGTTGCCGCAGGGTCTGCCGCCACTTCGAGGAATTGAACATCAGATTGACTTCATCCCTGGCGCGCCTATACCAAATCGGCCTGCGTACAAAGCAAATCCGGAGGAAACGAAGGAGCTGCAAGCGCAAATCGAAAAGCTATTGGCGCATGGTCAGGTAAGGGAATCTCTAAGTCCTTGTGCTGTACCTGTTATTCTAGTCCCTAAGAAAGAAGGTACATGGAGAATGTGTATGGATTGTAGAGCTGTAAATAAGATTACAATCAAGTATAGGCATCCTATCCCTAGGCTATATGACATGTTAGAAGATTTGCATGGTTCTACTGTTTATACAAAAATAGATCTAACACAGGGCTATCATCAAATTCGCATGAGGGAGAGGGACGAATGGAAGACTGCTTTTAAAACTAAATTTGGTTTATATGAGTGGTTAGTCATGCCCTTGGTCTCACAAATGCACCTAGTACTTTCATGAGATTAATGAATCATGTGCTTAGAAAGTTTATAGGTAAATTTGTTGTGTATTTTGATGATATCTTGATCTATTCCAGAGATTATAATTCACATGTTGAACATCTTCGTTTGGTTTTAATTGAACTACGTGCTAATCAGTTATATGCCAAGATGCAAAAGTGTACCTTTTCTGTTTCGGATGTTGTTTTTCTTGGTTTTGTAGTCCTGCCGAAGGTGTCAAAGTTGATGATACCAAGGTGAAGGCCATTAGGGATTGGCCGCAGCCAACTTCGGTAGCCCAGGTTCGGTCATTCCATGGATTGGCTGGATTCTACGGGCGGTTTGTGAAAGATTTTTCCACTAAACCCGCGCCCCTCAATGATCTTTGCAAGAAGAACACGCCATTTGTGTGGGGGCCAGCTCAGGAAAAAACCTTTACTGTTTTAAAGCATGATCTCACTCATGCACCTGTTTTAGCATTACCTGATTTTGATAAAGTATTTGAACTAATGTGTGATGCATCAGGTGTTGGAATTGGCGCAGTATTAATGCAGGAAAAGAAGCCTATCGCCTTTTTCAGTGAGAAGCTAAAAGGGGCTGCCTTAAATTATCCTACATATGATAAGGAGCTCTATGCTGTTGTCCGTGCTTTTGAAACGTGGTGACATTATTTGATGTCTAAGGAATTTGTTGTTCATAGTGATCATGAGTCTCTTAAGCACTTAAAAGGACAAAATAAGTTAAATAGACGTCATGCAAAATGGGTTAACTTTATTGAATCTTTTCCTTATATCATTAAGTATAAGAAAGGTAAGGATAATTTAGTTGCTGACGCTCTATCTCGCAGGTATGAAATTCTGACAATTGTTGATCATACTTTGTTAGGTTTCGCATACCTCAAGGATTTATATGCTTTTGATGTTGATTTTGCTGATTTGTATAAAGCATGTGAATCTGGTGCATTCCAAAAGTACTTTAGACAGGTGTTTAGGGAAAATAGGTTATGCATCCCTCGTAGTTCCACTAGGGAATTACTGGTTCGTGAAGCTCGTAGTGGGGGGCTTATGGGTCATTTTGGTGTGCATAAAACACTTGAACTGTTGCATGAACACTTTTACTGGCCGCATATGCGCAAAGATGTACAGAATGTTTGCTCTCGACGCATTAATTGTTTGCAAGCTAAATCTACTTCTAAGCCCCATGGACTTTACACGCCTTTACCTGTACCTTCTGTACCTTGGACTGACATTTCTATGGATTTTATTCTAGGGCTTCCGAGGACGCAGAAAGGTAATGATTCTTTATTTGTCGTTGTTGATCGGTTTTCTAAAATGGCGCATTTTATTCCTTGCAGGAAATCAGATGATGCCAGACATGTAGCTAAGTTATTCTTTCAAGGTATTGTTCGGCTACATGGAATTCCGAGAACCATAGTGATGTGGACGGTTGTACACATGCGGATAAAGTTGCCAAGGACCTTGTGATTAAGCGGCGAGCTCGTATAACACTCTAACTTACTTTCGAAATCAGATAAACAAAAAGACCTAATCTAGTTGTTTTTGTTTTAGATTTCGAAAGTAAGTTAGAGTGTTATACGAGCTCGCCGCTTAATCACAAGGTCCTTGGCAACTTTATCCGCATGTGTACAACCGTCCACATCAATTGGTATCAGAGCTAAGGAGTGGTTTCGTGACCGGAGGAGATCAACCGATCAAATCCTTTCCAGGTGTTTTCTTTTCCTTGTTAGTCTTGATTATTCTTGAAATTCTTGGAATTGAACTCATCTTCTTGAGGGAAAATTTTTTTTTCTTCAAGCTTTTGAATTTTCGGATTTTGGTACTGTTTTTCCATCTTTAAAGGCCGAAAATTCTTTTCATTAAATCCTAACCCTTGCTGAAATTTCATAAACCGAAAATCGGGCCTTAAATTTCAAGCACTTGACAGGTAAGCATGATCTATGTTTTGTGTTAATATTACTGACTTGTTGATGTGGACGGTTGTACACATGCGGATAATGTTGCCAAGGACCTTGTGATTAAGCGGCGAGCTCGTATAACACTCTAACTTACTTTCGAAATTAGAGAAACAAAAAGACCTAATCTAGTTGTTTTTGTTTTAGATTCGAACCAAGTGTAAGAAAAGAGTTTTGAACATGCGAGTAATTAGGTAGAGCAAATAACCTAATTAGCTAAGTTCATGCAATTATGTAAACTACGACATGCAAATACATAAAGCAATAAAATGAGGTACTTCAAACACTAAGTTTATGATCTGAAATACTCTGAATATTATTGAAGGGGTGGCTGCCTATTTATAGGCTTAAGGCAGCCGAAAAAGTGAAAGAAATTAACAAGGAAAAGAATTAGAATTGGAAATTAACCAAGAGGTTAATTTCCTTTACCAAACCTGGAAAGAAGTAGGAATGGTAAGAAAAAGAAAAGGCAATTTCGGTTTTCCCTTTATCTTAGGGTAGCCGAATTTACAATCTGAAAAATAAGGAAAAGAATAAAATTCCTACTTCCAAAAAGAATAAGGGAATCCTTTTTGGAAACTAATTTAAAAGAATAAAAGAACCCTAACACTTAACTTTTAACCCTAGCGACTTAAAGGAACCCTACCCTTAACTTGTAACCCTAGTTACTTAAAAGAACCCTAAGGACTTAATTTGTAACCCTCGCTTCTTCACTTGGCCGTGTGGGCTTCCTTGGCTTCCTTGGGCTGGCCGAATTTGTGGAGTGGACTCCATGAGTTTGGGTCGGCCCAATGTGTAGGGAATTTCATGAATTGTTTCTTTAAAGCCCAAGAAGCTTCCGGCATCTTCAAGACTTCAAGAAACAGCCTTCTTTTTCATTAAGACTTGGTGATTTGCGCCTCTTCTTCAAAGATTGTTAGAAGAGTTGCAAATCGCACATTTCCTTCCTTTTGCTCCAAGGCGTGGGCTTTTACAATTAACTGAGCATCCTGATGGCAAGCTTGAACAAGGTTGTTGAGTGCATCTCGAACCTTCTTCGCTCTGCTTCTGGTCATGGGCCCAATGATGTCTACAAGTGGATCCCTTTGATACGGACTTGGATCCTGAAGCATTGTAGGACCTCTATGTAGAACTCGAACATCCTCCTCAGCTTCTCCGGAATCACTTGCATTTTGACTTTGACTTGTTGTTTGACTTTGGATGCCCTCATCACTTGTTTATGTTTGTTTTCAGCACCTCGGTTTGAGGACGAATCTTTTCCAACTGGGAGGGAATAATTGATGTGGACGGTTGTACACATGCGGATAATGTTGCCAAGGACCTTGTGATTAAGCGGCGAGCTCGTATAACACTCTAACTTACTTTCGAAATCAGAGAAACAAAAAGACCTAATCTAGTTGTTTTTGTTTTAGATTCGAACCAAGTGTAAGAAAAGAGTTTTGAACATGCGAATAATTAGGTAGAGCAAATAACCTAATTAGCTAAGTTCATGCAATTATGTAAACTACGACATGCAAATACATAAAGCAATAAAAGGAGGTACTTCAAACACTAAGTTTATGATCTGAAATACTCTTATTATTATTGAAGAAGTCGGCCCCTATTTATAAGTGTAGGGTGGCCGAAAATACAAGAAGTAGAAAAAGAAAAGAACTAGCATTGGAAATTAACCAAGAGGTTAATTTCTTTTACAATTACCAAACCCGGAAAGAAGTAGGAATGGTAAGAAAAGGAAAGAAGAATTCGGTCACCTCATCATTGGGTGATTGCCGAATTTACAACTACCAAAATAAGAAGGAAACTTAATTCGAAAACAAGTAGGAAAGAATAAAATCCTACTCCCAAAAACAGAACAAGAAAGAGCCCTTTTTGGAAACTAACTAAAAGAATAAAAGAAATAACTTAATTAATTAAAAGAAATTCCCTAAATATTTTAAGGAACTGGGGCTGGCCGTGTGGGCTTTCTCCTTGGGCTAGCCGTGCGGCTTCTCTTTGTGGACTCCTTGGGCTGGCCGAAACTTGTGGGCTTTGTCTCCATGAGTTTTGGGTCGGCCCAAATTGTAGGGAACTTTATTAATTTGTTTCTTTTAAGTCCAAGAACCTTCCGGCATCTTCAAGACTTCAAGAAACAGCCTTCTTCTTCATTGTGAAGTGCTGAATTGCGCCTCTTTTTCAAGGATTGTTAGAAGAGTTGCAATTTGAACATTTCCTCCATTTTGCTCCAAGGCGTGTGCTTCTTTTGGCCGTCCATCTTTCTGACTCATAATGCGTGTTGTTTTAGCTCTGGATATCCTTATCAGCTTGAGTGTTCATATTATACAGGGCGCCACCCTAAAGCGATACACGGGGTTTGTGTGTAGCTGTTAGGTGGGAAACACTTGAGGGAACAAGGGAGTAAGGTTCTTTCTCACTTTTCTTGTTCTTAGCAGACAGGTTTTCGCTTGTTTTTACCAATGTCAGGTGGTAGTGCTCCTAACCCTCTGGGGAGCGAACAAATTCTGGCTGCGATTTCGCAACTCTCCGCGCGATTCGCTACACTCACGGAGGAAGTCGCCGAACTCAGGACAGAACGGGATCAGAGGCGCACAGACTCAGACAACGATGTTGCCACTCCAGGCACCAACGCCGCCGATCAGCCTTTCGCAGGCCTCAGCCAGTGCAAGACAACCGTTCCGCCCTTTGCCGGAGGCACGAATCCAGAGGACTATCTCGACTGGGAGATGAAGATGGAGCGCATCTTTGAACTTCATGCGATCCCAGAACATAAGAAAGTCCAACTTGCAGTGGTCCATTTCACCGACTATGCCCTAATCTGGTGGAATCAGCAGATGGACCAACGCAGAAACACGCGTCCCATGCGGGCCCGTGCTCCGCCTCTCTCGTGGTTTGATTTGACTACATCTATGCGTAGGACTTTTGTACCGGACTATTATTTTAGAGAATTGTATAGGAAATTACATACTCTTGTACAGGGTTCTATGTCTGTAGATGAATATTACAGAAAACTAGAGATGGCGAAAATTAGGGCTAATGTACAGGAAGATAAGCCCGCATCTATGGCTCATTTTCTTAACGGTTTAAACAGGGGTATTGCTTTAGCTGTTGAATTACAGAATGCTACAACTCTGACAGACATGCTACACAAAGCTCGGGTTATGGAGGAATACCTGAAAACCGTTTCACCAATCCGGACGCCTACCAGCGCATCCCCGGCTTGGAGAAAGAATCCTGTATATTCGCCACTAGCAAGAAGGCCGATCATGTCTGAGCGCAAAGCCCTAGTCCCTATTGCCGCCGCCACCTCTTCTTTATCACAGCAGAAGACGCCATCCACTCACACACAGTCCATCAGCAACGTTACGTGCCACAAGTGTTCAGACCGTGGACACTACATGCGTGATTGTCCTAACATCCGGAAGGTATTATTGGGACAAGATGGTGAGTACATATCAGAAGACGATGAAGTGGAACCAACCGTTGACCCTACACAGGAGTTGACTGACAGCACTTCGTCTGCACCAGTGGAGCAATTCGAGTTCGTTGAAGAAGATCCATCTCAGAACTTGGTTACTCGCACTCTGACTACAGCTGCTGTCCCGGACACGTCCCAGCGGACAAACATCTTCCATGCCCAAACCAAGGTAAATGGAAAGTTATGTGTTCTGATTATTGATGGAGGGAGTTGTACTAACGTTGCTAGTGAGTATATGGTTGATAAGTTGCGCCTCCCTGTCATCAATCATCCACGTCCTTATCGGCTTCAATGGCTCGACAGCTTAGACGGCTACAGAGTCACAAAGCAGGTAAGCGTACCATACGCTATCGGTAAGTTCGAGTCCACGGTTTTATGTGATGTTCTGCCAATGGAGGCTTGTCACATTCTAATCGGACGACCATGGCTCTTTGACCTGAAGGCAACACATGATGTGGTCGCCAACACTTACTCGGTCTGCCAGGAGGGCAAGATCCACACGTTCCTACCCATGCCGCCGACTGAAGTGCGATCAGAAGCTGTTCGTATGAAGGAGTCAATCGCAAATTGGGAAGCTGAAAGGCGCCAAGCGAAGGGTCAGGGGAAAGAACTTGTAAAGGGTAGTAAGGCGAACTCTGATAAGCCTGATCAGGAAAAAGTTAGGAATAGTTGTTTTGCAACAAAATGAGAGATATGTCAAGTGTTAGACAGCAATGATGATGTACTGGTTCTAGTCTGTCAAGATAGTTGTACTAACCCAGACGATATCCCTTGGGACATCCCTATGCAAGTCGTTTCTTTGTTGCAGGAAGGAGACAAACCGAAGGTGACAATGGAGTTGCAAAGACAGATCAACGAACTTTTGGCTCACGATCTGGACTACTGCGAAGCACTATTGCCTGTTATCTACACTGCAAAAGAGATGTCCAAGGAGCTTAACGCCCGTGATGGCGATAGGCCTTTTTGAAATCGTGTCAACAATAGGGTGATGAGGACATCAAGGGCGAAAACAACACACATTATGAGGCAGAATCCACAAAACAAAGAGGACGGCCAAAAAAAGAAGCACACGCCTTGAAGAAGAAAGAAGGAAATGTTCAAATCGCAACTCTTCTAACCATTCTTGAAGAAGAGGCGCAATTCAGCACTTCCCATTAAAGAAGAAGGCTGTTTCTTGAAGTTCTTGAAGATGCCGGAAGGTTCTTGGACTTTAAAGAAACAATTATTAAAATTCCCTACAATTTGGGCCGACCCAAAACTCATGGACCAACCCACAAGTTTTCGGCCAGCCCAAAGAAGCGAGGAAGCCGCATGGACAGCCCACAAAGGAAGCCCACACGGCTCTTAATTAGTTAGGGTTTTAAGTCACTTAATTGTTCTTTTTACTCTTTAAGTTAGTTTCCAAAAAGGGTTCCTTCTTGTTCTCTTTTTGGGAGTAGGATTTTTATTCTTTCCTTATTGTTTTTTAAGTAAATTTCGGCTATCTCTTAACAAAAAGGGGGTGAACGAAATTTCCTTTCCTTTTCTACCATTACCCACTTCTTTCCGGGTTTGGTATTGTAAAAGAAATTAACCTCTTGGTTAATTTCCAATTCTACTTCTTTTCCTTATTATTTTCTTCACTTTTTCGGCTGCCTTAAGCCTATAAATAGGCAGCCACCCCTTCAATAAAAATTAGTGTATTTCAGATCAAAAACTTAGTGTTTGAAGTACCTCCTTTTATTGCTTTATGTATTTGCATGTCGTAGTTTACATAATTGCATGAAACTTAGCCAATTAGGTTCTTGCTCTGCCTAGTTGTTCGCATGTTTCACACCTCTTTTCTTGCACTTGGTTCGAATTTCTAAACAAGTTGGTTAGGATAGTTTTTCCTTTGTTTATCAAATCCGAACGTGAGTTAAAGGTTTTGTAAGAGCTTGTCACTTAATCACAAGGTCCTTGGCAACATTATTCGCATGTGTACAACCGTCCACATCAATTGGTATCAGAGCTAAGGAGTGGTTTCGTGACCGGAGGAGATCAACCGATCAAATCCTTTCCAGGTGTTTTCTTTTCCTTGTTAGTCTTGATTATTCTTGAAATTCTTGGAATTGAACTCATCTTCTTGGGGGAAATTCTTTTTCTTCAAGCTTTTGAATTTTCGGATTTTGGTACTGTTTTTCCATCTTTAAAGGCCGAAAATTCTTTTCATTAAATCGTAACCCTTACTGAAATTTCATAAACCGAAAATCGGGCCTTAAATTTCAAACTAGTACTCGGATTTTTGGCTGGGGTTTCGGGTTTTTAGTTGTAAATTGCTGGGCTTTTGCGACTTAATTATACCCCTCTTGTGCTGATTTTGTTGAAAATTGTGAGTTTTTGCAGTTGATGTTAAGCAGCTCACTTGTTTGCGCATTGTAAAATTGCATGCTCTAGTTTTGGATACTTTCTTTTGAATTCTTGAAAATATAGTGAATTCTTGATTTTGTATCCTTGTGCTGCTAAGATTATCTCTGGGATTAGGCTAGTAAATCAAAATTTGTTTTTGCTGGCCCTAGGGTTTTCGTAATTGAAATCGCATATTGCTAAAAGTTGGTACTGTTTTCGGCCACTTGGGGGTATTAATTTCGCAAATTTGGTACTGTTTTGCATATTAGAAGAATTGATAATTTGTGAGGATTGGTTTCTTGATTACCTATTGGGTGGGTGATCGCTTCTTTGGGTAGTTTAGACTTTCCTAAAGTTGTTTCAACTCTGCTTATTGTTCTTTGCTTCTATTCACTTTGAATTGCCCTGCTTTCAAATTGCCTAGTTATCTTTTCGTGCGACCTGAACATTAGATCTTTAAATTATAATTTGGATTTTGTCATCGTGCACACTCATCTTTTTTGAAATTTGAGGGCTTAACCCCGAAATTTCCTGTTGTGTACATCATATCTGAATTATATTACATAAACATCGTTTGCAAAAGGATTTTTCAAAACACGAACCAAGTGTTGGTTTTTGCGAAAATTTTTGCTTCTTTCTTAAGTGTCATTGCTTTTGTGTGATTTGCTGCGTGCCTTATACATTTATCAATACCGGGAGGTTTGAGTGGAAAAAGGCTTGAGTGCACATCTTATACAGGGCACCGCCCTAGAGTGAAACACAGGGTTGTGTGTAGCTATTAGGTGGGAAACACTTGGGGGAATAAGGGGGTAAGGTTCTTTCTCACTTTCTCTTATTCTTAGCAGACAGATTTTCGCTTTTCTTATCCAATGTCAGGTGGAGGTGCTCCTAACCCTTAGGCAAACGAGCAAATCCTGGCTGCGATTGCGCAACTCTCCGCGCGATTCGCTACACTCACGGAGGAAGTCGCCGAACTCAGGACTGAACGGGATCAGAGGCGCACAGATTCAGACGACGATGTTGCCGGCCCAGGCACCAACGCCGCAGACCAGCCATTCGTAGGCCTCAGTCAGTGCAAAACTACCGTTCCGCCCTTTGCCGGAGGCATGAATCCAGAGGACTATCTCGACTGGGAAATGAAGATGGAGCGCATTTTTGAACTTCATGCGATCCCGGAACACAAGAAAGTCCAACTTGCAGTGGTCCATTTCACCGACTATGCCCTAATCTGGTGGAATCAATAGCAGGACCAGCGCAGGAATACGCGCCCAATGCGTGCCCGCGCACCGCCTCTCTCTTGGTTTGATTTGACTACTTTAATGCGTAGAACTTTTGTACCAGATTATTACTTTAGAGAATTGTATAGGAAATTACATACTCTTGTACAAGGTTCTATGTCTGTAGATGAGTACTATAGAAAATTAGAGATAGCAAAACTTAGGGCTAATGTACAGGAAGATGAGTCCGCATCTATGGCTCGTTTCCTTAGTGGTTTAAACAGGGGTATTGCTTTAGCTGTGGAATTGCAGAATGCTACGACGCTGACAGACATGCTGCACAAAGCTCGGGTTATGGAGGAGTATCTGAAGTCCGTTCCACCAGTCCGGACACCTACCAGCGCCCCACCAGCCTGGCGCAAGAATCCGACCTACTCACCACCAGCAAGGAGGCCGACCATGTCTGAACGCAAGGCCATAGTCCCTGTTACCGCCACCTCTTCTTCTTCAACGCCAAGCAAGACGCCATTAACTCCCAGACAGTCCATCAGCAACGTGATTTGCCACAAATGCTCAGGCCGTGGCCACTACATGCGTGACTGTCCCAACATCCGGAAGGTATTATTAGGCCAAGATGGTGAGTACATTTCAGAGGAGGAAGAAAAAGAACCAACCGTTGACCCTACACAGGAGTTGACTGACAGCACTCCGTCTGCACCAGTGGAGCAATTCGAGTTCCTTGAAAAAGATCCATCTCAGAACTTGGTTACTCGCACTCTGACTACAGCTGCTGTCCCGGACACGTCCCAGCGGACAAACATTTTCCATGCCCGAACAAAGGTAAATGGAAGGTTATGTGTTCTGATTATTAATGGAGGGAGTTGTACTAATGTTGCTAGTGAGTATATGGTTGATAAGCTGCGCCTCCCTGTCATCAATCATTCACGTCCTGATCGGCTTCAATGGCTCGACAGCTCAGACGGCTATAGAGTCACAAAGCAGGTAAGCGTACCATACGCTATCGGTAAGTTCGAATCCACGGTTTTATGTGATGTTCTGCCTATGGAGGCTTGTCACATTCTACTGGGACGACCATGGCTCTTTGACCTGAAGGCAACACATGATGGGGTCGCCAACACTTACTCGGTCTGCCAGGAGGGCAAGATCCACACGTTCCTACCCATGCCACCGGCTGAAGTGCGATCAGAAGCTGTTCGTATGAAGGAGTCACTCGCAATCTGGGAAGCTGAAAGGCGCCAAGCGAAGGGTAAGGGGAAAGAACTTGTAAGGGGTAATCAGGCGAACTCTGATAAGCCTGATCAGGACAAAGTTAGGAGTAGTTATTTCGCAACTAAGGGAGAAATAGGTCAAGTGTTAGAAAGCAATGATGATGTACTAGTTTTAGTATGTAAAGATAATTGCACTAACCCTGACGATATCCCTATGCAAGTCGTTTCTTTGTTGCAGGAAGGAGACAAACCGAAGGAGACAAAGGAGTTGCAAAGACAGATCGACGAACTTTTGGCTCACGATCTGGACTACTGCAAAGCCCTGTTGCGTGTTATCTACACTGCAAAAGAGATGTCCAAGGAGCTTAACGCCCGTGATGGCGATAGGCCTATTGAAATCGTGTCAACAATAGGTCCTCCTGCTTACAAGCTTAATTTGACAGGTAAGTTTGATCTATGTTTTGTGGTAATCTTTCTGAATTGTTTCTGTTTGTTTTCAGCAACTTGGATTCGAGGACGAATCCTTTCCAACCGGGAGGGAATGATGAGGACATCAAGGGCGAAAACAACACGCATTATGAGGCAGAATCCACAAAACAAAGAGGACGGCCAAAAAAAGAAGCACACGCCTTGAAAAAGAAAGAAGGAAATGTTCAAATTGCAACTCTTCTAACCATTCTTGAAGAAGAGGCGCAATTCAGCACTTCCCATTAAAGAAGAAGGCTGTTTCTTGAAGTTCTTGAAGATGCCGGAAGGTTCTTGGACTTTAAAGAAACAATTATTAAAATTCCCTATAATTTGGGCCGACCCAAAACTCATGGACCAACCCACAAGTTTTTGGCCAGCCCAAAGAAGCGAGGAAGCCGCATGGACAGCCCACAAAGGAAGCCCACACGGCTCTTAATTAGTTAGGGTTTTAAGTCACTTAATTGTTCTTTTTACTCTTTAAGTTAGTTTCCAAAAAGGGTTACTTCTTGTTCTCTTTTTGGGAGTAGGATTTTTATTCTTTCCTTATTGTTTTTTAAGTAAATTTCGGCTGCCTCTTAACAAAAAGGGGGTGAACGAAATTTCCTTTCCTTTTCTACCATTACCCACTTCTTTCCGGGTTTGGTATTGTAAAAGAAATTAACCTCTTGGTTAATTTCCAATTCTACTTCTTTTCCTTATTATTTTCTTCACTTTTTCGGCTGCCTTAAGCCTATAAATAGGCAGTCACCCCTTCAATAAAAATTGGTGTATTTCAGATCGAAAACTTAGTGTTTGAAGTACCTCCTTTTATTGCTTTATGTATTTGCATGTCGTAGTTTACAGAATTGCATGAAACTTAGCCAATTAGGTTCTTGCTCTGCCTAGTTGTTTGCATGTTTCACACCTCTTTTCTTGCACTTGGTTCGAATTTCTAAACAAGTTGGTCAGGATAGTTTTTCCTTTGTTTATCAAATCCGAACGTGAGTTAAATGTTTTGTAAGAGCTTGTCACTTAATCACAAGGTCCTTGGCAACATTATCCGCATGTGTACAACCGTCAACATCATAGGGCCTCCTGCTTACACGCTCAACTTGACAGGTAAGCATGATCTATGTTCTGTGTTCATCTTTCTAACTTGTTTCTCTTTGTTTTCAGCACCTTGGATTCGAGGACGAATCCTTTCCAACCGGGAGGGAATGATGAGGACATCAAAGGCGAAAACAACACACATTATGAGTCAGAATCCACGAAACAAAGAGTAAGGCCAAAAAGAAGCCCACGCCTTGGAGCAAAATGAAGGAAATGTTCAAATTGCAACTCTTCTAACAATCTTTGAAGAAGAGGCGCAATTCACCACTTCACAATAAAGAAGAAAGCTGTTTCTTGAAGTCTTGAAGATACCGGAAGGTTCTTGGACTTTTTAGAAACAATTCATGAAGTTCCCTACAATTTGGGCCGACCCAAACTCATGGAGACAAAGCCCACAAGTTTCGGCCAGCCCAAGAAGCTACAAGGAGCCGCACGGCCAAGCCCACAAAGCTAAAGCCCACACGGCTAGAAATTAAGAGTTAGGGAATTTTCTTTTAAGTAATTAAATATTATTTTTACTCTTTTAGTTAGTTTCCAAAAAGGGTTTCCTTATTCTTTTTGGAAGTAGGAATTTTATTCTTTTCCTTATTTTTAGTTGACAATTTCGGCTGCCACTTGTTTATGGAAAATCCGAAATTACCTTTTCTTTTCTTACCATTCTCCTACTTCTTTCAGGAGTTGGTATTGTAAAGGTCCAATTCTACTTCTTTTCTTTTTCTAATTCTTGTACTAATTTTCGGCCACCCCTTCACCTATAAATAGGGGCCGAAACTTCAATAATATTAAGCGTATTTCAGATCATAAACTTAGTGTTTGAAGTACCCTCCTTTTATTGCTTTATGTATTTGCATGTCATAGTTTACATAATTGTATGAACTTAGCTAATTAGGTTACTTGCTCTACCTAATTACTCGCATGTTCAAAACTCTTTTCTTACACTTGGTTCGAATCTAAACAAAAACAACTAGATTAGGTCTTTTTGTTTCTCTGATTTCGAAAGTAAGTTAGAGTGTTATACGAGCTCGTCGCTTAATCACAAGGTCTTTGGCAACATTATCCGCATGTGTACAACCGTCCACATCATGCGGGCTCATCTTCCTGTACATTAGCCCTAATTTTTGCCATCTCTAACTTTCTAAAATATTCATCTACAGACATAGAACCTTGTACAAGAGTATGTAACTTTCTATACAATTCTCTAAAATAGTAATCAGGCACAAAGGTTTTACGCATAGATGTAGTCAAATCAAACCATGAGAGAGGCGGAGCACGGGCCCGCATGGGACGCGTGTTTCTGCGTTGATCCATCTATTGATCCCACCAGATTAGGGCATAGTCTGTGAAATGGACCACTGCGAGTTGGACTTTCTTATGTTCCGAGATTGCATGAAGTTCAAAAATGCGCTCCATCTTCATCTCCCAGTCGATATAGTCCTTTGGATTCGTGCCTCCGGCAAAGGGCGGAACGGTGTCTTGCACTGACTGAGGCCGGCGAAAGGCTGGTCTGCGGTGTTGGTGCCTGGTGCGGCAACTTCGTCGTCTGAATCTGTGTGCCGTTGTTCCCGTTCAGTCCTGAGTTCGGCGACTTCCTCCGTGAGTGTAGCAAATCGTGCAGAGAGTTGCGCAATTGCAGCCAGGATTTGCTCGTTTCCCAAAGGGTTAGGAGCACCTCCACCTGACATTGGATAAAGAAAGGCGAAAACCTGTCTGCTAAGAATAAGGAAAAGTGAGAAAGAACCTTACCCCCTTATTCCCCCAAGTGTTTCCCACCTAACAGCTACACACAAACCTCGTGTTTCGCTCTAGGGTGGCGCCCTGTATAATGTGTTCACTCAAGCCTTTTACCTCTCTAACTCCAGGTATTGATAAATGTATTAGGCAAGCAGCAATTCACACAAAAGCAATGACACTTAAGAAAAGAAGCAAATTTTCGCAAAAACCACACTTGGTTCTATTTTTTTGAAAAATCTTTTCCCAAAACGATATTTTGTAATATAGTTCAGATATGAAGTACACAACAGAAATTTCGGGGTTAAGCCCTCAAATTTCAGAAAAGATGAGTGTGCACGATGACAAAATCCAAACTATAATTAAAGAGCAAATGTCCAGGTAGCACAAAAAGATAACTAGGCAATATGAAAGCAGGGCAATTCAAAATTGAATAGAAGCAAAGAAAAATTAGCAGAGTTGAAACAACTTTAGGAAAGTTCTAAAACTACCCAAAGAAGAGATCACCCACCCAATAGGTAATCAAGAAACCAATCCCCAAAAATTATCAATGCTCCCAATAGGCAAAACAGTACCCAACTTGCGATTTCTAACCCCTTAATTGATCGAAAACAGTACCAAATTACAGCAATATGCGATTTTCAAGAATTGACAACCCTAGGGCTAGCAAGTTCAATTTTGACTCACTAACCAATTCCTAGGAATAGTCTTAGCAGCACAAGGATACCAAAACCAAGAATTCACTATATTTTCAAGAATTCAAAACAAGTATCCCAAACTTGGAGCATGCAATTTATAAAGCGCAAACAAAGTGAGCTGCTTAACATCAATCGCAAAAACTCACTATTTTTCAACAAAACAGCACAAGAGGGGTAGAATTAATTCGCAATAAGCCCAGCAATATATAAACCCAAGTAAGAACCAAAAACCCTAGATTTTTAGGCAACCCGAGAATAGAACCCGAAACTGAAAACCCGAATAGAAAAACCAAAACAGAAAACCGAACCCAAAAATTCGAATTTAGGGTTTAGGGTTTAGGGTTTAGGGTTAGGGTTTAGGGTTTAGGGTTTAGGGTTAGGGTTAGGGTTTAGGGTTTATGATGTGGACGGTTGTACATGCGGATAATGTTGCCAAGGACCTTGTGATTAAGCGGCGAGCTCGTATAACACTCTAACTTACTTTCGAAATCAGAGAAACAAAAAGACCTAATCTAGTTATTTTTGTTTAGATTCGAACCAAGTGTAAGAAAAGAGTTTTGAACATGCGAGTAATTAGGTAGAGCAAATAACCTAATTAGCTAAGTTCATGCAATTATGTAAACTACGACATGCAAATACATAAAGCAATAAAAGGAGGGTACTTCAAACACTAAGTTTATGATCTGAAATACGCTTAAATATTATTATGCACGGCTGCCCTATTTATAGGGAAGGAATCAGCCGAAAAAGAAAGAAAATAATAAGGAAAAGAATTAGAATTGGAAATTAACCAAGAGGTTAATTTCCTTTACCAAACCTGGAAAGAAGTAGGAATGGTAAGAAAAAGAAAGTAGAAATTTGGTCACCTCTTTTTCTTTGGGTGATTGCCGATTTTACATAAAGAAGGAATAAGGAAAATGAATAAAATTCCTACTCCCAAAAAGAGAACAAGAAAGAACCCTTTTTGGAAACTAACTAAAAGAATAAAAGAAATAACTTAATTAATTAAAAGAAATTCCCTAATTATTTTAAGGAACCGTGTGGCTTTCTCCTTAGGCTAGCCGTGTGGGCTTTCTCCTTGGGCTAGCCGTGCGGCTTCTCTTGTGGACTCCTTGGGCTGGCCGAAACTTGTGGGCTTTGTCTCCATGTGTTTGGGTCGGCCCAAATTGTAGGGAACTTTATTAATTGTTTCTTTAAAGCCCAAGAACCTTCCGGCATCTTCAAGAGTTCAATTAACAGCCTTCTTCTTCATTATGAAGTGCTGAATTGCGCCTCTTCTTCAAGGATTGTTAGAAGAGTTGCAATTTGAACATTTCCTCCATTTTGCTCCAAGGCGTATGCTTCTTTTGGCCGTCCATCTTTCTGACTCATAATGCGTGTTGTTTTAGCCCTGGATTTCCTCATCATTCCCTCCCTGTTGGAAAGGATTCGTCCTCGAATCCAAGGTGCTGAAAACAAACAGAAATAAGTCAGAAAGATTAACACAAAACATAGATCATACTTACCTGTCAAATCAAGTTTGTAAGCATGAGGCCCAATTGTTGACACGATCTGAAAAGGTATATCACCATCACGGGCGTTAAGCTCCTTTGACATCTCTTTGGCAGCGTAGACAACAGGCAACAGTGCTTTGCAGTAGTTCTGATCGTGAGCCAAAAGCTCGTCGAACTGTCTTTGCAACTTCTTTGTCTCCTTCGGTTTGTCTTCTTCCTGCAACAAAGAAACGACTTGCATAGGGATATCCTGAGGGATATCGTCAGGGTTAGTGCAATTATCCTTACATACTAAAACTAGTACATCATCATTGCTTTCTAACACTTGACCTATCTCTCCCTGAGTAGCAAAACAACTATTCTTAACTTTTTCCTGATCAGGCTTATCAGAGTTCACCTTACTACCCTTTACAAGTTCTTTCCCCTGACCTTCGCTTGGCGCCTTTCAGCTTCCCATTTTGCGATTGACTCCTTCATACGAACAGCTTCTGATCGCACTTCAGCCGGTGGCATGGGTAGGAACGTGTGGATCTTGCCCTCCTGGCAGACCGAGTAAGTGTTGGCGACCCCATCATGCGTTGCCTTCAGGTCAAAGAGCCATGGTCGTCTGAGTAGAATGTGACAAGCCTCCATTGGCAGAACATCACATAAAACCATGGATTCGAACTTACCGATAGCGTATGGTACGCTTACTTGCTTTGTGACTCTGTAGCCGTCTGAGCTGTCGAGCCATTGAAGCCGATAAGGACGTGGATGATTGATGACAGGGAGGCGTAGCTTATCAACCATATACTCACTAGCAACGTTAGTACAACTCCCTCCATCAATAATCAGAACCCATAACTTTCCATTTACCTTGGTTCGGGCATGGAAGATGTTTGTCCACTGGGATGTGTCCGGGACAGCAGCTGTAGTCAGAGTGCGAGTAACCAAGTTCTGAGATGGATCTTCTTCAAGGAACTCGAATTGCTCCACTGGGGCAGACGGAGTGCTGTCAGTCAACTCCTGTGTAGGGTCAACGTGAGGTTCCTCTGCATCGTCTTCTGATTTGTACTCAACATCTTGGCCCAATAATACCTTCCGGATATTGGGACAGTCACGCATGTAATGGCCACGGCCTGAACACTTGTGGCAAGTAACGTTGCTGATAGACTGCCTGGGAGTGGATGGCGTTTTTGTCTGTGATGATGAAGGGGTGGTGGCAATAGGGACTATGGCCTTGCGCTCTGACCTGATCGGCCTCCTTGCTAGTGGCGAATAGGTCGGATTCTTGAACCAGGCTGGTGGGGCGCTGGTAGGTGTCCGGATTGGTGGAAGGGACTTCAGATACTCCTCTATGACCCGAGCCTTGTGCAGCATGTCTGTCAGAGTTGTAGCATTCTGCAATTCAACAGCTAAAGCAATACCCCTGTTTAAACCGTTAAGAAAACGAGCCATAGATGCAGGCTCATCTTCCTGTACATTAGCCCTAATTTTAGCCATCTCTAGTTTTCTGTAATATTCATCTACAGACATAGAACCCTGTACAAGAGTATGTAATTTCCTATACAATTCTCTAAAATAATAGTCCGGTACAAAAGTCCTACGCATAGATGTAGTCAAATCAAACCACGAGAGAGGCGGAGCACGGGCCTGCATGGGACGTGTGTTTCTGCGTTGATCCATCTGCTGATTCCATCAGATTAGGGCATAGTCGGTGAAATGGACCACTGCGAGTTGGACTTTCTTGTGTTCTGGGATCACATGAAGTTCAAAAATGCGCTCCATCTTCATCTTCCAGTTTAGATAGTCCTCTGGATTCGTGCCTCCGGCAAAGGGCGGAACGGTCGTCTTGCACTGACTGAGGCCTGCGAAAGGCTGGTCTACGGCGTTGGTGCCTGGGGCGGCCACATCGTCGTCTGAGTCTTTGCGCATCGGTTCCCATTCAGTCCTGAGTTCGGCGACTTCCTCCGTGAGTGTAGCAAAACGCGCGGAGAGTTGCGCAATTGCAGCCAAGATTTGCTCGTTCCCCAAAGGGTTAGGAGCACTACCACCTGACATTGGTGAAAGAAGCGAAAACCTGCTTTTAATTGCCTTGTTTCAACTCTGCTCATTTTCTTTGCTTCTATTCACTCTGGAATTCCCCTGCTTTCAATTGCCTTGGTTATCTTTTCGTGCGACCTATACATTAGTTATTAATTATAGTTTGGATTTTGTCATCGTGCACACTCATCTTTTCTGAAATTTGAGGGCTTAACCCCGAAATTTCCTGTTGTGTACTTCATATCTGAACTATATTACATAAACATCGTTTGCGAAAAGATTTTTCAAAAACAGAACCAAGTGTTGGTTTTTGTGAAAATTTTGCTTCTTTCTTAAGTGTCATTGCTTTTGTGTAATTTGCTGCTTGCCTGATACATTTATCAATACCGGGAGGTTTGAGTGGAAAAAGGCTTGAGTGCACATCTTATACAGGGCGCCACCCTAGAGCGATACACGGGGTTTGTGTGTAGCTATCAGGTGGGAAACACTTGGGGCAATAAGGGGGTAAGGTTATTTCTCACTTTTCCTTATTCTTAGCAGACAGGTTTTCGCTTTCTTTTATCCAATGTCAGGTGGAGGTGCTCCTAACCCTATGGGAAACGAGCAAATCCTGGCTGCGATTGCGCAACTCTCCGCACGATTCGCAACTTTAACGGAGGAAGTTGCCGACCTCAGGACTGAACGGGAACAGAGGCGCACAGACTCAGACGACGATGTTGCCGGTCCAGGCCCCAACGCCGCAGACCAGCCATTCGCAGGCCTCAGTCAGTGCAAGACAACCGTTCCGCCCTTTGCCGGAGGCACGAATCCAGAGGAGTACTTAGACTGGGAGATGAAGATGGAGCGCATCTTGGAGCTTCATGCGATCGCAGAACACAAGAAGGTCCAGCTCGCAGTTGTACATTTCACAGACTATGCCCTAATCTGGTGGAATCAGCAGCAGGACCAGCGCAGAAATACACGCCCTATGCGTGCCCGCGCACCGCCTCTCTCTTGGTTTGATTTGACTACATCTATGCGTAGGACTTTTGTACCGCACTATTATTTTAGAGAATTGTATAGGAAATTACATACTCTTGTCCAGGGTTCTATGTCTGTAGATGAATACTATAGGAAACTTGAGATGGCTAAAATTAGGGCTAATGTACAGGAAGATGAGCCCGCATCTATGGCTCGCTTTCTTAGTGGTTTAAACAGGGGTATTGCTTTAGCAGTTGAATTGCAGAATGCTACGACACTGACAGACATGCTGCACAAGGCTCGGGTTATGGAGGAGTATCTGAAGTCCGTTCCACCAGTCCGGACACCTACCAACGTCCCACCAACCTGGCGCAAGAATCCGACCTACTCGCCACCATCAAGGAGGCCGAACATGCCTGACCGCAAGGCTATTGTCCCTGTTGCTGCCGCCACCTCTTCTTCATACCACCACTCCCAGGCAGTCTATCAGCAACGTTACTTGCCACAAGTGTTCAGGCCGTGGCCACTACATGCGTGACTGTCCCAACATCCGGAAGGTATTATTGGGCGAAGATGGTGAGTACATATCAGAATCCGATGAAGAGGAACCAACCGTTGACCCTACAAAGGAGTTGACTGACAGCACTCCGTCAGAACCTGTGGAGCAGTTCGAATTTCTTGAAGAAGATCCATCTCAGAACTTGGTTACTCGCACTCTGACCACAGCTGCTGTCCTGGACACATCCTAAAGGACAAACATCTTCCATGCCCACACAAAGGTAAATGGAAAGTTATGTGTTCTGATTATTGATGGAGGGAGTTGTACTAATGTTGCTAATGAGTACATGGTTGATAAGTTGTGCCTCCCTGTCATCAATCATCCACGTCCTTATCGGCTTCAATGGCTCGACAGCTCAGACGGCTATAGAGTCACAAAGCAGGTAAGCGTACCATACCCTATCGGTAAGTTCGAATCCACGGTTTTATGTGATGTTCTGCCAATGGAGGCTTGTCACATTCTACTCGGACGACCATGGCTCTTTGACCTAAAGGCAACACATGATGGGGTCGCCAACACTTACTCGGTCTGCCAGGAGGGCAAGATCCACACGTTCCTGTTATTGGCGCATGGTCAGGTAAGGAAATCTCTAAGTCCTTGTGCTGTACCTGTTATTCTAGTCCCTAAGAAAGAAGGTACATGAAGAATGTGTATGGATTGTAGAGCTGTAAATAAGATAACAATCAAGTATAGGCATCCTATCCCTAGGCTTGATGACATGTTAGAAGATTTGCATAGTTCTACTGTTTATACGAAAATAGATCTAACACAGGGCTATCATCAAATTCGCATGAGGGAGGGGGATGAATGGAAAACTGCTTTTAAGACTAAATTTGGTTTATATGAGTGGTTAGTCATGCCCTTTGGACTCACAAATGCACCTAGTACTTTCATGAGGTTAATGAATCATGTGCTTAGAAAGTTTATAGGTAAATTTGTTGTTGTGTATTTTGATGATATCTTAATCTATTCCAGAGATTATAATTCGCATATTGAACATCTTCGTTTGGTTTTAATTGAATTACGTGCTAATCAGTTATATGCCAAGATGCAAAAGTGTACCTTTTGTGTTTCAGAGGTTGTTTTTCTTGGTTTTGTAGTCTCTGCAGATGGTGTCAAAGTTGATGATGCCAAGGTGAAGGCCATTAGGGATTGGCCGCAGCCAACATCGGCCGCCCAGGTTCGGTCATTCCATGGATTGGCTGGATTCTACAGGCGGTTTGTGAAAGATTTCTCCACTAAAGCCGCGCCCCTCAATGATCTCTGCAAGAAGAACACGCCATTTGTGTGGGGGCCAGCTCAGGAAAAAGCTTTTACTAGTTTAAAGCATGATCTCACTCATGCACCTATTTTAGCATTACCTGATGTTGATAAAGTGTTTGAACTAATGTGTGATGCATCAGGTGTTGGAATTGGCGCAGTATTAATGCAGGAGAAGAAGCCTATCGCCTTTTTCAGTGAAAAACTAAAAGGGGCTGCCTTAAATTATCCTACATATGATAAGGAGCTCTATGCTGTTTTCCGTGCTTTTGAAACGTGGTCACATTATTTGATGTCTAAGGAATTTGTTGTTCATAGTGATCATGAATCTCTTAAGCACTTAAAGGGACAAAATAAGTTAAATAGACGTCATACAAAATGGGTTAATTTTATTGAATCTTTTCCTTATATTATCAAGTATAAGAAAGGTAAGGATAACTTAGTTGCTGACGCTCTATCTCGCAGGTATGAAATGCTGACAATTCTTGATCATACTTTGTTAGGTTTCGCATACCTCAAGGATTTGTATGCTTTTGATGTTGATTTTGCTGATGTGTATAAAGCATGTGAATCTAGTGCATTCCAAAAGTACTTTAGACAGGATGGTTTTCTGTTGAAGGAAAATAGGTTATGCATCCCTCGTAGTTCCACTAGAGAATTACTGGTTCGTGAAGCTCATAGTGGGGGGCTTATGGGTCATTTTGGTGTGCATAAAACTCATGAACTGTTGCATGAACACTTTTATTGGCCGCATATGCGCAAAGATGTACAGAATGTTTGCTCTCAATGCATTAATTGTTTGCAAGCTAAATCTACTTCTAAGCCCCATGGACTTTACACGCCTTTACCTGTACCTTCTGTACCTTGGACTGACATTTCTATGGATTTTATTCTAGGGCTTCCGAGGACACAAAAAGGTAATGATTCTTTATTTGTTGTTGTTGATCGGTTTTCTAAAATGGCGCATTTCATTCCTTGCAGGAAATCAGAAGATGCCAGGCATGTAGCTGAGTTGTTCTTTCAAGGAATAGTTCGGTTGCATGGGATACCGCACACAATTGTGTCAGATCGCGACGTCAAATTTCTGACTTATTTTTGGAAGACTTTGTGGTCCCGCCTCGACACAAAACTGTTGTTTTCGACTACAAGTCATCCACAGACGGATGGTCAGACGGAAGTCACCAACCGAACCGTTGGCAACCTACTCAGAGCGTTGATTCAAAAGAACCTCAATCGTTGGGAAGACATCTTGCCGGTTGCAGAGTTTGCGTACAACCAAACCAAGCACTCCTCAACAGGGTTCTGTCCATTTGAAGTTGCCTACGGCTTTACTCCCTTGACGGTGATGGATCTCATTCCTTTGCCGCCCAAAGAACAAGTCAATCCAGACAGTGCGAAGAAAGCTGAAGCAGTGCAACGCATACATGCTAAAGTGCGAGCTAATCTGGAGAAGACTTATGCCAAAGCCGCCGCCAATGCAAACCAACGGCGCAAGGCTGTGAATTTTGAACCAGGTGACTGGGTTTGGGTTCACATGAGGAAGGAACGATTCCCTGCAGCAAGACGGACCAAACTCCATCCAAGGGGCGATGGACCTTTTCAGATCGTTTCCAAGATTGGGCCTAACGCCTACAAACTCGACTTACCAGGTGAGTATGGTGTTAGTTCTTCCTTTAATGTTGCTGACTTGTCTCCTTTTGTTGATGACCAGGTTGCTGATTTGAGGACAAAACCTTTTCAACCGGGAGGGGATGATGAGGGCATCCAAAGTCAACAACACGCAACAAGTCAAACTACAAGTGATTCCGGAGAAGCTGAGGAGGAGGTTCGAGTTCTACATCGAGGCCCAACAATGCTTCAGGATCCAAGCCCATATCAGAGGGATCCACTTGTAGACACCACTGGGCCCATGACCAGAAGCAGAGCAAAGAAGGTGCGAGAAGCTCTCAACAACCTTGTGCAAGCCTGCCATCAAGATGCCCAACTGATTGTAGAAGCCCACGCCTTGGAGCAAAATGGAGGAAATGTGCAATTTGCAACTCTTCTAACTATCTTGGAAGGAGAGGCGCAAATCATCACATCTTAATCAAGGAGAAGGCTGTTTCTTGAAGTCTTGAAGAAGCCGGGAGGTTCTTGGACTTAAAAGAAACCAAATAATAAAGTTCCCTACCAATTGGGCCGACCCAAAAACTCATGGACCAGCCCACAAGTTTTTCGGCCAGCCCAAGGAGTAGCATGAAGCCGCACGACCCAATCCAAGGAGAAGAGCCCACACGGCCAACCAAGGAAAAAGCCACACGGCTTAGGGTTTAATTTTCAGATTTTAATTAAGTTATTTTATTTTTAGTTAATTTCCAAAAAGGGTTTCCTTATTCTTTTTGGAAGTAGGATTTTTATTCTTTTCCAACTTGTTTTCTAATTAGCTTTCCTTCTTGATTTAGGAGATGTAATTTTCGGCAATCACCCTTTAGGAGGTGACCGAAATTTAGTTACCTTTTCTTACCATTCCTACTTCTTTCCGGGTTTGGTAATTGTACAAGAAATTAACCTCTTGGTTAATTTCCAATTCTAGTTCTTCTCTTATTCTACTTTTTGTACTAAATTTCGGCCACCCTTCTCTTATTTAAGGGGACCGAATTCATCAATAAACTCAGAGTATTTCAGATCATAAACTTAGTGTTTGAAGTACCTCCTTTTATTGCTTTATGTATTTGCAAGTCGTAGTTTACATAATTGCATGAAACTTAGCCAATTAGGTTCTTGCTCTGCCTAGTTGTTCGCATGTTTCACACCTCTTTTCTTGCACTTGGTTTGAATTTCTAAACAAGTTGGTCAGGATAGTTTTTCCTTTGTTTATCAAATCCAAACGTGAGTTAAAGGTTGTTGTAAGAGCTTGTCACTTAATCACAAGGTCCTTGGCAACATTATCCGCATGTGTACAACCGTCCACATCAGGTGGCACCCTGTATAATATGAACACTCAAGCCTTTTACCTCTCTACCTCCCGATATTGATAAATGTATTAGGCAAGCAGCAATTCACACAAAAGCAATGACACTTAAGAAAATAAGCAAATTTTCGCAAAAACCACACTTGGTTCTGTTTTGAAAAATCTTTTCGCAAAACGATATTTTGTAATATAGCTCAGATATGAAGTACACAATAGGAAATTTCGGGGTTAAGCCCTCAAATTTCAGAAAAGATGAGTGTGCACGATGACAAAAGCCAAACTATAATTAAAGATCTAACGTTCAGGTCGCACGAAAAGATAAACAAGGCAATTGAAAGCAGGGCAATTCAAAAGTGAATCGAATCAAAGAAAATTAGCAGAGTTGAAACGACTTCAGGAAAGTCCTAAAACTACCCAAAGAAGCGATCACCCACCCAATAGGTAATCAAGAAACCAATCCCCACAAATTCTTAATTTTTTTCACATGCAAAACAGCACCAATTTGCGATTTCCAACCCCCCCTAATATAGCTGAAACAGTACCAAAATTCAGCAAGCTGCGATGTCAAGAAAATAAAACCCTAGGGCTAGCAAATTCAATTTTTGATTTACTAACCTAATCCCAGGGATAATCTTAGCAGCGCAAGGATACAAAATCAAGAATTCACTATATTTTCAAGAATTCAACACAAGGTATCCCAAACTAGAGCATGCAATTTTATAGTGCGCAAACAAAGTGAGCTGCTTAACATCAACCGCAAAAACTCACAATTTTCAACAAAAATCAGCACAAGAGGGGTAGAATTAAGTCGCAAAAACCCAGCAATTTACAACTGAAAAACCGAAACCCTAGCCAAAAATTCGAACACTAGTTTGAAATTTAAGGCCCGATTTTAACTTCTGAAATTATGGCAAGGGAATGCGATTTTAAGAAGAGAAAACAGCCCAAAACAGTACTAGAGGGGTAGAATTAATTCGTAATAAGCCCAGCAATATATAAACCCAAGCAAGAACCGAAAACCCTAGATTTTTAGGCAACCCGAGAATGGAACCCGAAACTGAAAACCCGAATAGAAAAACCAAAATAGAAAACCGAACCCAAAACCCAAATTAGGGTTTAGGGTTTAGGGTTTAGGGTTAGGGTTTAGGGTTTAGGGTTAGGGTTAGGGTTTAGGGTTAGGGTTAGGGTTTAGGGTTTACAATTGAGAACCGAACCCTAGGGACAAACCAAAACCCGAGCAGTACAACCCTAGCAAGATCTGAAAACCGAACCCTTTGTTTAAAACCCGATTTTATTTTTCTCAACCCGATTTGATTTTCTGAATTTTACATCAAGGGTAGTCCGGGTATTTAAGAAAATTTTCGGTTTGAAGGATGAGGAAACAGTAGCAAGACCGAAAATTGAAAGCTTGAAAGAAAAAAAATTTCCCCAAGAAGATGAATTCTAATCCAAAATTCAAGATAAGGAAAAGAAAACACCTGGAAAAGATTCGGTCGCGTTGACCTCCTCTAGCCACGAAACCACTCCTTAGCTCTGATACCAATTGATGTGGACCATTGTACACATGCGGATAATGTTGCCAAGGACCTTGTGATTAAGCGGCGAGCTCGTATAACACTCTAACTTACTTTCGAAATCAGAGAAACAAAAAGACCTAATCTAGTTGTTTTTGTTTAGATTCGAACCAAGTGTAAAAAAAGAGTTTTGAACATGCGAGTAATTAGGTAGAGCAAATAACCTAATTAGCTAAGTTCATGCAATTATGTAAACTACGACATGCAAATACATAAAGCAATAAAAGGAGGGTACTTCAAACACTAAGTTTATGATCTGAAATACGCTTAAATATTATTATGCACGGCTGCCCTATTTATAGGGAAGGAATCAGCCGAAAAGAAAGAAAGATAATAAGGAAAAGAATTAGAATTGGAAATTAACCAAGAGGTTAATTTCCTTTACCAAACCCGGAAAGAAGTAGGAATGGTAAGAAAAAGAAAGTAGAAATTCGGTCACCTCTTTTTCTTTGGGTGATTGCCGATTTTACATAAAGAAGGAATAAGGAAAATGAATAAAATTCCTACTCCCAAAAAGAGAACAAGAAAGAACCCTTTTTGGAAACTAACTAAAAGAATAAAAGAAATAACTTAATTAATTAAAAGAAATTCCCTAATTATTTTAAGGAACCGTGTGGCTTTCTCCTTGGGCTGGCCGTGTGGGCTTTCTCCTTGGGCTAGCCGTGCGGCTTCTCTTGTGGACTCCTTGGGTTGGCCGAAACTTGTGGGCTTTGTCTCCATGAGTTTGGGTCGGGCCAAATTGTAGGGAACTTTATTAATTGTTTCTTTAAAGCCCAAGAACCTTCCGGCATCTTCAAGACTTCAAGAAACAGCCTTCTTCTTCATTATGAAGTGCTGAATTGCACCTCTTCTTCAAGGATTGTTAGAAGAGTTGCAATTTGAACATTTCCTCCATTTTGCTCCAAGGCGTGTGCTTCTTTTGGCTGTCCATCTTTTTGACTCATAATGCGTGTTGTTTTAGCCCTGGATTTCCTCATCAGTTTAGGGTTAGGGTTAGGGTTAGGGTTTAGGGTTTAAGAGAGGAAAACCGAAACCCTAAAAGAAGCCAAAACCCGAAACCAATTGAAGCACAAAACCGAACCCCTAAAAATTCTGAAAACCTGATTTTTCTAAACCCGATTTTATTTTCTAAAACCCGATTAAAGATCTGAAATTATTAGAAGGGCAGTACGGGTTTTGAAAGAAATTGCGATTTTAAAAGATAGGAAACAGCACCAAAAATCGCAAATTCGAAAGCTTGAAGAAAAAAAATTTCCCCCCAAGAAGATGAATTCTAATCCAAAATTTTAAGAATAAAGGAAAAGAAAACACCTGGATAAAAGATTAGGTCACGTTGACCTCCTCCAGCCACGAAACCACTCCTTAGCTCTGATACCAATTGATGTGGACGGTTGTACACATGCGGATAATGTTGCCAAGGACCTTGTGATTAAGCGGCGAGCTCTTAGAATTCTCAAACTCACGTTCGGCTAAGAGAAACAAGGAAAAACTAACCTAGCTAGTTTGTTTTATAGTCAAACTAAGTGCAGGCAAGAGATTTGAAACATGCGAATAATTAGGTAGAGCAAGAACCTAATTAGCTAAGTTTCATGCAATTATGTAAACTACAACATGCAAATACATAAAGCAATAAAATGAGGGTACTCAAACACTAAGTTTTATGATCTGAATACTCTAAATATTGTTATGCACGGCTGCCCTATTTATAGGGGAAGAACAGCCGAAAAAAGAGAAAGAAAAGAATAAGGAAAAGAATTAGAATTGGAAATTAACCAAGAGGTTAATTTCCTTTACCAAACCCGGAAAGAAGTAGGAGAATGGTAAGAAAAGAAAGTAGGAATTCGGTCACCTCTTTTCTTTGGGTGATTGCCGAAATTACACAAAGAAAGAATAAGGAAAAGAATAAAATTCCTACTCCCAAAAAGAGATCAAGAAGGAACCCTTTTTGGAAACTAACTAAAAGAATAAAAAGTACTTAATTAATTTAAACTTAAAGAACCCTAACTAATGCCGTGTGGGCTTTGCTTTGTGGGCTGGTCCATGCGGCTTCCTTGCTTCTTTGGGCAGGCCGAAAACTTGTGGGCTTTGTCTCCATGAGTTTGGGTCGGCCCAATTTTAGGGAACTTTATTATTTGTTTCTTTAAAGCCCAACAACCTTCCGGCATCTTCAAGACTTCAAGAAACAGCCTTCTTCTTTAATGGGAAGTGCTGAATTACGCCTTGATGTGGACGGTTGTACACATGCGGATAATGTTGCCAAGGACCTTGTGATTAAGTGACAAGCTCTCCAAACCTTTAACTCACGTTCGCAATTGATAAAACAAGGGATAAACTATCCTGACCAATTTGTTTATAAATTCGAACCAAGTGCAAGAAAAGAGGTGTGAAACATGCGAACAACTACGCAGAGCAAGAACCTAATTGGCTAAGTTTCTTGCAATTATGTAAACTACGACATGCAAATACATAAAGCAATAAAAGGAGGTACTTCAAACACTAAGTTTTTGATCTGAAATACTCTAACATTATTGATGAATTCGGTCACCTATTTATAGGTGAGGGTGGCCGAATTTTAATACAAAAAGTAGGAAAAGAAAAGAATTAGAATTGGAAATTAACCAAGAGGTTAATTCCTTGTACAATTACCAAACCTGAAAAGAAGTAGGAATGGTAAGAAAAGGCAACAAGAATTCGGTTTTACCTAAAACATGAGGTATCCGAATTTACACTACCTAAAACAAGAAGGAAACTAATTGGAAAACAAGTAGGAAAGAATAAAAATCCTACTTCCAAAAAGAATAAGGAAACCCTTTTTGGAAATTAACTAAAAGACTAAAAAGACTTAATTAAAATTCTAAAAATTAATTCCCTAAAACCGTGTGGGCTTCTTTCTTTGGATTGGGCCTGCGGCTTTATGCTACTCCTTGGGCTGGCCGAAAACTTGTGGCTGGTCCATGAGTTTTTGGGTCGGCCCAATTGGTAGGGAACTTTATTATTTAGTTTCTTCTAAGTCCAAGAACCTCCCCGCTTCTTCAAGACTTCAAGAAACAGCCTTCTTCTTGATTAAAATGTGATGATTTGCGCCTCTCCTTCCAAGATAGTTAGAAGAGTTGCAAATTGCACATTTCCTCCATTTTGCTCCAAGGCGTGGGCTTCTACAATCAGCTGGGCATCAGGCTTGCACAAGGTTGTTGAGAGCTTCTCGCACCTTCTTCGCTCTGCTTCTGGTCATGGGCCCAGTGATGTCTACAAGTGGATCCCTCTGATATGGGCTTGGATCCTGAAGCATTGTTGGGCCTCGATGTAGAACTCGAACCTCCTCCTCAGCTTCTTCGGAATCACTTGTAGTTTGACTTGTTGCGTGTTGTTGACTTTGGATGCCCTCATCACGCCTCTTCTTCAAGGATTGTTAGAAGAGTTGCAATTTGAACATTTCCTCCATTTTGCTCCAAGGCATGTGCTTCTTTTTGGCCGTCCTCTTTGTTTCGTGGATTCTGACTCCTAATGTGTGTTGTTTTCGCCCTTGACGTCCTCATCAGTTGCTGTTCTCGACCACTTGTCATCCCCAAATGGATGGTCGACGGAGGTGACCAACCGCACCGTAGGAAATCTACTGAGGGCGCTGATTAAGAAGAACTTGAAGAGTTGGGAACAAGTCTTGCCGATTGCAGAGTTTGCCTACAATCGCTCCAGGTATTCCTCAACAGGGTTTTCACCTTTCGAAGTTGCCTACGGCTTCAACCCGCTAACAGTGATGGATTTACTGCCACTGCTCCTGAAGGATCAGACAAGTCTTGATGGAGCACAAAAACCAGAAGCTGTTAAGCGGTTGCATGAGAAAGTTCGTCAGAATATAGAGAAGACGAATGCACGTAACGCCAAAGCTGCAAATCAAAGGCGTACGACAGTGAGCTTTGAACTTGGTGATTGGGTTTGGGTTCACATGAGAAAGGAGAGCTTTCCAGCTGCCCGGAGAACAAAGTTACATCCCCGAGGCGATAGGCCCTTTCAAGTTATTGCTAAGATGGGGGATAATGCTTACAAGCTTGACTTACCAGGTGAGTATAGTGTTAGTACATCTTTTAATGCTGCTGACTTGTCTCCGTTTAATTTTGACCAGGATCTTGATTCGAGGTTGAATCCTTTCCAACCGGGAGGGAATGATGAGGCCATCCCCAACTTAAAAGACACTATAAAATAAGTGTCCTATAAAATAACAGAAATGTTATTTACAGGCCACATATTACTATTCGTAGGCAACTTTTTAAAATTTTTATACGTGAATTTACATTTTTGCCCTTTATAATTTCTGACTTTATAAAAAAATTACCCAACTTTTTTAACTCCAGGAAAATCGCCTGGACTGGGCGATATTCTATGAGAAAATCGCCTGGCTGGGGCGATTTTCCCAGATAAAATCGCCCAGACTGGGCGATTTTCTCCAGACTGGGTGATTTTCCCGGATAAAATTGGTGTCCTGTGGCGATTTTCCCTAAAAAAAACGCCACAGGACTGCGTTTTTTTCAGGTTTTCCTGATTAGTAGTCGGAAAATCATTTTTCCGGCGAACGACCACTAAATTTTCGAAAAAACATTTTTTTTAGGGAAAATCGCCTGGTCTGGGCGATTTTCCCTGAGTTAAAAAAGTTGGGTAAATTTTTTTTTATGAAGTTAGAAACTATCAAGGGTATATTTGTCTTTTTACCAATTAAAATTTTAAAAAGTGTCCTACATTTAGTAAAATGGTACCTGTAAATAACATGCCCCTAAAATAAACTATCATGACATTCTTTCCGTAAATGTGCAATATGACACTTCTACAAAAACTTTTACAAGACATTATCTATATAAATGTCTTAATATAATATATACTAAGACACTTTAAAAATAAGTGCCTAATTAGATTTCAATTGACATAAATAATAATATTATATAATAAGACACCAAAAATAAATGTCTCAAGATGTCCCAAATATGACACGCCATCATGGAATAAGTGTCTTAGAAAGAGAAGAAAAGAAAAACTAAAGTTTACTCATTCCTCCTTAATTATAATAAATTATGGGTTAAACTAGAAATTGGAAAAAAATTGTAATCATGAGAATTCTAATTTAACAACATTATATTGCAGTACTTTTTTACAATGTTACTAAAAGGAAACTAAAGCTAAAGTCCTTACACTTAATCTTGTAATTTAATTTGAACTTTGTTTTGATTATATAATATCACGTATTTTAATAAAAACAAGATATTGAAAATTTAAAGACTACTTTAGTTCCACTTTAGAAAAAGGGAAGTTATTAATTTGGTGTAGTTAACAAGGGTAATTCCATTTTATTTTTTAATTTATTTTTTTAAAAACCCTTGATTAATTTTAACTAGAAAAAAAATGGTACATAAGTGTTCTTTTCATCGTAATCCGAAAAAATGCTTAAGAGCCTGCTTGTTCTGTTTAACAAAATTCATGTGAAAATGGATATTCTATAATTACTGTGAGTATCCTAAATTCATTACAGTGAACAGAGAACTGCAAGCATTCTAATTCCATTTGCAGTAGGAGCCTAAGTAGACTCTGAGAATTTGAGAGGTTGAACCTTTTTGTAAGATGCCACTTTTGCAGTCTCTAATGGAATGAAGATATAACCTTAACAGGAAAAAGTTCATGTAATTATTATTCCAAATCCTTCATACAACCCAAAAACTGCCATATATCCTCAATATGCCCCTGATGACAAATAGCACACCTTTTCTACAGCATCCTTCATTGCAACTTGCATTCTAATCTACACCACTAACATATGGTAAAGTCCAATAGTGACATAAAGAAAGATCTATGCCCCAACAATGTAGTACTTTTAACAAGCTTACGATAGGCTAAGGAATCCAAAAACAAAATAAGGCATTTACCAGTTTCAGATTGAAAACCATCTGATGTGGATGGCTGTACACATGCGGCTAATGTTGCCAAGGACCTTGTGATTAAGTGACAAGCTCGAAGAAAACCCCTAACTCACGTTCGGATTTGCGAGAAACAAAGGAAAGCTAACCTAGCTAACTTGTTTAGAAATTCGAACCAAGTGCAAGAAAGAGATGTGAAATATGCGAATAATTAGGCAGAGCAAGAACCTAATTAGCTAAGTTTCATGCAAGTATGTAAATTACGACATGCAAATACATAAAGCAATAAAATGAGGGTACTTCAAACAATAAGTTTATGATCTGAAATACGCTTATTATTATTGAAGAAGTCGGCCCCTATTTATAGGTGTAGGGTGGCCGAAAATACAAGAAGTAGAAAAAGAAAAGAACTAGAATTGGAAATTAACCAAGAGGTTAATTTCTTTTACAATTACCAAACCCGGAAAGAAGTAGGAATGGTAAGAAAAAGGAAAGAAGAATTCGGTCACCTCATCATTGGGTGATTGCCGATTTTACAACTACCAAAACAAGAAGGAAACTTAATTCGAAAACAAGTAGGAAAGAATAAAAATCCTACTCCCAAAAAGAGATCAAAGAACCCTTTTTGGAAACTAACTAAAAGAAATAAAACACTTAATTAATTAAATCCGAAAAACCCTAACTAATTTAAGGAACCGTGTGGGCTTGCTTTGTGGGCTTGTCCCCGCGGCTTCTTGTTGTTTCTTGGCTGGCCGAAACTTGTGGGCTGGTCCATAAGTTTGGGTCGGCCCAATGTGTAGGGAATTTCATGAATTTTTTCTTTAAAGCCCAAGAACCTTCCGGCATTTTCAAGACTTCAAGAAACAGCCTTCTTCTTCATTAGGACTTTGTGATTTGTGCCTCTTCTTCAAAGATGTGTAGAAGATTCGCAATTTGCACATTTCCTCCTTTCTCCTCCAAGGCGTGGGCTTCTACAATTAACTGAGCATCCTGATGGCAAGCTTGAACAAGATTGTTGAGTGCATCTCGAACCTTCTTCGCTCTGCTTCTGGTCATGGGCCCAGTGATGTCTACAAGTGGATCCCTCTGATATGGGCTTCGATCCTGAAGCATTGTCGGGCCTCGATGTAGAACTCGAACCTCCTCCTCAGCTTCTCCGGAATCACTTGTAGTTTGACTTTGACTTGTTACTTGACTTTGGATGCCCTCATCAGTACTCCTGTGTAGGGTCAACGTTTGGTTCCTTTTCATCGTCTTCTGATATGTACTCACCATCTTGGCCCAATAATACCTTCCGGATGTTTGGACAATCACGCATGTAATGGCCACGGCCTGAGCACTTGTGGCAAGTTACGTTGCTGATGAACTGTCTGGGAGTTGATGGTGTCTTTTGCTGTGATGAAGAAGAGGTGGCAGCAACAGGGACTAGGGCTTTGCGCTCCGACATGATCGGCCTCCGTGCCGGTGGAGAATAGGCCGGGTTCTTGCGCCAGGCTGGTGGAGCGCTGGTAGGTGTCCGGATTGGTGGAACGGACTTCAGATACTCCTCCATAACCCGAGCTTTGTGCAGCATGTCTGTCAGCGTTGGAGCATTTTGCAGTTCAACAGCTAAAGCAATACCCCTGTTTAAACAGTTAAGAAAATGAGCCATTGAGGCAGGCTCATCTTCCTGTACATTAGCCCTAATTTTAGCCATCTCAAGTTTTCTAAAATATTCATCTACAGACATAGAACCCTGTACAAGAGTATGTAATTTCCTATACAATTCTCTAAAATAATAGTCCGGTACAAAAGTCCTACGCATAGATGTAGTCAAATCAAACCACGAGAGAGGCGGAGCACGGGCCCGCATGGGACGCGTGTTTCTGCGTTGATCCATCTGCTGATTCCACCAGATTAGGGCATAGTCGGTGAAATCGACCACTGCAAGTTGGACTTTCTTATGTTCCGGGATCGCATGAAGTTCAAAGATGCGCTCCATCTTCATTTCCCAGTCGAGATAGTCCTCTGGATTCGTGCCTCCGGCAAAGGGCGGAACGGTTGTCTTGCACTGACTGAGGCCTGCAAAAGGCTGGTCTGCGGCGTTGGTGCCTGGAGCGGCAACATCGTCGTCTGAGTCTGTGCGCCTCTGATCCCGTTCAGTCCTGAGTTCGGCGACTTCCTCCGTGAGCGTAGCGAATCGCGCGGAAAGTTGCGCAATCGCAGCCAAGATTTGCTCGTTCCCCAGAGGGTTAGGAGCACTACCACCTGACATTGGTAAAAATAAGCGAAAACCTGTCTGCTAAGAACAAGAAAAGTCAGAAATAACCTTACTCCCTTGATCCCCCAAGTGTTTCCCACCTAACAGCTACACACAAACCCCGTGTATCGCTCGAGAGTGGCGCCCTGTATAATATGAACACTCAAGCCTTTTACCTCTCTACCTCCCGGTATTGATAAATGTATCAGGCAAGCAGAAATTCACAGAAAAGCAATGACACTTAAGAAAGAAGCAAAAATTTTCACAAAAACCACACTTGGTTCTATTTTGAAAAAAATCTTTTCGCAAAACGATATTTTGTAATATAGCTTAGATATGAAGTACACAACAGGAAATTTCGGGGTTAAGCCCTCAAATTTCAGAAAAGATGAGTGTGCACGATGACAAAATCCAAACTATAATTAAAGAGCAAATGTCCAGGTAGCACGAAAAGATAACTAGGTAATTGAAAGCAGGGCAATTCAAAATTGAATAGAATCAAAGAATATTATCAGAGTTGAATCAACTTCAGAAAAGTCCTAAAACTACCCGAAGAAGCGATCACCCACCCAATAGGCAATCAAGAAACCAATCCCCACAAATTCTTAATTCTCCCAATATGCAAAACAGTACCAAATTGCGAAATTAACTCAAACCCCCAAGTTGGCCGAAACTAAACAATATGCGATTTTAATGAAGCGAAAACCCTAGGGCAAGCAAGTTCAATTTTTGACCCACTAACCAATTCCTAGGGATAATCTCAGCAGCACAAGGATAAAAAATCAAGAATTCAATATATTTTCAAGAATTCAAAAGAAGGTATCCCAAACTAGAGCATGCAATGTTATAATGCGCAAACAAGTGAGCTGCTTAACATTAACCGCAAAACTCACAATTTTCCAGAAAATTCAGCACGAAAAAGGGGTAGCAAAGTGTCGCAAAAAGCTGAGCAAACAAACCCTAGCGTCGCGATAATTAGCGACGGAAAATCCGAAAAACCCTAAAGTCACAAAAACTCGAACCCTAGTTTGAAAATTAAGGCCCGATTTTAATTTCTGAAATTTTAGCAAGGGTATCCGAATTTTTAAAGAAATTTGCAATTTGTAAAAGATAGGAAAC
Organism: Leptodermis oblonga; assembly: GCA_016801395.1. Taxonomy (NCBI): domain Eukaryota; kingdom Viridiplantae; phylum Streptophyta; class Magnoliopsida; order Gentianales; family Rubiaceae; genus Leptodermis; species Leptodermis oblonga. The sequence goes on along the minus strand of CM028756.1, from coordinate 19,062,221 downwards.
AGCACAAAAATCGCAAATTTGAAAACTTGAAAGAAAAAAATTTTCCCCAAGAAGATGAGTTCTAATCCAATAATTTAAGATAAGGAAAAGAAAACATTTGATAAAGATTCGGTCTTTGACCTCCTCCAGCCACGAAACCACTCCTTAGCTCTGATACCAATTGATGTGGACGGTTGTACACATGCGGATAATGTTGCCAAGGACCTTGTGATTAAGCGGCGAGCTCGTATAACACTTCTAACTTACTTTCGAAAAACAGAGAAATAAAACTAACCTAAGTTAATTTTATTTTAGATTCGAACCAAGTGTAAGAAAGGAGTTTTGAACATGTGAGTAATTAGGTAGAGCAAGTAACCTAATTAGTTAAGTTCATGCAATTATGTAAACTACGACATGCAAATACATAAAGCAATAAAAGGAGGGTACTCAAACACTAAGTTTTATGATATGAATACTCTAATTATTATTGATGAATTCGGTGCCTATTTATAAGGATGAGGCAGCCGAAAATTAGTACAAGAAGTAGAAGAAGGAAAGAATTAGAATTGGAAATTAACCAAGAGGTAAATTTCTTTTACAATTACCAAACCCGGAAAGAAGTAGGAATGGAAAGAAAAGGAAAGCAATTTTCGGATTTACCCTTAACAAGTGGCAGCCGAAAATTGTAACTAAAAATAAAGAAAAAAATAATAATCCTACTTCCAAAAAGAATAAGGAAACCCTTTTTGGAAACTAACTTAAAAAATAAAAGAAACAACCTAATTAAGTTACAAGAAATTCCCTAATTATGAACTAGCCGTTTGGACTAGCCGTTGGGCTTGCTAGTCGTTGGACTTGTTTGTGCGGCTTCTCCTTGCTTCCTTTGGGCTGGCCGAAACTTGTGGGCTGGTCCATGAGTTTTGGGTCGGCCCAAATTGTAGGGAACTTTATTAATTTGTTTCTTTTAAGTCCAAGAACCTCCCGGCATCTTCAAGACTTCAAGAAACAGACTTCTTCTTCATTAGGACTTGATGATTTGCGCCTCTTCTTCAAAGATAGTTAAAAGAGTTGCAAATCGCACATTTCCTCCATTTTCCTCCAAGGCGTGGGCTTCTACAATTAACTGAGCATCCTGATGGCAAGCTTGAACAAGGTTGTTGAGTGCATCTCGAACCTTCTTCGCTCTGCTTCTGGTCATGGGCCCAGTGATGTCTACAAGTGGATCCCTCTGATACGGACTTGGATCTTGAAGCATTGTAGGACCTCTATGTAGAACTCGAACATCCTCCTCAGCTTCTCCGGAATCACTTGTATCTTGACTTTGGATGCCTTCATCATAAAATCTTTGAATCAATCAGAAAATAAACTAACTTCTCGCAGTGCTGGGGTACTGCTACAAAAATGATTTTATAAAACTGATAAACGTAAGATATCAAGGTAAAACAAAATACTTCCTCCTTTGAAGTCAATGTAATATTTTCGTTCCTTTAGAACTAAGTGAAAACAACTAACCAACATATTTGGCATAGACTGGACTCATTTCCATTCAGCAGTTTATCTAGTAACAATGATTAGAACATATAATTGGGTTATTATATTTCAGAGAGAAAAGAAATTTTTTGTCAAGGTGACAAATATTTCCTATTTTATGGACAAAGACATAATATTTGAGAACACATAATATACTCCCTCTTTTATATTATGCTAATTCACCATTCCCATAATTTGACATGCAAGTCCACTGCATGACCTTAAGAAACATTTCGAAGAAAAATACTATAATACAAAAAAAAAAAAAAAAAAACGAAGAAAAAAAAAGAAGATGTTTTCCCTTAGTAGTCCTCAAGCCTAACCAACAGATGTTTTATCACAAATAAAATTATTTTGACCAAACAGATTTATAGTCTGATTGAATTGATATTTATCAGTACAATCAAATCTTTCCTGTCTGAACCGAGAATTCTGACATTCAGTGGATGAATTTTTAAAGCATTTTTACATGATTTTTATACCTTTCACTTAGGCTGGTTGGCAATTTTGATCCTGGGGCATCATATGCTCTAGAAGCCTAAAAAGATTAGAGAATAGCTTATCAATTTTGCAAGCCATAATTTGGATAGAAGAGAACAACTATAGAAACTAAGAGAAGAGGTTGAAAATATAATTTCTTTACACATGAAGGAAGCACTAAAAGCATTAATTGGAAATATGAATTTAAAGAAAACTCAAAAGAATAAAGTTTGTTACCTGAAGATGAGACAAAGACTTCTTACTTCCATCATCTCCAACGCAATATTCGTAAAATTGATCTTATTTATCTTCACAAGAGAAACAAATCAAGTTAGTTGGTTATCCAATCAAGTACATTTGGAAAACTAAAGGAAATAAAGATTAAAAAAAAGGATTGAAAAGGATGTTATATCATCAAATTGAAATTTCCATAGCATAGAGTTGGTAAAAGAGGAAATTGCACTCAAGTGAAAAGTAAAGAATTCTAGTAAAGGGGATGCTATCCACTGAATTGGGAATCTAAAGAACCAAATATTTCCCACTAGTAACTGAATTGGGTTCACATGAGGAAGGAACGATTCCCTGCTGCAAGAAGGACCAAACTCCATCCCCGGGGCGATGGGCCTTTTCAAATCGTGTCCAAAATAGGGCCTAATGCTTACAAGCTTGATTTACCAGGTGAGTATGGTGTTAGTACTTCCTTTAATGTTGCTAACTTGTCTCCTTTTACTTATGAACAGGGTGCTGATTTGAGGTCAAATCCTTTTCAACCGGGAGGGGATGATGAGGGCATCCAAAGTCCAGCAACAAATCCACAAGCAAGTGAGTCCAGAGAAGCTGAGGAGGTTCGAGTTCTACATCGAGGTCCAACAATGCTTCAGGATCCAAGTCCATATCAAAGGGATCCACTTGTAGACATCATTGGGCCGATGACCAGAAGCAGAGCAAAGAAGGTTCAAGAGACACTCAACAACCTTGTCAATGCTTGCCGAAAAGAAGCCCAAGTGATAGTAGAAGCCGACGCATTGCAGAGAAAAGACGGAAAGGTTCAAATTGCAACTCTCCTTACAATTCTTGAAGAAGAGGCGCAATTCCCCAATCCACAATGAAGAAGAAGGATGTTTCTTGAAGTTCTTGAAGACGCCGGAAGGTTCTTGGACTTTAAAGAAACATTTCTTGAAGTTCTCTATTTTACTTAAATTTCTTGAATTTCATATTTTACAGAATCTTGAAGAATCTTGAAAATCTTGAAAATCTTGATTCCGAAATGATTCCGGGAGATTCCAGAAGCTCCCTTCATCATTCCATAAATGCGGCATAAACATTGGGCCGACCCAAACTCATGGAGTCCATTTCACAACAATTCGGATCGGCCAAGCCCAAGGAAGCCCACACGGCCAAGCTTAATTAGTTAGGGTTGGAAGTTAAGGGTTAGGGTTTTGGGGAAAATAAGGATTTGTGCATGTTTCCTATTTTGCCCTTAGTTTATTAGTTTCCTTCTTGTTTCCAAATTAGTTTTACTTCTTGTTTTGAGTTTGTAATTTTCGGCTACCCCAAGATTAAGGGAAAACCAAAATTTCCTTTTTCTTTCACCATTCCCCACTTCTTTCAGGGATTGGTATTGTAAAGGAAATCAATCTCTTGATTGATTTCCAATTCTACTTCTTTTTCCTTATTGTTTTAGATGACTATTTCGGCTGTTCCTTAGCTTATAAAAGGGTAGCTGCACATCAATAAAAAGACAGAGTATTCAGATCATAAAACTATTAGTTTTGAGTACCATCCCTTTATTGCTTTATGTATTTGCATGCGTGTAGTTTACATATTGCATGAAACTTAGCTAATTAGGTTAATTGCTCTACCTAATTAATTCGCATGTTTCAGACTCTTTTCTTACACTTGGTTCGAAAATATAAAACAAATTAGCTTAGGTTAGCTTCTTTTTGTTTCTCTTATTTTCGGGTAAGCTAAGAGGTTATACGAGCTCGCTACTTAATCACACGTCCTTGGCAACTTTCATCCGCATGTGTACAATCGTCCACAGCAGATGCCCTCTTTAGTTCTCCAAGGCGTTGGCTTCTACTATCAATTGAGCATCCTGTCGGCAAGCTTGTGCAAGGTTGTTGAGAGTCTCTTGAACCTTCTTTGCTCTGCTTCTTGTCATTGGCCCAATGATATCTACAAGTGGATCCCTTTCATATTGACTTGGATTCTGAAGCATTGTTGGCCCTCGGTGTAGAACCCGAATCGCTTCAGCTTCTCTGGACTCACTTGTCTGTGTACTTGTCGATGGACTTGGGATGTCTTCATCAGATACACTTGGGGGGACAAGGGGGTAAGGTTGCTACTCATTTTTCCTTGTTCTTAGCAAACAAATTTTTGCCTCTCACCAATGTCAGGTGGTGCTTCCGTTCTTGTTAGGAATGAGCAATTACTAGCTGCAATAGCGCAACTCTCTGCACAATTTGCTAAACTCACGGAGGAGGTTGCTGACATGAAGGCCGACCGGGAACAAAGGCGTGCGGAGTCTGAGGAGGACATTTCTACAAACGACAACAATGCCTTTTCAAGGCTTTTGAGGGTCTCAGTCAATGCAAAACGACTGTGCCACCCTTCGCCGGTGGTACAAATCCGGAGGATTACTTAGACTGGAAGATAAAGATGGAGTGTATCTTCGAGCTTCATTCGATCCTAGATCACAAGAAGGTCCTACTCGCGGTGGTAAATTTCAGGGACGATACCCTACTCGCGGTGGTAAATTTCATGGACGATGCCCTGGTCTGGTGGAATCAAGAGATGGACCAACGAAGGAATACGTGTCCCATGCGGGCCCATGCTCCGCCTCTAACTTGGTAAGATTTGACTACTTCCATGCGTAGAACTTTTGTTCCTGATTATTATTTTAGAGAATTGTATAGGAACATACTCTTGTACAAGGACCTTTATCTGTAGACGCATATTATAGAAAGTTAGAGATGGCCAAAATTAGGGCAAATGTACAAGAAGACAGGCTGCTTCAATGGCTCGTTTTCTTAATAGACTGATGAGGACATCAAGGGCGAAAACAACACACATTAGGAGTAAGAATCCACGCAACAAAGAGGACGGCCAAAAAGAAGACAACGCCTTGGAGCAAAATGGAGGAAATGTGCAAATTGCGAATCTTCTACACATCTTTGCAGAGGAAGCGCAATTCCCAAGTCACAATAAAGAAGAAGGCTGTTTCTTGAAGTCTTGAAGAAGCCGGGAGGTTCTTGGACTTAAAAGAAACAAATAAATAAAGTTCCCTACAATTTGGGCCGACCCAAAACTCATGGACCAGCCCACAAGTTTTCGGCTAGCCCAAGGAGTCCACAAGAGAAGCCGCACGGCCAATCCAAGGAGAAAAGCCCACACGGCCAGCCCAAGGAAAAAGCCACACGGCTTGGGGAATTTTCGAATTTTTAATTAAGTTATTTTATTTTTAGTTAGTTTCCAAAAAGGGTTTCCTTATTCTTTTTGGGAGTAGGATTTTTATTCTTTTCCTACTTGTTTTCTAATTAGCTTTCCTTCTTGATTTGGTACTTGTAATTTCGGCAATCACCCATTATGAGGTGACCAAATTTTTGTTGCCTTTTCTTACCATTCCTACTTCTTTCCGGGTCTGGTAATTGTACAAGAAATTAACCTCTTGGTTAATTTCCAATTCTAGTTCTTTTCTTTTTCTAATTCTTGTACTAATTTTCGGCCACCCTCACCTATAAATAGGTGACCGAAACATCAATAATATTCAGAGTATTTCAGATCAAAAACTTAGTGTTTGAAGTACCTCCTTTTATTGCTTTATGTATTTGCATGTCGTGAATTACATACTTGCATTAAACTTAGCTAATTAGGTTCTTGCTCTGCCTAGTTATTCGCATGTTTCACACCTCTTTCTTGCACTTGGTTCGAATTTATAAATAAGTTGGTCAGGATAGTTTTTCCTTTGTTTTATCAAATCCGAACGTGAGTTAAAGGTTTTGTAAGAGTTTGTCACTTAATCATAAGGTCCATGGCAACATTATCCGCATGTGTACAACCGTCCACATCATGGACTAAACAGGGGAATAGCTTTAGCCGTTGAACTTTAGAATGCAACCTGATAAGGATATCCAAGGTTAAAAATAACACAAGTTATGACTCAGAATCCACAAGGCCAACCAGAAGGCAAAGCCTTTGAGAAGAATGCCAGGAGAAGTAGAAGAGTCATGCTATTCAAAGATCTTTGAAGGAAAGGCATCTCCAAACTCTCCACAATGAAGAAAGGGTCGTTTCTTGAAGTTCTTGAAGAAACTGGAAGGTTCTTGGACTTTAAAGAGACAAATCTTGAAGTTCTTGAAAATCTAGAATTTCGCGGTTTACTGAATCTTGAAAATTTTAATTTTTGACATTCCAAAATGATTCCAGGAGTTTCCAGAAGATTCCAGAAGCTCCCTACACTATCAGCACCATGCGCCATCTCAAAATGGGCCGAATTCACCATGGAGTCCATTCCCTTCAATTTCGGCCTGCCAAGCCCACAAGAAGCAGCGCACACGCCACTTGGAAGTTTAGGTAGGGGAAGGATTAGGTTTTATGCATGTTACAAAATTCTACCAAAAGTTTGTTACAAGTTGGTTAGGTTGTTACAAGTTTGTTACAACTAGATTAGCTTGGTAGTTTCCAAAAAGGGGATCTGATGTGGACCGGAGTTCACGATGTGTAATACTTGCCAAGGAAAGTCTAGAAATTGCGAGACGCAGCTCTTAACCTTTAGAATCCCTACCTCGATTCGGCAGTCTACTAAAATTAACCTAAACTAATTTTAAACACGCAGATCGAACCAAGTTTAAGAACAAAAGAGTCGAAACAAAAGCATGCATTCTAGGCAAAGCAATTACCTACAAACCTATAGTTTCTAAACTTATAGTAATTCACAAAGCATGCAAACTACGAAAGCTCAAAATAAGAGAATGATTCAAGAAGTATAAAACTATACTATTCTATTACTTGAATCAAAATTGTGTGTTGAAAAATGAAGAAGAGGACCCCTATTTATAGTTATAGGCAGCCGAATTCTTCAATACAAAGTAGTAGAAAGCAATTAAAATTGGAACTCAATCAAGAGATTGCTTCCTTACAAACTGAAACCTAAAAGAACTAGGTTTAGTTGATGATAGTGATTCGGATTTCACAAGGGTGAACCTAGCCGAAATTCTATATTAAATAACAAGTAGAAATGAATCAAAACTAAGAAGTAGAATCAATCGAGCGATTGATCTCTTGAAAAGAAACAAACCTAAAAGAACTAGGTTTGTTAAGAGATAATAATTCGGGTGAATTATTGGATAATTTCAGCCAAAAATTATCTTAAAAATAAGAAGAATAAGAAGTAAAATTAAAATACAACAAGAGTTTAAGTAGGAACTCTCATTGAAAACTACTACTTGAATTAACTTAAGTTGTAAACTCAAACTAACTCCTTAATTAAAACCCTTCACAATTTCGGATTGGGCTTCCCAATTTCGGAATTTCCTCTCCTTCCCTTGGTCTAGGCTGGCCGAATTTATGAAGGTGGATTGCAAGGGGATTCGGCCCAAAACTCAATAGCGTGTCTGTGAAAAGTGTAGGAAGCTTCCGGAATCATTTCTAAAACTCAAATTTTACAAACTCTTCATTTCTTCATGATTCTTCAATTTAGACCCCTTTTCGGAAATGGTGAGTAAAATGACCATTTTACCCTTCTGACTCTTCTGGGCTTTATCTTCAGGGGTTTGTGCTTCGGATGCCATCTGGGATTGCCGGGAACACTCTTGGACTAGGTTCTCAAGGTCGGCCTTGAGTTTCCTTGTCCTTCAGCGTGTCATTGGCCCAATGATATCTACCAATGGATCTCTTTGGTATGGGCTCGGGTCCTGGAGCATAGCTAGGCCTCGATGTAGCACACGAACAGGCTCTGCTTCCTTTCTCGGGTCCCCTGCCTCAACTTGCAGATCCTCTCTGTTTGGACTTGTCGATGGGTTGGGGATGGCCTCATCAGGATCCCTTTGATGTGAATCCCTGAATCCCAATGCCTTTGGAAACCAAGAAATCTACACGGAATGTGCCAAGGAAAGTCTAAATGCAGGACACTGCTCTTAAACCCTAGAATCCTTACCCTTGGATTCAGCAGACTACTAACTTACAAAGTAAATTAAACATGCAATTCAAACCAATTGGAGTAAACTAGAATTCGAAACAAAGCTTTGATTAATAGACAGAGCAATTATCTATTAGCCTATAGTTTCTTGACTTTTAGCAATTAACAAGCATGCAAATTACATAAGACCAAAATAAAGGAGTGATTAAAGAAGTATAATTCTAACTTAATCAATAATCAACTAAAGAATTTCGTGGTTGGCACCCCTATTTATAGGTATGGGGGTGTCCAAATTACAATAGGAAAAGAATAACTGAAAGCAGCAAAAGTGGAAACCAATCAGAACTGGATTTTCCTTACAAACCAAGTCCTAAATGAGCAAGGACAATGGTGGATGAATTAAGTCACCTTTATGGAAAGGGGTGAACGAAATTCTAACCTAATTAGACTAGGAAAAGAATTAAAATTGGAAACCAATCAAGAGATTGATTTCTTACAAAACTGAAACCTAAAAGAACTAGGTTTTGGTAGTTGCTGAATTCTTTTGCCACTTGGAATGGCATATGGACGAAATTAACAAATAAAATAGGTAGGAAAATTGATGTGGACGGTTGTACACATGCAGATAATGTTGCCAAGGACCTTGTGATTAAGTGACAAGCTCGAATAAAACCCCTAACTTACGTTCGGATTTGCGAGAAAACAAAGGAAAGCTAACCTAGCTAACTTGTTTAGAAATTCGAACCAAGTGCAAGCAAGAGATGTGAAACATGCAAATAATTAGGTAGAGCAAGAACCTAATTAGCTAAGTTTCATGCAAATATGTAAATTACGACATGCAAATACATAAAGCAATAAAAGGAGGTACTTCAAACACTAAGTTTATGATCTGAAATACGCTTAATATTATTGAAGTTTCGGCCCCTATTTATAGGTGAAGGGTTGGCCGAAAATTAGTACAAGAATTGGAAAAAGAAAAGAAGTAGAATTGGAAATTAACCAAGAGGTTAATTTCCTTTACAATACCAACTCCTGAAAGAAGTAGGAGAATGGTAAGAAAAGAAAAGGTAATTTCGGTTTTCCCTTTATCTTAGGGTAGCCGAATTTACAATCTGAAAAATAAGGAAGAATAAAATTCCTACTTCCAAAAAGAATAAGGAACCCTTTTTGGAAACTAACTAAAAGAGTAAAAAGAACCCTAACACTTAACTTTTAACCCTAGCGACTTAAAGGAACCCTACCCTTAACTTGTAACCCTAGTTACTTAAAAGAACCCTAAGGACTTAATTTGTAACCCTAGCTTCTTCACTTGGCCGTGTGGGCTTCCTTGGGCTGGCCGAATTTGTGGAGTGGACTCCATGAGTTTGGGTCGGCCCAATGTGTAGGGAATTTTAATAATTTGTTTCTTTAAGTCCAAGAACCTTCTGGCATCTTCAAGACTTCAAGAAACAACCTTCTTCTTCATTAGGACTTGGTGATTTGTGCCTCTTCTTCAAAGATGGTTAGAAGAGTTGCAAGTTGCACATTTCCTTCCTTATGCTCTAAGGCGTGGGCTTCTTTTTGGTCGTCCTCTTTGTTTAGTGGATTCTGACTCCTAATGTGTTGTTTTCGCCCTTGATGTCCTCATCAAAAATAATATAAATCCTATCCAAAAAGGGAGATCAAGAAGGGATCCCTTTTTGGAAACTACCAAGCTAATCTAGTTGTAACAAACTTGTAACAACCTAACTAACTTGTAACAAACTTTGGGTAGAATTAGGTGACATGCACAAAACCTAATCCTTCCCCTACCTAAGCTTCCAAGTGGCGTGTGGGCTGCTTCTTGTGGGCTTGACTGGCCGAAATTGTGAGATGGACTTCAAGGTGGTTTCGGCCCATTTTGAGGTGGCGCATGGTGGGGTTGATGTAGGGAGGTTCTGGAATCTTCTGGAATCTCCCGGAATTATTGCAAAATGTCAAAAATCAAGAACTTCAAGATTCTTCAAGATTCAGCAACCCGTGAAATTAAGGATTTTCAAGAAAATCAAGAACTTCAAGAAATGCCCTTTCCTTCAACTGGATAGATTAGTAGGCGCCATTTTGATGAGGGCATCCCAAATCCATCGACAAGTCCACAGACAAGTGAGTCCAGAGAAGCTAAGGAGGTTTGGGTTCTACACCGAGGCCCAACAATGCTTCAGGATCCAACTCCATATCAAAGGGATCCACTTGTAGATATCATTGGGCCAATGACAAGAAGCAGAGCAAAGAAGGTTCAAGAGACTCTCAACAACCTTGTACAAGCTTGCTGACAGGATGCTCAATTGATAGTAGAAGCCAACGCCTTGGAGAACAAAGCCGGAAAGGTTCAAATTGCAACTCTCCTTACAATTCTTGAAGAAGAGGCGCAATTCCCCATTCCACAATGAAGAGAAGGCTGTTTCTTGAAGTTCTTGAACATGCCGGAAGGTTCTTTGACTTTAAAGAGATATTTCTTGAGATTATTAATTTTCTTGAAAATCTTGAATTTCATATTTTGCAGAATCTTGAAATTCTTGAAAATCTTGATTCCGAAATGATTCCGGGAGATTCTAGAAGATTCCGGAAGCTCCCTACACCATTCCACAATGTGCCATCAACAAGTGGGCCGAACCACCATGGAGCCCATTCCACATCACCAAGTTCGGCCAAGCCCATCAAAGAAGCCCAACCAAAACTTCATCCAAGATTTCGCATAAAGGTTTAGGGTTTGGGGGAAAATAAGGGTTTGTGTATGTTCCCTATTTTGCCCATTAGTTTATTAGTTTCAAAAAGGATCCCTTCTTGATCTCCTTTTTGGAGTAGGATTTTCAATTCCTTTTCCTTCTTATTTTTCCTTGTAATTTCGGCTGCCATTAGCTTAAGGTGACCGAATTTCCTTTTTCTCTTACCATTACCCACTTCTTTCAGGTTTTGGTATTGTAAAGGAAATCAATCTCTTGATTGGTTTCCAATTCTTTCCTACTTCTTTTTTTTTTTTTTCTTGGCTGCCCTACTCTATAAATAGGGCATCCGGACAGCATAAATAATACAAGTATTCAGATCTTAAAACTATTAGTTTGAGTACTCTCCCTTTATTGCTTTATGTAATTTGCATGCTTGTGATTTATATATTGCATGAAACTGTGCTTAATTAGGTTATTTTCTCTACCTAATTAAAATCGCATGTTTCACCTCTTTTCTTACTTGGTTCGAATCCCTTGAGTAAATTAGCTTAGGTTGGTTTATTTTTGTTAACTGGATTTTCGGGTAAGTTAAGAGTTCATACGAGCTACGCCGCGTAATCAGACTTTCCTTAGCAATTCCTTCGCATATGTACCTTGGTCCATATCACATTTCCTCTGTGATGGAGAGTAAAGTGACGCTTTTATCCTTCCTTCTATTCTCTTCAAGGGCGTTTGTGTCTGTAACGATGGGCTTCTGTAGCACTCCTTTGAACAAGGTTTTCAAGATCTTCTCTGAGCTTCCTTGTCTTTCTTCAGGTCATAGGCCCAACTATGTCAACGAACAGATCTCTCTGATATGGGCTTAGGTCCTGGAGCATTGGCGGGCCTCTATGGAGCACACGAACCTCTGCTGCACTTTCTGAGTCCTCATTACTCGAACTAGGATCCTCTGTGTACTGACTTGGGAGCTTGAGCTTTTCAACTATGTACTCACTGGCGACATTGGTGCAACTCCCGCCGTCAACTATCAGAACGCATACACCTCCATTAACTTTGGTCCTGGTGTGGAAGATGTTGGTCCGTTGAGAAGCATCCTGTATAACAACTGTAGTTAAGGATCGGGACACAATGGCCATCTGGCTAGAGTCTTCAGGGCGATGAATGTCCTCCTCTGTATCAGATTTGCTATTGTCAGCCAACTCTGGGATGCGATTGGCTTCTTCCTCGTTGTCTTCTTCTTCTGAGATGTACTCACCATCCTGCCCTAATAGTACTTTTCTGATGTTAGGACAGTCCCGAATGTAATGCCCGCGGCCAGGACACCTATGGCAAGTGATCTGCGAAATGCTCTGCCTGAGGGTGTGATGAGGGCATCCAAAGTCAAGCAACAAGTCAAAGTCAAGATGCAAGTGGTTCCGGAGAAGCTGAGGAGGAGGTTCGAGTTATACATTGAGGTCCGACAATGCTTCAGGATCCAAGCCCATATCAGAGGGATCCACTTGTAGACATCACTGGGCCAATGACTAGAAGCCGAGCGAAGAAGGTTAGAGAAGCACTCAACAACCTTGTCCAAGCTTGCCATCAAGACGCCCAAGTGATTATAGAAGCCAACGCCTTGAAGCAAAAAGAAGGAAATGTTCAAATTGCAAATATTCTAACAATTCTTGAAGAAGAGGCGCAATTCACCACTTCCTAATAAAGAAGAAGGTTGTTTCTTGAAGTCTTGAAGATGCCGGAAGGTTCTTGGGCTTTAAAGAAACAATTCATGAAGTTCCCTACAATTAGGGCCGACCCAAACTCATGGAGACAAAGCCCACAAGTTTCGGCCAGCCCAAGAAGCTACAAGGAGCCGCACGGCCAAGCCCACAAAGCTAAATTTAGCCCACACGGCTAGAAATTAAGAGTTAGGGAATTTTCTTTTAAGTAATTAAATATTCTTTTTACTCTTTTAGTTAGTTTCCAAAAAGGGTTCTTTCTTGTTCTCTTTTTGGGAGTAGGACTTTTATTCTTTCCTTATTGTTTTAATTTGTAAATTCGGTAATCACCAAAGAGAATGGGTGACCGAATTCTTTTCTTCCTTTTCTTACCATTCCTACTTCTTTCCGGGTTTGGTAATTGTAAAAGAAATTAACCTCTTGGTTAATTTCCACTTTTAATTCTTTCCTTTTTCTACCTTCTTGTATTCGGCTACCTCACCTATAAATAGGTAGCCGCCCCCTTCAATAAATCACAAGTATTCAGATCATAAAAACTTAGTGTTTTGAATACCCTCCTTTTATTGCTTTATGTATTTGCATGTCGTAGTTTACATAATTGCATGAAATTTAGCTAATTAGGTTCTTGCTCTACCTAATTATTCGCATGTTTCAATCTCTTTTCTTACACTTGGTTCGACTATAAAAGAAACTAGCTAGGTTAGCTTTTCCTTGTTTCTCTTAGCCGAAAGTAAGTTAGAGAATTTAAGAGCTCGCCGCTTAATCACAAGGTCCTTGGCAACATTATCCGCATGTGTACAACCGTCCACATCAGGGTGTTTGGCGTTTTAGCTGCTGAAGAAGAAGAGGTGGTGGGGGCCGACTGAATAGCTTTACGTTCAGGGTTGAACGGCTTCTTGGCGGGTGTTGGCGTGTACACCGGATTCTTTCTCCAAGTAGTAGGGGCACTGGCAGGCGTCCTAGCTGGTGGACCCGTCTTCAGGTATTCTTCCATCACCCTGGCTTTGTGTAGCATATCCATCAAACTAGTAGCATTCTGCAATTCTATCGCTAAAGCTATCCCTCTATTAAGCCCACTAAGAAAATGTGCCATGCTGGCGACATCGTCTTCGATTACATTGGCCCTAATCTTAGCCATCTCTAATTTCTTATAATAAGCATCGACAGATAAAGAACCCTGTACAAGAGTGTGTAACTTCCTATACAATTCTCTAAAATAATACGCAGGTACAAAAGTCTTGCGCATCGCTGTCATCAAATCAAACCACGAAATAGGTGGCGCACGTGCACGGATAGGCCTGGTATTATGCCTCTAGTCCAACTCCTGATTCCACCAAACGAGTGCATATTCGGTGAAATTGACCACCACGAGTGGAGCCTTCTTGTGTTCGAGAACCGAGTGAAGCTTAAAGATTTGCTCCATCTTGATCTCCTAGTCTAAGTATTCTTCGGGGTCCGTACCTCCGCTGAAAGAAGGCACAGATGTCTTCATTTGACTTAGACCTTCAAAGGGCTTTGTATCAGTGCCAGCCCGTGGGGTGTGGATGTCTTCCTCCTCCTCGAACCGATCCTGCTGGGCGGCCCTTATCTCATCGACCTCGCGCTTGAGGTCTGCGAATTGATTGGTTAAATTTGCAATGGCAGCTATGAGTTGCGCATTCATAACTGGGGGTCTTCTCCTCCTGACATACCTAGTAACCAAGAAAGATCCCTGCTAAGAACAAGTAAAAGTGAGCAGAGTAACCTTACTTCCTTGTCCCCCTAGAATAGCCCTCCTAAAAACTACACACAACCCTGTGTATCGCTCTTAGGGATGGCAACCCTTATGTGCTGGATCACTCAGCCTTTTACCTTAGTCCTGTATACTTAATTAATTTCACAAAATCCTGGGCAAAGGTAACAAGCAAGAAAGCAATCACACAAAGAACAAAATATATAGGAAAGTAGTCAAAAAAATCTGTCGGAAAAAAGAACTTGGTTCGATTTTCAGTTGGAAAAACACTTTTCGAAAAAGAAATTTTGATAATATAGCTTAAATAAGAAGTACACCAAAAGGAACTTTCGGGGAGAAGCCCTTGAAGTTCAGAGATAATGGCAGTGCACGAAGACAAAATTCAAGCTATAATTCAGAGTAAATTTTCAGGTCGCACGAAAAGATAGCAAGCTAAAGAAGCAGGGCAATTCAATTGACGAAGCAAGAATAATTAGCAGGTTTGAAACAAATCAGGAAAGACCTAACTAACCCAAGAAGTGATCACCCTACCCAACGGGTAATCAAGAAACCAATTCCAACCAATTATTTAAGTGTTCGAAAAAAAAATTCCAACCACTTGCCACAAAGATACAAAAATTGCAATTTTATCACCTTCCAATCCAAATATGCGATTTAGAACTTTAGACAGCACGACGATACAGTTTTAAGAATTCGATATTTTCAAGAATTCAAAACAAGGTAGGCGTGCAGATATATCACGAATTGCAAAACAAGGTGAGTGGCTTAACTTTAACCGCCAAAGTTCACCGAATTCAATAAAATTGCAAATAGGGAGAGGTGTGTAAAACAGTCCAATAAAGAGCAATTTCTGTAACAAAAAGTGTCAGTTATCCTTTAAATGCAACCAAAAACATCACTAATTGGATCCACAAAGGCAATTGCAAAAACAGTACCAAAAGTGAGTGATGAGGGCATCCCCAGCCCTACGCCAAGTCAGTACACAGAGGATCCCAGATCAAGCAATGGGGACTCGAAAAGTGCAGCAGAGGTTCGTGTGCTCCATAGAGGCCCGCCAATGCTCCAGGACTGAGCCCATATCAAAGAGATCCGTTCGTTGACATAGTTGGGCCTATAACCCGAAGAAGGACAAGGAAGCTCAGAGAAGATCTTGAAAACCTTGTTCAAAGGAGTGCTACAGAAGCCCAACTCGTTACGGACACAAACGCCCTTGAAGAGAATAGAAGGAAGGATAAAAGCGTCACTTTACTCTCCATCACAATGGAAATGGCGCCTACTAATCAATCCAGCTGAAGGAAAGGGTATTTCTTGAAGTTCTTGATTTTCTTGAAAATCTTTAATTTCGCGGCTTACTGAATCTTGAAGAATCTTGAAGTTCTTGATTTTTGACGTTCCGAAATGATTCCGGGAGATTCCAGAAGATTCCAGAACCTCCCTACATCATCTCCACCATGCACCACCTCAAATGGACCGAAACCACCTTGAAATCCACTTCACAATTTTTCGGCCAGACCAAGCCCACAAGGAGCAGCCCACACGCCACTTGGAAGCTTAGGTTAGGGAAGGATTAGGATTTGTGCATGTTTCCTAATTCTACTCAAAGTTTGTTACAAGTTAGTTAGGGTTGTTACAGGTTTGTTACAACTTGGGCTGATTTGTAGGTAGTTTCCAAAAAGGTTTACCTTCTTGAAACCTTTTTGTGATTTATTTTTACTTCTTTATTTCCTTATTTTTAATTGTATTTTTCGGCCAGCACCAACTACTTGCAGCCGAAATTCCTTTCTTTAACCAGTCCTAGTTCCTTTAGGACTTGGTTCTTGTATGAAATCAATCTCTTGATTAGTTTCCAATTTCACTTCTTTTCTTAGTTCTTTTAGGATTAAACTTCGGCCAACCTACTCTATAAATAGGGGCTGCCAAATTCAATTTTAAAACAGTTGATTATTGATTAAGTTAGAATTTATACTTCTTTAATCACTCCTTTATTTTGGGCTTATGTAATTTGCGTGCTTGTTAATTGCTAAAAGTCAAGAAACTATAGGCTAATAGATAATTGCTCTGTCTATTAATCAAAGCTCTGTTTCGAATTCTAGTTTACTCCACTTGGTTCGAATTGCGTGTTTAATTTACTTTTTGTAAGTTAGTAGTCTGCCGAATCCAAGGGTAAGGATTCTAGGGTTTAAGAGCAGTGTCTTGCATTCAGACTTTCCTTGGCACATTCCGCGTAGAGTTCTTGGTTTCCAAAGGCGTTGGAAATCAGGGGTTCGCATCAGTGTTTATACATAAAAACCAAAATTTTTTTTTGAAAAGAAAAGGAAATATCGAGAATTTTTTCAGTTTTTCAAAACCGCTCTAAAGTGTTGCTTTCAATCGGATCCTAGAGTTCTTCTAGTGGGTCGGTTTTGCAACACACAAAAGGTCACCACCTAGCGGCACTAGGGTTTGATTGCTATAAATCCTAGGGTCCATTCGACCTTCTTTTAGCGACAAAAACAAGGCTAACTTGTGATTTAATTTGTTACTCCCTTTGTGCAATTTCTATAGTGAGTTCTGCGGTTGAAGTTCAGTAGCTCACTTTGTTTATGCAATTTGTGAATTCTCTATGCTACATTCTTACCCCTTGCTTCTAAAATCAGTGGTTAGCAAAAAAAAAAAAAGAGTAAAAATCACTTCTTTTTTTTTTCGGGGTACTAAAAATTTTGGAATTTCACATTTCTGTAGGGGGGTTACTATTTTCGCAACTTTGGGGTAAATTTTTCTAGAAGCTCTTAATTAGTGGGAATTGGTTTCTTGCTTACCTATTGGCTAGGAGATCACATCTAGGGTAGTAATATTCCTGATTCGTTCAAATCTGCTCATTATTTCTTGCATCTTTCACTTGAATTGCCCTATTTTCTCCTTAAACTGAATACTTTTCGTGCTACCTTATACGCCTACTCTGCACTATAACTTTGATCCGGTTGTACACATGCGGATGAAAGTTGCCAAGGAAAGTGCGATTAAGTGGCGTTGCTCGTATAGGCTCTAACTTACCCGAATTTCAAAGAACAAAAATAAACTAACCTAAGCTAAGTTTACTTAAGAATTTTCGAACCAAGTAAGAAGAGTTGAAAAATGCGAATAATTAGGTAGAGCAATTAACCTAATTAGCTAAGTTTCATGCAATATGTAAACTACAATCATGCAAAATACATAAAGCAATAAAGGGAGAGTACTCAAAACTAATAGTTTTTATGATCTGAATACTTGTTGTATTAATGATGAGCGGCTGCCTATTTATAGGTAAGAACAGCCGAAAAAGTCATCTAAAAGAATAAGGAAAAAGAAGTAGAATTGGAAATCAATCAAGAGATTGATTTCCTTTAAAATACCAAACCCTGAAAGAGGTGGGGAATGGTAGTAGCCAAAAAATACCAAACCCTAAAAGAAAAAGGAAATTTTCGGTCACCCTTTAAGTTAGTAGTAGCCAAAAAATTACAACCCAAAACAAGAAGGAAAACTAATTTGGAAACAAGAAGGAAAACTAATAAACTAAGGGCAAATTAGGGAACATGCACAAACCCTTATTTAAACCCTAACCCTAAACTTCCAACCCTAATTACTTAAGCTTGGCCGTGTGGGCTTTTGTTGTGGGCTGGCCAATCCTTAATGTGGTGGAATGGACTCCATGAGTTGGGTCGGCCCAATGTTGATGTCGCATTTATGGAATGATGAAGGGAGCTTCTGGAATCTTCTGGAACCTCCCGGAATCATCTCGGAATCAAGATTTTCAAGATTTCAAGATTCTGTAAAAAATATGAAATTCAAGAATTTAAGTAAAATCAAGAACTTCAAGAAATGTTTCTTTAAAGTCCAAGAACCTTCCGGCTTCTTCAAGAACTTCAAGAAACAACCTTCTTCTTCATTGTGGATTGGGGAATTGCGCCTCTTCTTCAAGAATGGTTAGGAGAGTCGCAATTTGAACCTTTCCGTCTTTGTTCTCTAAGGCGTTTGCTTCTACTATCAATTGAGCGTCCTGAGGGCAGGCTTGTACAAGGTTGTTGAGTGTCTCTTGAACCTTCTTTGCTCTGCTTCTGGTCATTGGCCCAATGATGTCTACAAGTGGATCCCTTTGATATGGACTTGGATCCTGAAGCATTGTTGGACCTCGATGTAGAACTCGAACCTCCTCAGCTTCTCTGGACCCACTTGCTTGTGGATTTGTTGCTGGACTTGGGATGCCCTCATCATTCCCTCCCGGTTGAAAAGGATTTGACCTCAAATCAGCACCCTGTTCATAAGCAAAAGGAGACAAGTCAGCAACATTAAATGAAGTACTAACACCATACTCACCTAGTAAATCAAGCTTGTAAGTATTATGCCCCATTTTGGACACGATTTGAAAAGGTCCATCCCCCCGGGGATGGAGTTTTGTCCTTCTCGTAGCAGGGAATTGTTCCTTCCTCATGTGAACCCAAACCCAGTCGCCTGGTTCAAAGTTCACAGCCTTGCGCCGTTGGTTTGCATGGGTGGCGGCTCTGGCGTAATTTTTCTCAAGGTTGGCCCTAACCTTGGCATGTAGGCGCTTGACGGTGTCGGCCTTCTTTGCGCTATCGAGATTAACCTGTTCCTTTTGCGGCAAAGGGATGAGATCCATAACCGTCAAAGGAGTGAAGCCGTAGGCAACTTCGAATGGACAGAACCCTGTTGAGGAGTGCTTTGTTCGGTTGTATGCAAACTCTGCAACAGG
The DNA here is from genome assembly GCA_016801395.1 of Leptodermis oblonga. Lineage (NCBI taxonomy): Eukaryota > Viridiplantae > Streptophyta > Magnoliopsida > Gentianales > Rubiaceae > Leptodermis > Leptodermis oblonga. Next base: position 19,043,233 of record CM028756.1, on the reverse strand, counting down.
TAAGATTTCTTCCCAATGTTTGAGATTCTTTTGAATTAACGCCCTAAGTAGATTGCCAACGGTGCGGTTGGTGACTTCCGTCTGACCATCCGTCTGTAGATGACTTGTAGTCAAAAACAGGAGTTTTGTGCCGAGGCGTGACCACAAAGTCTTCCAAAAGTAACTCAGAAATTTGACGTCGCGATCAGAGACAATGGTGCGCGGGATTCCATGCAGCCGAACAATGCCTTGAAAGAACAAGTCCGCAACATGTCTGGCATCATCTGATTTCCTGCAAGGAATAAAGTGTGCCATTTTAGAAAATCGATCAACTACCACAAATAAAGAGTCATTACCTCTTTGCGTCCTCGGAAGACCTAGAATAAAATCCATTGAAATGTCAGTCCAAGGTAAAGAAGGAATGGGTAAAGGCGTGTAAAGTCCATGAGGTTTAGATGTAGATTTAGCTTTTAAACAATTAATGCAACGAGTGCAAACATGCTGTACATCTTTTCGCATATGAGGCCAATAAAAATGTTCTTGTAACACTTCAAGCGTTTTATGCACACGAAAATGACCCATAAGACCCTCATTGTGAGCTTCACGAACCAGTAATTCTCTAGTAGAACTACGAGGGATGCATAACCTATGTTCCCTAAACAAGAAACCATCATGTCTATTGTACTTATGGAATGCACCAGATTCACATGCTTTATACAAATCCAAAAAATCACTATCAGAAGCATACAAATCTTTGAGATATGCGAATCCTAGCAAAGAATGATCTAAAATAGCCAGAATTTCATACATGCGAGATAGAGCGTCAGCAACTAAATTATCTTTACCTTTCTTATACTTAATAATGTAAGGAAAAGTTTCAATAAAATTAACCCATTTAGCATGACATCTATTTAATTTATTCTGTCCCTTTAAGTGTTTTAGGGACTTGCGATCACTGTGTACAACAAATTCTTTGGCCATTAAATAATGTGACCAAGTCTCGAACGCACGGACTACTGCATAGAGCTCCTTGTCGTAAGTTGGATAATTCAAGGCAGCCCCTTTTAATTTCTCACTGAAAAAGGCGATTAGTTTGCGTTCCTGCATTAAGACTGCGCCGATTCCAATACCTGATGCATCACACATTATTTCAAACACTTTATCAAAATCAGGTAATGCTAACACAGGTGCATGATTGAAATCATGCTTAAGAACCGTAAAGGCGTTTTCCTGAGCTTGCCCCCAAACGAATGGAACATTCTTTTTGCACAAATCATTGAGAGGCGATGCTTTGGTGGAAAAATCCTTCACAAACCGTCGGTAAAATCCAGCCAAGCCGTGGAAGGACCTTACCTGTGCGGCCGAGGTTGGTGTGGGCCACTCCCTAATGGCTTTCACCTTGGCGTCGTCAACTTTGACACCTTCTTTAGAGACTACAAAACCGAGAAATATAACTTCCGAAACACAGAAAGTACATTTCTGCATCTTGGCATACAATTGATTAGCACACAATTCAATCAAAACCAAGCGAAGATGCTCAACATGCGATTTTAAGTCTCTTGAATAGATCAGAATATCATCAAAATAAACCACAACAAATTTCCCTATGAACTTTCTAAGCACATGATTCATTAATCTTATAAAAGTACTAGGTGCATTTGTTAGGCCGAAGGGCATGACTAACCACTCATACCTCCCGGTATTGACAAATGTATAAGGCAAACAGTAATTCACACAAAGCAAGGACACTTAAGGAAAAAGCACAAATTTTCGAAAATAGACACTTGGTTCTATTTTGAGTTGAAAAATCTTTTCGCAAATGATATTTGTAATATAGTTCAGATAAGAAGTACACAACAAGGAAATTTCGGGGTTAAGCCCTCAAATTTCAGAAAAGATGGGTGTGCACGATGACAAAATCCAAACTATAATTTAAGAGTAAATGTTCAGGTTGCTTGAAAAGATAAACTAGCAGTTTAAAGTAGGGCAATTCAAGAATTGAATAGAATCAAAGAAAAATAAGCAGAGTTGAAACAACTTTAGGAAAGTCCTAAAACTACCCAAAGAAGAGATCACCCACCCAATAGGTAATCAAGAAACCAATCCTAGTAGATTATTAATTCGTTCAATATGCAAACAACTCAAATTGTGATTTTTAAACAAACCCCTAAGTGGCGAAAATTTCTAGCAATATGCGATTTAAAGAAACGAAAACCCTAGGGCCAGCAAAGTTCAATTTTTGACTCACTAACCAATTCCCAGGGATAATCTCAACAGCACAAGGACACAAAATCAAGAATTCACTATATTTTCAAGAATTCAAAATAAGGTATCCCAAACTAGAGCAGGCAAGTTACAATGCGCAGATAAGGTGAGCTGCTTAACATCAATCGCAAAAACTCACCAATTTTCACAAAATCAGCACAAGAGGGGTAGTAAAAAAAACAGTCGCAAAACCTAGCAATTTAGACACTAAAACAGCAACACTAAAGTGTCTCTCAAAAACCCTAGTGTCGCAAGCAAGGCGACTAAAGATCAACCAAAAAAACGGAAAGCCTAGCTAGCCAAAACCCGAACCCTAGTTGGATTTCTAAAGCCCGAATTTTAATTTTGAAAATACAGCAAGGGATATGCGATTTTAATAAAAGAAAAACAGCCCCAAAACAGTACAAGCTTTTCGCAAAAATAAGGTGATTTTAAAACCCTAAGTTGCGTTTTTCAGTACTTTAAAATTTGGTTCAATTGTTTCTAAAGAATTTTCGATTTTTAAGATAGGGTAACCAGCACTAAAAACCTAAATTCAAAGCTTGAAAGAAAAAAACATTTCCCAAGAAGATACGTTCTAAATCCAAGAATTTCAAGATGAACAAGACTAACAAGGAAAAGAAAAACACCTGATAAAGAGTTGGTCTGGTTACTTCGACCTTCTCCAGCCACGAAACCACTCCTAAGCTCTGATACGAATTGATGTAGACGGTTGTACACATGCGGATGAAAGTTGCCAAGGAAAGTGCGATTAAGTGGCGTAGCTCGTATAGGCTCTAACTTACCCGAATTTCAAAGAACAAAAATAAACTAACCTAAGCTAAGTTTACTTAAGAATTTTCGAACCAAGTAAGAAGAGTTGAAACATGCGAATAATTAGGTAGAGCAGTTAACCTAATTAGCTAAGTTTCATGCAATATGTAAACTACAATCATGCAAAATACATAAAGCAATAAAGGGAGAGTACTCAAAACTAATAGTTTTTATGATCTGAATACTTGTTGTATTAATAATGTGCGGCTGCCTATTTATATGTAAGAACAGCCTAAAAAGTCATCTAAAAGAATAAGGAAAAAGAAGTAGAATTGGAAATCAATCAAGAGATTGATTTCCTTTACAATACCAAACCCTGAAAGAGGTGGGGAATGGTAAAAGAAAAAGGAAATTTTTGGTCACCCTTTAAGTTAGTAGTAGCCGAAAAATTACAACCCAAAACAAGAAGGAAAACTAATTTGGAAACAAGAAGGAAAACTAATAAACTAAGGGCAAATTAGGGAACATGCACAAACCCTTATTTAAACCCTAACCCTAAACTTCCAACCCTAATTACTTAAGCTTGGCCGTGTGGGCTTTTGTTGTGGGCTGGCCGATCCTTAATGTGGTGGAATGGACTCCATGAGTTGGGTCGGCCCAATGTTGATGTCGCATTTATGGAATGATGAAGGGAGCTTCTGGAATCTTCTGGAACCTCCCGGAATCATCTCGGAATCAAGATTTTCAAGATTTCAAGATTCTGTAAAATATGAAATTCAAGAATTTAAGTAAAATCAAGAACATCAAGAAATGTTTCTTTAAAGTCCAAGAACCTTCCGGCTTCTTTAAGAACTTCAAGAAACAGCCTTCTTCTTCATTGTGGATTGGGGAATTGCGCCTTTTCTTCAAGAATGGTTAGGAGAGTCGCAATTTGAACCTTTCCGTCTTTGTTCTCCAAGGCGTTTGCTTCTACTATCAATTGAGCGTCCTGATGGCAGGCTTGTACAAGGTTGTTGAGTGTCTCTTGAACCTTCTTTGCTCTGCTTCTGGTCATTGGCCCAATGATGTCTACAAGTGGATCTCTTTGATATGGACTTGGATCCTGAAGCATTGTTGGACCTCGATGTAGAACTCGAACCTCCTCAGCTTCCAGAAGCTTCCTACACTTTTCACAGACACTCCATTGAGTTTTGGGCCGAATTCACTTGCAACCCACCTTCATAAATTCGGCCAGCCCAGACCCAAAGGAAGGAGAGGAATCCGAAATTGGAAGCCCAATGGAGCGGCCCACATCCGAATTTGAGTTAGGGTTTTAAAGGAGTTAGTTTGAGTTTACAACTCCAATTAATTCTAGTAGTTTATTTCATTTTTACTTCTAATTAATTTCATAAATTTCGGCTGCCATTATCCCTTAATACAACCAAAATATTATCACTTAAACAAACCTAGTTCCTTTAGGTTTGTTTCTTTTCAAGAGATCAATCTCTTGGTTGATTTCTACTTCTTAGTTTTGACCTAGTTCATTTAGGTTTCAGTTTGTAAGGAATCAATCTCTTGATTGAATTCCAATTTTAATTGTTTTCTATTTCTTTGTACTGTAGAATTCGACCACCTACTACTATAAATAGGGGTCCTATTCTCCATTATTGAACACACAATTTTGATTCAAGTAATAGAATAGTATAGTTTTATACTTCTGTAATCATTCTCTTATTTTGAGCTTTCGTAGTTTGTATGATTTGTGAATTACTATAAGTTTATAACTTATAGCTTTTTAGGTAATTGCTCTGCCTAGAATGCATGCTTTTGTTTCGACTCTTTTGTTCTTAAACTTGGTTCGATCTGCGTGTTTAAAATTAGCTTAGCTTAATTTTAGTAGACTGCCGAATCCAAGGTAGGGATTCTAGAGGTTAAGAGCTGCGTCTCGCAATTTCCAGACTTTCCTTGGTAAGTATTCCGCATCGTGAACTCTGGTCCACATCAGAGAGGATCAACAAGTAGGTGCAGAGGACTCGAGAAAGGAAGCAGAGCCTGTTCGTGTGCTACACCGAGGCCCAGTTATGCTATAGGACCTGAGCCCATTCCAGAGAGATCCATTTGTAGATATCGTTGGGCCAATGACACGCAGAAGGACAAGGAAATTCAAGGCCGACCTTGAAAACCTAGTCCAAGAATATTCCCGACAAGCCCAGATGGTATCCGGCGCACAAACCCCTGAAGAATCAGAAGGGTAAAATGGTCATTTTACTCACCATTTCTGAAAAGGGGTCTGAACTGAAGAATCATGAAGAAATGAAGAATTTGTAAAATTTGAGTTTCAGAAATAATTCCAAAAGCTTCCAGAAGCTTCCTACACTTTTCACAGACACGCCATTGAGTTTTGGGCCGAATTCCCTTGCAGCCCATTGTATAAATTCCGCCAGCCCAGACCCAAAGGAAGGAGAGGAATCCGAAATTGGAAGCCCAACTGAGCAGCCCACATCCGAATTTGAGTTAGGGTTTTAAAGGAGTTAGTTTGAGTTTACAACTGCAATTAATTCTAGTAGTTTATTTCATTTTTACTTCTAATTATTTTCATCAATTTCGGCTGCCATTATCTCTTCCTACAACCGAAATATTATCACTTAAACCAACCTAGTTCCTTTAGGTTTGTTTCTTTTCAAGAGATCAATCTCTTGATTGATTTCTACTTCTTAGTTTTGATTCATTTCTACTTCTTTATTTAGCTAGGAATTTCGGTTAGATACATTAGTGAGAAAACCGAATTCAGCATTTTAACTAAAACCTAGTTCTTTTAGGTTTCAGTTTGTAAGAAATCAATCTCTTGATTGAGTTCCAATTTCAGTTGGTTTCTACCTACTTGTACTGAAGAATTCGGCTGCCTATAACTATAAATAGGGGTCCTCTTCTTCATTTTTCAACACACAATTTTGATTCAAGTAATAGAATAGTATAGTTTTATACTTTTTGAATCATTCTCTTATTTTGAGCTTTCGTAGTTTGCATGCTCTGTGAATTACTATAGGTTTAGACACTATAGCTTTTTAGGTAATTGCTCTGCCTAGAATGCATGCTTTTGTTTCGACTCTTTTGTTCTTAAACTTGGTTCAATCTACGTGTTTAAAATTAGCTTAGCTTAATTTTAGTAGACTACCGAATCCGAGGTAGGGATTCTAGAGGTTAAGAGCTGCGTCTCACAATTTCTAGACTTTCCTTGGCAAGTATTCCGCATCGAGTACCCCGTTCCACATCAATTGGATCAGGGGCTCACATTAGTTGTGGTTTATTTTGATGATATCTTGATCTATTCTAGAGACATGAAATCGCATATAGAACATATTCACTTGGTGTTAATTGAGTTACGTGCTAATAAATTGTATGCCAATGTGAAGAAATGTACTTTTTGTGTTAAGGAAGTTGTGTTTCTCAATTTTGTGGTCTCTAAAGTTGGTGTCAAAGTTGACAACGCCAAGGTGACAGCCATTAGGGAGTGGCCTACACCAAAAACGGCCGCACAGGTAAGGTCTTTCCATGGTTTGGCTGTCTTTTACCAACGGTTTGTGAAGGACTTTTCCACCAAAGCAGCACTTCTGAACAAATTGTGGAAGAAGAATGTGCCATTCTTGTGGGGGGTAAGCTTAGGAAAACGCCTTTACGGTTCTTAAGCATGATCTCACTCATGCCCCTATTTTAGTGTTACCTGATTTTGATAACGTCTTTGAACTAATGTGTGATGCATCAGGTATAGGGATAAGAGCAATTTTAATGCAGGAAGGCAAGCCAATCACCTATTTAAGTGAGAAGTTGAAGGAAGCTGCCTTAAATTATCCAACTTACGATAAGGAGCTCTATGCAGTGGTCCGTGCATTCGAGACTTGGTCACATTATTTAATGGCCAAGGAATTTGTTGTCCATAGTGATCACGAGTCCCTTAAACACTTAAAGGGACAGAGTAAGTTAAATAGACATCATGCTAAATGGGTTGCTTTTATTGAAACTTTTCCTTACATTATTAAATATAAGAAAGGGAAAGATAACTTAGTTGCTGACGCTCTATCTCGCAGGTATGAAATTCTGGCTATTTTAGATCATTCTTTGCTAGGATTTGCATATCTAAAGGATTTATATGCTTCTGATCTTGATTTTGCTACTATATATAAAGTATGTGAATCTGGTGCATTCCATAAGTACTATAGACAGGATGAGTTCTTGTTTAGGGAACATAGGTTATGCATCCCACGTGTTACAAGAACATTTTTATTGGCCTCATATGCGAAAAGATCTTCAGCATGTTTGCACTCGTTGCATTAATTGTTTAAAAGCTAAATCTACATCTAAGCCTCATGGACTTTACACGCCTTTACCTATTCCTTCTTTACCTTGGACTGACATTTCAATGGATTTTATTCTAGGTCTTCCGAGGACGCAAAGAGGTAATGACTTGATGTGGACCAAGATACACATGTGGATAAATTGCCAAGGAAAGTCTGATTAAGTGGCGTAGCTCGTATAGACTCTTTACTTACCTGAAATCCAGATAACAAAAATAAACTAACCTAAGCACATTTACTTAAAGAATTCGAACCAAGTAAGAGAAGAGTTGAAACATGCGATTTTAATTAGGTAGAGCAAATAACCTAATTAAGCTAAGTTTCATGGAATATATAAATTACCAGCATGCAAAATACATAAAGCAATAAAGAGAGAGTACTCAAACTAATAGTTTTAAGATCTGAATACTTGTATTATTATGGAGGTTTTGGCTGCCTATTTATAACGCAAAGGGGTAGCTGAAATTCTACCCTAAAAGAAGTAGGAAAGAATTAGAATCGGAAACCAATCAAGAGATTGATTTCCTTTACAATACCAAAACCTGAAAGAAGTGGGTAATGGTAAAAAGAAAAAGAAATTTCGTCACCCTACTCTATTGGTAGCCGAAAATTACAAGTAAAAACAAGAAGGAAAAGGAATTGAAAATCCTACTCCAAAAAGGAGATCAAGAAGGGATCCTTTTTGGAAACTAATAAACTAAGGGCAAAATAGGGAACATGCACAAACCCTTATTTTCCCCCAAACCCTAACCCTTAATTTCGCAAACCCTAATGGACTAGGCCTTGCGTGTGGGCTTCTTGATGGGCTGGCCGAATTGATGATGTGGAATGGACTCCATGGATTGGGTCGGCCCAATTGTTGATGGCGCATGATGGAATGGTGTAGGGAGCTTCTAGAATCTTCTGGAATCTCCCGGAATCATTTCGGAATCAAGATTTTCAAGATTTTCAACATTCTTCAAGATTTTGCAAAATATGAAATTCAAGATTTTCAAGAAAATTAAGAACTTCAAGAAATGTCTCTTTAAAGTCCAAGAACCTTCCGGCGTCTTCAAGAACTTCAAGAAACAACCTTCTCTTCATTGTGGAATGGGGAATTGCACCTCTTCTTCAAGAATTGTAAGGAGAGTTGCAATTTGAACCTTTCCGGCTTTGTTCTCCAAGGCGTTGGCTTCTACTATCAATTGAGCATCCTGTCGGCAAGCTTGTACAAGGTTATTGAGAGTCTCTTGAACCTTCTTTGCTTTGCTTATTGTCATTGGCCCAATGATATCTACAAGTGGATTCCTTTGATATGGACTTGGATCCTGAAGCATTGTTGGGCCTCGGTGTAGAACCCGAACCTCCTCAGCTTCTCTGGACTCACTTGTCTGTGGACTTGTCGATGGACTTGGGATGCCCTCATCATGACTCCCTATTTGTCGTAGTCGATCGCTTTTCTAAAATGGCTCACTTTATCCCTTGTAGGAAATCAGATGATGCCAAACATGTTGCGGACTTGTTCTTTCAGAGGATAGTTCGACTTCATGGTATTCCGTGCACTATTGTTTCTGATCGAGACATCAAATTTCTGAGTTACTTTTGGAAGACTTTGTGGTCACGCCTCGACACAAAACTCCTGTTTACAACTACAAGTCATCCTCAGAAGGATTGTCAAACAGAAGTCACCAACCACACCGTTGGCAATCTTCTTCGGGCTTTGATACAGAAGAATCTCAAATGCTGGGAAGAAGTCTTACCGGCTGCAGAGTTTGCTTACAACCGCTCCACGTACTCCTCAACAGGATTCTGTCCATTCGAAGTTGCCTACGGCTTCACTTCTTTGACGGTTATTGATCTAATCCCTTTGTCGGTAAAGGATCAGGTTAATTTAGACGGCGCCCAGAAGGCTAAAATCGTCAAATACCTGCACGCCAAGGTTCGGTGAAACCTTGAGAAAACCTACGCCAGAGCCGCCGCCCATGCAAACCAACGGCGCAAGGCTGTGAACTTTGAACCAAGAGACTGGGTTTGGGTTCACATGAGGAAGGAACGATTCCCTGATACGAGGAGGACGAAACTCTATCCCTGGCGATGGGCCTTTTCAAATCGTGTCCAAGATGGGGCCTAATGCTTACAAGCTTGATTTTCCAGGTGAGTATAGTGTTAGTACTTCATTAAATGTTGCTGACTTGTCTCCGTTTACTTATGAACAGGATGCAGATTTGAGGTCAAATCCTTTTCAACCGGGAGGGGATGATGAGGGCATCCCTAGTCCATCGACAAGTCCACAGACAAGTGAGTCCAGAGAAGCTGAGGAGATTCGGCTGCCTTATATAGGGGAGGGTGGCCGAATTCTTTGACCTAAACCTACTAAGAAAAGGTAGTGGAATTGGAAACCAATCAAGATATTGATTTCTTACAGAATCGAATCCTAAAGGAACTAGGATTGATTAAAGAAAGTAATTCGGCTGCACAAAGGGAAAGAGCTGGCCGAATTTACAATTAAAAATAAGGAAATAAAGAAGTAAAAATAAATCACAAAAAGGTTTCAAGAAGGTAAACCTTTTTGGAAACTACCTACAAATCAGCCCAAGTTGTAACAAACTTGTAACAACCCTAACTAACTTGTAACAAACTTTGAGTAGAATTAGGAAACATGCACAAATCCTAATCCTTCCCTAACCTAAGCTTCCAAGTGGCGTGTGGGCTGCTCCTTGTGGGCTTTTGGTCTGGCCAAAATTGTGAAGTGGATTTCAAGGGGGTTTCGGCCTAAGTAAGATGGCGCATGATGGAGATGATGTAGGGAGGTTCTGGAATCTTCTGGAATCTCCCAGAATTATTTCGGAATGTCAAAAATCAAGAACTTCAAGATTCTTCAAGATTCAGTAAGCCGCGAAATTCAAGATTTTCAAAAAAATCAAGAACTTTAAGAAATGCCCTTTCCTTCAGCTGGATTGATTAGTAGGCGCCATTTCCATTGTGATGGAGAGTAAAGTGACGCTTTTATCCTTCCTTCTATTCTCTTCAAGGGCGTTTGTGTCCGTAACGAGTTGGGCTTCTGTACCACTCCTTTGACCAAGGTTTTCAAGATCTTCTCTGAGCTTCCTTGTCCTTCTTCGGGTCATAGGCCCAACTATGTCAACGAACGGATCTCTTTGATATAGGCTCGGGTCCTGGAGCATTAGTGGGCCTCTATGGAGCACACGAACCTCTGCTGCACTTTCCGAGTCCTCATTGCTTGATCTGGGATCCTCTGTTAAAATCCATAGATATGTCAGTCCAAGGCAGAGTTGGAATAGGCAAAGGTGTGTAAAGACCATGAGGTTTAGATATAGACTTAGCCTTCAAACAATTAATGCAACGTGAGAAAATTTGTTCTACATCTTTTCGCATTTTAGGCCAATAAAAGTGTTCCTTTAACATGTCAAGTGTCTTAGTTACACCAAAATGACCCATCAGCCCCCATTATGTGCTTCACGAACCAGCAGTTCCCTAGATGAACTACGTGGAATGCATAACTTATTTTCTTTAAACAAGAACTCATCATGTCTAAAGTATTTCGGAAATGCACCATGTTCACATGCTTCATATAAAATTGAAAAATCAGGATCAGAAGCAAACAAATCTTTGAGATATGAAAACCCTAATGAAGAATGTTGATGAGGACATCCAAAGTCAAGCAACAAGTCAAAGTCAAGATGCAAGTGATTCCGGAGAAGCTGAGGAGGATGTTCGAGTTCTACATAGAGGTCCTACAATGCTTCAGGATCCAAGTCCGTATCAGAGGGATCCACTTGTAGACATCACTGGGCCCATGACCAGAAGCAGAGCGAAGAAGGTTCGAGATGCACTCAACAACCTTGTTCAAGCTTGCCATCAGGATGCTCAGTTAATTGTAGAAGCCCACGCCTTGGAGGAAAATGGAGGAAATGTGCGATTTGCAACTCTTCTAACTATCTTTGAAGAAGAGGCGCAAATCATCAAGTCCTAATGAAGAAGAAGGTTGTTTCTTGAAGTCTTGAAGATGCCGGAAGGTTCTTGGACTTAAAAGAAACAAATTAATAAAGTTCCCTACAATTTGGGCCGACCCAAGACTCATGGACCAGCCCACAAGTTTCGGCCAGCCCAAAAAGAAGCAAGAAGATGCCGCACAAAGCAAGCCCAACGGCTAACAAGTCCAAACGGCTAGTCTAACGGCTAGTTACTAATTAGGGAATTTCTTGTAACTTAATTAAGTTGTTTCTTTTATTTTTAAGTTAGTTTCCAAAAAGGGTTTCCTTATTCTTTTTGGAAGTAGGAATTTTATTCTTTTACTTATTTTTAGTTGACAATTTCGGTTGCCACTTGTTTATGGTAAATCCGAAATTGCTTTCCTTTTCTTACCATTCCTACTTCTTTCCGGGTTTGGTAATTGTAAAAGAAATTAACCTCTTGGTTAATTTCCAATTCTAATTCTTTCCTTCTTCTACTTGTTGTACCTTTTTCGGCTGCCTCTACACTTATAAATAGGCACCGAATTCATCAATAATACTCAGAGTATTCATATCATAAAACTTAGTGTTTGAGTACCCTCCTTTTATTGCTTTATGTATTTGCATGTCGTAGTTTACATAATTGCATGAAACTTAGCTAATTAGGTTCTTGCTCTACCTAATTATTCGCATGTTTCACATCTCTTGCTTGCACTTGGTTCGAATTTATAAACAAGTTAGCTAGGTTAGCTTTCCTTTGTTTTCTCTTAAGTCCGAACGTGAGTTAAGGGTTTTATTCAAGCTTGTCACTTAATCACAAGGTCCTTGGCAACATTATCCGCATGTGTACAACCGTCCACATCAAGTGTTCAAGTAGAGTAAGAGCTTCATACCTTCGAGACAGCGCATCAGCCACCATATTCTCTTTTCCCTTCTTATATTTAATATTGTAAGGAAAAGTTTCAATGAAAGCAACCCATTTGGCATAACGCCTGTTTAACTTACCTTATCCCTTTAAGTGTTTATGGGACTCGTGGTCAGAATGCACAACGAACTCCTTGGCCATGAAGTAGTGTTGCCAAGTCTCAAGTGCCCTGACCACAGCATAGAGCTCCTTGTCGTAAGTAGGATAATTCAAGGCAGCTCCCTTCAACTTCTCACTGAAATAGGCAATAGGTTTACCTTCCTGCATCAAAACAACACCTATACCTATACCTGAAGCATCACACATAAGTTCAAAAACTTTATCAAAATCAGGCAATGCTAAAACAGGTGCATGAGTGAGATCATGCTTAAGAACAGTAAAGGCATTTTCTTGGGCTTGTCCCCACAAGAACGGTACATTTTTCTTGCACAACTCGTTCAAGGGTGCAGCCTTAGTAGAAAAATCCTTCACGAACCTTCTATAAAATCCAGCCAAACCATGGAAAGATCTTACCTGTGAGGCCGAACTTGGTGTAGGCCATTCTCGAATAGCCTTTACCTTGGTGTCATCAACCTTAACACCAGCTTTAGAAACAAAAAAATCGAGAAAAACAACCTCGTCCACACAGAAGGTACATTTATTCACATTGACATACAATTTATGTTCACGTAATTCAATCAACACCAATTTAATATGCTCAACATGCTCAGTCCTATTTCTACTATAGATCAAGATATCATCAAAATAGACAACAACAAATTTTCCTATGAACTTTCTAAGCACATGATTCATTAAACGCATAAAAGTACTAGGTGCATTTGTTAACCCAAAAGGCATTACTAACCACTCATATAACCCAAACTTGGTTTTAAAAGCAGTTTTCCATTCATCTCCTTCCTTCATTCTAATCTGATGATAGCCCTGTGTGAGATCTATCTTAGTGTAAACTGTAGAACCATACAAATCTTCAAGCATGTCATCAAGCCTAGGAATAGGATGCCTATACTTAATGGTAATCTTATTAACAGATCTACAGTCCATACACATTCTCCAAGTACCACCTTTCTTAGGAACAAGTATAACAGGTACCGCACAAGGACTTAGAGATTCTCTTACCTGCCCATTGGCGAGCAACTTCTCAACCTGGTTCTGAAATTCCTTTGTTTCCTCAGGATTTGCTTTGTAGGCTGGACGATTAGGAATAGATGAGCCAGGTACAAAATCAATCCGATGTTCAATGCCACGAAGAGGGGGCAATCCAGCCGGCAACTCTTCGGGAAAAACATCTGCATATTCCTGCAAGAGAAATTGGACTTCCATAGGGAGATCCCTAGGGATGTCGTCAGGGTTAGCACAATGATCTTTAGCAACAAGAATAAGTACACAACTATTCTGAGCTAACACTTGCTCAACTTCTCCTACACTAGCAAATAAACTAGTCTTAACTTCTTTTGAAGGCTTATCAGAGTTCGCCTTACTACCCTTTACAATTTCTTTACCCTTTCCCTTAGCTTGCAGCTTTTCGGACCCCCACTGGGTGAGCTTGTCCTTCATCCGAACAGATTCAGCACGAACTTCTTGGGGCGAAAGTGATAGAAACGTATGGATCTTGCCCTGTTGACAGATCGAGTAGGTGTTGGCAACTCCATCATGCGTCGCCTTCATGTCGAAGAGCCAAGGTCGTCCTAGAAGAATATGACATGTCTCCATGGGGAGAATGTCGCATGTCACCTGTCCTTCGAACTTACCAATAGCAAAAGTGATCCGAACCTGCTTATCACTCTGTAGCCATCTGAGCTATTGAGCCATTGAAGCCGGTACGGATGAGGATGGTTGATTGTGAGAAGTGTCAGCTTCTCGACCATGTATTCACTGGCCACATTGGTGCAACTTCCGCCATTAACTATCAGAACACAAATACCGCCATTAACTTTAGCACGTATGGAAGATAGTGGTCCTTTGATCAGTATCCTAGATAACAGCAGTAGTCAAAGTACGAGTAACAATTGCCAGGTGAGTGTTGTTGATGTGGACGGTTGTACACATGCGGATAATGTTGCCAAGGACCTTGTGATTAAGTGACAAGCTCATACAAAACCTTTAACTCACGTTCGGATTTGATAAAACAAAGGAAAAACTATCCTGACCAACTTGTTTATAAATTCGAACCAAGTGCAAGAAAGAGGTGTGAAACATGCGAATAATTAGGCAGAGCAAGAACCTAATTAGCTAAGTTTCATGCAAGTATGTAAATTACGACATGCAAATACATAAAGCAATAAAAGGAGGTACTTCAAACACTAAGTTTATGATCTGAAATACGCTAATTATTATTGAAATTTCGGTCCCTTTATATAGGAGAAGGGATGGCCGAAAAATACAAGAATTAGAAAACGAAAATACTTAGAATTGGAAATTAACCAAGAGGTTAATTTCTTGTACAATTACCAAACCCGGAAAGAAGTAGGAATGGTAAGAAAAGGCAACAAAAATTCGGTCAACCTTATTCTTAGTGGTTGCCGATTTTACACTACCTAAAACAAGAAGGAAAGCTAATTGGAAAACAAGTAGGAAAAGAATAAAAATCCTACTCCCAAAAAGAATAAGGAAACCCTTTTTGGAAACTAACTTAAAAAATAAAATAACTTAATTAAGAATCCGAAAAATCCATAAAACCGTGTGGCTTCTCCTTGGGCTGGCCGTGTGGGCTTTCTCCTTGGATGGGCCGTGCGGCTTCCCTTGTGGACTCCTTGGGCTGACCGAAAACTTGTGGGCTGGTCCATGAGTTTTGGGTCGGCCCAAATTGTAGGGAACTTTATTAATTTGTTTCTTTTAAGTCCAAGAACCTTCCGGCATCTTCAAGACTTCAAGAAACAACCTTCTTCTTTATTGTGAAGTGCTGAATTGCGCCTCTTCTTCAAGGATTGTTAGAAGAGTTGCAATTTGAACATTTCTTCCATTTTTCTCCAAGGCGTGAGCTTCTTTTTGGCCTTCCTCTTTGTTTCGTGGATTCTGACTCATAATGTGTGTTGTTTTCGCCTTTGATGTCCTCATCAGTTGTCTTCTGGTCGATGAACATCTGCTTCAATATCAGACTTGCTGTTATCATTCAATTCAGAAAAGGGATTGACAGCATCATTATCCTCTTCTTCTTCTTCGGAAGCGTACTCACCATCTTATCCCAACATAACTCTGCGGACATTAGGGCAATCTCGCATGTAGTGGCCACGACCAGAACATTTATGGCAAGTTATATTACTGATAGACGGCTGAAGAAGCAGGAGTTGATTGAGCAAGCTGAATAGCTTTCTTCTCTGAGTAGAATGGCTTCTTTGCTGGAAAGGATGGCGATGCTGGAGTCTTCTTCCATTGATTGCTGGCAGGTGTTCGAACAGGTGGAACAGTCTGCAGGTACTCCATCACCCTGGCTTTATGCAACATATCAGTTAAAGAAGCAGCATTCTGCAATTCAACTGCCAAAGCTATCCCACGATTAAGCCCACTAAGAAAACGAGCCATGCTATCACCCTCATCTTCTATTACATTAGCCCTAATTTTGGCCATCTCCAACTTTCTAAAATATTCATCAACAGTTAAAGTCCCTTGCACAAGAGTATGTAATTTCTTATACAATGCACGAAAATAATAAGCAGGTAGAAAAGTCTGGCGCATTTCCGTTGTGAGATCAAACCAATTAATAGGGGGTACACGAGCACGCATTGGCCTGGTGTTCCGTCTCATGTCCATCTGCTGATTCCACCAAACAAGAGCATAGTCGATGAAGTTCACGACGGCGAGAGGAGCCTTCCGATGTTCGGGAACTGAGTGAAGCTCAAAGATCCGCTCCATCTTGATCTCCCAGTCTAAGTATACTTCAGGGTCCGTACCTCCGGCGAAAGAAGGCACAGATGTCTTCAACTGACTTAGACCCTCAAAGGACTTGCTGGAACCATCTTGAGGAGTTTCAATGTTCTCCTCCTCTGCCACAGGGTGATGAGCCTGGGTGGCCCTGAGTTCGGCGACCTCACTACTTAGGTCAGAAAACTGAGTGTTGAACTGATTGGTCAAGTTTGTAATCGCAGCTAGGAGTTGTTCATTACTGATGTTAGAACTACCCCCGACATAGTAACTAGAAAAGATCCTGCTAAGAACAAGTAAAAGTGAGTAAAAGTAACCTTACTCCCTTGTCCCCCTAGAGCCCTCCTAACGAACTACACACAAACCTTGTGTATCGCTCTTTAGGGTTGGCGGCCCTTGTATGCTGTAACACTCAGCCTTTTACCTCAGTCCTGTAGAAAGTTTTCACAGATTACTTTGGCAAAGGTAACAAGCAACAGTTAACCACACAAGCACAACAACTATATAGGAAAGTAGCAAAAAATTTTCGAAATAGACACTTGGTTCTATTTTTGAAAAACACCTTGTAAAAAAAAAATGAATTTTTGTAGTATAGCTCAAATAAGAAGTACACTGATAAGGAACTTTCGGGGAGAAGCCCTCGAAGTTCAGAGATATTGACAGTGCACGAAGACAAGATTCAAGCTATATTTTCAGAGTAAACGTACAAGGTAGCACAAAAAGGTTAACAAGGCTAAAGAAGCAGGGCAATTCAATTGAAGAACAAGAACAATTAGCAGATTTGAAACAAATTAGGAAGTACTTAAACTACCCAAGATTTGATTACCCTCCCAATAGGTAATCAAGAAACCAATTCCCACCAATTATCCAAGTTTTTTCGAAAATAAGAGTCCTTTACGCAACCAGAGCCAAGTGGCGGAAAAATTCCTCAGATTTTCGAGTGTAGTGCTGTGGGGAGTAGTGTCGGTAATCGAACACTATCAACTTTGCAAGTACACAGGAAAGAGAAGAAGATTTCCAATGAAGAAAATATTCCTCTTTGGTTTTGGAGTGTAGTGCTGTGGGGAGTAGTGTCGGTAATCGAACACTATCAACTTTGCAAGTACACTTTAAACCTTGGAGAAACAATTCTTACTCAATTTTTGCCACAAAGACACAAGCATGCGAAAAATTATCCCTTGAAGCAATTTTTAGAAAATTTTGGCAGCACTACGACACAATTTCAAGAATCCAATATATTTTCAAGAATTCAAAGCTAATGTATCAAGCATAGGCATACCAATCACAGTTGCAACAAAGTGAGCTGCTTAATATCAACCGTAAAACTCACCAACAAACGACGGATAAAAATCGCAAAACAGCCCAACCAACCCAAACAAAACAGCAAAAACCGAACAGGCTCTTTCAACTTCTTTTCGCTTTCTTCTTCTTCTTTTTTTTTTTGTTCGGGTGCCCTTTTTTTTTGTGCTTTTAATTTCGGCTTTAAATATCACAAGCAGCAGCAAAAACCGAAATTAAAGGGATTTAAGAAAAAAAAATTTCTTAAAAAGGAGCAATCTTTTCCACAAAAATCAGAACTTAAAGTAGAGTTAAGGAAACAAAAACACCTTATGAGTTGATCGGGTTACTCCAACCTCCTCTTGTCCAGCAAACAGCCAAGGCTCTGATACCAATTGATGTGAACCCTTGATTTCAACTTGTGAAAACAAGAACTCAATGCGGAAAATTGCCAAGGAATGTCTGTCTGCAAGACGCAGCTCTCAAAACTCTAGAATCCTTACCCTTGGATTCGGCAGACTACTAATTTAACAAGTTAAATTAAACACGCAATTCGAACCAAGTGGAGAATAATAGAGGCGAAACAAAGCATGCAATTAGATAGAGAAATTATCTAATTAGCCTATAGTTCCTGTACTTTAGCAATTAACAAAGCATGCAAATTACTTAAGCCAAAATAAAGAAGAGTGAATAATAAAGTATAAACTTTCATTCAATTAATCACTGAAAAATAATGAAGTGCAGCACCCCTATTTATAGGTGTAGATGCACGAAAATACAAGAGAAAATAAGGAAAGAAAAACATAAAATTGGAACTTAATCAAGAGATTAAGTAACTCACAAAAATCAGCAAGAAAAAGGAACTTACTTGCTGAAAAAGTAAAAGAAAAGAAGGGGAATCCAAGGGTAGACTACTAATTTAACAAGTTAAATTAAACACGCAATTCGAACCAAGTGGAGAATAATAGAGGCGAAACAAAGCATGCAATTAGATAGAGCAATTATCTAATTAGCCTATAGTTCCTGTACTTTAGCAATTAACAAAGCATGCAAATTACTTAAGCCAAAATAAAGAAGAGTGAATAATAAAGTATAAACTTTCATTCAATTAATCACTGAAAAATAATGAAGTGCAGCACCCCTATTTATAGGTGTAGATGCACGAAAATACAAGAGAAAATAAGGAAAGAAAAACATAAAATTGGAACTTAATCAAGAGATTAAGTAACTCACAAAAATCAGCAAGAAAAAGGAACTTACTTGCTGAAAAAGTAAAAGAAAAGAAGGGGAAATTTCGTCTTCCATAAGGAAAGGTTATGAACGAAATTCTCAAGGAAAAATGAAGGAAAAATTCATATTTTAACTTTAAAGAAAAGGGAAAACCGAAAAATAAAGGAGAAAAGAAAAAGAGGAAACTATGAAGAGAATTAGGTAACATGCACAAAACCTTAATTCTCTTCCTAACCCTAACCCTAATTGTGAATTGCTTCTCCTTGGGCTTGGGCTTGGCCGAATGTGGGTTCATGGAGTGGGCTTGATGGATTCGGCCCAATTGATGTAGCATGATGATGTAGATGTAGGAAGCTTCTGGAATCTTCTGGAAGCTTCCGGAATCATTTCAGAAGCTCAAAAAACATTTCACTTCTAAAATTCTTCAAACTTTATGAAATCTCCATTTCTTCACTGGAAAGACTAGTAGTTACCATTTCCACCATTTCCTTAGCTCGTAAATACCATTTCCACCATTTGCACAGCTTGGAAATACCATTTCCACCATTTCCTTAATTGGAAAGATTAGTATTCACCATTTCTACCTTGATGGAGAGTAGGGTAACCCTTGTAAGCTTTCTTTCTTTCTCATTGAGTTCATTGGAGCTGGATATGAGCTGAGCTTCTGTAGCACACCTTTGAACAAAGTTTGCAAGGTCTGCTTTGAGCTTTGAAGTCCTCTTGCGAGTCATCGGCCCAACTATATCAACGAATGGATCTCTCTGATATGGACTTGGATCATGGAGCATTGGTGGGCCTCGATGAAGCACTCGAACCTCAGCTGCACTCTCTACACCATCTTCTGGATCTCCTTGAGCTGGACTTGTCGATGAGCTAGGGGCGTTCACATCAATAAGGATTTGTGCATGTTTCCTATTCCTACCCTTAGTTGTTAGTTTCCAAAAAGGATCCCTTCTTTATCTCCTTTTTGGAGTAGGATTTCCAATTCCTTTTCTTTCTTGTTTTTGCTTGGAATTTTGGCTGCCTTATCTTGTGAGATAACCTAATTTCTTTATTTTTCCATTACCTAGTTCCTTTAGGTTTTGGTTTGTAAGAAGGAATCAATCTCTTGATTGGTTCCCAATTCCAACTTTTTTCCTAGTTCTTTTAGGTGAAGATTTCGGCTTCCCCTACTAAATAGGGCATCCGAAAAACATAATAAATTAAGTATTCTTATCTTGAAACTATTAGTTTGAGTACTCTCTCTTTAATGCTCTATGTATTTTGCATGCTTGTGATTTATATATTGCATGAAACTTAGCTTAATTAGGTTATTTGCTCTACCTAATTAAATTCGCATGTTTCACCTGTTTTCTTACTTGGTTCAAATTCTTTAAGTAAATTAGCTTAGGTTAGTTTATTTTTATTATCTGGATTTCGGGTAAGTAAAGAGTTTATACGAGCTACGCCGCCTAATCAGACTTTCATTGGCAATTCATCCGCATGTGTACCTTGGTCCACATCAGCTTCTGTACCACTCCTTTGAACAAGGTTTTCAAGATCTGATCTGAGCTTCCTTGTCCTTCTTCAGGTCATAGGCCCAACTATGTCAACAAACGAATCTCTCTGATATGGGCTTGGGTTCTGGAGCATTGGCGGGCCTCTATGGAGCACACAAACCTCTGCTGCACTTTCCGAGCCCTTATTACTTGAACTGGGATCCTCTGTGATGAGGGCATCCCAAGTCAACATCACGCAACAAGTCAACCTACAAGTGATTCCGGAGAAGCTGAGGAGGAGGTTCGAGTTCTACATCGAGGCCCGACAATGCTTCAGGATCAGAGCCCATATCAGAGTGATCCACTTGTAGACATCACTGGGCCCATGACCAGAAGCAGAGCGAAAAAGGTGCGAGAAGCTCTCAATAACCTTGTTCAAGCTTGCCATCAAGATGCCCAGCTGATTGTAGAAGCCCACGCCTTGGAGCAAAATGGAGGAAATGTGCAATTTGCAACTCTTCTAACTATCTTGGAAGAAGAGGCGCAAATCATCACATCTTAATCAAGAAGAAGGCTGTTTCTTGAAGTCTTGAAGAAGCCGGGAGGTTCTTGGACTTAGAAGAAACTAAATAATAAAGTTCCCTACCAATTGGGCCGACCCAAAAACTCATGGACCAGCCCACAAGTTTTCGGCCAGCCCAAGGAGTAGCATGAAGCCGCACGGCCCAATCCAAGGAGAAGAGCCCACACGGCCAACCAAGGAAAAAGCCACACGGCTTAGGGTTTAATTTTCAGATTTTAATTAAGTTATTTTATTTTTAGTTGATTTCCAAAAAGGGTTTCCTTATTCTTTTTGGGAGTAGGATTTTTATTCTTTTCCTACTTGTTATCTAATTAGCTTTCCTTCTTGATTTAGGAGATGTAATTTTAGGCAATCACCCTTTTATGAGGTGACCGAAATTTAGTTACCTTTTCTTACCAGTCCTACTTCTTTCTGGGTTTGGTAATTGTACAAGGAATTAACCTCTTGGTTAATTTCCAATTCTAATTCTTTTCTTTTCCTACTTTTTGTATTAAAATTCGGCCACCCTCACCTATAAATAGGTGACCGAATTCATCAAATAAAGTAGAGTATTTTAGATCATAAACTTAATGTTTGAAGTACCTCCTTTTATTGCTTTATGTATTTGCATGTCGTAGTTTACATAATTGCATGAACTTAGCTAATTAGGTTATTTGCTCTACCTAATTATTCGCATGTTCAAAACTCTTTTCTTACACTTGGTTCGAATCTAAAACAAAAACAACTAGATTAGGTCTTTTTGTTTATCTGATTTCGAAAGTAAGTTAAGTGTCTCATACGAGCTCGCCGCTTAATCACAAGGTCCTTGGCAACATTATCCGCATGTGTACAACCGTCCACATCAATTGGTATCAGAGCTAAGGAGTGGTTTTGTGGCTGGAGGAGGTCGAAGACCGAATCTTTATCAGGTGTTTTCTTTTCCTTATCTTAAATTTTTGGATTAGAACTCATCTTCTTGGGGAAAATTTTTTCTTTCAAGCTTTCAAATTTGCGATTTTTGTGCTGTTTCCTATCTTTTAAAAATCGCAAATTTCTTTAAAAATTCGGATACCCTTGCTAAAATTTCAGAAATTAAAATCGGGCCTTAATTTTCAAACTAGGGTTCGGGTTTTTGTGACTTTAGGGTTTTTGGATTTTCCGTCACTAATTCTCGCGACGCTAGGGTTTGTTTGCTCGGCTTTTTGCGACACTTTGCTCCCCCTTTTCGTGCTGTAATTTCAAAAGTTCAGTTGTAAATTGCTGGGATTTTGCGACTTCATTCTACCCCTCTTGTGCTGATTTTTGTTGGAAATTGTGAGTTTTTGCGGTTGATGTTAAGCAGCTCACTTTGTTTGCGCACTATAAAATTGCATGCTCTAGTTTGGGATACCTTGTGTTGAATTCTTGAGAATATATTGAATTCTAGATTTTTTATCCTTGTGCTGCCAAGATTATCCCTGGGATTAGGTTAGTGAATCAAAAATTGAATTTGCTAGCCCTAGGGTTTTCGTTTCTTGAAAATCGCATATTGCTAAAGTTGGTACTGTTTTCGGCCTAATTAAGGGGTTAGAAATCGCAATTTGGGGTACTGTTTTGCATATTGGAAGAATTGAACATTTGTGGGGATTGGTTTCATGATTACCTATTGGGTGGGTGATCGCTTCTTTGGGTAGTTTTAGGACTTTCCTGAAGTTGTTTCAACTCTGCTAATTTTCTTTGATTCTATTCAATTTTGAATTGCCTAGTTATCTTTTCGTGCTACCTGGACATTTGCTCTTAAATTATAGTTTGGATTTTGTCATCGTGCACACTCATTTTTTCTGAAATTTGAGGGCTTAACCCCGAAATTTCCTGTTGTGTACACATATCTGGACTATATTATAAAATATCATTTTGCGAAAAGATTTTTCAAATAGAACCAAGTGTGGTTTTTGCGAAAATTTTTCTTCTTTCTTAAGTGTCATTGCTTTTGTGTGAATTGCTGCTTGCCTGATACATTTATCAATACCGGGAGGTACAGAGGTAAAAGGCTTGAGTGTTCTTATTATACAGGGCGCCACCCTAGAGCGATACACGGGGTTTGTGTGTAGCTGTTAGGTGGGAAACACTTGGGGGAACAAGAGGGTAAGGTTATTTCTCACTTTTCCTTGTTCTTAGCAGACAGGTTTTCGCTTGTTTTTACCAGTGTCAGGTGGTAGTGCTCCTAACCCTTTGGGAAACGAGCAAATCTTGGCTGCAATTGCGCAACTCTCCCCGATATTCGCTACACTCACGGAGGAAGTCGCCGAACTCAGGACTGAACGGGAACAGAGGCGCACAGACTCAGACGACGATGTTGCTGCTCCAGGCACCAACGCCGCCGATCAGCCTTTCGCAGGCCTCAGCCAATGCAAAACAACCGTTCCGCCCTTTGCAGGAGGCACGAATCCAGAGGACTATCTCGACTGGGAGATGAAGATGGAGCGCATTTTTGAACTTCATGCAATCCCGGAACACAAGAAAGTCCAACTCGCTGTGGTCCATTTCACAGACTATGCCCTAATCTGGTGGAATCAACAAATGGATCAACGCAGAAACACGGTCCCATGCGGGCCCGTGCGCCGCCTCTCTCATGGTTTGATTTGACTACATCTATGCGTAAAACCTTTGTGCCTGATTACTATTTTAGAGAATTGTACAGGAAATTACATACTCTTGTACAAGGTTCTACGTCTGTAGATGAATATTTTAGAAAATTAGAGATGGCAAAAATTAGGGCTAATGTACAGGAAGATGAGCCCGCATCTATGGCTCGTTTTCTTAACGGGTTAAACAGGGGTATTGCTTTAGCTGTTGAATTGTAGAATGCTACAACTCTGACAGACATGCTGCACAAGGCTCGGGTCATGGAGGAGTATCTGAAGTTCGTTCCACCAATCCGGACGCTAACCAGCGCACCACCAGCCTGGCGTAAGAACCCAGCCTATTCTCCACCGGCAAGGAGGCCGATCATGTCTTAGCGCAAAGCCCTAGTCCCTGTTGCCGCCGCCACCTCTTCTTCATCACAGCAGAAGACGCCATCAACTCCCAGACAGTCCATCATCAACGTAACTTGCCACAAGTGTTCAGGCCGTGGCCACTACATGCGTGATTGTCCCAATATCCGGAAGGTATTATTGGGCCAAGATGGTGAATACATTTCAGAGGACGATGAAGAGGAACCACACGTTGACCCTACACAGGAGTTGACTGATAGCACTTCGTCTGCACCAGTGGAGCACTTCGAGTTCCTTGAAGAAGATCCATCTCAGAACTTGGTTACTCGCACTCTGACTACAGCTGCTGTCCCGGACACGTCCCAACGGACAAACATCTTCCATGCCCGAACCAAGGTAAATGGAAAGTTATGTGTTCTGATTATTGATGGAGGGAGTTGTACTAACGTTGCTAGTGAGTATATGGTTGATATGTTGCGCCTCCCTGTCATCAATCATCCACGTCCTTATCGGCTTCAATGGCTCGATAGCTCAGACGGCTACAGAGTGACAAAGCAGGTAAGCGTACCATACGCTATCGGTAAGTTTGAATCCATGGTTTTGTGTGATGTTCTGCCAATGGAGGCTTGCCACATTCTACTCAGACGACCATGGCTCTTTGACCTGAAGGTAACACATGATGGGGTCGCCAATACTTACTCGGTCTGCCAGGAGGGCAAGATCCACACATTCCTACCCATGTCGCCTATTGAAGTGCGATCAGAAGCTGTTCGTATGAAGGAGTCAATCGCTTAATGGGAAGCTGAAAGGCGCCAAGCGAAGGGTAAGGGGAAAGAACTTGTTGTAAAGGGTAGTCAGGCGAACTCTGATAAGCCTGATCAAGACAAAGTAAGGAGTAGTTGTTTTGCAACAAGAGGAGAGATTGGTCAAGTGTTAGACAGCAATGATGATGTATTTGTTTTAGTCTGTAAGGATAACTGTGCTAACCCTGACGATATCCCTCGGGATATCCCTACAGACGTCAATTCTTTGTTGCAGGAATTTGCTGATGTCTTTCCAGACGAGTTGCCGCAGGGTCTGCCGCCACTTCGAGGCATTGAACATCAGATTGACTTCATCCCTGGCGCGCCTATACCAAATCGCTCTGCGTACAAAGCAAATCCGGAGGAAACGAAGGAGCTGCAGGCGCAAATTGAGAAGCTATTGGCGCATGGTCAGGTAAGGGAATCTCTAAGTCCTTGTGCTGTACCTGTTATTCTAGTCCCTAAGAAAGATGGTACATGGAGAATGTGTATGGATTGTAGAGCTGTAAATAAGATAACAATCAAGTATAGGCACCCTATCCCTAGGCTTGATGACATGTTAGAAGATTTGCATGGTTCTACTGTTTATACAAAAATAGATCTGACACAGGGCTATCATCAAATTCGCATGAGGGAAGGGGACGAATGGAAGACTGCTTTTAAAACTAAATTTGGTTTATATGAGTGGTTAGTCATGCCCTTTGGTCTCACAAATGCACCTAGTACTTTCATGAGATTAATGAATCATGTGCTTAGAAAGTTTATAGGTAAATTTGTTGTTGTGTATTTTGATGATATCTTGATCTATTCCAGAGATTATAATTCGCATATTGAACATCTTCGTTTGGTTTTAATTGAATTACGTGCTAATCAGTTATATGCCAAGATGCAAAAGTGTACCTTTTGTGTTTCGAAGGTTGTTTTTCTTGGTTTTGTTGTCTCTGCAGATGGTGTCAAAGTTGATGATGCCAAGGTGAAGGCCATTAGGGATTGGCCGCAGCCAACTTCGGCCGCCCAGGTTCGGTCATTCCATGGATTGGCTGGGTTCTACAGGCGGTTTGTGAAAGATTTCTCCACTAAAGCCGCGCCCCTCAATGATCTCTGCAAGAAGAACACACCATTTGTGTGGGGGCCAGCTCAGGAAAAAGCTTTTACTACTTTAAAGCATGATCTCACTCATGCACCTGTTTTAGCATTACCTGATTTTGATAAAGTGTTTGAACTAATGTGTGATGCATCAGGTGTTGGAATTGGTGCAGTGTTAATGCAGGAGAAGAAGCCTATCGCCTTTTTCAGTGAGAAACTAAAAGGGGCTGCCTTAAATTATCCTACATATGATAAGGAGCTCTATGCTGTTGTCCGTGCTTTTGAAACGTGGTCACATTATTTGATGTCTAAGGAATTTGTTGTTCATAGTGATCATGAGTCTCTTAAACATTTAAAAGGGCAAAATAAATTAAATAGACGTCATGCAAAGTGGGTTAATTTTATTGAGTCTTTTCCTTACATTATTAAGTATAAGAAAGGTAAAGATAATTTAGTTGCTGACGCTCTATCTCGCAGGTATGAAATGCTGACAATTCTTGATCATACATTGTTAGGTTTCGCATACCTCAAGGATTTGTATGCTTTTGATATTGATTTTGCTGATTTGTATAAAGCATGTGAATCTGGTGCATTCCAAAAGTACTTTAGACAGGATGGTTTTCTGTTTAGAGAAAATAGGTTATGCATCCCTCGTAGTTCCACTAGGGAATTACTGGTTCGTGAAGCTCATAGGGGGGGGCTTATGGGTCATTTTGGTGTGCATAAAACTCTTGAACTGTTGCATGAACACTTTTATTGGCCACATATGCGCAATGATGTACAGAATGTTTGCTCTCGATGCATTAATTGTTTGCAAGCTAAATCTACTTCTAAGCCCCATGGACTTTACACGCCTTTACCTGTACCTTCTGTACCTTGGACTGACATTTCTGTGGATTTTATTCTAGGGCTTCTGAGGACGCAGAAAGGTAATGATTCTTTATTTGTCGTTGTTGATCGGTTTTCTAAAATGGCGCATTTCATTCCTTGCAGGAAATCAGATGATGCCAGACATGTAGCTGAGTTGTTCTTTCAGGGAATAGTTCGGTTGCATGGGATACCGCGCACAATTGTGTCAAATCGCGACGTCAAATTTCTGAGTTATTTTTGGAAGACTTTGTGGTCCCGCCTCGGCACAAAACTGTTGTTTTCGACTACAAGTCATCCACAAACGGATGGTCAGACGGAAGTCATCAACCGAACCGTTGGCAACCTACTCAGAGCGTTGATTCAGAAGAACCTCAAGCGTTGGGAAGACATCTTGCCGGTTGCAGAGTTTGCATACAACCGAACCAAGCACTCCTCAACAGGGTTCTGTCCATTTGAAGTTGCCTACGGCTTTACTCCCTTGACGGTGCTGGATCTCATTCCTTTACCGCCCAAAGAACAAGTCAATCCAGACGGTGCGAAGAAAGCTGAAGCAGTGCAACGCATACATGCTAAAGTTCGAGCTAATCTGGAGAAGACTTATTCCAAAGCCGCCGCCAATGCAAACCAACGGCGCAAGGCTGTGAATTTCGAACCAGGTGACTGGGTTTCGGTTCACATGAGGAAGGAACGATTCCCTGTAGCAAGAAGGACCAAACTCCATCCAAGGGGTGATGGACCTTTTCAGATCGTTTCCAAGCTTGGGCCTAACGCCTACAAACTCGACTTACCAGGTGAGTATGGTGTTAGTTCTTCCTTTAATGTTGCTGACTTGTCTCCTTTTGTTGATGAACAAGTTGATGATTTGAGGACAAATCCTTTTCAACCGGGAAGGGATGATGAGGGCATCCCAAGTCAACATCATGCAACAAGTCAACCTACAAGTGATTCCGGAGAAGCTGAGGAGGAGGTTCGAGTTCTACATCGAGGCCCGACAATGCTTCAGGATCCAAGCCCATATCAGAGGGATCCACTTGTAGACATCACTGGGCCCATGACCAGAAGCAGAGCGAAGAAGGTGCGAGAAGCTCTCAATAACCTTGTTCAAGCTTGCCATCAAGATGCCCAGCTGATTGTAGAAGCCCACGCCTTGGAGCAAAATGGAGGAAATGTGCAATTTACAACTCTTCTAACTATCTTGGAAGAAGAGGCGCAAATCATCACATCTTAATCAAGAAGAAGGCTGTTTCTTGAAGTCTTGAAGAAGCCGGGAGGTTCTTGGACTTAGAAGAAACTAAATAATAAAGTTCCCTACCAATTGGGCCGACCCAAAAACTCATGGACCAGCCCACAAGTTTTTGGCCAGCCCAAGGAGTAGCATGAAGCCGCACGGCCCAATCCAAGGAGAAGAGCCCACACGGCCAACCAAGGAAAAAGCCACACGGCTTAGGGTTTAATTTTCAGACTTTAATTAAGTTATTTTATTTTTAGTTAATTTCCAAAAAGGGTTTCCTTATTCTTTTTGGGAGTAGGATTTTTATTCTTTTCCTACTTGTTTTCTAATTAGCTTTCCTTCTTGATTTAGGAGATGTAATTTTAGGCAATCACCCTTTTATGAGGTGACCGAAATTTAGTTACCTTTTCTTACCAGTCCTACTTCTTTCCGGGTTTGGTAATTGTACAAGGAATTAACCTCTTGGTTAATTTCCAATTCTAATTCTTTTCTTTTCCTACTTTTTGTATTAAAATTCGGCCACCCTCACCTATAAATAGGTGACCGAATTCATCAAATAAAGTAGAGTATTTCAGATCATAAACTTAATGTTTGAAGTACCTCCTTTTATTGCTTTATGTATTTGCATGTCGTAGTTTACATAATTGCATGAACTTAGCTAATTAGGTTATTTGCTCTACCTAATTATTCGCATGTTCAAAACTCTTTTCTTACACTTGGTTCGAATCTAAAACAAAAACAACTAGATTAGGTCTTTTTGTTTATCTGATTTCGAAAGTAAGTTAAGTGTCTCATACGAGCTCGCCGCTTAATCACAAGGTCCTTGGCAACATTATCCGCATGTGTACAACCGTCCACATCACTCTGCATACTGACTTGGCATAGGGCTGGGGATGCCCCCATCATTCCCTCCTGGTTGGAAAGGATTCGGCCTCGAATCAAGATCCTGGTTGATGTGGACGGTTGTACACATGCGGATAATGTTGCCAAGGACCTTGTGATTAAGTGACAAGCTCTTACAAAACCTTTAACTCACGTTCGGATTTGATAAAACAAAGGAAAAACTATCCTGACCAACTTGTTTATAAATTCGAACCAAGTGCAAGAAAGAGGCGTGAAACATGCGAATAACTAGGCAGAGCAAGAACCTAATTAGCTAAGTTTCATGCAAGTATGTAAATTACGACATGCAAATACATAAAGCAATAAAAAGAGGTACTTCAAACACTAAGTTTATGATCTAAAATACTCTAAATATTATTGAAGTTTCGGCACCTATTTATAAGGATGAGGCAGCCGAAAATTAGTACAAGAAGTAGAAGAAGGAAAGAATTAGAATTGGAAATTAACCAAGAGGTTAATTTCTGTTACAATACCAAACCCTAAAAGAAGTAGGAGAATGGTAATAAAAAGGAAAGCAATTTCGGATTTACCATAAACAAGTGGCAGCCAAAATTGTCAACTAAAAATAAGGAAAAGAATAAAATTCCTACTTCCAAAAAGAATAAGGAAACACTTTTTGGAAACTAACTTAAAAAAAATAAAAGAAACAACTTAATTAAATTACAAGAAATTCCCTAATTATTTTAAGGAGCCGTGTGGGCTTTCTCCTTGGGCTGGCCGTGTGGGCTTTCTCCTTGGGCTAGCCGTGCGGCTTCTCTTGTGGACTCCTTGGGCTGGCCAAAACTTGTGGGCTTTGTCTCCATGAGTTTGGGTCGGCCCAAATTGTAGGGAATTTTATTAATTTGTTTCTTTAAGTCCAAGAACCTTCCGGCATCTTCAAAACTTCAAGAAACAGCCTTCTTCTTCATTAGGACTTGGTGATTTGCGCCTCTTCTTCAAATATGGTTAGAAAAGTTACAAGTTGCACATTTCCTTCATTATGCTCCAAGGCGTGATCTTCTTTTTGGCCGTCCTCTTTGTTTTGTGGATTCTGACTCACAATGTGTTGTTTTCGCCCTTGATGTCCTCATCACTGGTCAAAATTAAACGGAGACAAGTCAGCAACATTAAAAGATGTACTAACGCTATACTCACCTGGTAGATCCAGTTTGTAGGTGTTATCCCTCATCTTTGCCACAACTTGAAAAGGTCCATCACCTTTGGGGTGGAGTTTCATCCTTCGGGCTGCTGGAAAATTTTCCTTTCTCATATGAACCCAAACCCAGTCGCCTGGTTCAAAGTTCACAGCCTTGCACCTTCGATTTGCATCTGAAGCATACTTGGCATTTTTCCTCTCAAGGCTTTGCCTTCCTATTGGCTTTGTGGATTCTGACTCATAACTTGTGTTGTTTTTAGCCTTGGATATCCACATCAAAGCCTTTTTGCCAGGTTCTTTTGGGGAGCAAAGGACCATGGTCCAAAGAAACAATGGTGTTCTTAGGATTTCCTATCTTATCCAGTCTAGGAGAATCGACTAGGGGTGAGACGAATGGGAACGGTGGTGGACAGCTTCTCTCTTGCAAGCTTTGGTGGAAGCTGCAGGTGAGAGGTACCTTGTGGGCAATATTTTTTTGGTCTCTCCCAGAGAGGTTCCGCAGCTCGGATACTTGGCAGAGGATCTCTTTGGTGGAGAAGGTGCCGTGATGCACACCAGGGTTCTGATAGGTAGGGGATTGCAGTTTTTGGGATGCAAATTGGCTGAGGGAAGGAACATTATCGGATCACAGGTTGGGGGAGGATGTTCGATTTTCGGTCATCTCGGAAAGGGAATTTGGGAATAATGTCGGGCTTTATCTGTTTACTCTTAGGCATGGACTGCCGAGGGAGTGGGCACATCGACTGGACCAGGACCTTGTTTTTGAGGCCACAGAGGACATCCTATTTTGGACTCCTTCCACGAAAGAGGATTTCTCAGTTAAGACGGCATCTGAGTTGTTGTGGCCGGTCAAGCAAAGGCTAGTTACATCAGGCTCAGTCCGGGTGATGAGGGCATCCAGAGTCAAGCAACAAGTCAAGATGCAAGTGGTTCCGGAGAAGCTGAGGAGGTTCGAGTTCTACATCGAGGCCCAACAATGCTTCAGGATCCAAGCCCATATAGAAGGATCCACTTGTAGACATCACTGGGCCAATGACCAGAAGCAGAGCAAAGAAGGTTCGAGATGCACTCAACAACCTTGTTCAAGCTTGCCATCAGGACGCTCAGTTGATTGTAGAAGCCAACGCCTTGAAGCAGAAAGAAGGAAATGTTCAAATTGCAACTCTTCTAACCATTCTTGAAGAAGAGGCACAATTCAGCACTTCCCATTAAAGAAGAAGGCTGTTTCTTGAAGTTCTTGAAGATGCAGGGAGGTTCTTGGACTTTAAAGAAACAATTATTAAAGTTCCCTACAATTTGGGCCGACCCAAACTCATGGAGACCAGCCCACAAGTTTCAGCCAGCCCAAGAAGCCCACAAGAAGCCGCACGGCCAGCCCACAAAGGAAAGCCGCACGGCCAGCCCAACAAAGAAAGCCCACACGGCTATTAGTTAGGGTTCTTTAAGATTCTTTTTACTCTTTTAGTTAGTTTCCAAAAAGGGTTCCTTATTGATCTCTTTTTGGCAGTAGGAATTTTTTTTCTTTTCCTTATTGTTTTACTTGTAAAATTCGGCAATCACCAAAGAGAAAAGGTGACCGAATTCTTCTTTCCTTTTCTTACCATTCTCCTACTTCTTTCCGGGTTTGGTAAAGGAAATTAACCTCTTGGTTAATTTGCCATTCTACTACTTTTTCCTTATTTTTCTCATGACTTTTTCGGCTACCTCTCCTATAAATAGGGGCTGAATTCATCAATAATATTCAGAGTATTCAGATCATAAAACTTCGTGTTTGAGTACCCTCCTTTTATTGCTTTATGTATTTGCATGTTGTAGTTTACATAATTGCATGAAACTTAGCTAATTAGGTTACTTGCTCTACCTAATTAATTCGCATGTTTCAATCTCTTTCTTACACTTGGTTCGACTCTACCTAATTAATTCGCATGTTTCAATCTCTTTCTTACACTTGGTTCGACTATAAAACAACATTAGCTTAGGTTAGCTTCTCTTGTTTCTCTTAGTTCGAAAGTAAGTTAGGGAATTATACGAGCTACGCTACTTAATCACAAGGTCCTTGGCAACTTAATCCGCATGTGTACAAACGTCCACATCAATTGGTATCAAAGCTAAGGAGTGGTTTCGTGGCTGGAGGAGGTCGAAGCAACCGACCAAATCGTTTACCAGGTGTTTTCTTTTCCTTCTCTTGAAATTCTTGGATTAGAACTCATGTTCTTGGGGAAATTTTTTTCTTTCAAGCTTTCAATTTTCGGTTTTGGTACTGTTTTACTATCCTTAAACACCGAAAATTTTTCTTAAAACTCGGACTGCCCTTGCTGTAATTTCAGATCTTTAAATCGGGTTTTTAGAATTCAAGTTAGGGTTCGGCTTTTTGCTAAAACCTAGGGTTTCGATTTTCAGTTGTATACCCTAAATCTTAAACCCTAAACTCTAACCCTATATTTCAGAATTAAAATCAGATCTTACAAATAAATTAGGGTTCGGATTTCAGCCTTGTTAGGGTTTCGGTTTTGCCTAATAGCTAGGGTTTCGGGTTTCCCTTGAATTTTTTTGTCGCTACATCTTGCGACACTAGGGTTTAATTGCTGGGCTTGTTACGACTTAATTCTACCCCTTTTGTGCTGTTCTTGTTGAAAATAGTGAGTTTTTGCGGTTGATGTTAAGCAGCTCACTTTGTTTGCGCATTGTAAAATTGCATGCTCTAGTTTGGGATACCTTCTTTTGAATTCTTGAAAATATAGTGAATTCTTGATTTTGTATCCTTGTGCTGCTCAGATTATTCCTAGGAATCGGTTAGTAAGTCAACATTGAACTTACTGACCCTAGGGTTTTCGTTTTCTTCAAATCGCATGCTAGTGCTGTTTTGCGCCAATTAGGGGTTTAGAAAATTTTGCAATTTTGGTACTGTTTGCGGCTTGAAAAGAATTAAGAATTTGTGGGGATTGGTTTCTTGATTACCTATTGGGTGGGTGATCTCTTCTTTGGGTAGTTTTAGGACTTTCCTGAAGTCGATGACTGTTCCACCCTTTGCCGGCGGCACAAATCCTGAGGATTATCTAAACTGGGAGATGAAGATGGAGCGCATTTTTGAACTTCATGCGATCCCAGAGCACAAGAAGGTCCAGCTCGCAGTGGTACATTTCACAGACTATGCCCTAATCTGGTGGAATCAGCAGATGGACCAACGCAGAAACACGCGTCCAATGAGGGCACGTGCTCCGCCTCTCTCTTGGTTTGATTTGACTATATCTATGCATAGAACTTTTGTGCCTGATTACTATTTTAAAGAATTGTATAGGAAATTACATACTCTTGTACAAGGTTCTATGTCTGTAGATGAATATTATAGAAAATTAGAGATGGCTAAAATTAGGGCTAATGTACAGGAAGATGAAGCCGCATCAATGGCTCGTTTTCTTAATGGTTTGAATAGGGGTATAGCTTTGGCTGTTGAATTGCAAAATGCCACAACTCTGACAGACATGCTGCATAAAGTTCGAGTCATGGAGGAGTACCTGAAGTCTGTTCCACCAATCCGGACGCCAACCAACGCCCCGCCAGCTTGGAGAAAGAATTCGGTATATTCTCCACCAGCAAAGAGGCCGATCATGTCAGAGAGAAAAGCTATAGTTCCTATCGCCACCCCTTCTTCATCACAGGCTAAGACGCCATCAACTCCCAGACAGTCCATCAGCAACGTAACTTGCCACAAGTGCTCAGGCCGTGGCCACTACATGCGTAACTGTCCCAATATCCGGAAAGTCTTATTGGGGCAAGATGGTGAGTACATTTCAGAGGAAGATGAAGAAGAACCAACTGTTGACCACAGGAGTTAACTGACAGCACTCCGTCTGCACCAGTGAAGCAATTCGAGTTCATAGAGGAGGATCCGAATCAGAACTTGGTTATTCGCACTCTGACTACAGCTGCTGTCCCAGACACAACTGAACGGACAAACATCTTCCACGCCAGAACTAAGGTAAATGGAAAGTTGTGTGTTCTGATAATTGATGGAGGAAGTTGCACGAACGTTGCTAGTGAATACATGGTTGACAAGCTGAAACTTCTTGTTATCAATCATCCACGTCCTTATCGGCTCCAATGGCTCGACAGCTCAGACGGCTACAGAGTCACAAAGCAGGTAAGCGTACCATACGCTATCGGTAAGTTCGAATCCACTGTTTTATGTGATGTTCTGCCAATGGAGGCTTGTCACATTCTACTCGGACGACCATGGCTCTTTAACCTGAAGGCAACACATGATAGGGTCGCCAACACTTACTCGGTCTGCCAGGAGGGCAAGATCCACACATTCCTTCCCATGCCACCTCACGAAGTGCGATCCGAAGCTGTTCGAATCAAGGATGTGATCGCAACTTGGGGAGCTGAAAAATGCCAAGAGAAGGGAAAGGGGAAAAACTTGTAAAGGGTAGTAAGGCGAACTCTGATAAGCCTGATCAGGACAAAGTTAGAAATAGTTGTTTTGCTACTAAAGGAGAGATAGGTCAAGTGTTAGACAGCAATCATGATGTACTGGTTTTAGTATGTAAAGATAGTTGTGCTAACCCTGACGATATCCCTCGGGATATCCCTATAGAAATCAATTCTTTATTGCAGGAATTCAAGGATGTTTTTCCAGAAGAGCTGCCGTAGGGTCTGCCGCCACTTCGAGGAATTGAACATCAAATTGACTTCATCCCTGGCGCACCAATTCCGAACAGACCTGCCTACAAAGCAAATCCGTAGGAAACAAAGGAGTTGCAAAGACAAATAGACAAGCTGCTCGCGAATGGTCAGGTAAGGGAATCTCTAAGTCCTTGTGCTGTACCTGTTATTCTAGTCCCTAAGAAAGACAATACATGGAGAATGTGTGTTGATTGTAGAGCTGTAAATAAGATAACAATCAAGTATAGGCATCATATCCCTAGGCTTGATGACATGTTAGAAGATTTGCATGGTTCCACAATTTACACGAAAATAGATCTTACACAGGGCTATCATCAAATTCGCATGAGGGAGGGGGATGAATGGAAAACTGCTTTTAAAACTAAATTTGGTTTGTATGAGTGGTTAGTCATGCCCTTTGGCCTAACAAATGCACCTAGTACTTTCATTAGATTAATGAATCATGTGCTTAGAAAGTTTATAGGTAAATTTGTTGTTGTGTATTTTGATGATATTCTGATCTATTCTAAGGACTTCAAATCGCATGTTGAACATCTTCGTTTGGTTTTGATTGAATTACGTGCTAATCAATTATATGCCAAGATGCAAAAATGTACTTTTTGTGTTTCGGAGGTTGTTTTTCTCGGTTTTGTAGTTTCTGCAGAAGGTGTCAAAGTTGATGATGCCAAGGTGAAAGCCATTAGGGATTGGCCGCAGCCAACTTCGGCCGCACAGGTTCGGTCATTCCACGGATTGGCTGGATTCTACAGACGGTTTGTGAAGGATTTTTCCACTAAAGCCGCGCCTCTCAATGATTTGTGCAAGAAGAATGTTCCATTTGTGTGGGGGCAGGCACAGGAAAACGCCTTTACTGTACTTAAGCATGATCTCACTCATGCACCTGTTTTAGCATTACCTGATTTTGATAAAGTGTTTGAACTAATGTGTGATGCATCAGGTGTTGGAATTGGCGCAGTTTTAATGCAAGAAAGAAAGCCCATCGCCTTTTTCAGTGAGAAGCTTAAAGGGGCTGCCTTAAATTATCCAACCTATGATAAGGAGCTCTATGCAGTTGTCCGCGCGTTTGAGACTTGGTCACATTATTTGATGGCTAAAGAATTTGTTGTTCATAGTGATCATGAGTCTCTTAAGCATTTGAAAGGACAGAATAAGTTGAATAGACGTCATGCTAAGTGGGTTAACTTTATTGAATCTTTTCCTTACATTATTAAGTATAAGAAAGGTAAAGATAATTTAGTTGCTGACGCTCTATCTCGCAGGTATGAAATTCTGGCTGTTTTAGATAATTCTTTGCTAGGATTTGCATATCTAAAGGATTTGTATGCTTCTGATATTGATTTTTCGAATGTATATAAAGCATGTGAATCTGGTGCATTCCATAAGTACTATAGACATGATGGTTTTCTGTTTAGGGAAAATAGGTTATGCATCCCTCGTAGTTCTGCTCGGGAATTACTGGTTCATGAAGCTCATAGTAGGGGTCTTATGGGTAATTTTGGTGTGCATAAAACGCTTGAGGTGTTGCATGAGCATTTTTATTGGCCGCATATGAGAAAGGATGTACAGCATGTTTGCACTCGTTGCATTAATTGTTTGCAAGCTAAGTCTACATCTAAACCCCATGGACTTTACACGCCTTTGCCTGTACCTTCTGTACCTTGGACTGACATTTCTATGGATTTTATTCTAGGTCTTCCGAGGACGCAGAAAGGTAATGACTCTTTATTTGTCGTTGTTGATCGATTTTCTAAAATGGCGCATTTTATTCCTTGCAGGAAATCAGATGATGTGATGAGGATATCCAGAGCTAAAACAGCACACATTATGAGTCAGAAAGATGGACGCCAAATGGAAGCTCACGCCTTGGAGGAAAATGGAGGAAATGTTCAAATTGCAACTCTTCTAACAATCTTTGAAGAAGAGGCGCAATTCAGCACTTCACATTAAAGAAGAAGGCTGTTTCTTGAAGTCTTGAAGATGCCGGAAGGTTCTTGGGCTTTAAAGAAACAATTCATGAAATTCCCTACACATTGGGCCGACCCAAACTCATGGATCCAAAGTCCACAAGCTTCGGCCAGCCCAAGAAAGCAAGAGGAAGCTCACGGCCAGCCCACAAAGCAAGCCCACACGGCTCCCTTAAATAATTAGGGATTTTCGGATTTTCTTTTTAGTAATTAACTTGTTTCTTTTATTCTTTTAGTTAGTTTCCAAAAAGGGTTCTTTCTTGTTCTCCTTTTTGGAGTAGGAATTTTATTCTTTTCCTTCTTGTTTTAAGATTGTAATTTTGGCTGCCTAAAAAGAAATAAGGCTTGACCGAAATTTATTTTCCTTTTCCTTACCATTCCTACTTCTTTCCAGGTTTAGTAATTGTAACTGAAATTAACCTCTTGGTTAATTTCCAATTCTACTTCTTTCCTTCTTCTACTTCTTGTACCAAATTCGGCTGCCCCTACACTTATAAATAGGCGCCGAATTCATCAATAATAAGTAGTGTATTTCAGATCATAAACTTAGTGTTTGAAGTACCTCCTTTTATTGCTTTATGTATTTACATGTCGTAATTTACATACTTGCATGAAACTTAGCTAATTAGGTTCTTGCTCTGCCTAATTATTCGCATGTTTCACACCTCTTTCTTGCACTTGGTTCGAATTTATAAACAAGTTGGTCAGGATAGTTTTTCCTTTGTTTTATCAAATCCGAACGTGAGTTGAACGTTTTGTAAGAGCTTGTCACTTAATCACAAGGTCCTTGGCAACATTATCCGCATGTGTACAACCGTCCACATCATGATGCCAGACATGTAGCTGAGTTATTCTTTCAAAGGATAGTTCGGTTGCATGGAATTCCGAGAACCATTGTCTCAGATCGCGACGTCAAATTTTTGAGTTACTTTTGGAAGACTTTGTGGTCCCGCCTCGGCACAACACTGTTGTTTTCGACTACAAGTCATCCACAGACGGATGGTCAGACGGAAGTCACCGACCGCACCGTTGGCAATCTCCTTAGGGCGTTAATTCAGAAGAATCTCAAACGTTGGGAAGAAATCTCGACGGTGCAAAGAAAGATGAAACTATGCAGGGCATACATGCCAAAGTTCGAGCTAATCTGGAGAAGACATACGCCAAAGCCGCCGCCAATGCAAACCAACGGCGCAAGGCTGTGAACTTTGAACCAGGCGACTGGATTTGGGTTCACATGAGGAAGGAACGATTCCCTGCTGCAAGAAGGACCAAACTCCATCCAAGGGGCGATGGACCTTTTCAGATCATTTCCAAGATTGGGCCTAACGCCTACAAACTCGATTTACCAGGTGAGTATGGTGTTAGCTCTTCCTTTAATGTTGCAGACTTGTCTCCTTTTACTCATTAACAGGGTGCTGATTTGAGGTCAAATCCTTTTCAACCGGGAGGGGATGATGAGGGCATCCAGAGTCAAGCAACAAGTCAAGATGCAAGTGGTTCCGGAGAAGCTAAGGAGGTTCGAGTTCTACATCGAGGCCCAACAATGCTTCAGGATCCAAGCCCATATCAGAGGGATCCACTTGTAGATATCACTGGGCCAATGACCAGAAACAGAGCGAAGAAGGTTCGAGATGCACTCAACAACCTTGTTCAAGCTTGCCATCAGGACGCTCAGTTGATTGTAGAAGCCAACGCCTTGAAGCAGAAAGAAGGAAATGTTCAAATTGCAACTCTTCTAACCATTCTTGAAGAAGAGGCGCAATTCAACACTTCCCATTAAAGAAGAAGGCTGTTTCTTGAAGTTCTTAAAGATGACGGGAGGTTCTTGGACTTTAAAGAAACAACTATTAAAGTTCCCTACAATTTGGGCCGACCCAAAATCATGGAGACCAGCCCACAAGTTTCGGCCAGCCCAAGAAGCCCACAAGAAGCCGCACGGCCAGCCCACAAAGGAAAGGCGCACGGCCAGCCCAATAAAGAAAGCCTACACGTCTATTAGTTAGGGTTCTTTAAGTTTCTTTTTACTCTTTTAGTTAGTTTCCAAAAAGGGTTCCTTCTTGATCTCTTTTTGGGAGTAGGAATTTTATTCTTTTCCTTATTGTTTTACTTGTAAAATTCGGCAATCACCAAAGAGAAAAGGTGACCGAATTCTTCTTTCCTTTTCTTACCATTCTCCTACTTCTTTCCTGGTTTGGTAAAGGAAATTAACCTCTTGGTTAATTTCCCATTCTACTTCTTTTTCCTTATTTTTCTCATGACTTTTTCGGCTACCTCTCCTATAAATAGGGGCCGAATTCATCAATAATATTCAGAGTATTCAGATCATAAAACTTCATGTTTGAGTACCCTCCTTTTATTGCTTTATGTATTTGCATGTTGTAGTTTACATAATTGCATGAAACTTAGCTAATTAGGTTACTTGCTCTACCTAATTAATTCGCATGTTTCAATCTCTTTCTTACACTTGGTTCGACTATAAAACAACATTAGCTTAGGTTAGCTTCTCTTGTTTCTCTTAGTTCGAAAGTAAGTTAGGGAATTATACAAGCTACGCTACTTAATCACAAGGTCCTTGGCAACTTAATCCGCATGTGTACAACCGTCCACATTACTGGGGCTCCCGTGTCCCTCCTAAGGTGGCTGTGTCCGTTCCCTCTTGGATGATATTTTGATAGGATTTGGGTTCCAACTGGCTTCCAAATGCCTTTTTTGTGACTGTGAGGAAACTGTACAACACCTTTTTTTGTACTGTCAGGTGGCAGAGTGATGTGGACCGAAGTACACATGTGGATGAATTGCCAAGGAAAGTCTGATTAAGCGACATAGCTCGTATAAACTCTTTGACTTACCCAAAATTCAGTTAACAAAAATAAAATAACCTAGGCTAATTTACTTAAGAGAATTTTGAACCAAGTAAGAAAAAGATGTGAAACTTGCGAATTTAAGTAGAGCAAATAACCTAATTAGCTAAGTTTCATGCAATATATAAATCAGAAGCATGCAAAATACATAAGGCAATAAAAGGAGAGTACTCAAACTAATAGTTTAAAGATATGAATACTGTCTATTATGTTGTTCGAATGCCCCTAGGAAAAGGAAATAGAATTGGAAACCAATCAAGAGCTTGATTTCCTTTACAATACCAAAACCTGAACGAAGTAGGTAATGGAATAGAGAAGGAAAGAGGAAATTCAGCTGCCCTGTGGATAAGTATGGCCGAATTTGGTAGCTAAAACAAGTAGGAAAAGAATTGGAAATCCTACTCCAAAAAGGATATCAAGAAGTGATGAGGAAATCCAAGGATAAAACAACACAAAATAGGAGTCAGAATCCACGAGGTCAACCAAAAGCTCCAATGAACTTAATGAGAAGGAAATGAAGCTTACAAGAGTTACCCTACTCTCCATCAAAGTGGAAATAGTGAATACTAATCCTTCCCGTTGAGGAAATGGTGGAAATGGTATTTCCAAGCTGTGGAAATGGTGAAAATGGTATTTACGAGCTAAGGAAATGGTGGAAATGGTAACTACAAGTCTTTCCAATGAAGAAATGGAGTTTTCACAATTTTGAA
Source organism: Leptodermis oblonga (assembly GCA_016801395.1). Classification (NCBI taxonomy): domain Eukaryota; kingdom Viridiplantae; phylum Streptophyta; class Magnoliopsida; order Gentianales; family Rubiaceae; genus Leptodermis; species Leptodermis oblonga. The sequence goes on along the minus strand of CM028756.1, from coordinate 19,003,397 downwards.
GAATTTTGGGAATGAAATGTTTTTGAGTTTCCAAAATGATTCCGGGAGCTTCCAGAAGATTCCAGAAGCTTCCTACATCTACATCATTATGCTACATCGATTGGGCCAAATTCCATAAAGCCCATCTCACTTAAATTTGGCCAAGCCCAACAAGCTCACAAGGAAGCCCATATGCAAATTAGGGTTTTTACTTAAGTGTTCTAGGGTTTAAGAGAAATTAAGGTATTGTGCATGTTACCTAACTCTCTTCATAGTTTCCTCTTTTCTTTTCTCCTTTATTTTTTGATTTTCCCTTTTCTTTAAAGGTAAAATCTGAATTTTTCCTTCCTTTTTCTGTGAGAATTTTGTGCATTGCTTACCTTAAAGCAGCCAAAATTCTTCCTTCTTTTCTTTACTTTTTCAGCAAGTAAGTTCCTTTTCTTGCTGATTTTTGTGCGTTACTTAATCTCTTGATTAAGTTCCAATTTTGTGTTTTCTTTCCTTATTTTCTTGTGTAAATTCCGTGCTCCCTATACCTGTAAATAGGGGTGCTGCACGTCATAATTCTACAGTGATTAATTGATTGATAAGTTTATACTTTATTAATTCACTCTTCTTTATTTTGGCATGCTTGCTAATTTAGGAATTAATAATTGCTCTATCTAATTGCATGCTTTGTTTCGCCTCTAGAATTCATCACTTGGTTCGAATTGCGTGTTTAATTTAACTTGTTAAATTAGTAGTCTGCCGAATCCAAAGGTAAGGATTCTTGAGTTTTAAGAGCTGCGTCTAGCAATCAGACTTTCCTTAGCAATTTTCCGCATTGAGTTCTTGTTTTCACAAGTTGGAATCAAGGGTTCACATCAAGAAGGGATCCTTTTTGGAAACTAACAAACTAGTCTAATTATAACAAACTTGTAACTAACTAAACCAACTTGTAAAAAACTAAGGGCAAAATAGGGAACATGCACAAACCCTTATTTTCGCACAACCCTAGCTGAATAGGCCTTGCGCATGGGCTTCTTGTTGTGGGCTGGCCAAACTATCTTGGTGGAATGGACTCCATGGATTGGGTCAGCTCAATTGGGATGGCACATGGTGGAATGGTGTAGGGAGCTTCCGAAATCTTCTAGAATTTCCTGGAATCATTTCAGAATCAAGATTTTTTAAGATTCTTCAAGATTCTGCAAAATATAAAATTCAAGATTTTCAAGAAAATCAATAACTTCAAGAAACGTCTCTTTAAAGTCCAAAAACCTTCCAGTGTCTTCAAGAACTTCAAGAAACAGCCTTCTCTTCATTATGGAATGGTGATTTGCGCCTCTTCTTCAAGAATTGTAAGGAGAGTTGCAATTTGAACCTTTCCGACTTTATTCTCCAAGGCGTTGGCTTCTACTATCAATTGAGCATCCTGTCTGCAAGCTTGCACAAGGTTGTTGAGATCCTCTTGAACTCTTCTTGCTCTGCTCCGCGTCATTGGCCCAATGATATCTACAAGTGGATCCCTTTGATATGGACTTGGATCCTGAAGCATTGTTGGGCCTTTGTGTAGAACCCGAACCTCCTTAGCTTCTCTGGATTCACTTGTCTGTTGACTTGTCGAAGGACTAGGGATGCCTTCATCATAGAGGCTTTATGGGGAAAGTTCTCATAGTGTTTGGACGTGCCTGTTCTTGAACCCCTCATCTTTAACAGGCTCGCTTCGCTCTGGATGTGGAAGGGGGGCTCCTCGGTACGCCGGGAGCTGGTACATCTCCTCCCCTCTCTCTTGGTTTGGTTGCTATGGAAAGCTCGGAACAGGTGCTTTTTTTAGGGACTCCCAGCCATCCCCATGGGACTTTGGCGAGAGATCCAGGTTTTGGTTATGTCTATATTTCAGGCTAGGCCAATAGAGGGTAACCTGGGCTATGATAGAGATAGGGCTCATGCAGGTCTGATTCCGCATTTCACCCCTCCCCCACGTATGGTTGCGAACATTTAATGGGTTCCTCCAATAGCTGGGTGGAAATTGAACGTAGATGGATCAGTTCTGGGTAATCCAAGTTACATCGGTGCAGCCTATGTAATCCGTGATTGCTATGCCTCAATCTTAGTGGCAGGCTCGACTTTCCTGGGCTATGGCACGAATTTTGAGGCTGAGGCTAAGGCCCTGTTGCTAGGACTACAGGAATGTGACAGGCTGGGTTTGGTCGGTGTTGAAGTGGAATCAGATTCCCTTACGCTGGTACGACAAGTTTTTAAGGTCCCCTGGGCTGTCGCTACACTGATGAGGCAGATATGGAGGCTTCTTGATGCTCACAGTGGAATTTCTCACATCTACAGAGAGGGCAATACAGTGGAGGATTCTCTTGCCCATCAGGCGACTGCTAGTAAGGCATCCTTTGTTGGTACTCTCCAGCTTTAGAGATGGGTCAAGGGACTAGGTAGTTTGGACAGCCGCTTGGTCTCCTCCCTTAGAATATGTAAGGCCTAGAAGTTTTCAGCTCTAAACAGAGGTAAGGTCATTACGCCCCCCTGATGAGGACCGGAGTTCACGATGCGGAATACTTGCCAAGGAAAGTCTGGAAATTGCGAGACGCGGCTCTTAACCTCTAGTATCCCTACCTGCGAGATAGAGCGTCAACAACTAAATTATCCTTACCTTTCTTACACTTAATAATATAAGGAAAAGATTCAATAAAGTTAACCCACTTTGCATGACGTCTATTTAACTTATTTTGTCCTTTTAAATGCTTAAGAGACTCATGATCACTATAAACAACAAATTCTTTAGACATCAAATAATGTGACCAAGTGATGTGGACGGTTGTACACATGCATAATGTTGCCAAGGACCTTGTGATTAAGCGGCGAGCTCGTATAAGACTCTAACTTACTTTCGAAATCAGCTTAAACAAAAAGACCTAATCTAGTTGTTTTTGTTTTAGATTCGAACCAAGTGTAAGAAAAGAGTTTTGAACATGCGAATAATTAGGTAGAGCAAATAACCTAATTAGCTAAGTTCATGCAATTATGTAAACTACGACATGCAAATACATAAAGCATTAAAAGGAGGGTACTCAAACACGAAGTTTTAAGATCTGAATACTCTGATTATTATTTTGCACGGCTGCCCTATTTATAGATGAAGGATCAGCCAAAAAAAGAGAAAGAAAATAATAAGGAAAAGAAGTAGAATTGGAAATTAACCAAGAGGTTAATTTCCTTTACCAAATCCGGAAAGAAGTAGAATTTGGTAAGAAAAAGAAGAAAGAATTCGGTCACTTCTTTTGAGTGATTGCCGAATTGTACAATGAAAATAATAAGGAAAAGAATAATATTCCTACTCCAAAAAGAGAACAAGAAAGAACCCCTTTTTGGAAACTAACTTACAAGATAAAACTTGATTAAAAAGAATTCCCTAATTAAGCTAAGTAGCCGTTAGCTTGCTTTGTGGGCCGGCCGTGAGCTTGCTCTTGCTTTCTTGGGCTGGCCGAAGCTTGTGGACTTTGGTTCCATGAGTTTGGGTCGGCCCAATGTGTAGGGAATTTCATGATTTGTTTCTTTAAAGCCCAAGAACCTTCTGGCATCTTCAAGACTTCAAGAAACAGCCTTCTTCTTTATTTGGACTTGGTAAATTGCGCTTCCTCTTCAAAGATGTGTAGAAGATTCGCAATTTGCACATTTCCTCCTTTCTCCTCCAAGGCTTGGGCTTCTACAATTAACTGAGCATCCTGATGGCAAGCTTGAACAAGGTTGTTAAGTGCATCTCGAACCTTCTTCGTTCTGCTTCTGGTCATTGGCCCAGTTATGTCTACAAGTGGATCCCTCTGATACGGACTTGGATCCTGAAGCATTGTAGGACCTCTATGTAGGATTCGAACATCCTCCTCAGCTTCTCCGGAATCACTTGCATCTTGACTTTGACTTGTTGGTTTACTTTGGATGCCCTCATCATCCCCTCCCGGTTGAAAAGGATTTGTCCTCAAATCAGCAATCTGTTCATCAACAAAAGGAGACAAGTCAGCAACATTGAAGGAAGAACTAACACCATACTCACCTGGTAAGTCTAGTTTGTAGGCGTTAGGCCCAATCTTGGAAACGATCTGAAAAGGTCCATCGCCCCTTGGATGGAGTTTGGTCCTTCTTGTTGCAGGGAATCGTTCCTTCCTCATGTGAACTCAAACGCAGTCGCCTGGTTCAAAGTTCACAGCCTTGCGCCGTTGGTTTGCATTAGCGGCAGCTTTGGCATACGTCTTCTCCAGATTAGCTCGAACTTTAGCATGTATGCGTTGCACTGCTTCAGCTTTCTTCGCACCGTCTGGATTGACCTGTTCTTTGGGCGGAAAAGGAATGAGATCCATTACCGTCAAGGGAGTAAAGCCGTAGGCAACTTCAAATGGACAGAACCCTGTTGAGGAGTGCTTGGTTCGGTTGTATGCAAACTCTGCAACCGGCAAGATGTCTTCCCAATGCTTGAGGTTCTTCTGAATCAACGCCCTGAGTAGGTTGCCAACGGTTCGGTTGGTGACTTCCGTCTGACCATCCGTCTGTGGATGACTTGTAGTCGAAAACAATAGTTTTGTGCCGAGGTGGGACCACAAAGTCTTCCAAAAGAAACTCAGAAATTTGACGTCGCGATCTGACACAATTGTTCTCGGAATTCCATGTAGCCCAACAATACCTTGAAAGAATAACTCAGCTACATGTCTGGCATCATCTGATTTCCTGTAAGGAATGAAATGCGCCATTTTAGAGAAACGATCAACAACGACAAATAAAGAGTCATTACCTTTCTGCGTCCTCGGGAGACCTAAAATGAAATCCATAGAAATGTCAGTCCAAGGTACAGAAGGTATAGGTAAAGGCGTGTAAAGCCCATAATGTTTAGAAGTAGATTTAGCTTGCAAACAATTAATGCATCGAGAGCAAACATGTTGTACATCCCTTCTCATATGCGGCCAATAAAAGTGTTCATGCAACAGTTCAAGTGTTTTATTTACACCAAAATGACCCATAAGACCCCCACTATGAGCTTCACGAACCAGTAATTCCCTAGCGGAACTACGAGGGATGCATAACCTATTTTCCTTAAACAGAAAACCATCCTGTCTATAGAACTTTTGGAATGCACCAGATTCACATGCTTTATACAAATCAGCAAAATCAACATCAGAAGCATATAAATCCTTGAGGTATGCGAAACCTAACAAAGTATGATCAAGAATTGTCAGAATTTCATACCTGCGAGATAGAGCGTCAGCAACTAAATTATCCTTACCTTTCTTATACTGAATAATATAAGGAAAAGATTCAATAAAGTTAACCCACTTAGCATGACGTCTATTCAAATTATTCTGTCCTTTCAAATGCTTAAGAGACTCATGATCACTATGAACAACAAATTCCTTAGCCATCAAATAATGTGACCAAGTTTCAAAAGCACGGATAACAGCATAGAGCTCTTTATCATATGTAGGATAATTCAAAGCAGCTCCTTTAAGTTTCTTACTGAAAAAGGCGATAGGCTTTCTTTCCTGCATAAGAACAGCGCCAATTCCAACACCTGATGCATCACACATTAGTTCAAACACTTTATCAAAATCAGGTAATGCTAAAACAAGTGCATAAGTGAGATCATGCTTTAAAACAGTAAAAGCTTTTTCCTGAGCTGGGCCCCACACAAATGGCGTGTTCTTCTTGCAGAGATCATTGAGGGGCGCGGCTTTAGTGGAAAAATCTTTCACAAACCGTCTGTAGAATCCAGCCAATCCGTGGAATGACCGAACCTGGGCTGCCGAAGTTGGCTGCGGCCAATCCCTAATGGCCTTCACCTTGGTATCATCAACTTTGACACCATCTGCAGAGACTACAAAACCAAGAAAAACAACCTCCGATACACAAAAGGTACACTTTTGCATCTTGGCATATAACTGATTAGCACGTAATTCAATTAAAACCAAACGAAGATGTTCAACATGCGAATTATAATCTCTGGAATAGATCAAGATATCATCAAAATACACAACAACAAATTTACCTATAAACTTTCTAAGCACATGATTCATTAACCTCATGAAAGTACTAGGTGCATTTGTGAGACCAAAGGGCATGACTAACCACTCATATAAACCAAATTTAGTTTTAAAAGCAGTCTTCCATTCGTCCCCCTCCCTCATGCGAATTTGATGATAGCCCTGTGTTAGATCTATTTTTGTATAACCAGTAGAACCATGCAAATCCTCTAACATGTCATCAAGCCTAGGGATAGGATGCCTATACTTGATTGTTATCTTATTTACAGCTCTACAATCCATACACATTCTCCATGTACCTTCTTTCTTAGGGACTAGAATAACAGGTACAGCACAAGGACTTAGAGATTCCCTTACCTGACCATTCGCGAGCAGCTTGTCTATTTGTTGTTGCAACTCCTTTGTTTCCTCCGGATTTGCTTTGTAGGCAGGTCTGTTCGGAAATGGTGCGCCAGGGATGAAATCAATTTGATGTTCAATTCCTCAAAGTGGCGGCAGACCCTGCGGCAACTCTTCTGGAAAAACATCATTGAATTCCTGCAACAAAGAAGAGATTTCTATAGGGATATCCCGAGGGATATCGTCAGAGTTAGCACAATTATCTTTACAAACTAAAACCAGTACATCATCATTGTTGGCTAACACTTGGCCTATCTCTCCCTTAGTTGCGAAACAACTGTTCCTAACTTTGTCCTGATCAGGCTTATCAGAGTTCGCCTTACTACCCTTTACAAGTTTTTTCCCTTTACCCTTCGCTTGGCGCCTTTCAGCTTCCCAGTTGGCGATTGACTCCTTCATGCGAACTGCTTCGGATCGCACTTCAGTCGGCGGCATTGGTAGGAACGTGTGGATCTTGCCCTCCTAGTAGACTGAGTGTTGGCGACCCCATCATGTGTTGCCTTCAGGTCAAAGAGCCATGGTCATCCGAGTAGAATGTGACAAGCCTCCATTGGTAGAACATCACATAAAACCGTGGATTCGAACTTACCGATAGCGTATGGTACGCTCACCTGCTTTGTGACTCTGTAGCCGTCTGAGCTGTCGAGCCATTGAAGCCGATAAGGACGTGGATGATTGATGACAGGGAGGCGCAGTTTATCAACCATATACTCACTAGCAACGTTAGTACAACTCCCTCCATCAATAATCAGAACACATAACTTTCCATTTACCTTTGTTCGGGCATGGAAGATGTTTGTCCGCTGGGACGTGTCCGGGACAGCAGCTGTCGTCAGAGTGCGAGTAACGAAGTTCTGAGATGGATCTTCTTCAAGGAACTCGAATTGCTCCACGGGTGCAGACGGAGTGCTGTCAGTCAACTCCTGTGTAGGGTCAACGGTTGGTTCTTCTTTATCCTCCTCTGAAATGTACTCACCATCTTCTCCCAACAAGACCTTTCGGATATTTGGACAATCCCGCATGTAGTGGCCATGGCCTGAGCACTTGTGGCAAGTTACGTTGCTGATAGACTGCCTGGGAGTGGATGGCGTTTTTGTCTGTGATGAAGAAGGAGTGGCGGCAACAGGGACAATGGCTTTTCTCTCTAACTAGATCGGCCATCTTGCTGGCGGACTGTAGGCCGGATTCCTGCGCCAGGCTGGTGGGGCGCTGGTCGGTGTCCGGATTGGTGGAACGGACTTCAGATACTCCTCCATGACCCGAGCCTTGTGCAGCATGTCTGTCAGAGTTGTAGCATTCTGCAATTCAACAGCTAAAGCAATACCCCTGTTTAAACCACTAAGAAAACGAGCCATAGATGCGGGCACAAATTTTCTATAGTATTCATCTACAGACATAGAACCTTGTATAAGAGTATGTAACTTTCAATACAATTCTCTAAAACAGTAATCAGGCACAAAAGTTCTACGCATTAAAGTAGTCAAATCAAACCAAGAGAGAGGCGGTGCGCGGGGACGCATTGGGCGCGTATTCCTGCGCTGGTCCTGCTGTTGATTCCACCAGATTAGGGCATAGTCTGTGAAATGGACCACTGCAAGTTGGACTTTCTTATGTTCCGGGATCGCATGAAGTTCAAAAATGCGCTCCATCTTCATCTCCCAGTCGAGATAGTCCTCTGGATTCGTGCCTCCGGCAAAGGGCGGAACGGTAATCTTGCACTGACTGAGGCCTGCGAAAGGTTGATCTGTGGCGTTGGTGCCTGGAGCGGCAATATCGTCGTCTGAGTCTGTGCGCCTCTGTTCCCGTTCAGTCCTGAGTTCGGCGACTTCCTCCGTGAGTGTAGCGAATCGCGCGGAGAGTTGCGCAATCGCAGCCAGGATTTGCTCGTTTCCTAAAGGGTTAGGAGCACCTCCACCTGACATTGGATACGGAAAAGCGAAAATCTGTCTGCTAAGAATAAGGAAAAGTGAGAAATAACCTTACCCCCTTATTCCCCCAAGTGTTTCCCACCTAATAGCTACACACGACCCTGTGTTTCACTCTAGGGTGGTGCCCTGTATAAGATGTGCACTCAAGCCTTTTACCACTCTACCTCTCGGTATTGATAAATGTATAAGGCACGCAGCAAATCACACAAAAGCAATGACACTTAAGAAAGAAGCAAAATTTTCGCAAAAACCATACTTGGTTCTAATTTGAAAAATCTTTTCGCAAACGAAGTTTTGTAATATAGCTCAGATATGATGTACACAACAGGAAATTTCGGGGTTAAGCCCTCAAATTTCAGAAAAGATGAGTGTGCACGATGACAAAATCCAATAATTAAAGATCTAATGTCCAGGTAGCACGAAAAGATAACTAGGCAATATGAAAGCAGGGCAATTCAAAATTGAATAGAAGCAAAGAAATATAAGCAGAGTTGAAACAACTTTAGGAAAGTCCTAAAACTACCCAAAAAAGAGATCACCCACCCAATAGGTAATCAAGAAACCAATCCCCACAAATTATCAATGCTCCCAATACGCAAAACAGTACCCAACTTGCGATTTCTAACCCCTTAATTAACTGAAAACAGCACCAAATTGTAGTGATATGCGATTTCAAGAATTAACAACCCTTGGGTTAGCAAGTTCAATTTTTGACTCACTAACCAATTCCTAGGAATTATCTTAGCAGCACAAGGATACAAAACCAAGAATTCAATATATTTTCAAGAATTCAAAACAAAGTATCCCGAACTAGATCATATAATTTCTAATGCGCAATCAAAGTGAGCTGCTTAACATCAACCGCAAAAACTCACTATTTCTCAACAAAACAGCACAAGAGGGATAGAATTAATTCGCAAGAAGCCCAGCAAAAGATAAACCCAAGCAAGAACCGAAAAACCCTTAGAATGTAGGTAAACCCGAGAATGAAACCTGAAACTGAAAACCCGAATAGAAAAATAAAAAACAGAAAACCGAACCCAAAAACCAAAATTAGGGTTTAGGGTTAGGGTTTAGGGTTTAGGGTTAGGGTTTAGGGTTTAGGGTTTAGGGTTAGGGTTTAGGGTTAGGGTTAGGGTTTAGGGTTTAGGAGAGGAAACCAAAAACCCTAAAAGAAGCAAAAACCCGAAACCAATTTGAAGCACAAAACCGAACCCCTAAAAATTCTTGAAACCCGATTTGCCAAAACCCAATTTTTGTTTTCTAAAACCCAATTAAATTCTGAATTTAAGCAAGGGTAGTCTGGGTATTTAAAAAATATTTGCGATTTTTAAAGGTAGAAAACAGTACACAAATCGCAAATTGAAGAGCTTGAAGAAAAAAAATTTCCCCCAAGAAGATGAGTTCTAATCCAAGAATTTCAAGAATAATCAAGATGAACTAGGAAAAGAAAACACCTGGAAAAAGGATTTGATCGGTTGATCTCCTCCAGCCACGAAACCACTCCTTAGCTCTGATACCAATTGATGTGGACGGTTGTACACATGCGGATAATGTTGCCAAGGACCTTGTGATTAAGCGGCGAGCTAGTATAAGACTCTAACTTACCTTCGAAATCAGCTTAAACAAAAAGACCTAATCTAGTTGTTTTTGTTTTAGATTCGAACCAAGTGTAAGAAAAGAGTTTTGAACATGCGAATAATTAGGTAGAGCAAATAACCTAATTAGCTAAGTTCATGCAATTATGTAAACTACGACATGCAAATACATAAAGCATTAAAAGGAGGGTACTCAAACACGAAGTTTTAAGATCTGAATACTCTGATTATTATTTTGCACGGCTGCCCTATTTATAGATGAAGGATCAGCCGAAAAAAGAGAAAGAAAATAATAAGGAAAAGAAGTAGAATTGGAAATTAACCAAGAGGTTAATTTCCTTTACCAAATCCGGAAAGAAGTAGAATTTGGTAAGAAAAAGAAGAAAAGAATGCGGTCACTTCTTTTGAGTGATTGCCGAATTGTACAATGAAAATAATAAGGAAAAAGAATAATATTCCTACTCCAAAAAGAGAACAAGAAAGAACCCCTTTTTGGAAACTAACTTACAAGATAAAACTTGATTAAAAAGAATTCCCTAATTAAGCTAAGTAGCCGTTAGCTTGCTTTGTGGGCTGGCCGTGAGCTTGCTCTTGCTTTCTTGGGCTGGCCAAAGCTTGTGGACTTTGGTTCCATGAGTTTGGGTCGGCCCAATGTGTAGGGAATTTCATGATTTGTTTCTTTAAAACCCAAGAACCTTCCGGCATCTTCAAGACTTCAAGAAACAGCCTTCTTCTTTATTTGGACTTGGTAAATTGCGCTTCCTCTTCAAAGATGTGTAGAAGATTCGCAATTTGCACATTTCCTCCTTTCTCTTCCAAGGCGTGGGCTTCTACAATTAACTGAGCATCCTGATGGCAAGCTTGAACAAGGTTGTTGAGTGCATCTCGAACCTTCTTCGCTCTGCTTCTGGTCATTGGCCCACTTATGTCTACAAGTGGATCCCTCTGATACGGACTTGGATCCTGAAGCATTGTAGGACCTCTATGTAGGATTCGAACATCCTCCTCAGCTTCTCCGGAATCACTTGCATCTTGACTTTGACTTGTTGGTTGACTTTGGATGCCCTCATCACCAAGTTTCAAAAGCACGGACAACAGCATAGAGCTCTTTATCATATGTAGGATAATTCAAAGCAGCTCCTTTAAGCTTCTCACTGAAAAAGGCGATAGGCTTCTTCTCCTGCATAAGAACAGCACCAACTCCAACACCTGATGCATCACACATTAGTTCAAACACTTTATCAAAATCAGGTAATGCTAAAACAGGTGCATGAGTGAGATCATGCTTAAGTACAGTAAAGGCTTTTTCCTGCGCCTGCCCCCACACAAATGGAACATTCTTTTTACACAATTCATTAAGAGGCGCGGCTTTAGTGGAAAAGTCCTTCACAAACCGTCTGTAGAATCCAGCCAATCCATGGCATGACCGAACCTGGGCGGCCGAAGTTGGCTGCGGCCAATCCCTAATGGCCTTCACCTTGGTATCATCAACTTTGACACCTTCTGCAGAGACTACAAAACCAAGAAAAACAACCTCCGAAACACAAAAGGTACACTTTTGCATCTTGGCATATAATTGATTAGCACGCAATTCAATTAAAACCAAACGAAGATGTTCAACATGCGATTCATAATCTCTAGAATAGATCAAGATATCATCAAAATACACAACAAAAAATTTACCTATAAACTTTCTAAGCACATGATTCATTAACCTCATGAAAGTACTAGGTGCATTTGTGAGACCAAAGGGCATGACTAACCACTCATATAAACCAAATTTAGTTTTAAAAGCAGTCTTCCATTCGTCCCCCTCCCTCATGCGAATTTGTTGATAGCCCTGTGTTAGATCTATTTTTGTATAAATAGTAGAACCATGCAAATCTTCTAACATGTCATCAAGCCTAGGGATAGGATGCCTATACTTGATTGTTATTTTATTTACAGCTCTACAATCCATACACATTCTCCATGTACCTTCTTTCTTAGGGACTAGAAAACAGGTACAGCACAAGGACTTAGAGATTCCCTTACCGACCATGCGCCAATAGCTTTTCGATTTGCGCTTGCAGCTCCTTTGTTTCCTCCGGATTTGCTTTGTACACAGGGCGATTTGGTATAGGCGCGCCAGGGATGAAGTCAATTTGATGCTCAATTCCTCGAAGTGGCGGCAGACCCTGCGGCAACTCGTCTGGAAAGACATCAGCGAATTCCTGCAACAAAGAATTGACTTCTGTAGGGATATCCCGAGGGACATCGTCAGGGTTAGCACAGTTATCTTTACAGACTAAAACCATTACATCATTATTGCTGTCTAACACTTGACCTATCTCTCCCTTAGTTGCGAAATAACTACTCCTAGCTTTGTCCTGATCATGCTTATCAGAGTTCGCCTTACTACCCTTTACAGATTCTTTCCCCTTACCCTTCGCTTGGCGCCTTTCAGCTTCCCAGTTTGCGAGTGACTCCTTCATACGAACAGCTTCTGATCGCACTTCAGCCGGCGGCATGGGTAGGAACGTGTGGATCTTGCCCTCCTAGCAGACCGAGTAAGTGTTGGCGACCCCATCTTGTGTTGCCTTCAGGTCAAAGAGCCATGGTCGTCCGAGTAGAATATGACAAGCCTCCATTGGCAGAACATTACATAAAACCGTGGATTCGAACTTACCGATAGCGTATGGTACGCTCACCTGCTTTGTGACTCTGTAGCCGTCTGAGCTATCGAGCCATTGAAGCCGATAAGGACGTGGATGATTGATGACAGGGAGGTGCAGCTTATCAACCATATACTCACTAGCAACGTTAGTACAACTCCCTCTATCAATAATCAGAACACATAACTTTCCATTTACCTTGGTTCGGGCATGGAAGATGTTTGTCCGTTGAGTAGTGTCTGGGACAGCAGCTGTAGTCAGAGTGCGAGTAACCAAATTCTGAGATGGATCTTCTTCAAGGAACTCGAATTGCTCCACTTGTGCAGACGGAGTGCTGTCAGTCAACTCCTGTGTAGGGTCAACGTGTGGTTCCTCTTCATCGTCTTCTGATATGTACTCACCATCTTGCCTCAATAATACCTTCCGGATGTTTGGACAGTCACGCATGTAGTGGCCACGGCCTGAGCACTTGTGGTAAGTTACGTTGCTGATGGACTGTCTGGGAGTTGATGGCGTTTTTTCCTGTGATGAAGAAGGAGTGGCGGCAACAGGAACTATGGCCTTGCGCTCTGACATGATCGGCCTCCGTGCCGGTGGAGAGTAGGCTGGGTTCTTGCGCCAGGCTGGTGGTGCGCTGGTTGTCTCCGGATTGGTGGAACGGACTTCGGATACTCCTCCATGACCTGAGCCTTGTGCAGCATGTCTGTCAGAGTCGTAGCATTCTGCAATTCAACAGCTAAAGCAATACCCTGTTTAAATCGTTAAGAAAACAAGCCATAGATGCAGGCTCATCTTCCTGTACATTAGCCCTAATTTTCGCCATCTCTAGTTTTCTGTAATATTCATCTACAGACATAGAACCCTGTACAAGAGTATGTAATTTCCTATACAATTCTCTAAAATAATAGTCTGGTACAAAATTTCTACGCAAAGATGTAGTCAAATCAAACCACGAAAGAGGCGGAGCACGGGCCCGCATGGGACGCGTGTTTCTGCGTTGATCCATCTGCTGATTCCACCAGATTAGGGCATAGTCGGTGAAATGGACCACTGCAAGTTGGACTTTCTTATGTTCCGGGATCGCATGAAGTTCAAAGATGCGCTCCATCTTCATCTCCCAGTCGAGATAGTCCTCTGGATTCGTGCCTCCGGCAAAGGGCAGAACGGTTGTCTTGTACTGGCTGAGGCCTGCAAAAGGCTGATCGGCGGCGTTGGTGCCTGGAGCGGCAACATCGTCGTCTGAGTCTGTGCGCCTCTGATCCCGTTCTGTCCTGAGGTCGGCGACTTCCTCCGTGAGTGTAGCGAATCGCGCGGAGAGTTGCGCAATCGCAGCCAGAATTTGGTCGTTCCCCAGAGGGTTAGGAGCACTACCACCTGACATTGGTAAAAACAAGCGAAAACCTACCTGCTAAGAACAAGAAAAGTGAGAAAGAACCTTACTCCCTTGTTCCCCCAAGTGTTTCCCACTTAACAGCTACACACAAACCCCGTGTATCGCTCTAGGGTGGCGCCCTGTATAATATGAACACTCAAGCCTTTTACCTCTCTACCTCCCGGTATTGATAAATGTATTAGGCAAGCAGAAATTCACACAAAAGCAATGACACTTTAAGAAAGAAGCAAAAATTTTCGCAAAAACCACACTTGGTTCTATGTTGGAAAAATATTTTCACAAAACGATATTTTGTAATATAGCTCAGATAAGAAGTACACAACAGGAAATTTCGGGGTTAAGCCCTCAAATTTCAAAAAAGATGAGTGTGCACGATGACAAAATCCAAACTATAATTAAAGAGCAAATGTCCAGGTAGCACGAAAAGATAACTAGGCAATTGAAAGCAGGGCAATTCAAAATTGAATAGAATCAAAGAAAATTAGCAGAGTTGAAACAACTTCAGGAAAGTCCTAAAACTACCCAAAGAAGTGATCACCCACCCAATAGGCAATCAAGAAACCAATCCCCACAATTCTTAATTCTTTTCAAGCAAAAACAGCACCCAAAATTGCGATTTTCTAACCCCTTAATTAGGCCGAAAACAGTACCAACTTTAGCAATATGCGATTTTCAAGAAACAAAAACCCTAGGGCTAGCAAATTCAATTTTTGATTCACTAACCTAATCCCAGGGATAATCTTAGCAACACAAGGATACAAAATCTAGAATTCAATATATTCTCAAGAATTCAGCACAAGGTATCCCAAACTAGAGCATGCAATTTTATAGTGCGCAAGCAAAGTGAGCTGCTTAACATCAACCGCAAAAACTCACAATTTTCAACAAAAATCAGCACAAGAGGGGTAGAATGAAGTCGCAAAATCCCAGCAATTTACAACTGAAACCCGAAACCCTAGCCAAAAATCCGAGCACTAGTTTGAAATTTAAGGCCCGATTTGAACTTTTGAAATTACAGCAAGGGTATCTGAATTGTTTAAGAAATTTGCGATTTTTAAAAGATAGGAAACAGCACCAAAATCGCAAATTGAAAACTTGAAAGAAAAAATTTTCCCCAAGAAGATGAGTTCTAATCCAAAAATTAAGATAAGGAAAAGAAAACACCTGATAAAGATTCGGTCTTTGACCTCCTCCAGCCACGAAACCACTCCTTAGCTCTGATACCAATTGATGTGGACGGCTGTACACATGCGGATAATGTTGCCAAGGACCTTGTGATTAAGCGGCGAGCTCGTATAACACTCTAACTTACTTTCGAAATCAGAGAAACAAAAAGACCTAATCTAGTTGTTTTTGTTTTAGATTCGAACCAAGTGTAAGAAAAGAGTTTTGAACATACGAGTAATTAGGTAGAGCAAATAACCTAATTAGCTAAGTTCATGCAATTATGTAAACTACGACATGCAAATACATAAAGCAATAAAAGGAGGGTACTTCAAACACTAAGTTTATGATCTGAAATACGCTTAATATTATTGAAGTTTTGGCCCCTATTTATAGGTGAAGGGTTGGCCGAAAATTAGTACAAGAATTGGAAAAAGAAAAGAAGTAGAATTGGAAATTAACCAAGAGGTTAATTTCCTTTACAATACCAACTCCTGAAAGAAGTAGGAGAATGGTAAGAAAAGAAAAGGTAATTTCGGATTTACCATAAGCAAGTGGCAGCCGAAATTGTCAACTAAAAATAAGGAAAAGAATAAAATTCCTACTTCCAAAAAGAATAAGGAAACCCTTTTTGGAAACTTACTTAAAAAATAAAAGAAACAACTTAATTAAGTTACAAGAAATTCCCTAATTTGGTACTAGCCGTTTTGGACTAGCCGTTGGACTAGTTTGTGCGGCTTCTCCTTGCTTCCTTTGGGCTGGCCGAAACTTGTGGGCTGCTCCATGAGTTTTGGATCGGCCCAAATTGTAAGGAATTTTCATGAATTGTTTCTTTAAAGCCCAAGAACCTTCCGGCATCTTCAAGACTTCAAGAAACAGCCTTCTTCTTCATTAGGACTTTGTGATTTGCGCCTCTTCTTCAAAGATAGTTAAAAGAGTTGCAAATCGTACATTTCCTCCATTTTCCTCCAAGGCGTGGGCTTCTACAATTAACTGAGCATCCTGATGGCAAGCTTGAACAAGGTTGTTGAGTGCATCTCGAACCTTCTTCGCTCTGCTTCTGGTCATGGGCCCAGTGATGTCTACAAGTGGATCCCTCTGATATGGGCTTAGATCCTGAAGCATTGTAGAACCTCTATGTAGAACTCGAACATCCTCCTCAGCTTCTCCGGAATCACTTGCATCTTGACTTTGACTTGTTGCTTGACTTTGGATGCCCTCATCACATAATGACCTTACCTCGTTAAAAAAATGCAATACTAAAAGCTAACCAAGTTTAGGCCCTGACTAATCTAAGGTTTGGGACCAGGCGGCTATCCATAGAGATAAGCCCCCTGATCCATCTCAGGAGGTGCAGGGCACCTTCAATGAAGGAGGCCTGATAAGTACTTGCACGCCGAGCCAATCCATTTGCGACGGTATTGCCTTCCCGAAACACATGAGAAATTCCACTATACTGAGCCGTTAGTTGCCAAATTTGTCTCAAGGCCAATAAGGAGGCCCAAGGGACCTTAAAGATATGTCTGGCCATTTGTACCAGTGCTAGGGAGTTCGATTCAACCTCCACTAATGAGGGCATCTGATGAGGATATCCAGGGCTAAAACAACGCACATGTTGAGTCAGATTCCACGAAACAAAGAGGACGGCCAAAAAGAAGCACACGCCTTGGAGCAAAATGGAGGAAATGTGCAAATTACGAATCTTCTACACATCTTTGAAGAGGATGCGCAATTCACCAAGTCCAAATGCAGAAGAAGGCTGTTTCTTGAAGTCTTGAAGATGCCGGAAGGTTCTTGGACTTAAAAGAAACAAATTAATAAAGTTCCCTACAATTTGGGCCGACCCAAAACTCATGGACCAGCCCACAAGTTTTCGGCCAGCCCAAGGAGTCCACAAAGGAAGCCGCACGGCCCATCCAAGGAGAAAGCCCACACGGCCAGCCCAAGGAGAAGCCACACGGTTTTAGGGATTATTTTCGGATTTTTAATTAAGTTATTTTATTTTTAGGTTAGTTTCCAAAAAAGGGTTTCCTTATTCTTTTTGGGAGTAGGATTTTTATTCTTTTCCTACTTGTTTTCTAATTAGCTTTCCTTCTTGTTTTGGTACTTGTAATTTCGGCAATCACCCATTATGAGGTGACCGAATTTTTGTTGCCTTTTCTTACCATTCCTACTTCTTTCCGGGTTTGGTAATTGTACAAGAAATTAACCTCTTGGTTAATTTCCAATTCTAATTCTTTTCCTTTTCTAATTCTTGTATTTTTCAGCCATCCCTTCTCCTATATAAAGGGACCGAAACATCAATAATATTCAGCGTATTTCAGATCATAAACTTAGTGTTTGAAGTACCTCCTTTTATTGCTTTATGTATTTGCATGTCGTAATTTACATACTTGCATGAAACTTAGCTAATTAGGTTCTTGCTCTGCCTAATTATTCGCATGTTTCACACCTCTTTCTTGCACTTGGTTTGAATTTCTAAACAAGTTGGTCAGGATAGTTTTTCCTTTGTTTATCAAATCCGAACGTGATTTAAAGGTTTTGTAAGAGCTTGTCACTTAATCACAAGGTCCTTGGCAACATTATCCGCATGTGTACAACCGTCCACATCAGCATCCCCAGCCCTATGCCAAGTCAGTATGCAGAGGATCCCAGTTCAAGTAATGAGGACTCGAAAAGTGCAATAGAGGTTCGTGTGCTCCATAGAGGCCCGCCAATGCTCCAGGACCTGAGCCCATATCAGAGAGATCCGTTCGTTGACATAGTTGGGCCTATGACCCGAAGAAGAACAAGGAAGCTCAGATCAGATCTTGAAAACCTTGTTCAAAGGAGTGCTACAGAAGCCCAGCTCGTTACGGACTCCTTGAAATGAATGCAAGGAAGGTTAAAAGCGTCACTTTACTCTCCATCACAGGGGAAATGGTGCCTACTAATCAATCCAGCTGAAGGAAGGGACATTTCTTGAAGTTCTTGATTTTCTTGAAAATCTTGAATTTCGCGGTTTACTGAATCTTGAAAAATCTTGAAAATCTTGAAAAATCTTGAAATTCTTGATTTTTGACGTTCTGAAATGATTCCGGGAGATTCCAGAATATTCCAGAACCTCCCTACATCATCACCACCATGCGCCACCTCAAATGGGCCGAAACCCACCTTGGAGTCCATCTCACCATTTCGGCCAGCCAAGCCCACAAGGAGCAGCCCATACGGCACTTGGAAGCTTAGGTAGGGGAAGGATTAGGTTTTGTGCATGTTACCTAATTCTACCTAAAGTTTGTTACTAATTTGTTAGGTTGTTACAAGTTTGTTACAACTAGGCTTACTAGGATAGTAGTTACCAAAAAGGTTTACCTTCTTGAAACCTTTTTGTGATTTGTTTTTACTTCCTTATTTCCTTATTTCTTAGGCCAGCACATTACTCCTTGCAGCCGAATTCCCTTTTCCATCCAATCCTAGTTCCTTTAGGATTTGGTTCTTGTAAGAAACCAATCTCTTGATTGGTTTCCAATTTCACTTCTTTTCCTAGTTGTTTTAGGACTAAAATTCGGCCAACCTACTCTATAAATAGGGGCTGCCGAATTCACTTTTAATTAGTTGATTAAATGATTTAAGTTATAGTTTTATACTTCTTTAATCACTCACCTTATTTTGGGCTTATGTAATTTTCATGTTTGTTAATTGCTAAAAGCTACAGGAACTATTGGCTAATAGATAATTGCTCTGTCTATTGCTAAGCTTTGTTTCGATTCTAGTTTTCTCCACTTTGTTCAAATTGCGTGTTTAATTTACTTTGTAAGTTAGTAGTCTGCTGAATCCAAGGGTAAGGATTCTAGAAGTTAAGAGCTGCGTCTTGCATTCAGACTTTCCTTGGCACTTTCCGCATCGAGTTCTTGGTTTCCACGGCGTTGGGGATCAGGGGTTCACATCATCCACTCCTGTGAACTCCGATCCTTGCACATTCCATTAGGGCGAGGAGTAAAGCTTGTGTCTCCGTCTCAAAATTCATACCATAGCCTAGGTAGACAGAGCCTGCTGAAGCCACTGTCCCATATCCATCTCTGATGACGTACCCAGCCCCCAGGCAGCCCGGATTACCCAAAGCAGAGCCGTCCACATTTTTCTTCCAAGTTCCTTGTGGAGGTGACCACGAAACAGGCCTTGCCAGGAGTCGATGAGGCTCTAAAAGAGTGGGTACCAACCCGGCTGAGACCCAAAAGGCATCCCCTGGAGTACCCTTCATCGGCTGAGCCATGAAGGCCACCCCCATCATACCCCTCACTTCTCTGCCAAGCCCCCTCAGCGTAGGGGACACCCCAGAATGCAGCCATCTGTTCCTTACCTTCTATACTGTCCAAACCAGAAAACCCGGGAGTAGGTGAACCAGCTCTCTTTGTACCCCAGAAGACGACCTGAACCTCCAGCACCAGGTCATCCTATCCCAAATCAGAGGCAGCAAAGGAATGTTCAAAAGTTGGGAGAATTCCTCCCACACCTGCGCGACGATAGGGCAGTCTGTAAACAGATGTTGTAGAGTCTCCTCGTGCTGATAAAATAGGCATTTTGAGGCCCACTGAATCCCAAACCATCATCCAGCGGAAGCAGGCAATTCAAAAGCCTCCAATCAAAGTAGAGACCTTGGGAGGGCGCTCCTCCATGGTCGAATCACTTCATAGGCTGTGCGGACAGTGAAATCCCCCCTAAGGGATAGCTGCCATACCAATCTATCTAGAGCATCTGATAGGGGGTGTCCCCTATGAGAAGCAATATTATCTTCACTTTCTTCATCACCAATTATTTTAGCATATGAAAGAGAGGTATTACCTTCCTGCTGTTTCTTTTGGTTTATAAACTGCAGAAACTCCTTGTATAAAGGATCGTCTGCGGAAATATTATTCCCTTTTGAACTTGATGCAATACTTTCGGCTATAAGCCGTTTATTCTCATGCTGAGCAAGGATATTACCTCTTCCTCCTCTAACTCGATAGGGGTTAGAACCCCTTCCCCGTGGGATCATAATCCTGTATAAATTTATACAAATATATTCATGAGTCAAAAAATCAGGAAGACTATTTTCTTCACCCTTTTGTAATGAATTTCAAAATCAAATGGGGCTAAATGCGCCTGCCATTTTGCAAACATTTGTTTAGAAACATCATGTTTGAAATCTTTATTAAACATATATTTAGCTGATTTACAATCAGTTTTTATTACAAACTTTTGATTGTATAAATCATGCTGGAATTTTAAAATATATTTTACTATTGCAAGAATTTCTTTAGCAATAGTAGCATAATTCTTTTGACTATCTGATGAGGATATTCAGGGCTCAAACAACACACATTATGAGTCAAGAATCCACAAAACAAATAGGACGCCAAATAGAAGCAAGCGCCTTGGAACAGAAAGATGGAAATGTTCAAATTGCAACTCTTCTAACCATTCTTGAAGAAGAGGCGCAACTCAACAATCCACATTAAAGAAGAAGGCTGTTTCTTGAAGTCTTGAAGATGCCGGGAGGTTCTTGGACTTAAAAGAAACAAATTAATAAAGTTCCCTACAATTTGGGCCGACCCAAACTCATGGAGACAAAGCCCACAAATTCGGCCAGCCCAAGGAAGCCAAGGAAGCCCACACGGCCAAGTGAAGAAGCTAGGGTTACAAATTAAGTCCTTAGGGTTCTTTTAAGTAACTAGGGTTACAAGTTAAGGGTAGGGTTCCTTTAAGTCGCTAGGGTTAAAAGTTAAGTGTTAGGGTTCTTTTTACTCTTTTAGTTAGTTTCCAAAAAGGGTTCCTTATTCTTTTTGGAAGTAGGAATTTTAGGCCTTGTTTGGAATATATTTTGAAAAGTGTTTTAAAAGATGTTTTGAGATATTGTTTGGAAATACATCTTCAAATGTATTTTGGAATGTGTTTCAATATATGTTTCAAGATATTGTATGGCATTGCAAAATTTACCTCCAGCTTCGGATACTCGTGAATATTAACACATAATTACTGTTTACAAATTTATTTTTTTTAATTTTTTATTTTTTAAATATGAAAGATATTTTTGAATTACTAACATCATTAGTGATTATACTAACTTGAGAAGATGGACTTGAGATTTTGGGTAGAGGTGGAATCAGTTTTGGGCAATTTTCTCCAAAGTTTCATGCCAAACATGTCTCAAGAATTGTTTCTAAAATGAGATGAGATGAGATGCACGCCAAACAATTTTTATAGTTTGGGCCCACCCTATTCACCCCAAAAACACATTTTGAAAACTCTTCCAGACATGGCCTTATTCGTTTCCTTATTTTTCAGATTGTAAATTCGGCTACCCTAAGATAAAGGGAAAACCAAAATTGCCTTTTTCTTTTCTGACCAATCCTACTTCTTTCCGGGTTTGGTAAAGGAAATTAACCTCTTGGTTAATTTCCAATTCTAATTCTTTTCCTTGTTAATTTCTTTCACTTTTTCGGCTGCCTTAAGCCTATAAGTGGGCAGCCACCCCTTCAATAATATTCAGAGTATTCAGATCTTAAAACTTCATGTTTGAGTACCCTCCTTTTATTGCTTTATGTATTTGCATGTCGTAGTTTACATAATTGCATGAACTTAGCTAATTAGGTTATTTGCTCTACCTAATTACTCGCATGTTCAAAACTCTTTTCTTACACTTGGTTCAAATCTAAAACAAAAACAACTAGATTAGGTCTTTTTGTTTCTCTGATTTTGAAAGTAAGTTAGAGTGTTATACGAGCTCGCCGCTTAATCACAAGGTCCTTGGCAACATTATCCGCATGTGTACAACCGTCCACATCACTATCAGACCATTTACCTGAAAAATATCTAACAAGATATTCTTGTTTAGTATACGGACATATTTCTTTCAAAATTCCTCCATATCCTACATCAGAGGCATCTGTTTCTATTATTTTATTCCAATTTGGATTTGCTATTACTAAGCAAGGAAGAGTTATTACTTTTTCTTTTATTTTTCTTACAGATTCTGTATGTTCATCAGTTTAGGGTTTAGGATTCTTTTTAATTCTATCATATAAGATAGCTGTATCCTAGGCTAAATTTTTGTAATATGATGAAATATAATTCAAACTTCCTAAAAACCTTTGTAATTGGGTTTTTTTTAATATTATATCTGGAAATTTAGAAGCAAAATCAATACTTCTATTAATAAGAATTATTTTCCCTTTCTCAATATTATGTCCTAAGAATCTAACATTAGTTTGAAATAAAATCATCTTTGACTTAAATATTACTAAACCATTTTGTATGACAATTTTATTAAAAATTTCAAGATGTAATGTATTTCTGTATTCTTAGAAAATACTAGAATATCATCTATGTAAACTATAATGAATTTACTATAAGGAATAAAATATCATTCATAATCTGTTGAAATTCTGAAGGAGCATTCTTCAAACCAAAAAGCATAACTTTCCATTCATAATGTCCTATTGGAACATTAAAAGTCATTTTGTATTAATCAGATTCATCAATTTGAATATGCCAATATACTATTTTTAAATCAAATTTTGAGAATATTATCGCATTATATAATCTATCTAATAAATCTTTTTTTATTAGGAATAGGATGTCTAATCCACTTTAACTCTTTCAATTTCACTATGTTTATTAACATAAAAAGCTGTACATGACCACGAAGACTAAGAAGGTTTTATCAAACCTTTTTGTAACAAAGAATGTATTTCTTTTTTACATAATTCCAAATATTCAGAATTCATTTGGCAAGGCCTAGCCTTTGTAGGAATTTATTTCTCAATAAATCATGTTCATACGAAAAACTGATAATATGTCTTTTTCTATTACAAAAAGCATTTGGATGATCATTACATATTTCTAATGAGAAGTTATTTGATAACAATTTAATCTTATACTGTAATTTAGGATTCTGAAGTTTTTTCAATAGTAAAAATATTAACTTCATATTTTATAAAATTAATTTGATTATTTTTTCTAAAAATATTTTCTTTTATTTCATTTAAAAATTTTGTAAAACATTCAGTTATAAACTGAAATGTAACAGGATTATTATCATACATTCCTGTTATACCATGAGTATCTACATGAGAAATAGAGAAAATCTTTCTTAAGAAAGGAGTTCCAATTATGACTTGGTTAGTTATATTTTTAACCAATAAAAAATTTCAGGAATACAAATTTTATTAGTACAAATATATGCTCGTGGGAGTTTAAAACGAATATTTAATTTTTGTCCACCAGCATGTCTTAAACTATGAGTAGTTTTTTCAAAATATTTGGTTAGAATTAATCCTTCCTGTATAACACTAACATCAGCACCACTATCAATGAGCGCTTTTAATTCAATTCTAAAATTATTATTTATGAGAAGAATAATTTTTGTATGCCATTTTTAAGAAGTAATAATATTTAAAGTACTCAAAAAATTATCATCTAATATATTCTTTTCAGTATCTTGAAAAGACATAATTTTAGAGATTTCTAATTTAGAAATTCTTTCATGAAAATTCTTATTCTCTTTTTTTTAAAAAAATGGATTTCTTTTTTGAGATTATCAATCTCTTCATTCAAATCATTTACAGTTGTATTTGATTGAGAAATTAACTTTTCTTTTTTTTTTCTCTTAGAAGTTTATAGACTTTTGCCATTGAGTATGGATTATTATCTACTGTAAAATCTAAATCTATTTCATCAGTATTAGATTTACTAGTAGATGGAATATCTTCCATTTGATCAATTATATTTGATCTTAATTCTAGATTTTTAACCATTTTTAGAAATTCTAAAATATTATTATTTGTTAAAACATTTATATCTGTTTCTTTGAATTGTGAAAGAATTTTATAAAAATTATGTATTATCAGAAGTATCCTGATTTATTTCTTTTAAGCATGATTTTTCTTTTTTACAACATTTTATTTCTTCTTCAGATGATTCATCTATAAAGTTTTTATTGTTAATATATTCATAATTTTCTTCTGATTCAATAGTAGACTCAAAAATTGATCCAGATTCTGATTCTGAATTTAACAGTAATCTTGATAATTTATCTTTTAATCCTTCACTTATTTCAAGATTATTAATCTTTTTCTTCATTTTATATTTATTTGCAAAATGACTCATTTTCCTACATTTATAGCATTTAATATCCTTTTTATTAGCTTTATTAGCTAATCTTTTTTTTTTCTCTAACTTTTTCTGAGAATATTTTCTCTTTTTTCCAAAATACTTATTATCATGTTTATCTATTATTTTTCGTTGGGTTGGAATTTCTATCCCAAATTGACTACAAAATTGACCTAATTGATTTCTTTCAGTCAATCTTTGTTTTTTGATTTGTTGATTTAATTTTATTTCATTGCATAATGATAAACCTTCTTGGACGCATGTTCCAATTAGTCTACCATAAGTATATTCTTCATAAGGAATTGTTATTCTATCTTTTCTTAGAGTTTTTCTAACTCTTTCAGCAAATAAGCTGGGAAGACCATCTATGAATTTTGACTTCCAATGATTACTATTACTCTCAAGTAGTTCCATAACTCTATTGAAAAATGTATGCTCATACTATCTAAAATCAGACAATGTTTTACAATGTAGGCTTTGTAATAATGTGCGAATATTTTCACTGTTATCAGAAATTCTTCCTGTAAAATGTTCTAAAATTGTAACTATCAGTGTATAAACTGAGTTTTCTATTAATTGGTTTCCTTCTTGTTTAACAGTTTTATAAATTTCTTCTTTATTTTGTTGAGACAAATACTTATCCTACCAGCCTTTTAATTGGCCAGTAAAATCAGCTACTGTCATTTTTGATAGATTACTATCAATATTGTCATTACCTCTACAGATAGTACTATACATTGACATCCTATGTGCCAGATTATAAATTTGGTTTTCAGTATAACCCGTCTAGATTCCATTCATAAATATTTTTACTATTGTAACTATTATTTATGATAAATTCTTGTTCTTCATGTAGAATATCTATAGGCGAAGGTCTATTATAATAATTTATCCTTTGAGTTGGTCTATCAGCAAATTTACTCAATTTATTTATTTCATCATTTATAATTTTTTTATAATCAGCATCTTCATTTATTTGCTTAGAAAACTCTTCTTCTAAAGTGTTTAATTTTAAACCTTTAAATTTATTATCTAGTAATATTTCTAGATATGCCATTGATTTGAACTTAAAATATTTTATTTCAGGTGGAGCTTAAAGACTAGGAGAGGCTATTACTCCTGAACTACCACCGAAGCTACTTGCTATATAAGTATTTTTATTTATAATTTTATCAATCCTATCATGTAATGATATAATATGTTCACCTAGAACATTTAAATATATATTTGTATAATTCTATTGTTCTATGATCTTATTAATATGTTTAAAAGTAATAGGCAATGTGCCTTCCTCAAATAATTTAGAGAAAGCATTAAAATTTAATATCTTTTTGTCCTTTTCAATTTGAAAAGACTGTTGTGGAGGAAATACTTCTTTCAAGATATTACCATTAGACAATTTATAATCTCTTTCTATAATATTCAGAGTATTCAGATCTTAAAACTTCATGTTTGAGTACCCTCCTTTTATTGCTTTATGTATTTGCATGTCGTAGTTTACATAATTGCATGAACTTAGCTAATTAGGTTATTTGCTCTACCTAATTACTCGCATGTTCAAAACTCTTTTCTTACACTTGGTTCAAATCTAAAACAAAACAACTAGATTAGGTCTTTTTGTTTCTCTGATTTTGAAAGTAAGTTAGAGTGTTATACGAGCTCGCCGCTTAATCACAAGGTCCTTGGCAACATTATCCGCATGTGTACAACCGTCCACATCACTATCAGACCATTTACCTGAAAAATATCTAACAAGATATTCTTGTTTAGTAGACGGACATATTTCTTTCAAAATTCCTCCATATCCTACATCAGAGGCATCTGTTTCTATTATTTTATTCCAATTTGGATTTGCTATTACTAAGCAAGGAAGAGTTATTACTTTTTCTTTTATTTTTCTTACAGATTCTGTATGTTCATCAGTTTAGGGTTTAGGATTCTTTTTAATTCTATCATATAAGATAGCTGTATCCTAGGCTAAATTTTTGTAATATGATGAAATATAATTCAAACTTCCTAAAAACCTTTGTAATTGGGTTTTTTTTAATATTATATCTGGAAATTTAGAAGCAAAATCAATACTTCTATTAATAAGAATTATTTTCCCTTTCTCAATATTATGTCCTAAGAATCTAACATTAGTTTGAAATAAAATCATCTTTGACTTAAATATTACTAAACCATTTTGTATGACAATTTTATTAAAAATTTCAAGATGTAATGTATTTCTGTATTCTTAGAAAATACTAGAATATCATCTATGTAAACTATAATGAATTTACTATAAGGAATAAAAATATCATTCATAATCTGTTGAAATTCTGAAGGAGCATTCTTCAAACCAAAAAGCATAACTTTCCATTCATAATGTCCTATTGGAACATTAAAAGTCATTTTGTATTAATCAGATTCATCAATTTGAATATGCCAATATACTATTTTTAAATCAAATTTTGAGAATATTATCGCATTATATAATCTATCTAATAAATCTTTTTTTATTAGGAATAGGATGTCTAATCCACTTTAACTCTTTCAATTTCACTATGTTTATTAACATAAAAAGCTGTACATGACCACGAAGACTAAGAAGGTTTTATCAAACCTTTTTGTAACAAAGAATGTATTTCTTTTTTACATAATTCCAAATATTCAGAATTCATTTGGCAAGGCCTAGCCTTTGTAGGAATTTATTTCTCAATAAATCATGTTCATACGAAAAACTGACAATATGTCTTTTTCTATTCCAAAAAGCATTGGGACGTTCATTACATATTTCTAATGAAAAGTTATTTGATAATAATTTAATCTTATCCTGTAATTTTGTATTCTGAAGTTTTTCTTCAATAGTTAAAATATTAACTTCATATTTTTAAAAATTAGCTTGAGTATTTTTTCTAAAAATATTTTCTTTTATTTCATTTAAAACCTTTGTAAAGGGTTCAGTTATAAACTAAAATGTAACAGGATTATTATCATACATTCCTTTTATACCATGAGCATCTATATGAGATATAGGATAAATCTTCCTTAAGAAAGGAGTTCCAAGTATGACTTGGTTGGTTATATTTTTAACTAATAAAAAACTTTCAGGAATACAAACTTTATTTGTACAGATATATGATCGTGGAAGTTTAAAACGAATATCTAATTTTTGTCCACCAACATGTCTCAAACTATGAGTAGTTTTTTCAAAATATTTGGTTGGAATTAATCCTTCCCGTATTACACTAACATCAGCACCACTGTCAATGGGTGCTTTTAATTCAATTCTAAAATTATTATTTATGAGAAGAATAATTTTTGTATCCCATTTTTAAGAAGTAATGATATTTAAAGTACTCAAAAAATTATCATCTAATATATTCTTTACAGTATCTTGAAAAGACATAATTTTAGAGATTTCTAATTTAGAAATTCTTTCATCAAAATTCTTATTTTCTTTTTTTTAAAAAAATGGATTTCTTTTTTGAGATTATCAATCTCTTCATTCAAATCATTTACAGTTGTATTTGATTGAGAAATTAACTTTTCTTTTTTTTTTCTCTTAGAAGTTTATAGACTTTTGCCATTGAGTATGGATTATTATCTACTGTAAAATCTAAATCTATTTCATCAGTATTAGATTTACTAGTAGATGGAATATCTTCCATTTGATCAATTATATTTGATCTTAATTCTAGATTTTTAACCATTTTTAGAAATTCTAAAATATTATTATTTGTTAAAACATTTATATCTGTTTCTTTGAATTGTGAAAGAATTTTATAAAAATTATGTATTATCAGAAGTATCCTGATTTATTTCTTTTAAGCATGATTTTTCTTTTTTACAACATTTTATTTCTTCTTCAGATGATTCATCTATAAAGTTTTTATTGTTAATATATTCATAATTTTCTTCTGATTCAATAGTAGACTCAAAAATTGATCCAGATTCTGATTCTGAATTTAACAGTAATCTTGATAATTTATCTTTTAATCCTTCACTTATTTCAAGATTATTAATCTTTTTCTTCATTTTATATTTATTTGCAAAATGACTCATTTTCCTACATTTATAGCATTTAATATCCTTTTTATTAGCTTTATTAGCTAATCTTTTTTTTTTCTCTAACTTTTTCTGAGAATATTTTCTCTTTTTTCCAAAATACTTATTATCATGTTTATCTATTATTTTTCGTTGGGTTGGAATTTCTATCCCAAATTGACTACAAAATTGACCTAATTGATTTCTTTCAGTCAATCTTTGTTTTTTGATTTGTTGATTTAATTTTATTTCATTGCATAATGATAAACCTTCTTGGACGCATGTTCCAATTAGTCTACCATAAGTATATTCTTCATAAGGAATTGTTATTCTATCTTTTCTTAGAGTTTTTCTAACTCTTTCAGCAAATAAGCTGGGAAGACCATCTATGAATTTTGACTTCCAATGATTACTATTACTCTCAAGTAGTTCCATAACTCTATTGAAAAATGTATGCTCATACTATCTAAAATCAGACAATGTTTTACAATGTAGGCTTTGTAATAATGTGCGAATATTTTCACTGTTATCAGAAATTCTTCCTGTAAAATGTTCTAAAATTGTAACTATCAGTGTATAAACTGAGTTTTCTATTAATTGGTTTCCTTCTTGTTTAACAGTTTTATAAATTTCTTCTTTATTTTGTTGAGACAAATACTTATCCTACCAGCCTTTTAATTGGCCAGTAAAATCAGCTACTGTCATTTTTGATAGATTACTATCAATATTGTCATTACCTCTACAGATAGTACTATACATTGACATCCTATGTGCCAGATTATAAATTTGGTTTTCAGTATAACCCGTCTAGATTCCATTCATAAATATTTTTACTATTGTAACTATTATTTATGATAAATTCTTGTTCTTCATGTAGAATATCTATAGGCGAAGGTCTATTATAATAATTTATCCTTTGAGTTGGTCTATCAGCAAATTTACTCAATTTATTTATTTCATCATTTATAATTTTTTTATAATCAGCATCTTCATTTATTTGCTTAGAAAACTCTTCTTCTAAAGTGTTTAATTTTAAACCTTTAAATTTATTATCTAGTAATATTTCTAGATATGCCATTGATTTGAACTTAAAATATTTTATTTCAGGTGGAGCTTAAAGACTAGGAGAGGCTATTACTCCTGAACTACCACCGAAGCTACTTGCTATATAAGTATTTTTATTTATAATTTTATCAATCCTATCATGTAATGATATAATATGTTCACCTAGAACATTTAAATATATATTTGTATAATTCTATTGTTCTATGATCTTATTAATATGTTTAAAAGTAATAGGCAATGTGCCTTCCTCAAATAATTTAGAGAAAGCATTAAAATTTAATATCTTTTTGTCCTTTTCAATTTGAAAAGACTGTTGTGGAGGAAATACTTCTTTCAAGATATTACCATTAGACAATTTATAATCTCTTTCTATAAGATAAGTATA
Source organism: Leptodermis oblonga (assembly GCA_016801395.1). Taxonomy (NCBI): domain Eukaryota; kingdom Viridiplantae; phylum Streptophyta; class Magnoliopsida; order Gentianales; family Rubiaceae; genus Leptodermis; species Leptodermis oblonga. The sequence goes on along the minus strand of CM028756.1, from coordinate 18,973,660 downwards.
TGGCTCAATATAATTTGAAACAAACCATGGCACAAAAGGAAATAAAATTTGTTTTTTCTGATAAGAATTTATAAAATTCTTCTTGAATATATTCTTTTTTTTCATTAGACAAAGATGGGAAGAACCATTTCCTAAATGGTTCCCATCTTGGCAAGCTAAATTCAGCCTTTACCTTCTGTCTGGCTATAGAGCCTTTTAGAAAATCAATCTTTGTATTATTCATATAGAAAAATTCATTTCAAATTCAGTTATATGCGCTTCTTTTGTATTATAAACACCTTTAACAATATTCTGTTTATTTTTATATAATAAATCAACATGACGGTTTTTCTCATCACTTGAAATTTTATGATAATCATCCTCGTGACTAAAATTTTTGGGTGGAATATAATCACGAATATAAGAACATGAAGCATCATGAGGGGTTTTTTGGTGTAAATTGCTGGTATTTGGTGTAGTATCAAAAGGAACATTATGGTGATTTTTCTCACCACTTAAATGACTGAAATAATTTCTACAGTATGAAAATATGTATCATGGTGATTTTTCTCACCATGTAAATGAGAAGTAGAACTTCTTGGTGGAATATTATCTACTTCCTCTATGAAAGGAGAAATAAATGATCTGACAGATACTGATCTAGACAATCCAGATGTATGGGAATATCTCAAAGCCTTTTATGAAAAAGATGGAGTATAACCCATCTGTATGTAAATATCTCCTTCAGGAGTCTGTACAATGTTTTGAACATTATGCTCAGTTCTGGGTTGGCTTTTAGCCACCTGTGTTATCTTCCAATGCTGAGGAATAGGAATTTCATCCCATTTTATAGTCCTTCTAGTCATTATTTTTGATTTACTGAAATTTGATTCAATAACTATAGTTTCATTTAAATCTTTTTCCCTTATTTTATAATCAGGATTAAGCGTATATACTAGCTTATAATAAATCCGATAACATATACATATTAATTCTGAACCATGTTCGTAGTTATAACCATTTGTTTTAACATTTAATGTTAAAGCTTTAAGTATATTAACATCAGTAAATAAAAGCGATAAATTTGGATATGCATTAAAATATACTAGTCCATAAGCCAAGCTGGATTGTATTACTCCCATTAATGATTGTTTCCAATTTAAATTTCTACTATCTCTTAAAGCTGCTATAAAGCTTTTTGGTAATCATTCTAATGTCAAAGGTTTAAATGCAATTTGCACAAGTCCAATATGAATGAATCTAAGAGTATTTCTATAGGAACGAATGTCTTTTTCCTGTAATAAATTCATTAGTACTTCTTCATTATCTAATGAATTTGATTCATCAGTAGTTTTTACTACTTGTTTTAGGCCAAGTTTTTCAAATGTGCCTAATTGATATATCAATCTAGTTTCAATTTTAGGAACTGTCCACTTATATATTTGAATATAAAATTAAAATAAATAAAATTTAGTTAGATACAATATATACGAAAGTAAATTGTGATATTGTGGACGATTAGTTGCAACCAATTAGACATACGACTTTTATATATAGAGATAATCTTTTACCCTTTTCATGAAAAAAATATATATATAATTCCTTTTTTGCATTTTATGATTTTTTTTTTCATTTTGTGATTGATATTACAAAAATATAAAATATATGAAAATAAATAAGAGTAAGGGTAGTGAATGTCTTTTATAAAAATTTGTGACCCGGGGAAAAAGAATATCATATTAGAACGAGGATTTCTTTTTTCCAGAAAAAATAACACTTATTTTCCTTGCATCGCGGAATTATTTTCCTTTCTCGACAAATTAAAATGAATTCCAAACAAAAAAATTTAAAATTGAGAAATAATATTACTTTCATTGACCAGAATCCTTGTAAACCAAATGGGTAAATTCTTTCTCTCAATTTATTCTTTCTCAATTTAGGCTCTGTTCTTTTGTGGCTTGTGGAGGGGAAGTTTTGTTGGAGGAAAGTTGTTTTTTGGAAATTTTTTAGAGGGAAGTTTTTTTTGGGAAATTGTGTAGGTGAGAGATTAAAAAAGTGTAATGATTGTGTTATTTTTTGAATTTATGTAAGTAAGTATTTAGAGGGAATTTTAAAATTTTAATTTTGAATTTTTGAAAAAGTGAAGTTGTTTCTTTGTGTAAAATTTTGGAAAAAAAAAAGTGACGATTCTTGGGAAATTACCACAAGAGAACATAGCCTAAATTATTCGGATAACAGATAGACACCTTCGCGCCTAACAAAGAAAAAGAAGCCCTGGAGGAAAGCCCACTAGGGTATGGCCCATTAGGAGACCTTCTACAAGCTTCGTTTACGACTAAAATTTTGTACTACAAACTTCTCAAACGCTTTTTGCATTTGCTTTCCATTACCTTCTATAGCGACTTGTGTGCGCTGTCGCTCTTTCTCTCGTGCGTGCAACCCGCAAGAAAAAATTTAAGCCTTCCGCGGTGAAGTGGTGAGAAGAAGCATACATGGCGGAAGAAATTGCATTGGACTTGGAGGAACTTAGGCATCTCCAAAGTATTGCAAAAAGGCCTCGCGTTGTTTCTTTGCTTTCTGCTGAGATTGTCAACTTGGAAAAGGTCTACTCTTTTAACACTTCAATTCTCTTTGTTTATGTTTTTGCAGTGGGATTATTATCGATTACTTGTGGTTGAACGATTGTTTACATGGCTTTTTAGTCCTGTATGATGAAGAAGAGCAATGCAGATGTGTTTTCTTTTTTCAAATTTTTACTAGCTTCTTATGTATATTTTTTCTGCTTTGAAAATGTTCCCTCGAATGTTGTTCGTGGTGAATTTAGGAGGTTGAAGAAATTCAACAAGTTTCTGGCCGGGGTCAAATCTTAGTATTGCCCTTTTCTTTTCCTCCTGCTTCAGGATAGTCTTTTCTTCTTCTCTTTTTTCTTTTGGCGGTCTAACGATTGTTTCGTGTTGAAATCTTTATGTTGCTAGTGAGGGATGGATAATCGCGAGGAAAAAAAGCAGAATAATTGTTTGATAGAGTTCCATAAACTTTGATGGTTATCCAAAAGGGGTTGGTCTTTAATTGCTCATTGCTTAGTTGATTGGGAACAAACTAATTGAAGTCATTCTTGGGGTCTTTCCTTGTAGTGAATATAACTTTGATAAATAAGGCAATTGGCTCGTGTTTTCATAGAATGTGGACTTTGCTGTGTTTCATCTCCTGAAATGTCTGATATTATTACTGTAGTAATTGTTCAATATGATGACTGCATCTCCTTTTACATATCTGTTAAAATTCATGTTTTTTGTATCTTTTCCCAGCCAAAAGAAATTGGCGTGAAATTAAAAAATCATACATCTGAAAGTCAGCTTGTCTGATGTCTATATTTGCTAAAGAAACTGATGGATTACTTCCCTTGATCTTTGCTATGGATGAAGAGTTTGTTTCTCCCATAAGAGTTTTAGGTAATTGTTTATTATCTTCCCCTCTGAATCAATGCTACTGCAGCTATTATGTTAAAGAATGGGTGTTTTGATTCTTGTATTCTAGCATCATGTGAGGTCTGGAGTTAGGTATAGTATAGTATGGTATAATTGGTTTGGACGGTGAGTTTCATGAATAAAATGGAGGTTTTCCTGGCCAAATATACCCTTGTAAAGTGGATTGGGGTTGATTATTGGAATGTTTCTGTCCGATCAGCATTGATGATGATCAATATTTTGGATAAAAAATTTGTAAAGGACCAATGTCGATAACAAAAAAAGTGGTTGCAAAATGTGTAAATTTTCAAGAGAGTCAGATAAATAGCATGGATGGGGATGATAAAAGTAAAAGTTGCCTTTTAGTGATTAGCATGAGATAAGTAAGGGTTGTGTCCGTGTGGTTGAATCAGCTTATAATGTGTTAGGTTCGTGTCGTGTTAAAGATAGCCACCCACATAGGTCCTTCCCCCATTTTGTAGTTATACTGCTCTCTCTAAAAGAGAAACTTTTATATCTCTTCTTTGTTTTCTGTTTTATTTTCCTATTCAATTGTATCTATGGAGTGTAAACATGATTTTAACTTGATTGACTGTTGAGGTTGCCTCAGTGGGATCGTCCTTACCATGATTCATTGTCAATAGATGAACGTGGATGATGGGCAATGGATTCTGTGTGACTTAGTGGTTTCAAGATGAAAGCTGAAGCAGTATTGCAAATTTCCATGTGTTGTGTGTGACATGCAAGCTTTATTTCCATATTATCTGTTTGAACCAGTTGTTAGTAGCTCATTTGGGTTGGAATGGAGTTATCTTGTATGAACTATTAACGCTTCCAAACCTTTTTAATCTACTTTTTTGTTGTACAAAAATCAAAACATTCTGCTCATTTGAATTGGGATGCAAGTTAACTTTTGTGAACTGTTAATACTTCCAAGCCTTTTAATCTGCCTCTTGTACAGAAATCAAAACTTTCTGCTCCAATGGAACGCTCACCAGTTCCCAAACCAATAGCTGCCCCTCCAAAGGCTGTTTCAAACATTGTCCCAAACTACACAACACTAGGATCCTTCAGTTGGGATCAGGATAATGAGAAAGTGAAGGTAAGTCCCTGTTGCGGTCTTAGGGATGGTATCTTCACCTGCTAGCACTTTGGCGCATCATCAAGATGCATTGATGGTGAGGATAATGTACATCTGGAGTAGAACGTTGCAATCATTGCAGGGTAATGTGTCATTGGTTTATCTTGGGCTTCGAGAGAAAATGCTTACGTTAACTGATGTGTATTGTAGATTTATGTGCCTTTGGAAGGAGTTGACCAGGAAAAAATTGAGGCTGACTTCAAGAAAATGTCTTTTGACCTGAAATTTCATGAAGTTGGTGGAAAGAATTATCGATGTGCTGTACCTAAAGTGAATAAGGAAATTGTACCTGAAAAATGTAAAGTGGTGGTGAAGCCAACAAGGGTTATCGTCACTTTGGTCAAAGCTTCTAAAGAAAATTGGCTGGATCTGCATTTCAAAGAAGATAAGGTAACTGTTCCATGATCCTATCTTCAAGTTGGTAGAGATTTTCAATAGTTTATTTGTATTTGATTTTATTTATGAAATTCTTCATCTTTGATGCTGCAGCTTAAGCCAAATTTGGAGAAGGAACGTGATCCAATGGCTGGCATAATGGACTTGATGAAGGTGAAGACTATTTCTACCGACAGTTAATTTTGTTGTTGCTTAGTTTCCTTTTATCAATTTTTGATTGTTTGCAGAACATGTATGAGGAAGGTGATGATGAGATGAAGCGAACAATTGCAAAAGCATGGACCGATGCTAGATCTGGTAAAACAGCCGATCCTCTAAAGGGCTTCCTGTGATCATGAGATGTTGCACAAAATGAATTGGAACTCTATTCATTCCTTTCATAAAATATAATTCCTGTAAGTTAATGGCTAGTAAGTGTACAAACTTGTGTAACTGATATGGTGAAACCTCTTTAGTAGTACGCCTCTTAAGGTCTGCCCTAAGTGTGCCTGCCACTGAATCTGTTCTCCAATGCATATGACCAGGCAACCGCAATTCTAAATGATGGTGCTGTCATGATATGTTGTTTGTTTAGTGTTTGCTTCTCCTCTGGAAAATCTCATCGCTGGTGACAGGTTCTGAATAATGCGAATGAGTTTCAGTTCATCTCTTATCTAGATTTGAAGTGTACAGTCTATAGATGTTGTTTGAGTTCTGGGTAAATGTAAAATTACCTCGGTCCCGTACAAAGAATTTTTAATTTTAATTTTTTATTATTATTAAAAATATTATTACAAAATGGATTTTTCTAATAGGATAAATGAGGGGTTTTTTCCCCAATATTCATATTGGGACTAAAAATTATCAAAATAGACAAAATTTTTTTTTTTTCATTCCCAAAATACAAAAGACGAAGGTGATGAAAACGAATCTCCCAACTTCGTTTTCTTAAAAAATAACAAAAAAAAAAAAAAAAAACTTGAAGAAACGAATTCGTTTTCAATTGTTTTGTTTTTTATTAATTTCATTAAGCATGGAATTTGTTTCTTAATGAAATTAATTTTTTCCTTTTTTGTTTTTTTGTTAATTTCATTAATTCAAGAGAACCTCCCGTAAATCGTTTTTGAGTTGTTATGAAAAAAAGGTAAAATATAATTATATAACTGAAATTTTAATTTGTAATTTAATAAAATTTTAGAGGAAGTAATTTACGGTATTTTTTGAAATGGTGGTCAATTACCTTTGTCTTCTTTATTCTCTCCATTTTCTATATCAAAGGCAGGCGCGATAGCGCTGCTTAATCTCACTAGTATTCCCTATGCAAGCTCATTTAAACTAAAAACAATTAAAAATGGAAACATCAATATCGGTCTAATGTTATTTCTTTTCGAGAGAAACGAATTTATGAGTTTTGTTTTTAACGGAATTAATTATTTATAAAACATAAATGCGTGACTAAATTTTCAAAGATAAATAAATTCCCCAAAGTCATTTATACAGAGATTTTATGTATTTCAAAAAATACCGTAAATTACTTCCTCTAAAATTTTATTGAATTACAAATTAAAATTTCAGTTACATAATTATGTTTTGCCTTTTTTTTTTTTTATAACAATTCAAAAACGATTTACGGGGGTTCGTTTCGAAAACCCTAAAATTCGTTTTTCATTAAATAATATTTATTTTTTTAAAATGAATAAAAACTTAGAAACATGTTGGTGAACCGTTTTCAATGAAAATAATTATTTAATTTTTTTAAAATTTGTTTAAATATAATTTTTTAAATTTATTTTAAAAATAATTTTAGTGGAATTCGTGATGAGGGCATCTAAAGTCAAGCAACAAGTCAACAAGCAAGTGATTCCGGAGAAGTTGAGGAGGTTCGAGTTCTACATCGAGGTCCAACAATGCTTCAGGATCCAAGTCCATATCACAGGGATCCACTTGTAGACATCACTGGGCCGATGACCAGAAGCAGAGCGAAGAAGGTTCGAGATGCACTCAACAACCTTGTCTAAGCTTGCCATCAGGACGCTCAGTTGATAGTAGAAGCAAACGCCTTGGAGCAGAAAGATGGAAAGGTTCAAATTGCAACTCTTCTAACCATTCTTGAAGAAGAGGCGCAATTCTCCAATCCACAATGAAGAAGAAGGCTGTTTCTTGAAGTTCTTGAAGATGCCGGAAGGTTCTTGGACTTTAAAGAAACATTTCATAAAGTTCCCTACATTGGGCCGACTCAAACTCATGGAGACCAGCCCACAAGTTTCGGCCAGCCCAAGGAAGCCACAAGAAGCCGCACGACCAGCCCACAAAGGAAAGCCACACGGCCAGCCCACAAGGAAAGCCCACACGGCTAGGGTTCTTTAATTAGTTAGGGTTCTTTTGAGTTAAGGTTCTTTTTACTCTTTTAGTTAGTTTCCAAAAAGGGTTCCTTCTTGATCTCTTTTTGGGAGTAGGATTTTTATTCTTTTCCTTATTGTTTAGTTTACAATTTCGGCTACCACAAAATAAGGTAAAACCGAAATTGCCTTTTCTTTTCTACCATTACCCACTTCTTTCCGGGTTTGGTATTGTAAAGGAAATTAACCTCTTGGTTAATTTCCAATTCTACTTCTTTTTCCTTATTATTTCTCATAACTTTTTCGGCTACCTCACCTATAAATAGGGGCCGAATCCATCAATAAAATTCAGAGTATTCAGATCATAAAAACTTAGTGTTTTGAGTACCATCCCTTTATTGCTTTATGTATTTGCATGTTGTAGTTTACATAATTGCATGAAACTTAGCTAATTAGGTTACTTGCTCTACCTAATTAATTCGCATGTTTCAATCTCTTTCTTACACTTGGTTCGAACTATAAAACAAATTAGCTTAGGTGAGCTTCTCCTTGTTTCTCTTAGTTTCGAAAGTAAGTTAGAGAATTATACGAGCTACGCTACTTAATCACAAGGTCCTTGGCAACTTAATCCGCATGTGTACAACCGTCCACACCAATTGGTTTCAGAGCTAAGGAGTGGTTTCGTGGCTGGAGGAGGTCGAAGTAACCCGACCAAATCTTTCTCAGGTGTTTTCTTTTCCTTGCTAGTCTTGTTTATCTTGAAATTCTTGGATTAGAACGCATCTTCTTGGGGAATTTTTTTTTCTTTCCAGCTTTAAATTTTCGATTTTTTGGTGCTGTTTTCCTATCTTTAAAATCGAAAATTTCTTTAGAAAAATCGTAGACTGATAACCCAATTATCAATAGCAGCCTAAGATGAACCTAAGAGGGGGAGGGGGTGAATTAGGTTCTTGACACTTTTAAAAATATTTTCTACAATGAAGAACAACTTTGAAAAACCATTTTCAAAGCAAGTGTAAAAATAATTTTACAAAGTGATGTGTGTGATTAGTGTTTTACAAATCATGAAAGCAAAGTAAAGGAAAACAAAACACAACCGATTTAGAGTGGTTCGGATTCCCCTTGAATCCTAATCCACTACCCAAGTTCTACAACTTGGGATTTTCTAACCCTCTCAAATGAATCACTTAAAGGTGTAATTCAAACCTTTACAAATGCCAAAATTCTACCTCTAGAATTTAGGACTTCACACAAATGCCTAATCTAACTCTAGACTTAGGACTTCTTTGCTTAATCTAGCTCTAGACTAAGACTCCTTTGCCTAATGGCTAACAATGAATCTTTTGCCCTATCCTTCCTCAAGGACTTTAGGTCTTACTCAAGACTTCATTGCTTAGCTACTAAGACTTTTGCTCAATCAACCTCTTGATCAAGACTTTCTCCCCTTTGCCTAATTTAACTCTAAACTAGGACTTTTACAATTCTTTCTCCTTCTCTTCAATCTCCCCCTTTCTTCTTGCCTAACTCTTTACTCAAGAGTTGGACTTTTCCTAAATACAAATTGCCTACACTCAAACTCTTGAGTTAGGACTTTTCTACATGTGTTTACAATGACAAAATACTCCACAATGGAGTTTACAACAACCTATGACAAATGGGCACAAAGGCCTCTTTCTAATCCTAACTCACAAGCTAATTTGACAATTAAATGTATGAAATAAAGCTCTTGAAAGATGTTTGAGTATAGGAGACTTGTAGGGGATGATTTTTCTTCATTTTGCAGCTTGGGGGTATTTATAGGAATGAAGAAATAGCTTCCAACGGCTAGTTTTTCAATTTGAAATTCTGCTGTGAACAGGACCCAGCGACAGTCGAGATTGTCGCTGAAAAAGCGTCGCATGCGCGCAGGTGGCTGTCAGTCTGGAGCATGCCTAGCGACAGTTTCTATTGTCGCTGAAAAAGCGTCGCGTGTGGCTGTCAGCCTTATGTCGGCCCAATTTGACATCTTTTTCATTTGCTTCCCGTTTCTTCGTTTTAGCTCCGTTTTCTTCGCCGTTTTTTTGCGTTAGTTCACCCGTGAACTCTTCTTTTCATTTGTTGACATGGAAATACAGCAGGTCTCACCTAGGGACGCGTTCGGTCGTATTTTTCTTCTTTCTTCATTTGCTTGCTGTTTCTTCGTTTTAGCTCATTTTTCATTGCCGTTTTTTGCGTCGGTTCTTCCGTAAACATTTCTCTACATTTTCTCACTTAGAAGAACCATTAAATTAATTCTCATATTTGTTAACTCATCAATCAAAATAAGGATTAAGACCAACCGGGTCTAACAATCTCCCCCTTTTTGATGATGACAAAACAAATATGGAATTCATGACAATAAATCAACATTTTATAAATTTGAGTAACTCCCCCTCAATTTATAATCTCCCCCTCAATTCCATAATATTTTCTCCCCCTTTTTAACATCACAAAAAGGACTTAGCATGCATAATAAAATGTGAAAGATGCATACAAATAAAGAAATGTACAACTCAAAAATAGATTAGGTCATGAGTTGAACATTGAATTTGCTCTCAAATATGAAAATTTTGCCTTTGACATTTTAAGCAAAAACATCTTTTGACAATCAACCAATTTTAAGATCTAATTTTAATGCTAGTTCAAAATTTTTCTCCCCCTAAATTCTAGCATATACATTTCAAAGAGCTTAAGTAATCAATTAAGAAGCATACAAGCTTCATGAAATCAAAGAGCAAGTTAAGCTTATAAAAACAAAAGGTTTTCATTCCCACTAAAGAATGACCCTTCTTAAACACATGAGTTTTTAAGAATTTTGAAATATGGCATTAACTCATGTTCAAAACAAGTTGAAAATATGCAAGCAACTTCAAATGACCCTAATGATAAACATGCATGCATCTAACACACATTAGGATGCATCATGTCAAAGTAAACGTATTGGTCAAGAATGCAAAATTTTCAACTTTTCATGAAATTTGCTTTTCTTAAGTTTAAAAACTTCATTTCTTCGTGCAAGCAAATTCCATTAGGCATATAAAGTATTTCAAGAATTCATGTATTCACTTTTCATGCATACTCTTGAAAGTTAACAAAAAGTCAAATTTATTTATTTATTTATTTTTTAAATAATGCCTATTTTCTTAAAACTTGTCCATTTCATCATGTAAATCCAAACTAAGCACATGAGCAAGTTTTAATCAACATATGCAACATATAAAAGCAGTGAAACATGTTAGATCATGCATATGTGTGGAGTCAACCTACCGGTCAACACTTTTCAAGCTTAAACACATTAAGCTAGTAATTTTGAAAGTTGCAATTTTCAAGTTTCTGTAAATCATTTTATCATTCATGCAACTTTAAATACTCAAGTAGTTTATGCAAAAAGTTTCAAACCATTGAAAGCATGCATATAAGTAAAGTCAACCACTTGGTCAAACTTATTCAATTTTAAGCATACAAAGCATACATTCTTTGAAAGTTGCAATTTTCAGCATTAAACCTCAATTTTCTCATGCAAGCAACTTCAAATCATCAATAATATCATGCTTAAAATATCAAATAAGCTACAGCATGTATAATTCAAAAGTCAACCACTTGGTCAACCGTTTTCATGTAATGCAAACATGCTTAATTCTTGCTATCTTCAAATTAAAAGTTTTCAACCTTTTTAACATGCAAGAATTTCAAGATACCAAAGATGACATAGATCCTAATGCATTATTTTAACCATAAAACATGGCATTCTAGGATTATATCACTCAAAGACTCATCAAACAAAGGCAAATTTCAAATTTCCTCAAATTTTCTACATTTTGCCTAAATCATCTCTTCTTGAGTCTTTTAACCTCACAATTGGTCTTAGCACATTTCAAATATCATTCTAAGTTCATTAGATCAATTTTCATCTTCTAAGCATGCAAAAGTCTAAAAGTCAACATAAAATCAAACTTCTAGCTATTTTCAAATAAAACTCATAAAGTTATAAAGACTTTCATTAACACATGCTTTCAATCAAAATGATTCAAGGATATGAATTTAACATACAAGTTTTATTTAAGCATAACATACATTTCATATCACATATCCATCATTTTGAACACAAGTCACACATGTACATCATATTCCACTCAATTGACATATAATCATCAAATCAATTATGGAGCACTCAAAGTGTGTTAGAGATGATACATGTTTCCTCAAATGAGCATTCATGAGCTCATTACCAATCTTGAAGCCATTTTTGCATTTTTTGCATTTTTCACCATTTGGCTCCAATCAACCATCCTTGCTACTTTTCAATTATCTCTTCATTGAGATTTAGTTCATAAAGTAGCATTAAGGACCTACAAGGAAATCAAGCACAAGATTTTGGTACCCAATACTTATTGGGTCCTAAAGGGTTAGCTTGTTCCTTTACTTTCCATACCTTTCTTCCTTTCTTCACATTTTTCTTATCAAAGCATTTGGAAGAAATATGACCTTGTCTACCACAATAATTACATACAATAGATGCATTTAATGAAGGAACTTTCCTAACATTTCTTCTATAAGCATATGGCACACTATTGTAATTTACTACATTATGCCTATTCAATGGCATATGAACAAAATGATTCTTACTAGCATACAATGCATTATAGTTCCTAGAATCAATTTTCTTACGACAATGTCTCCTAGGTTCATTTTCAAATGAACTATGCACATTTTTGTATCTAGGAGCATAATGAGATGCATGAGCATTTAACAAATAAGTATCCCTCTTTGGGGTACATAAAGCAAACTTATGAAAATGACAACAATCATTATGCATATGGGAAACATGCATTTTTCTAGGCATATCAAAAGATGAGTGACATGAATTTACATCATTCTTACAATTAGAAGATTTTCTTTTCTTTTCATACAACCATGCATGATTTGTCTTCTTTTTAGCTTCTAATGGAGGATAGACTAGTTTAGTACTGTTTTTAGAAGCATTAAGAAAAGTAGTAGAAGTGGAAGGCATATCACAATTTTGGTTATTTTCAGAACCTAAGCCATGTTTATCATTTCCTACCTTTTGTTTACCTAACAACTTTTCTAAGTTGTTTTTTCCTAATGTCAATTTTTCAAGACTTGCACTCAAGTCTTCAATTTTCTTTTTCATGCATTCATACTCATTTTTCAACAAATCATATGAACTAGCCTTTTCATGCAATTTCTCATTTTCATCTAAGGCATTTTCGTAATACATTTTCAAATCTATGTACTTTGCATCTTCATTATCTAGCAAAGTACTCATCTCATCTACTTTGTTTTTCAACTCATCATTTTCATGTTTCAAAGTAGAGTTTTCTTCTTTTAAAGATACAACATGAATTTCTAAAGATTTAATTTTCTTTTCATGCATAACATTCTTTTTCAAGGCATCTATACATTTGTCATGCAATTTAGTGACATATTCATACATATCAAAATCAAGATTATCACTATCATGCATACTACCACTTAAAGAAGATTTGGAAGATTTGGTTACCTCTTGTAGATCACTTCCAACTAAGCATCTTCTTGTGGTTTCCTTCTCTTCCTCACTTGAGGAATCATCCCAAGTCCTTGCTAGCTTGGTCACCTTCTTGATGGCTTTCTTACCTTTAGCCATTTTGTGCAACTTGCGGAAAATAAAGCACAAATAATCAAGCAAGCAAATAAGACTTTTAAAAATCAAAAAGGTTGCAAAAATGATCTTTAAACTCAAGGTTTTTAAACCTACAAATTTGAGCACTAGCTCTGATACCAATTGATAACCCAATTATCAATAGCAACCTAAGATGAACCTAAGAGGGGGAGGGGGTGAATTCGGTTCTTGACACTTTTAAAAATATTTTCTACAATGAAGAACAACTTTGAAAAACCATTTTCAAAGAAAGTGTAAAAACAATTTTACAAAGTGATGTGTGTGATTAGTGTTTTACAAATCATGAAAGCAAAGTAAAGGAAAACAAAACACAACCGATTTAGAGTGGTTCGGATTCCCCTTGAATCCTAATCCACTACCCAAGTTCTACAACTTGGGATTTTCTAACCCTCTCAAATGAATCACTTAAAGGTGTAATTCAAACCTTTACAAATGCCAAAATTCTACCTCTAGAATTTAGGACTTCACACAAATGCCTAATCTAACTCTAGACTTAGGACTTCTTTGCTTAATCTAGCTCTAGACTAAGACTCCTTTGCCTAATGGCTAACAATGAATCTTTTGCCCTATCCTTCCTCAAGGACTTTAGGTCTTACTCAAGACTTCATTGCTTAGCTACTAGGACTTTTGCTCAATCAACCTCTTGATCAAGACTTTCTCCCCTTTGCCTAATTTAACTCTAAACTAGGACTTTTACAATTCTTTCTCCTTCTCTTCAATCTCCCCCTTTCTTCTTGCCTAACTCTTTACTCAAGAGTTGGACTTTTCCTAAATACAAATTGCCTACACTCAAACTCTTGAGTTAGGACTTTTATAGATGTGTTTACAATGACAAAATACTCCACAATGGAGTTTACAACAACCTATGACAAATGGGCACAAAGGCCTCTTTCTAATCCTAACTCACAAGCTAATTTGACAATTAAATGTATGAAATAAAGCTCTTGAAAGATGTTTGAGTATAGGAGACTTGTAGGGGATGATTTTTCTTCATTTTGCAGCTTGGGGGTATTTATAGGAATGAAGAAATAGCTTCCAACGGCTAGTTTTTCAATTTGAAATTCTGCTGTGAACAGGACCCAGCGACAGTCGAGATTGTCGCTGAAACAGCGTCGCATGCGCGCAGGTGGCTGTCAGTCTGGAGCATGCCTAGCGACAGTTTCTATTGTCGCTGAAAAAGCGTCGCGTGTGGCTGTCAGCCTTATGTCGGCCCAATTTGACATCTTTTTCATTTGCTTCCCGTTTCTTCGTTTTAGCTCCGTTTTCTTTGCCGTTTTTTGCATTAGTTCACCCGTGAACTCTTCTTTTCATTTGTTGACATGGAAATACAGCAGGTCTCACCTAGGGACACGTTCGGTCGTATTTTTCTTCTTTCTTCATTTGCTTGCTGTTTCTTCGTTTTAGCTCATTTTTCATTGCCGTTTTTTGCGTCGGTTCTTCCGTAAACATTTCTCTACATTTTCTCACTTAGAAGAACCATTAAATTAATTCTCATATTTGTTAACTCATCAATCAAAATAAGGATTAAGACCAACCGGGTCTAACATAGACCCCTTGCTATAATTTCAGAATTAAATTCGAACCTTAAAAATCAAATAGGGTTTCGGATTTTAGCCTTGTTAGGGTTTTCGATTTTCAGTTTTCAGCCTTGTTAGGGTTTCAGTTTTCAGTTGTAAACCCTAAACCCTACACCCTGAACCCTAAACCCTAAATTTCAGATTTAAAATCGAGTTCTAGAAACAAAGATAGGGTTTCGGTTTTGCCTACAAGCTAGGGTTTTTGGTTTTGCTCATCCTAGGGTTTCGGTTTTTGGCTATAATTGCTGGGCTTTTGCGATTTAATTCTACCCCTCTTGTGCTGTTCTTGTTGAAATTGGTGAGTTTTTGCGGTTGATGTTAAGCAACTCACATTATTTGCGCATTGTAAATTGCATGCTCTAGTTTGGGATACCTTGTTTTGAATTCTTGAAAATATAGTGAATTCTTGGTTTTGTATCCTTGTGCTGCTAAGATTATCCCTAGGAATAAGTTAGTGAGTCAAAATTGAACTTGCTAGCCCTAGGGTTTTCGTTTCTTGAAAATCGCATATTGCTAAGTTTTGGCCACTTGGGGGTTTTGTTTAAAATCGCAATTTGGTCCTGTTTTGCATATTGGAAGAATTGATAATTTGCGGGGATTGGTTTCTTGATTACCTATTGGGTGGGTGATCTCTTCTTTGGGTAGTTTTAGGACTTTCCTAAAGTTGTTTCAACTCTGCTTATTTTTCTTTGATTCTATTCAATTTTGAATTGCCCTGCTTTCAATTGCCTAGTATCTTTTCGTGCGACTTGAACGTTTGTTCTTACATTATAGTTTGGATTTTGTCATCGTGCACACTCATCTTTTCTGAAATTTGAGGGCTTAACCCCGAAATTTCCTGTTGTGTACTTCATATCTGAACTATATTACAACTATCGTTTGCGAAAAGATTTTTCTACTCAAAATAGAACCAAGTGTCTATTTTTGCGAAAATTTGCTTCTTTCTTAAGTGTCATTGCTTTTGTGTGAATTGCTGCTTGCCTTATACATTTATCAATACCGGGAGGTAGAGTGGAAAAAGGCTTGAGTAAACACCCTAGAGTGAAACACAGGGTTGTGTGTAGCTGATAGGTGGGATACACTTGGGGGAACAAGGGGGTAAGGTTACTACTCATTTTTCCTTGTTCTTAGCAGACAGGTTTTCGGTTCTTTTTAACCGATGTCAGGTAGAGGTGCTCCTAACCCTTTGGGGAACGAGCAAATACTGGCTGCAATAGCGCAACTCTCTTCGTGATTTGCCACACTCATGGAGGAAGTCGCCGAACTCAGGACCGAACGGGAACAACGGCGCACAGAGTTAGATGACGACATGGCCGCACCTGGCACCAACGCCGCTGACCAGCCCTTCGCAGGTCTCAGTCAATGCAAAACGACTATTCCACCCTTTGCCGGCGGCACCAATCCGGAGGATTACTTAGACTGGGAGATGAAGATGGAGCGCATCTTTGAACTTCATGCGATCCCAGAACACAAGAAGGTCCAGCTCGCGGTGGTACATTTCACAGACTATGCCCTAATCTGGTGGAATCAACAGCAGGACCAGCGCAGGAATACGCGTCCCATGTGGGCTCGTGCTCCGCCTCTAACTTGGTTTGATTTGACTACATCTATGCGTAGAACTTTTGTGCCTGATTACTATTTTAGAGAATTGTATAGAAAGTTACATACTCTTGTACAAGGTTCTATGTCTGTAGATGAATATTATAGAAAGTTAGAGATGGCAAAAATTAGGGCTAATGTACAGGAAGATGAAGCTGCATCAATGGCTCGTTTTCTTAATGGTTTGAACAGGGGTATAGCTTTGGCTATTGAATTGCAGAATGCCACAACTCTGACAGACATGCTGCACAAAGCTCGGGTCATGGAGGAGTACCTGAAGACAGTCCCACCAATCCGGACGCCTACAAGCGCCCCACCGGCTTGGAGAAAGAATCCGGTATATTCTCCACCAGCAAAGAGGCCGATCATGTCCGAGAGGAAGGCCATAGTCCCTGTCACCACCCCTTCTTCATCGCAATCCAGGACACCATCAACACCTCGGCAATCCATTAGCAATGTTACCTGCCACAAATGCTCAGGCCGTGGCCACTACATTCGTGATTGTCCTAATATCCGGAAGGTCTTATTGGGGCAAGATGGTGAGTACATTTTAGAAGAAGATGAAGAAGAACCAACTGTTGACCCTTCACAGGAGTTAACTGACAGCACTCCATCTGCACCAGTGGAGCAATTCGAGTTCATAGAGGAAGATCCCAATCAGAACTTGGTTACTTGCACTCTGACCACAGCTGCTGTCCAAGACGCATCTCAACGGACAAACATCTTCCACGCCAGAACTAAGGTAAATGGAAAGTTGTGTGTTCTGATAATTGATGGAGGAAGCTGCACGAATGTAGCTAGCGAATACATGGTTGACAAGCTGAAGCTTCTTGTTATCAATCATCCACGTCCTTATCGGCTACAATGGCTCGACAGCTCAGACGGCTACAGAGTCACCAAGCAGGTAAGAGTACCATACGCTATCGGT
The DNA here is from genome assembly GCA_016801395.1 of Leptodermis oblonga. Classification (NCBI taxonomy): domain Eukaryota; kingdom Viridiplantae; phylum Streptophyta; class Magnoliopsida; order Gentianales; family Rubiaceae; genus Leptodermis; species Leptodermis oblonga. The sequence goes on along the minus strand of CM028756.1, from coordinate 18,956,557 downwards.
AAGTTCGAATCCACTGTTTTATGTGATGTTCTGCCAATGGAGGCTTATCACATTCTACTCGGACAACCATTGATCTTTGACCTGAAGGCAACACATGATGGAGTCGCCAACACTTACTCGGTCTGCCAGGCGGGCAAGATCCACACGTTCCTCCCAATGCCGCCCAATGAAGTGCGATCCGAAGCCATGAGAATGAAGGAAGCAATCACCAACTAGGAAGCTGAAAGGCGCCAAGAGAAGGGTAAGGGGAAAGAACTTGTAAAGGGTAGTAAGGCGAACTCTGATAAGCCTAAACAGGAAGAAGTAAAGGGTAGCTGTTTCGCTACAAAAGGGGAAGTAGGTCAAGTGTTAGATAGCAATGCTGATGTACTAGTTTTAGTATGTAAAGATAATTGTGCTAACCCTGACGATATCCCTCGGGATATCCCTATAGAAGTCGAATCTTTGTTGCAGGAATTCAACGATGTTTTTCCAGATGAGCTGCCGCAGGGTCTGCCGCCTCTACGCGGAATTGAACATCAGATTGACTTCATACCTGCCTACAAAGCAAATCCGGAGGAAACAAAGGAATTGCAAAGACAGATCGACAAGCTGCTTGCGAATGGCCAGGTAAGGGAATCTCTAAGTCCTTGTGCTGTACCTGTCATTCTAGTCCCTAAGAAAGATAGTACATGGAGAATGTGTGTTGATTGTAGAGCTGTAAATAAGATAACAATCAAGTATAGGCATCCTATCCCTAGGCTTGATGACATGTTAGAAGATTTGCTTGGTTCAACAATTTACACGAAAATAGATCTTACACAGGGCTATCATCAAATTCGCATGAGGGAGAAGGATGAATGGAAAACTACTTTTAAAACTAAATTTGGTTTGTATGAGTGGTTTGTCATGCCCTTTGGCCTAACAAATGCACCTAGTACTTTCATGAGATTAATGAATCATGTGCTTAGAAAGTTTAGAGGTAAATTTGTTGTGGTGTATTTTGATGATAATCTGATCTATTCTAAAGACTTCAAATCGCATGTTGAACATCTTCGTTTGGTTTTGATTGAACTACGTGCTAATCAATTGTATGCCAAGATGCAAAAATGTACTTTTTGTGTTTCGGAGGTTGTTTTTCTCGGTTTTGTAGTCTCTGCAGAAGGTGTCAAAGTTGATGATGCCAAGGTAAAAGCCATTAGGGAATGGCCGCAACCAACTTTGGCCGCACAGGTCCGATCCTTCCACGGATTGGCTGGATTCTACAGACGGTTTGTGAAGGATTTTTCCACTAAAGCCGCACCTCTCAATGATTTGTGCCAGAAGAATGTTCCATTCGTGTGGGGGCAAGCTCAGGAAAACGCCTTTACTGTTCTTAAGCATGATCTCACTCATGCACCTGTTTTAGCATTACCTGATTTTGATAAAGTGTTTGAACTAATGTGTGATGCATCAGGTTTTGATAAACTGTTTTAGTCTTAATGCAGGAAAGAAAGCCAATCGCCTTTTTCAGTGAGAAGCTTAAAGGGGATGCCTTGAATTATCCAACATATGATAAGGAGCTCTATGCAGTGGTCCGCGCGTTTGAGACTTGGTCGCATTATTTGATGGCTAAAGAATTTGTTGTTCATAGTGATCATGAGTCTCTTAAGCATTTAAAAGGACAGAATAAGTTAAATAGACGTGATGCTAAGTGGGTTAACTTTATTGAATCTTTTCCTTACATTATTAAGTATAAGAAAGGTAAAGATAATTTAGTTGCTGACGCTCTATCTCGCAGGTATGAAATTCTGGCTGTTTTAGATCATTCTTTGCTAGGATTTGCATATCTAAAGGATTTGTATGCTTCTGATGTTGATTTTTCGGAGTTGTATAAAGCATGTGAATCTGGTGCATTCCATAAGTACTATAGACATGATGGTTTTCTGTTTAGGGAAAATAGGTTATGCATCCCTCGTAGTTCTACTAGAGAATTACTGGTTCGTGAAGCTCATAGTGGGGGTCTTATGGGTAATTTTGGTGTGCATAAAACACTTGAGGTGTTACATGAGCATTTTTATTGGCCGCATATGAGAAATGATGTACAGCATGTTTGCACTCGTTGCATTAATTGTTTGAAAGCTAAATCTACATCTAAACCCCATGGACTTTACACGCCTTTGCCTATACCTTCTTTGCCTTGGACTGACATTTCCATGGATTTCATTCTAGGTCTTCCGAGGACGCAAAGAGGTAATGATTCTTTATTTGTCGTTGTTGATCGGTTTTCTAAAATGGCACACTTTATTCCTTACAGGAAATCAGATGATGCCAGACATGTAGCTGAGTTGTTCTTTCAAGGGTAGTTCGGTTGCATGGAATCCCGCGCACAATTGTGTCAGATCGCGACGTCAAATTTCTGAGTTACTTTTGGAAGACTTTGTGGTCACGCCTCGGCACAAAACTGTTGTTTTCGACTACAAGTCATCCACAGACGGATGGTCAGACGGAAGTCACCAACCGCACCGATGGCAATCTCCTTAGGGCGTTAATTCAGAAGAATCTCAAGCGTTGGGAAGAAATCTTGCCGGTTGCAGAGTTTGCATACAACCGAACCAAGCACTCCTCAACAGGGTTCTGTCCATTTGAAGTTGCCTACGGCTTTACTCCTTTGACGGTGATGGATCTCATCCCTTTGCTGCTAAAGGAACAGGTTAATCTCGACGGTGCAAAGAAAGCTGAAACTGTGCAGGGCATACATGCCAAAGTTCGAGCAAATCTGGAGAAAACCTATGCCAAAGCCGCCGCCAATGCAAACCAACGGCGCAAGGCTGTGAACTTTGAACCAGGCGACTGGGTTTGGGTTCACATGAGGAAGGAACGATTCCCTGCTGCGAGAAGGACCAAACTCCATCCAAGGGGCAATGGACCTTTTCAAATCGTTTCCAAAATTGGGCCTAATGCTTACAAGCTTGATTTACCAGGTGAGTATGGTGTTAGTACTTCCTTTAATGTTGCTGACTTGTCTCCTTTTACTCATGAACAGGGTGCTGATTTGAGGTCAAATCCTTTTCAACCGGGAGGGGATGATGAGGGCATCCAAAGTCAAGCAACAAGTCAACAAGCAAGTGATTCCAGAGAAGCTGAGGAGGTTCGAGTTCTACATCGAGGTCCAACAATGCTTCAGGATCCAAGTCCATATCAGAGGGATCCACTTGTAGACATCACTGGGCCGATGACCAGAAGCAGAGCGAAGAAGGTTCGCGATGCACTCAACAACCTTGTCCAAGCTTGCCATCAGGACGCTCAGTTGATAGTAGAAGCAAACGCCTTGGAGCAGAAAGATGGAAAGGTTCAAATTGCAACTCTTATAACCATTCTTGAAGAAGAGGCGCAATTCTCCAATCCACAATGAAGAAGAAGGCTGTTTCTTGAAGTTCTTGAAGATGCCGGAAGGTTCTTGGACTTTAAAGAAACATTTCATAAAGTTCCCTACATTGGGCCGATCCAAACTCATGGAGACCAGCCCACAAGTTTTGGCCAGCCCAAGGAAGCCACAAGAAGCCGCACGACCAGCCCACAAAGGAAAGCCACACGGCCAGCCCACAAGGAAAGCCCACACGGCTAGGGTTCTTTAATTAGTTAGGGTTCTTTTGAGTTAAGGTTCTTTTTACTCTTTTAGTTAGTTTCCAAAAAGGGTTCCTTCTTGATCTCTTTTTGGGAGTAGGATTTTTATTCTTTTCCTTATTGTTTAGTTTACAATTTCGGCTACCACAAAATAAGGTAAAACCGAAATTGCCTTTTCTTTTCTACCATTACCCACTTCTTTCCGGGTTTGGTATTGTAAAGGAAATTAACCTCTTGGTTAATTTCCAATTCTACTTCTTTTTCCTTATTATTTCTCATAGCTTTTTCGGCTACCTCACCTATAAATAGGGGCCGAATCCATCAATAAAATTCAGAGTATTCAGATCATAAAAACTTAGTGTTTTGAGTACCATCCCTTTATTGCTTTATGTATTTGCATGTTGTAGTTTACATAATTGCATGAAACTTAGCTAATTAGGTTACTTGCTCTACCTAATTAATTCGCATGTTTCAATCTCTTTCTTACACTTGGTTCGAACTATAAAACAAATTAGCTTAGGTGAGCTTCTCCTTGTTTCTCTTAGTTTCGAAAGTAAGTTAGAGAATTATACGAGCTACGCTACTTAATCACAAGGTCCTTGGCAACTTAATCCGCATGTGTACAACCGTCCACATCAATTCGTTTCTTAATGAAATAAATAAAAAACAAAAAAGGAATAAAAGAATTCCATGAAATTAATAAAAAATAAAAAAGGAAGAAACGAATTCATGGAATTCGTTTTCAAAAGAATTATTTACTTATTTTTTACATTACTTTACATAAAATTAATTTTATTTTAAAAAATTTTAAAACAATTTCAGTAGAAAGCGAATTCTCGAGATTCGTTTTCAGTAGATTTCAATAGAAAACGAATTCAGTGAATTCGTTAGATTATTTTGTATTATTTAAGTAAAATTATTTTACTTATTTTGAAATTAATTTTATTTATTAAATTATATAACTTATATTAAAAATAATTTTATTATTAAAACATAAGTTCGTGTTTTATATCATTCATTTTCAATTAAATATTTCCAAAAAAATGTATAAATTATCGATAAATATTTAACACAAAAAAGAAACAATAAAAATTATTTAAAATATATATCCAATTACAAATTAGATTTTCAGTTATATAAATTACGTCTTGTCTTTGTTCCACAAAAATTGAAAAATGAATTACGGGTGTCCATTTTGAATCACCTTAATTCGTTTTACATTAAAAAATATTTATATTTAAAAATGTATAAAAACTTAACAACGATTTTGGTGAACTCGTTTTGAGTTACAAAATAATTATTTAGTTATTTTTTACATTACAAAAGAGTTATTTAATTATTTTTACATTACTTTACATATAATTATATAACTAATTGTAAAAAATGTTAAAAAAGTTTTGGTAGAAAACGAAGGGATTTCGTTTTCTACCAAAACTTTTTAAACATTTTTTACAATTAAAATTTTAAAAAAAAAATCCAGCAAGAAACGAATTCTATGAATTCGTTTTCTGCAAAAATTTTTTTTTTTTTTTTGAAGAAAACGAAGTTGGGAGATCCGTTTTCATTAGAAAACGGATCTCCCAACTTCGTTTTCTATAGTTTGGGAAATTCAATTTTTTTTGGTTTGTTTTGGTATTTATATGGTCCCTATATGAATATTTGGGTAAAAAAATCGGATAAATGAAGTACAAAATAATGGAAATGGTATTGCTTTCTTTTTTTAATGTTTGGTTTTATAGTGAAATCCCAATTATCAATAAGCAACCTAAGATGAACCTAAGAGGGGGAGGGGGTGAATTAGGTTCTTGACACTTTTAAAAATATTTTCTACAATGAAGAACAACTTTGAAAAACCATTTTCAAAGCAAGTGTAAAAACAAAGTTTACAAATTAAGTGAGGTGTGTGATTAGTGTTTTGCAAATCATAAAAGCAATTAAACAAACAAAGCAAGAACACACCAAATTTATAGTGGTTCGGATTCCCCTTGAATCCTAATCCACTCGACAAGTTCTACAACTTGTTTCCCTATCTATGAAACACTTAAGGGAGTGTTCCAATCCCTACCAAAACACTTAAAGGAGTGTTCCAATCCTTACACGTGCCTAATGGCTAACAATGAATCTTTTGCCCCCGCTCCTTTCTCAAGGACTTAGGGTCTTACTCAAGACTTCATTGCCTAGCTACAAGGACTTTTGCTCAATCAACCTCTTGATCAAGACTTTCTCCCCTTTGCCTAATTTAACTCTAAACTAGGACTTTTGCTCAATCAACCTCTTGATCAAGACTTTCTCCATTTTGCCTAATTTAAATCTAAACTAGGACTTTACAATTGCCCTAACTCAACCCCTTGAGTTGGGTCTCTCCTTTCTACTTGCTCCCCCTTTCTTCTTGCCTAACTCCTTCCTCAAGAGTTGGACTTTTCCTAAATACAAATTGCCTACACTCAAACTCTTGAGTTAGGACTTTTCTAGATGTGTTTACAAGGATGAAATACTCCACAAATGGAGTTTACAATTCGTCACAAAAACAGGGCACAAGTGCCTCTTGACAATCCTACCTTGACAAGCTAATTTGACATATAAATAATTGAAATGAAGCTTGAACGTGTTGTTAAAGTGTAGGAGATGTTGGGGAGTCATTAGCATTTAGTGCTCTTGAAGTGGGGGTATTTATAGGAGAAGAGAGCTCTTGAATTGGATGAAAAACGGACAAGAAAATTCAAACCCGAGAGCGTCCGCGATTGAAGCTCCTGGTCGCGGGACCGAGTCGCAGAGCGTCCCTGCGTGATTCGCGGCACGCGGCTCCTTGTCGCGGGTCCCGATCGCAGGGGGTCCCTTGTGCGGCGTGCGGCGGTCGCTGGGCTGCTTGGCGCGCGGCTCCTTGTCGCGGGTCCCTTGTCGGCCACTGATTTGACACCTTTTTCATTTGCTTGCCGTTTCTTCGTTATAGCTCCGATTTCTTCGCCGTTTTTTGCGTTAGTTCACCCGTGAACTCTTCTCTTCATTTTATGACTTGAAAAAACCGTGGGTCCCACCTTGGGACGTGCTCGGTCGTATTTTTCTGCTTTCTTCATTTGCTTGTCGTTTCTTCGTTTTAGCTCATTTTTCATTGCCATTTTTTGCGTCGGTTCTTCCGTAAACATTTCCCTACATTTTCTCACTTAGAAGAACCATTAAATTAATTCTCATATTTGTTAACTCATCAATCAAAATAAGGATTAAGACCAACCGGGTCTAACAATCTCCCCCTTTTTGATGATGACAAAACAAATATGGAATTCATGACAATAAATCAACACTTTATAAAATTGAGTAACTCCCCCTCAATTTATAATCTCCCCCTCAATTCCATAATATTTTCTCCCCCTTTTTGACATCACAAAAAGGACTTAGTATGCATAAACATTAAAAAGTTCTGAAAAAATGCATACAAGTAAAGAAATGTACAACTCAAAAATAGATAAATCGATTAGGTCATGAGTTAAACATTGAATTTGCTCTCAAATATGAAAATTTTGCCTTTGACATTTTAAGCAAAATCAATCGATCTTTTGACAATCAACCAATTTTTATTAGCATTTTCTTCCCCTTAGTGAATGTACAAAAAAATCCATTTTACTTCATAAGCCTACAAGATGACAATGCTAATTTTAAGATCTAATGTCAATGCTAGTTCAAAATTTTTCTCCCCCTAAACTCTAGCATATACATTTCAAAGAGCTTAACCAATCAAGCAAGAAGCATACAAGCTTCATGAAATCAAAGAGCAAGTTAAGCTATGACAATTAAAGGATTCATTTTCACTAAAGAATGTCCCTTCTTAAACACATGAGTTTTTAAGAATTTTGAAATATGGCATTAAACTCATGTTCAAAACAAGTTGAAAATATGCAAGCAACTTCAAATGACCCTAATGATAAACATGCATGCATCTAACACACATTAGGATGCATCATGTCAAAGTCAACATCATTTCATTAGGCATATAGTATTTCAAGAATTCATGTATTCACTTTTCATGCATACTCTTGAAAGTTAACAAAAAGTCAAACTTTTTCTAAAATAATGCCTATTTTATTAAAACTTGTCCATTTCATCATGTAAATCCAAACTAAGCACATGAGCAAGTTTTAATCAACATATGCAACATATAAAAGCAGTGAAACATTTTAGATCATGCATATGTGTGGAGTCAACCTACCGGTCAACACTTTTCAAGCTTAAACCCATTAAGCTAGTAATTTTGAAAGTTGCAATTTTCAAGTTTCTGCAAATCATTTTATCATTCATGCAACTTTAAATACTCAAGTAGTTTATGCACAAAGTTTCAAACCATTGAAAGCATGCATATAAGTAAAGTCAACTACTTGGTCAAACTTATTCAATTTTAAGCATACAAAGCATACATTCTTTGAAAGTTGCAATTTTCAGCATTAAACCTCAATTTTCTCATGCAAGCAACTTCAAATCATCAATAATATCATGCTTAAAATATAAATAAGCTGCAGCATGTATAATTCAAAAGTCAACCACTTGGTCAACCATTTTCATGTAATGCAAACATGCTTAATTCTTGCTATCTTCAAATTAAAAGTTTTCAACCTTTTTAACATGCAAGAATTTCAAGATACCAAAGATGACATATATCCTAATGCATCATTTTAACTCTAAAGCATGGCATTTTAGGATTCTATTATTCAAAAATTTATCAATCAAAAGCAAATTTCAAATTTTCTCTATTTTGCCGAATTTATTATTATTAAATTTTTTTTTTGAATCTTTTAACTTCAAAATTGATCTTAGCACATTTCAAATATCATTCTAAGTTCATTAGTTCTAAGCATGCAAAAGTCTAAAAGTCAACATAAAGTCAAACTTCTAGCTATTTTCAAATAAAGCTCATAAAGTCATAAAGACTTTTATTAACACATGCTTTCAATGAAAATGATTCAAGGATATGAATACAAGTTTTATTTAAGCATAACATACATTTCATATCACATATCCATCATTTTGAACACAAGTCACACATGTACATCATATTCCACTCAATTGACATATAATCATCAAAACAATTATAAAGCACTCAAATTGAGTTAGAGATGATACATGTTACCTCAAATGAGCATTCATGGGCTCATTATCATTCTTGTAGCCATTTTTGCAATTTTTACATTTTTCACCATTTGGCTCCAATATACCATCCTTGCTACTTTTCAAGCATCTCTTCTTTGAGATTTAGTTCATAAAGTAGCATCAAGGACCTATAAAGAAATCAAGCACAAGATTTTGGTACCCAACACTTATTGGGTCCTAGGGGGTTAGCTTGTTCCTTTACTTTCCATATTTTTCTTCCTCTTTTCACATTTTTCTTGTCAAAGCATTTGGAAGAATTGGAAGAAGTGTGACCATGTCTACCACAATAATCACACATAATAGGTGCATTAATTAAAGGAAATGTCCTAACATTTCTTCTATATGCATATGGCACTCTATTATAATCAATTACATTATGCATACTTAATGGCATATGAACACAATGATTCTTTCTAGAATAGAAAGCATTATATCTCCTAGAATCATTCTTTCTATCATGATATCTCCTAGGTTTATTACTAAATGAACTATGCATATTCATATATCTAGGAGTATGATGAGCATTTAACATACACATATCCCTCTTTGGGGCACATAAGGAAAAATCATGAAATTGACAATAAGTTTCACTATGCCTATGGGGACCATGCATTTTTCTAGACATATAAAATGAAGAATCAATTAAATTCACATCATTTTTAATCTTTGAAGACTTCTTTTTCTTTTCATACAACCATGCATGATTAGTCTTCTTTTTAGCTTCAATAGTTGGATAGGCAAATTTAACATCACTATTTGAAGCATTAACAAAGGTAGTAGAAGTAGAAGCCATTTCACAATTTTGGTTACTTTCATAACCTAAGCCATGTTTATCATTTCCTACCTTTTGTTTACCTAACAACTTTTCTAAGTTGTTTTTTCCTAATGTCAAATTTTCAAGACTTGCACTCAAGTCTTCAATTTTCTTTTTCATGCATTCATACTCATTTTTCAACAAATCATGTGATTTAGCTTTTTCATGCAATTTCTCATTTTCATCTAAAGCATTTTCATAATACATTTTCAAATCTATGTACTTTGCATCTTCATTATCTAGCAAAGTACTCATCTCATCTACTTTGTTTTTTAACTCTTCATTTTCATGTTTCAAAGTAGAGTTTTCTTCTTTTAAAGATGCAACATGAATTTCTAAAGAATTAATTTTCTTTTCATGCATAACATTCTTTTTCAAGGCATCTATACATTTGTCATGCAATTTAGTGACATATTCATACATATCAAAATCAAGATTATCACTATCATGCATACTACCACTTAAAGAAGATTTGGTTACCTCTTGTAGATCACTTCCAACTAAGCATCTTCTTGTGATTTCCTTCTCTTCCTCACTTGAGGAATCATCCCAAGTCCTTGCTAGCTTGGTCACCTTCTTGATGGCTTTCTTACCTTTAGCCATTTTGTGCAAATTGCGGAAAATAAAGCACAAATAATCAAGCAAGCAAATAAGACTCTAAAAATCAAAAAAGGTTGCAAAAATGATCTTAAACTCAAGGTTGTTAAACCTACAAATTTGAGCACTAGCTCTGATACCAATTGAAATCCCAATTATCAATAAGCAACCTAAGATGAACCTAAGAGGGGGAGGGGGTGAATTAGGTTCTTGACACTTTTAAAAATATTTTCTACAATGAAGAACAACTTTGAAAAACCATTTTCAAAGCAAGTGTAAAAACAAAGTTTACAAATTAAGTGAGGTGTGTGATTAGTGTTTTGCAAATCATAAAAGCAATTAAACAAACAAAGCAAGAACACACCAAATTTATAGTGGTTCGGATTCCCCTTGAATCCTAATCCACTCGACAAGTTCTACAACTTGTTTCCCTATCTATGAAACACTTAAGGGAGTGTTCCAATCCCTACCAAAACACTTAAAGGAGTGTTCCAATCCTTACACGTGCCTAATGGCTAACAATGAAGCTTTTGCCCCCGCTCCTTTCTCAAGAACTTAGGGTCTTACTCAAGACTTCATTGCCTAGCTACAAGGACTTTTGCTCAATCAACCTCTTGATCAAGACTTTCTCCCCTTTGCCTAATTTAACTCTAAACTAGGACTTTTGCTCAATCAACCTCTTGATCAAGACTTTCTCCCCTTTGCCTAATTTAAATCTAAACTAGGACTTTACAATTGCCCTAACTCAACCCCTTGAGTTGGGTCTCTCCTTTCTACTTGCTCCCCCTTTCTTCTTGCCTAACTCCTTCCTCAAGAGTTGGACTTTTCCTAAATACAAATTGCCTACACTCAAACTCTTGAGTTAGGACTTTTCTAGATGTGTTTACAAGGATGAAATACTCCACAAATGGAGTTTACAATTCGTCACAAAAACAGGGCACAAGTGCCTCTTGACAATCCTACCTTGACAAGCTAATTTGACATATAAATAATTGAAATGAAGCTTGAACGTGTTGTTAAAGTGTAGGAGATGTTGGGGAGTCATTAGAATTTAGTGCTCTTGAAGTGGGGGTATTTATAGGAGAAGAGAGCTCTTGAATTGGATGAAAAACGGACAAGAAAATTCAAACCCGAGAGCGTCCGCGATTGAAGCTCCTGGTCGCGGGACCGAGTCGCAGAGGGTCCCTGCGTGATTCGCGGCACGCGGCTCCTTGTCGCGGGTCCCGATCGCAGGGGGTCCCTTGTGCGGCGTGCGGCGGTCGCTGGGCTGCTTGGCGCGCGGCTCCTTGTCGCGGGTCCCTTGTCGGCCACTGATTTGACACCTTTTTCATTTGCTTGCCGTTTCTTCGTTATAGCTCCGATTTCTTCGCCGTTTTTTGCGTTAGTTCACCCGTGAACTCTTCTCTTCATTTTCTGACTTGAAAACACCGTGGGTCCCACCTTGGGACGTGCTCGGTCGTATTTTTCTTCTTTCTTCATTTGCTTGTCGTTTCTTCGTTTTAGCTCATTTTTCATTGCCATTTTTTGCGTCGGTTCTTCCGTAAACATTTCCCTACATTTTCTCACTTAGAAGAACCATTAAATTAATTCTCATATTTGTTAACTCATCAATCAAAATAAGGATTAAGACCAACCAGGTCTAACATATAGTAATAGAAGCAACAAAATACATTGTTAATAAGGAAGAACACTTCCGTTTCTGGAAACACAAACCTCATTCTTTCAAGTATAAGCGATAGTTTTACATGAGTACATCATCATTCTTTAAGAATCAAGTATAAGCGATAGTTTTACATTATTATCATTCCTCGAGCATATGTCTCTGTTGGATGATCTTTATGTTCAAGAATTATAAATTCGAAATTTATATAGTTTTACATTATTACATCATTCCTCGACCACATGTCTCTGTTGGTTCATTCTTTATGTTCAAGAATTATAAATTCGAAATTTATACAAAAAAAAAATATATATCATGCATAGAGAGTAAGAGAGTTAAAGAAAATTCTGGACTCATTTTCAAATGTTTAATCTCATAAACCTTGTTGAAAAACGATTTTGAAGACAATCCTTCGAGTGTGAGGTGAGAAAGAAAAAAGTGAAGAGAACATTGTGAAAAAGCTGAGATGAATATAAACTATGTTTGACCATGTTTTATTTTAATTTTAATTTAATTTTAATTTTTAATGGGTACACGCATATTAAGTGGTTATCTTAGTAGTTGATCTTAGGGGCGCTTAGTTTGGGCTCGAGGTAGTAGAAGGGAGCAATGAAAAACACTAAGGCTCTGTTCTTTTAGTGACTGAACTGGAAAGAGAAGAAAAAATTGTAATGCTTATGTTATTTTTTGAATTTATGTGAGGGGAGATTTAGAAAAAATTTTAAAATTTGAATTTAGTAAAAAATGATGTCGTTCCTTTAAGTAAAATTTTAGATTAAAAAGTTATGATTTTTTCTTGAATGGAATGGAAAAGAACAGAGTTTAGGAATGAATCTCATTGATGATGTTTGATTGGGGGCAATGGAAATTAAAATCCTCAATCACTCCTTTATTTCAAATACCAACCCCTCAATGGTATTTGCAAATCCCATTGAGAAGGTAGTGAGCAATATTTTCTTACCAAAAAAGCATTTACTTCTATTATTACCATTTCTCTCATTGCCTGTATTATCTTTCTTTGTCTCTCTGCATTTATCTTCTTACTTTATCTTTCTATTCATTTTCCCATTTTCTCTCTCTACCTTGATTCTCTCATTTTCTCTCTCTACTCGATTATTTCACTTTGCTTTCTACTTCTCTCATTCACTTCTCACTTTATCTTTTACCTTCCCTCTCTATATTTCAGTTTCTCTCTCTAACTTTATCATACCTTTATTATTTCACTTTCTTTTTCTACATCTCTTATTTTATTTTATCTCTCTAATTTTTTTATTTCACATTCTCTCTCTACATTTTCTCTCTCTCCTCTCTATCCTTCTACATTTTTTCATTTAATTTCCTTTCTCCATGTGTCTCTTTTTTGCTTTCCCTCTCTAACTTTATTATTTAATTTTCTCTTTCTCTGCATCTCTTGTTTTACTTTCTCTCTCAACCTTTATTATTTAATTTTGTTACCTCTCTACCTTTATTATCTCACTTCCTCTCCCTACCTTATTTTTTCATTTATCTCTATTTTTCATCTCACTTTCTCTATCTAAATCTCTCATTTTACTTTCTCTCTCTACATTTATATTATTTTTTTCTCTCTACGTTATTTTTTCACTGGTTTATATCTCTCCATTTACTTTCTCTCTCTACATTTATCCTTTAATCTTCTCCCTCAACTTTTTTTTTCTTCATCTCTCATCTCACTTTCTCTTCCTATATCTATCATTTTACTTTTTCTCTCTCTTCTCAATTATTTTTACTTATCTATATCTTCTCTCTTTCTCTTTCTACATCTATCATTTTACTCTCTTTGTACCTTTATTATTCCATTTTCTCTCTACAAATTTTCTCTTATTCTATTAATTTTTTACTTTTTTATATTTAGTTGTTTTCTTCATATAGTGAGAATTGTAAAACCAAAATTTTAACTGATTGTCATGGCTAATGTTGAGTTAAACCAAGCATCATCAATCACAATGATACCCATTACTAGGGGTTTTCATCGATTTGGTTTACGGGTTCTTCGGTTTCCTCAAATTAATTTTTTTAAAGCTCAATTGGAAAACCAAATTGAATATAAATTAAACTTAGAAAAATCGCACCGAAACCAAACCGAATCGGAATTCGGCTTTCGGTTCGAAATTGAATTAGTTTAAAAAATCCAAAATAAATTATGCTCCAATGAATTATTTTTGCAAATTAAAATTTGTTGGCGGCAGACTTGCAGTAAGTACTTGATGTGGACCGGAGTTCACGTTGCGGAATACTTGCCAAGGAAAGTCTGAAAATTGCGAGACACAGCTCTTAACCTCTAGAATCCCTACCTTGGATTCGGCAGTCTACTAAAATTAAGCTAAGCTAATTTTAAACACGCAGATCGAACCAAGTTTAAGAACAAAAGAGTCGAAACAAAAGCATGCATTCTAGGCAGAGCAATTACCTAAAAACCTATAGTTTCTAAACTTATAGTAATTCACAAAGCATGCAAACTACGAAAGCTCAAAATAAGAGAATGATTCAAGAAGTATAAAACTATACTATTCTATTACTTGAACCAAAATTGTGTGTTGAAAAATGAAGAAGAGGACCCCTATTTATAGTTATAGGCAGCCGAATTCTTCAGTACAAGTAGGTAGAAATGATGTGGACGGTTGTACACATGCGGATAATGTTGCCAAGGACCTTGTGATTAAGTGACAAGCTCTTACAAACCTTTAACTCACGTTCGGAATTGATAAAACAAGGGATAAACTATCCTGACCAATTTGTTTATAAATTCGAACCAAGTGCAAGAAAGAGGTGTGAAACATGCGAATAACTAGGCAGAGCAAGAACCTAATTAGCTAAGTTTCATGCAATTATGTAAACTACGACATGCAAATACATAAAGGAATAAAAGGAGGTACTTCAAACACTAAGTTTTTGATCTGAAATACTCTGAATATTATTGATGTTTTGGTCCCTTTATATAGGAGAAGGGTTGGCCGAAAAATACAAGAATTAGAAAAGGAAAAGACTTAAATTGGAAATTAACCAAGAGGTTAATTTCTTGTACAATTACAAAACCCGGAAAAAAGTAGGAATGGTAAGAAAAGGCAACAAAAATTCGGTCACCTCATAATGGGTGATTGCCGAAATTACAAGTACCAAAACAAGAAGGAAAGCTAATTAGAAAACAAGTAGGAAAAGAATAAAAATCCTACTCCCAAAAAGAATAAGGAAACCCTTTTTGGAAACTAACTTAAAATAAAATAACTTAATTAAAAATCTGAAAATAATCCCTAAAACCGTGTGGCTTCTCCTTGGGCTGGCCGTGTGGGCTTTCTCCTTGGATGGGCCGTGCGGCTTCCTTTGTGGACTCCTTGGGCTGGCCGAAAACTTGTGGGCTGGTCCATGAGTTTTGGGTTGGCCCAAATTGTAGGGAACTTTATCAATTTGTTTCTCTTAAGTCCAAGAACCTCTCGGCATCTTCAAGACTTCAAGAAACAGCCTTCTTCTTTATTAGGGCTTTGTGGTTTGCGTTTCTTCTTCAAAGATTTGTAGAAGATTCGCAAGTTGCACATTTCCTCCATTTTCCTCCAAGGCTTGGGCTTCTATTTGGGCATCCTCTGGGTTTCGTGGATTCTGACTCATAATGTGTTGTTTTAGCCCTGGATATCCTCATCATTCCCTCCCTGTTGGAAAGGATTCGTCCTCGAATCCAAGTCGCTGAAAACAAACAGAAACAAGTCAGGAAGATTAACACAAAACAGAGATCAAACTTACCTGTCAAATTAAGCTTGTAAGCATGAGGCCCTATTGTTGACACGAATTGAAAAGGGCTATCGCCATCACGGGCGGTAATCTCCTTTGCCATCTCCTTGGTATCAGAGCTAAGGAGTGGTTTCGTGACCGGAGGAGATCAACCGATCAAATCCTTTCCAGGTGTTTTCTTTTCCTTGTTAGTCTTGATTATTCTTGAAATTCTTGGAATTGAACTCATCTTCTTGGGGGAAAATTTTTTTTTTTCTTCAAGCTTTTGAATTTTTGGATTTTGGTACTGTTTTTCCATCTTTAAGGGCCAAAAATTCTTTTCATTAAATCGTAACCCTTGCTGAAATTTCATAAACCGAAAATCGGGCCTTAAATTTCAAACTAGTACTCGGATTTTTGGCTAGGGTTTTGGGTTTTCAGTTGTTAATTGCTGGGCCTTTTTGCGACACTTTGCTACCCCTTTTTGGTGCTGATTTTGTTGAAAAATTGTGAGTTTTGCGGTTGATGTTAAGCAGCTCACTTGTTTGTGCATTGAAAAAAAATTGCATGCTTTAGTTTTGGATACTTTCTTTTGAATTCTTGAAAATATAGTGAATTCTTGATTTTGTATCCTTGTGCTGCTAAGATTATCTCTGGGATTAGGCTAGTAAATCGAAAATTGTTTTTGCTGGCCCTAGGGTTTTCGTAATTGAAAATCGCATATTGCTAAAAGTGGTACTGTTTTCGGCCACTAGGGGGTGTTAATTTCGCAATTAGTGTAGTTTTGCATATTAGAAGAATTGATAATTTGTGGGGATTGGTCTCTTGATTACCTATTGGGTGGGTGATCGCTTCTTTGGGTAGTTTTAAGACTTTCCTGAAGTTGTTTCAACTCTGCTTATTTTCTTTGCTTCTATTCAATTTTGAATTGCCCTGCCTTCAATTGCCTAGATATCTTTTCGTTCTACCTAGACATTTACTCTTTAATTATAGTTTGGATTTTGTCATCGTGCACACTCATCTTTTCTGAAATTTGAGAGCTTAACCCCGAAATTTCCTGTTGTGTACTTCATATCTGAACTATATTACAAAATTTCATTTGCGAAAAGATTTTTCAAAACAGAACCAAGTGTTGGTTTTTGCGAAAATTTTGCTTCGTTCTTAAGTGTCATTGCTTTTGTATGATTTGCTGCGTGCCTTATACCTTTATCAATACCGGGAAGTTTGAGTGGAAAAAGGCTTGAGTGCACATCTTATACAGGGCGCCACCCTAGAGTGAAACACAGGGTTGTGTGTAGCTATTAGGTGGGAAACACTTGGGGGAATAAGGGCGTAAGGTTATTTCTCACTTTTCCTTAATGATGAGGATATCCAGGGCTAAAACAACACATTATGAGTCAGAATCCACGAAACCCGGAGGACGCCCAAATAGAAGCCCACGCCTTGGAGGAAAATGGAGGAAACGTGCAACTTGCGAATCTTCTACTAATCTTTGAAGAAGAAACGCAAACCACAAAGCCCTAATAAAGAAGAAGGCTGTTTCTTGAAGTCTTGAAGATGCCGGGAGGTTCTTGGACTTAAGAGAAACAAATTGATAAAGTTCCCTACAATTTGGGCCAACAGCCTTCTTCTTTATTAGGGCTTTGTGGTAAAATCTTGAATTTCATAGTTTGCAGAATCTTGAAAATCTTGATTCCGAAATGATTCCGGGAGGTTCTAGAAGATTTCGGAAGCTCCCTACACCATTCCATCATGTGCCATCAACAATTGGGCCGACCCAATCCATGGAGTCCATTCCACATCATCCATTCGGCCAGCCCAACAAAGAAGCCCACATGCAAGGCCTAGTCCATTAGGGTTGCGAAATTAAGGGTTAGGCTTTGGGGGAAAATAAGGGTTTGTGCATGTTCCCTATTTTGCCCTTAGTTTATTAGTAAAAGGATCCCTTCTTGATCTCCTTTTTGGAGTAGGATTTTATTCCTTTTCCTTCTTGTTTTTAACTTGTAATTTTTGGCTGCCACTAAGCTTAAAGGTGACCGAATTTTCCTTTTCTTTTACCATTACCCACTTCTTTCAGGTTTTGGTATTGTAAAGGAAATCAATCTCTTGATTGGTTTCCAATTCTAATTGATGCGGGCATCCAAAGTCAACACGCAACAAGTCAAACTACAAGTGATTCCGGAGAAGCTGAGGAGGAGGTTCGAGTTCTACATCGAGGCCCGACAATGCTTCAGGATCCAAACCCATATCAGAGGGATCCACTTGTAGACATAACTGGGCCAATGACCAGAAGCAGAGCGAAGAAGGTTCAAGATGCACTCAACAACCTTGTTCAAGCTTGTCATCAGGATGCTCAGTTAATTGTAGAAGCCCACGCCTTGGAGGAGAAAGGAGGAAATGTGCAAATTGCGAATCTTCTACACATCTTTGAAGAGGAGGCGCAAATCACAAAGTCCTAATGAAGAAGAAGGCTGTTTCTTGAAGTCTTGAAGATGCCGGAAGGTTCTTGGGCTTTAAAGAAACAATTCAAGAAGATTCCCTACAATTTGGGCCGACCCAAACGCATGGAGAACCAGCCCACACGTTCGGCCAGCCCAAAGAGTCCACAAGGAAGCCGCACGGCAGCCACAAAGCAAGCCCTAACGGCTAGTTACTAATTAGGGAATTTCTTGTAACTTAATTAAGTTGTTTCTTTTATTTTTAAGTTAGTTTCCAAAAAGGGTTTCCTTATTCTTTTTGGAAGTAGGAATTTTATTCTTTTCCTTATTTTTAGTTGACAATTTCGGCTGCCACTTGTTTATGGTAAATCCGAAATTACTTTCTTTTTCTTACCATTCCTACTTCTTTCCGGGTTTGGTAATTGTAAAAGAAATTAACCTCTTGGTTAATTTCCAATTCTAGTTCTTTTCTTTTTCTACTTCTTGTATTTTTTTCGGCCACCCTACACTTATAAATAGGGGCCGACTTCTTCAATAAAATTTAGAGTATTCATATCATAAAACTTAGTGTTTGAGTATCCTCATTTTATTGCTTTATGTATTTGCATGTCGTAATTTACATACTTGCATGAAACTTAGCTAATTAGGTTCTTGCCCTACCTAATTATTCGCATGTTTCACATCTCTTGCTTGCACTTGGTTCGAATTTATAAACAAGTTAGCTAGGTTAGCTTTCCTTTGTTTTCTCTTTAAATCCGAACGTGAGTTAGGGGTTTTATTCGAGCTTGTCACTTAATCACAAGGTCCTTGTCAACATTATCCGCATGTGTACAACCGTTCACATCAATTGGTATCAGAGCTAAGGAGTGGTTTCGTGGCTGGAGGAGGTCAAAGACCGAATCTTTATCAGGTGTTTTCTTTTCCTTATCTTAAATTTTTGGATTAGAACTCATCTTCTTGGGGAAATTTTTTTTCTTTCAAACTTTCAAATTTGTGATTTTTGGTGCTGTTTTCTATCTTTTAAAATCGCAAATTTCTTTAAAATTCGGATACCCTTGCTGTAATTTTCAGAACTTAAAATCGGACCTTAATTTTCAAACTAGGGTTCGGGTTTTTGTGACTTTAGGGTTTTTCGGATTTTCCGTTGCTAATTCTCGTGACGCTAGGGTTTGTTTGCTCGGCTTTTTGCGACACTTTGCTACCCCTTTTTCGTGCTGAATTTTCTGGAAAATTGTGAGTTTTGCGGTTGATGTTAAGCAGCTCACTTGTTTGCGCATTATAAAATTGCATGCTCTAGTTTGGGATACCTTCTTTTGAATTCTTGAAAATATATTGAATTCTTGATTTTGTATCCTTGTGCTGCTAAGATTATCCCTGGGATTAGGTTAGTAAATCAAAAATTGAATTTGCTAGCCCTAGGGTTGTCGTTTATTGAAATCGCATATTGCTGAAATTTGGTACTGTTTTCGGCCAATTAGGGGGTTAGAAAATCACAATTCTAAGTGCTGTTTTGCTTAAAAAGAATTAAGAATTTGTGGGGATTGGTTTCTTGATTGCCTATTGGGTGGGTGATATCTTCTTTGGGTAGTTTTAGAACTTTCCTGAAGTCGTTTCAACTCTGCTAATTTTCTTTGATTCTATTCAATTTTGAATTGCCCTGCTTTCAATTGCCTAGTTATCTTTTCGTGCTACCTGGACATTTGCTCTTTAATTATAGTTTGGATTTTGTCATCGTGCACACTTGGGGGAGGTAGAGAGGTAAAAGGCTTGAGTGTTCATATTATACAGGGCGCCACCCTAGAGCGATACACAGGGTTTGTGTGTAGCTGTTAGGTGGGAAACACTTGGGGGAACAAGGGGGTAAGGTTATTTCTCACTTTTCTTGTTCTTAGCAGACAGGTTTTCGCTTCTTTTACCAATGTCAGGTGGTAGTGCTCCTAACCCTCTGGGGAACGAGCAAATCTTGGCTGCGATTGCGCAACTCTCCTCGCGATTCGCTACACTCACAGAGGAAGTCGCCGAACTCAGGACTGAACGGGAACAGAGGCGCACAGACTCAGACGACGATGTTGCCACTCCAGGCACCAACGCCGCAGACCAACCTTTCGCAGGCCTCAGTCAGTGCAAGACGACCGTTCCGCCCTTTGCCAGAGGTACGAATCCAGAGGACTATCTTGACTGGGAGATGAAGATGAAGCGTATTTTTGAACTTCATGCGATCCCGGAATATAAGAAAGTCCAACTTGCAGTGGTCCATTTCACCGACTATGCCCTAATCTGGTGGAATCAGCAGATGGATCAACGCAGAAACACGCGTCCCATGCGGGCCCGTGCTCTGCCTCTCTCGTGGTTTGATTTGACTACACTAAGCGTAGGACTTTTGTACCGGACTATTATTTTAGAGAATTGTATAGGAAATTACATACTCTTGTACAGGGCTATGTCTGTAGATGAATATTTTAAAAAACTTGAGATGGCTAAAATTAGGGCTGATGTGCAGGAAGATGAGCCCGCCTCAATGGCTCGTTTTCTTAACGGTTTAAACAGGGGTATTGCTTTAGCTGTTGAACTGCAGAATGCTACAACGCTGACAGACATGCTGCACAAAGCTCAGGTTATGGAGGAGTATCTGAAGTCCGTTCCACCAGTCCGGACACCTACCAGCGCCCCACCAGCCTGGCGCAAGAACCTGACCTATTCTCCACCGGCACAGAGGCCGATCATGTCTGAACGCAAAGCCCTAGTCCCTGTTGCCGCCACCTCTTCTTCATCACAGCAAAAGACGCCATCAACTCCCAGACAGTCCATCAGCAACGTAACTTGCCACAAGTGCTCAGGCCATGGCCATTACATGCGTGATTGTCCAAACATCCGGAAGGTATTATTGGGTCAAGATGGTGAGTACATATCAGAAGACGATGAAGAGGAACCAACCGTTGACCCTACACAGGAGTTGACTGACAGCACTCCGTCTACACCAGTGGAGCAATTCGAGTTCCTTGAAGAAGATCCATCTCAGAACTTGGTCACTCGCACTCTGACTACAGCTGCTGTCCCGGACACGTCCCAGCGGACAAACATATTCCATGCCCGAACCAAGGTAAATGGAAAGTTATGTGTTCTGATTATTGATGGAGGGAGTTGTACTAACGTTGCTAGTGAGTATATGGTTGATAAGCTGCGCCTCCCTGTCATCAATCATCCACGTCCTTATCGGATTCAATGGCTCGACAGCTCAGACGGCTACAGAGTCATAAAGCAAGTAAGCGTACCATACGCTATCGGTAAGTTTGAATCCACGATTTTATGTGATGTTCTGCCAATGGAGGCTTGTCACATTCTACTCGGACGACCATGGCTCTTTGACCTGAAGGCAACACATGATGGGGTCGCCAACACTTACTCGGTCTGCCAGGAGGGCAAGATCCACACGTTCCTACCCATGCCGCCGACTGAAGTGCGATCAGAAGCTGTTCGTATGAAGGAGTCAATCGCTCAATGGGAAGCTGAAAGGCGCCAAGCGAAGGGTAAGGGGAAAGAATCTGTAAAGGGTAGTAAGGCGAACTCTGATAAGCCTGATCAGGACAAAGTTAGGAATAGTTGTTTTGCAACAAAAGGAGAGATAGGTCAAGTGTTAGACAGCAATGATGATGTACTGGTTTTAGTCTGTAAAGATAACTGTGCTAACCCTGACGATATCCCTCGGGATATCCCTACAGAAGTCAAATCTTTGTTGCAGGAATTTGCTGATGTTTTTCCAGACTAGTTACCACAGGGTCTGCCGCCACTTCGAGGAATCAAACATCAGATTGACCTCATCCCTGGTACCAAATCGCCCTGCGTACAAGGCAAATCCGGAGGAAACGAAGGAGCTGCAAGCGCAAATCAAAAAGCTATTGGCGCATGGTCAGGTAAGAGAATCTCTAAGTCCTTGTGCTGTACCTGTTATTCTAGTCCCTAAGAAAGAAGGTACATGGATAATGTGTATGGATTGTAGAGCTGTAAATAAAATAACAATCAAGTATAGGCATCCTATCCCTAGGCTTGATGACATGTTAGAAGATTTGCATGGTTCAACTGTTTACACGAAAATAGATCTAACACAGGGCTATCATCAAATTTGCATGAGGGAGGGGGACGAATGGAAGACTGCTTTTAAAACTAAATTTGGTTTATATGAGTGGTTAGTCATGCCCTTTGGCCTCACAAATGCACCTAGTACTTTCATGAGGTTAATGAATCATGTGCTTAGAAAGTTTATAGGTAAATTTGTTGTGGTGTATTTTGATGATAATCTGATCTATTCTAAAGACTTCAAATCGCATGTTGAACATCTTCGTTTGGTTTTGATTGAACTACGTGCTAATCAATTGTATGCCAAGATGCAAAAGTGTACCTTTTGTGTTTCGGAGGTTGTTTTTCTTGGTTTTGTAGTCTCTGCAGAAGGTGTCAAAGTTGATGATGCCAAGGTAAAGGCCGTTAGGGATTGGCCGCAGCCAACTCGGCCGCCCAGGTTCGATCATTCCATGGATTGGCTGGATTCTACATATGGTTTGTGAAGGACTTTTCCACTAAAGCCGCACCTCTTAATGAATTGTGTAAAAAGAATGTTCCATTTGTATGGGGGCAGGCTCAGGAAAAAGCCTTTACTGTACTTAAGCATGATCTCACTCATGCACCTATTTTAGCATTACCTGATTTTGATAAAGTGTTTGAACTAATGTGTGATGCATCAGGTGTTGGAATTGGCACTGTTCTTATGCAGGAGAAGAAGCCTATCGCCTTTTTCAGTGAGAAGCTTAAAGGAGCTGCTTTGAATTATCCTACATATGATAAAGAGCTCTATGCTGTTGTCCGTGCTTTTGAAACTTGGTCACATTATTTGATGTCTAAAGAATTTGTTGTTCATAGTGATCATGAGTCTGTTAAGCATTTAAAAGGACAAAATAAGTTAAATAGAGGTCATGCAAAGTGGGTTAACTTTATTGAATCTTTTCCTTATATTATTAAGTATAAGAAAGGTAAGGATAATTTAGTTGCGGACGCTCTATCTCGCAGGTATGAAATTCTGACAATTCTTGATCATACTTTGTTAGGTTTCGCATACCTCAAGGATTTATATGCTTATGATATTGATTTTGCTGATTTGTATAAAGCATGTGCATCTGGTGCATTCCAAAAGTACTTTAGACATGATGGTTTTCTGTTTAAGGAAAATAGGTTATGCATCCCTCGTAGTTCCACTAGGGCATTACTGGTTCGTGAAGCTCATAGTGGGGGGTTTATGGGCCATTTTGGTGTGCATAAAACACTTGAACTGTTGCATGAACACTTTTATTGGCCACATATGCGAAAAGATGTCCAGAATGTTTGCTCTCGATGCATTAATTGTTTGCAAGCTAAATCTACTTCTAAACCCCATGGACTTTACACGCCTTTGCCTGTACCTTCTGTACCTTGGACTGACATTTCTATGGATTTTATTCTAGGGCTTCCGAGGACGCAGAAAGGTAATGATTCATTATTTGTCGTTGTTGATCGTTTCTCTAAAATGGTGCATTTTATTCCTTGCAGAAAATCAGATGATGCCAGACATGTAGCTGAGTTATTCTTTCAAGGTGTTGTTCGGCTACATGGAATTCCGAGAACCATAGTCTCAAATCGCGACGTCAAATTCTTGAGTTATTTTTGGAAGACTTTATGGTCCCGCCTCGGCACAAAACTGTTATTTTCGACTACAAGTCATCCACAGACGGATGGTCAGACGGAAGTCACCAACCGAACCGTTGGCAACCTACTCAGGGTGTTAATTCAGAAGAATCTCAAGCGTTGGGAAGACATCTTGCCGGTTGCAGAGTTTGCATACAACCGCACCAAGCACTCCTCAACAGGGTTCTGTCCATTTGAAGTTGCCTACGGCTTTACTCCTTTGACGGTAATGGATCTCATCCCTTTGCCGCTTAAGGAACAAGTTAATCCAGATGGTGTAAAGAAAGCAGAAACCGTGCAGCGCATTCATGCAAGAGTCCGCGCAAATCTGGACAAAAATTCGCATGTTTCAACTCTTTCTTACTTGGTTCGAATTCTTAAGTAAATTAGCTTAGGTTAGTTTATTTTTGTTATCTGGATTTCGGGTAAGTAAAGAGACCATACGAGCTACGCCACTTAATAAGACTTTCCTTGGCAACTTCATCCGCATGTGTACCTTGGTTCACATTAATTGGTATCAGAGCTTGGGCTGGTTTCGTGGCTGGAGAAGGTTGAAGTAACCCAATGATGAGGAAATCCAGGGCTAAAACAACACGCATTATGAGTCAGAAAGATGGACGGCCAAAAGAAGCACACGCCTTGGAGCAAAATGGAGGAAATGTTCAAATTGCAACTCTTCTAACAATCCTTGAAGAAGAGGCACAATTCAGCACTTCACATTGAAGAAGAAGGCTGTTTCTTGAAGTACTTAAAGATGCCGGAAGGTTCTTGGACTTAAAGAAACAAATTAATAAAGTTCCCTACAATTTGGGCCAACCCAAAACTCATGGACCAGCCCACAAATTTTCAGCCAGCCCAAGAAGTCCACAAGGGAAGCCACACGGCCCATCCAAGGAGAAAGCCCACACGGCCAGCCCAAGGAGAAGCCACACGGTTTTAGGGATTATTTTCAGATTTTTAATTAAGTTATTTTATTTTAAGTTAGTTTCCAAAAAGGGTTACCTTATTCTTTTTGGGAGTAGGATTTTTATTCTTTTCCTACTTGTTTTCTAATTAGCTTTCCTTCTTGTTTTGGTACTTGTAATTTCGGCAATCACCCATTATGAGGTGACCGAATTTTTGTTGCCTTTTCTTACCATTCCTACTTCTTTCCGGGTTTGGTAATTGTAAAAGAAATTAACCTCTTGGTTAATTTCCAATTTTAATTCTTTCCTTCTTCTACTTTGTACCTTTTTTCGGCTGCCCTTACAACTATAAATAGGGGCTGAAACTTCAATAATATTTAGAGTATTTCAGATCAAAAACTTAGTGTTTGAAGTACCTCATTTTATTGCTTTATGTATTTGCATGTTGTAGTTTACATAATTGCATGAAACTTAGCCAATTAGGTTCTTGCTCTGCCTAGTTGTTCGCATGTTTCACACCTTTTTTCTTGCACTTGGTTCCAATTTATAAACAAGTTGGTCAGGATAGTTTTTCCTTTGTTTTATTAAATCCGAACGTGAGTTAAAGGTTTTGAAGAGCTCGCCGCTTAATCACAAGGTCCTTGGCAACATTATCCGCATGTGTACAACGGTCCACATCAATTGGTATCAGAACTAAGGAGTGGTTTCGTGACCGGAGGAGATCAACCGATCAAATCCTTTCCAGGTGTTTTCTTTTCCTTGTTAGTCTTGATTATTCTTGAAATTCTTGGAATTGAACTCATCTTCTTGGGGGAAATTTTTTTTTCTTCAAGCTTTTGAAATTTCGGATTTTGGTACTGTTTTTCCATCTTTAAAGGCCGAAAATTCTTTTCATTAAATCGTAACCCTTGCTGAAATTTCATAAACCGAATTTTTGGCTAGGGTTTCGGGTTTTTTGGCTAGGGTTTCAGGTTTTCAGTTGTTAATTGCTGGGCCTTTTTGCGACATTTTTCTACCCTTCTTTTGTGCTGATTTTGTTGGAAAATTGTGAGTTTTGCGGTTGATGTTAAGCAGCTCACTTGTTTGCGCATTGTAAAATTGCATGATCTAGTTTTGTATACTTTCTTTCGAATTCTTGAAAATATAGTGAATTCTTGATTTTGTATCCTTGTGCTGCTAAGATTATCCCTGGGATTAGGTTAGTGAATCAAAAATTGAATTTGCTAACCCTAGGGTTTTCGTTTCTTGAAAAATCGCATATTGCTAAAGTTGGTACTGTTTTCGGCCACTAGGGGGTATTAATTTCACAAATTTGGTACTGTTTTACATATTAGAAGAATTGATAATTTGTGGGGATTGGTTTCTTGATTACCTATTGGGTGGGTGATCACTTCTTTGGGTAGTTTAGACTTTCCTAAAGTGGTTTCAACTCTGCTTATTGTTCTTTGCTTCTATTCACTTTGAATTGCCCTGCTTTCAAATTGCCTAGTTATCTTTTCGTGCGACCTGAACATTAGATCTTTAAATTATAATTTGGATTTTGTCATCGTGCACACTCATCCTTTCTGAAATTTGAGGGCTTAACCCTGAAATTTCCTGTTGTGTACATCATATCTGAATTATATTACATAAACATCGTTTTGCGAAAAGATTTTTAAAAACAGAACCAAGTGTGGTTTTTGCGAAAATTTTTGCTTCTTTCTTAAGTGTCATTACTTTTGTGTGATTTGCTGCGTGCCTTATACATTTATCAATACTGGGAGGTTTGAGTGGAAAAAGGCTTGAGTGCACATCTTATACAGGCGCCACCCTAGAGTGAAACACAGGGTTGTGTGTAGCTATTAGGTGGGAAACACTTGGGGGAATAAGGGGGTAAGGTTATTTCTCACTTTTCCTTATTCTTAGCAGACAGGTTTTCGCTTTCTTATCCAATGTTAGGTGGAGGTGCTCCTAACCCTTTGGGAAACGAGCAAATCCTGGCTGCGATTGCGCAACTCTCCGCGCGATTCGCTACACTCACGGAGGAAGTCGCCGAACTCAGGACTGAACGAGAACAGAGGCGCACAGACTCAGACGACGATGTTGCCGGTCCAGGCCCCAATGCCGCAGACCAGCCATTCGCAGGCCTCAGTCTGTGCAAGACAACCGTTCCACCCTTTGCCGGAGGTACGAATCCAGAGGACTATCTCGACTAGGAGATGAAGATGGAGCGCATTTTTGAACTTCATGCGATCCCGGAACACAAGAAAGTCCAACTTGCAGTGGTCCATTTCACCGACTATGCCCTAATCTGGTGGAATCAACAGCAGGACCAGCGCAGGAATACGCGCCCAATGCGTGCCCGCGCACCGCCTCTCTCTTTGTTTGATTTGACTACTTTAATGCGTAGAACTTTTGTACCTGATTACTATTTTAGAGAACTGTATAGGAAATTACATACTCTTGTACAAGGTTCTATGTCTGTAGATGAGTACTATAGAAAATTAGAGATGGCAAAACTTAGGGCTAATGTACAGGAAGATGAGCCCGCATCTATGGCTCGTTTTCTTAGTGGTTTAAACAGGGGTATTGCTTTAGCTGTGGAATTGTAGAATGCGACAACGCTGACAGACATGCTGCACAAAGCTCGGGTTACGGAGGAGTATCTGAAGACCGTTCCACCAGTCCGGACACCTACCAGCGCCCCACCAGCCTGGCGCAAGAATCCGACCTACTCGTCACCAGCAAGAAGGCTGATCATGTCTGAACGCAAGGCCATAGTCCCTGTTGCCGCCACATCTTCTTCTTCAACGCCAAGTAAAACGCCATCAACTCCCAGACAGTCCATCAGCAATGTTACTTGCCACAAGTGCTCAGGCCGTGGCCACTACATGCGTAACTGTCCTAACATCCGGAAGCTATTATTGGGCCAAGATGGTGAGTACATATCAGAAGACGATGAAGAGGAACCACACATTGACCCTACACAGGAGTTGACTGACAGCCCTCCGTCTGCACCAGTGGAGCAATTCGAGTTCCTTGAAGAAGATTCATCTCAGAACTTGGTTACTCGCACTCTGACTACAGATGCTGTCCCGGACACGTCCCAGCGGACAAATATTTTCCATGCCTGAACCAAGGTAAATGGAAAGTTATGCGTTCTGATTATTGATGGAGGGAGTTTTACTAATGTTGCTAGTGAGTATGTGGTTGATAAGCTGCGCCTCCCTGTCATCAATCATCCACGTCCTTATCGGCTTCAATGGCTCGACAGCTCAGACGGCTACAGAGTCACAAAGCAGGTAAGCGTACCATACGCTATCGGTAAGTTCGAATCCACGGTTTTATGTGATGTTCTGCCAATGGAGGCTTGTCACATTCTACTCGGACGACCACGGCTCTTTGACCTGAAGGCAACACATGACGGGGTCGCCAGCACTTACTCGGTCTGCCAGGAGGGCAACATTCACACGTTCCTACCTATGCCACCGGCTGAAGTGCGATCAGAAGCTGTTCGTATGAAGGAGTCAATCTCAAAATGGGAAGCTGAAAGGCGCCAAGCGAAGGGTAAGGGGAAAGAACATGTAAAGGGTAGTAAGGCGAACTCTGATAAGCCTGATCGGGAAAAAGGTAAGGGTAGTTATTTCGCTACTTTAGGGGAAATAGGTCAAGTGTTAGAAAGCAATGATGATGTACTAGTTTTAGTATGTAAGGATAATTGCACTAACCCTGACGATATCCCTCGGGATATCCCTATGCAAGTCGTTTCTTTGTTGCAGGAAGGAGACAAACCGAAGGAGACAAAGGAGTTGCAAAGACAGATCGACGAACTTTTGGCTCACGATCTGGACTACTGCAACACACTATTGCCTATTATCTACACTGCAAAAGAGATGTCCAAGGAGCTTAACGCCCGTGATGGCGATAGGCCTTTTGAAATCGTGTCAACAATAGGGCCTCCTGCTTACGAATTTAATTTGACAGCTAAGTATGATCTCTGTTTTGTGTTAATCTTTCTGACTTGTTTCTGTTTGTTTTCAGCGCCTTGGATTCGAGGACGAATCCTTTCCAACAGGGAGGGAATGATGAGGAAATCCAGGGCTAAAACAACACGCATTATGAGTCAGAAAGATGGACGGCCAAAAGAAGCACACGCCTTGGAGCAAAATGGAGGAAATGTTCAAATTGCAACTCTTCTAACAATCCTTGAAGAAGAGGCGCAATTCAGCACTTCACATTGAAGAAGAATGCTGTTTCTTGAAGTACTTAAAGATGCCGGAAGGTTCTTGGACTTAAAGAAACAAATTAATAAAGTTCCCTACAATTTGGGCCAACCCAAAACTCATGGACCAGCCCACAAGTTTTCGGCCAGCCCAAGGAGTCCACAAGGGAAGCCGCACGGCCCATCCAAGGAGAAAGCCCACACGGCCAGCCCAAGGAGAAGCCACACGGTTTTAGGGATTATTTTCAGATTTTTAATTAAGTTATTTTATTTTAAGTTAGTTTCCAAAAAGGGTTACCTTATTCTTTTTGGGAGTAGGATTTTTATTCTTTTCCTACTTGTTTTCTAAATAGCTTTCCTTCTTGTTTTGGTACTTGTAATTTCGGCAATCACCCATTATGAGGTGACCGAATTTTTGTTGCCTTTTCTTACCTCCTACTTCTTTCCGGGTTTGGTAATTGTAAAAGAAATTAACCTCTTGGTTAATTTCCAATTCTAATTCTTTCCTTCTTCTACTTTGTACCTTTTTTCGGCTGCCCTTACAACTATAAATAGGGTCCGAAACTTCAATAATATTTAGAGTATTTCAGATCAAAAACTTAGTGTTTGAAGTACCTCCTTTTATTGCTTTATGTATTTGCATGTCGTAGTTTACATAATTGCATGAAACTTAGCCAATTAGGTTCTTGCTCTGCCTAGTTGTTCGCATGTTTCACACCTCTTTTCTTGCACTTGGTTCGAATTTATAAACAAGTTGATCAAGATAGTTTTTCCTTTGTTTTATTAAATCCGAACGTGAGTTAAAGGTTTTGAAGAGCTTGTCACTTAATCACAAGGTCCTTGGCAACATTATCCGCATGTGTACAACCGTCCACATCACCCAACCAAATCTTTATCAGGTGTTTTCTTTTCCTTGTTAGTCTTGGTTGTCTTGAAATTCTTGTAATTATAACGCATCTTCTTGGGGGAAATTTTTTTTTCTTTCAAACTTTGAATTTCGGTTTCTTGGTACTATCTTACCCTATCTTAAAATCAAAATTCCCTAGGAAAATTGAACCAAATTTTAAAGTACTGAAAAACGCAACTTAGGGTTTTAAAATTGCCTTCTTTTTGCGAAAAGCTTGTACTATTTTGGGGCTGTTTTTCTTAAATTATAAAATCGCATATCCCTTGCTGAAAAATCAAAATTAAATTCGGCCTTTAGAAATAAAATTGGGTTCGGATTTTGGGCTTAGCTAGGGTTTCTGTTTTGGTTGAATCTTTTAGTCGCCTTTGCTTTGCGACACTAGGGTTTAAGAGACACTTTAGTGCTGCTGTTTTTGCGTCTAAATTGCTGTGTTTTGTGACTGTTTTTTCTACCCCTCTTGTGCTGATTTTGCTTAAAGTTGGTGAGTTTTGCGGCTGATGTTAAGCAGCTCACCTTATGTGCGCATTGTGATTTGCATGCACTAAGTTTCGGATACCTTGTTTTGAATTCTTGAAAATATATTGAATTCTTGATTTTGTGTTTAGGGTTCTGATGCTGAAATTATCTCTGGGAATTGGTTAGTGAGTCAAACTTGAACTTTGCTGACCCTAGGGCTTTTTCTTAAAATCGCAAATGGTAAATTTTTTGTGGCACCTATTGAGTAAGGATTGTTTTCTCTACAGCTTGAGGTGTACTTGCAAAGTTGATAGTATTCGATTACCGACACTACTCCCCACAGCACTACCCTTCGGCCAAAGAGGACTCTGTCCTTCATTGGGAATCTTTTTCTTGTTCAGTGTACATGCAAAGTTGATAGTGTTCGATTACCGACGCTACTCCCCACAGCACTACACTGGACTTCTGAGAAATTTTTCCGCCACTTGGGGGTTTTTAAAATTCGTAATTGGGTTATCTGCATATTGAAAGAATTGATAATTTGCTGGGATTGGTTTCTTTGATTACCTATTGGGTTGGTGATATCTTCTTTGGTTAGTTTTAGGACTTTCTTAAAGTTGTTCAACTCTGCTTATTTCTTTGATTCTCTTTAATTCTTGAATTGCCCTGCTTTTAACTGCTAGTTGTATCTTTTCAAGCTACCTGAACGTTTACTCTTGAATTATAGTTTGGATTTTGTCATCGTGCACACCCATCTTTTCTGAAATTTGAGGGCTTCACCCCAAAATTTCCTTGTTGTGTACCTCTTATCTGAACTATATTACAAATATCGTTTGCGAAAAGATTTTTCAACTTCAAAATAGAACCAAGTATCTATTTTTCAAAAATTTGTGCTTTTTCCTTAAGTATCATTGCTGTGTGTGAATTACTGTTTGCCTTATACATTTGTCAATACCGGGAGGTAGAGTGGAAAAAGGCTTGAGTGAACATACTATAAGGGTGCCACCCTAGAGTGAAACACTGGTTTGTGTGTAGCTGTTAGGTGGGATACACTTGGGGGACAAGGGGGTAAGGTTACTACTCATTTTTCCTTGTTCTTAGTAGACAGATTTACATGCACTAAGTTTCGAATACCTTGTTTTGAATTCTTGAAATTATATTGAATTCTTGATTTTGTGTCCTTGTGCTGCTGAAATTATCTCTGGGAATTGGTTAGTGAGTCAAACTTGAACTTGCTGACCCTAGGGCTTTTTCTTAAAATCGCAAATTGGTAATTTTTTGTGGCACCTATTGAGTAAGGATTGTTTTCTCTACGGCTTGAGGTGTACTTGCAAAGTTGATAGTGTTCGATTACCGACACTACTCCCCACAGCACTACCCTTCGGCCAAAGAGGAATCTGTTCTTCATTGGGAATCTTTTTCTTTTTCAGTGTACTTGCAAAGTTGATAGTGTTCGATTACCAACGCTACTCCCCACAGCACTACACTGGAATTCTGAGAAATTTTTCCGCCACTTGGGGGTTTTAAAATTCGTAATTGGATTATCTGCATATTGAAAGAAATGAAAATTTGCTGGGATTGGTTTCTTTGATTACCTATCGGGTTGGTGATCTCTTCTTTGGTTAGTTTTAGGACTTTCTTAAAGTTGTTGAACTCTGCTTATTTCTTGATTCTGTTCAATTCTTGAACTGCCCTGCTTTCAACTGCTAGTTATATCTTTTCAAGCTACCTGAACGTTTACTCTTGAATTATAGTTTGGATTTTGTCATCGTGCACACCCATCTTTTTTGAAATTTGAGGGCTTCACCCCGAAATTTCCTTGTTGTGTACCTCTTATCTGAACTATATTACAAATATCGTTTGCGAAAAGATTTTTCAACTTCAAAATAGAACCAAGTATCTATTTTCGAAAATTTGTGCTTTTTCCATAAGTATCATTACTATGTGTGAATTACTGTTTGCTTTATACATTTGTCAATACCGGGAGGTAGAGTGGAAAAAGGCTTGAGTGAACATACTATAAGGGCGCCACCCTAGAGTGAAACACTGGTTTGTGTGTAGCTGTTAGGTGGGATACACTTGGTGATGAGGACATCAAGGGCGAAAACAACACATTATGAGTCAGAATCCACGAAACAAAGAGAACGGCCAAAAAGCAGATCACGCCTTGGAGCATAATGAAGGAAATGTGCAATTTGCGAATCTTCTAACAAATCTTGAAGAATAGGAGCAATTCCCAAGTCCATAATAAAGAAGAAGGCTGTTTCTTGAAGTTCTTGAAGATACCGGAAGGTTCTTGGACTTAAAAGAAACAATTAATAAAATTCCCTACAAATTGGGCCGACCCAAACTCATGGAGACAAAGCCCACAAGTTCGGCCAGCCCTAGGAGTCCACAAGAGAAGCCGCACGGCTAGCCCAAGGAGAAAGCCCACACGGCCAGCCCAAGGAGAAAGCCCACACAGCTCCTTAAAATAATTAGGGAATTTCTTTTAATTAATTAAGTTGTTTCTTTTATTTTTTAAGTTAGTTTCCAAAAAGGGTTTCCTTATTCTTTTTGGAAGTAGGAATTTTATTCTTTTCCTTATTTTTAGTTGACAATTTCGGCTGCCACTTGTTTATGGTAAGGGGCCGCTTGGTTCGTAGAGGGGAATGGGAATGGGAATGGGAATGATAATAGTGGGGAATGATAGTAGAAGGAATGATAGTAGAGGGAATGATAGATGGTGTTTGGTTCACAAATAAACTTTTTAGGATTAAAATTTATGTGTTAAAATATATTATAATGATAAATTTTAGCACTTAAAATTTTTAAAAAATAAAAAATACACACAAAATGAGGAAATCAAACCCATACCCCCCAATATGCTAGGATATGGAGGATTCCCTCAAAGGAGGGAATCAAACCCATACCCCAATCTAACCAAACAACAACTTTCATTTCCATACCCATTCCATTCCCATTCCATAGTCCCAAAACCCCAAACCAAGCAGCCCCTAAATCCGAAATTGCTTTCCTTTTTCTTACCATTTTCCTACTTCTTTCAGGGTTTGGTATTGTAACAGAAATTAACCTCTTGGTTAATTTCCAATTCTACTTCTTTTCTTTTTCTAATTCTTGTACTAATTTTCGGCCAACCCTTCACCTATAAATAGGGGCCGAAACTTCAATAATATTTAGCGTATTTCAGATCATAAACTTAGTGTTTGAAGTACCCTCCTTTTATTGCTTTATGTATTTGCATGTCGTAGTTTACATAATTGCATGAACTTAGCTAATTAGGTTATTTGCTCTACCTAATTACTCGCATGTTCAAAACTCTTTCCTTACACTTGGTCCGAATCTAAACAAAAACAACTAGATTAGGTCTTTTTGTTTCTCTGATTTCGAAAGTAAGTTAGAGTGTCATACGAGCTCGCCGCTTAATCACAAGGTCCTTAGCAACATTATCCGCATGTGTACAACCGTCCACATCACTTGGGGGACAAGGGGGTAAGGTTACTACTCATTTTTCCTTGTTCTTAGCAGACAGATTTTTGCCTATAACCGATGTCAGGAGGTGCTTATGCCCCTTTGGGAAGTGAGCAAATACTGGCTGTGATAGCGCAACTCTCTGCGTGATTTGCTACCCTCACGGAGGAGGTTGCTAACTTGCGGGCCGAGCGGGAACAACGGCGTACGGAGTCAGAGGAGGACACCCCTGCCAATGACAACAATGCCGCTGCCAAGCCTTTCGAGGGTCTCAGTTAATGCAAAACGACTGTTCCACCCTTCGCTGGCGGTACGAATCTGGAGGATAACCTAGACTGGGAGATGCAGATGGAGCGCATCTTCGAGCTGCATGCGATCCCAGAACACAAGAAGGTCCCACTCGCGGTGGTACATTTCACGGACTATGCCCTGGTCTGGTGGAATCAAGAGATGGACCAGCGAAGGAATACGCGTCCCATGCGGCCCGTGCTCCGCCTCTAACTTGGTATGATTTGACGACGTCCATGCGTAGAACTTTTGTTCCTGATTATTATTTTAGAGAATTGTATAGGAAATTACATACTCTTGTACAAGGATCTTTATCTGTAGACGCATATTATAGAAAGTTAGAGATGGCCAAAATTAGGGCAAATGTACAGGAAGATGAGGCTGCTTCGATGGCTCGTTTTCTTAATGGCCTAAACAGGGGTATAGCTTTAGCCATTGAACTTCAGAACGCAACAACTTTGACGAACATGTTGCACAAAGCTCGGGTCATGGAGGAATACCTGAAGACAGTTCCACCCGTCCGGAAGCCTACCAGCGCCCCACCGGCTTGGAGAAAGAATCCGGTTTACTCGCCACCCGCTAAGAAGCCGTTTACATCAGAACGGAAGGCTATAGTTCCCGCCACCGCCCCCTCTTCATCCCAATCCAGAACGCCATCAACACCTCGGCAATCCATTAGCAATGTCACTTGCCACAAATGCTCAGGCCATGGCCACTACATGCACAATTGTCCTAACATCCGGAAGGTCTTATTGGGGCAAGATGGTGAGTACATTTCCGAAGAGGATGAAGAAGATCAAACTGTTGACCCCTTGTTGGAGTTAACTGACAGCACTACGACTGCACCGGTGGAGCAATTTGAGTTCATAGAAGAAGATCCTAATCAGAACTTGGTTACTCGCACCTTGACTACAGCTGCTGTCCAAGATACGTCTCAATGGACAAACATCTTCCACGCCAGGACTAAGGTCAATGGGAAGTTGTGTGTTCTGATCATTGATTGAGGGAGTTGCACAAATGTGGCCAGCGAATATATGGTCGAAAAGCTGAAGCTCCCCATACTCAATCATCCACATCCTTATCGGCTCCAATGGCTCCACAGCTCAGATGGCTACAGAGTCACCAAGCAGGTAAGTGTACCATATGCTATCGGGAAGTTCGAATCCACTGTTTTATGTGATGTTCTGCCAATGGAGGCTTGTCACATTTTGCTCGGACGCCCATGGCTCTTTGACCTGAAGGCAACACATGACGGAGTCGCCAACACTTACTCGGTCTGCCAGGAGGGCAAGATCCACACGTTCCTACCTATGCCACCTAATGACGTACGTTCTGAAGCAATCCGAATGAAGGACGCCCTCGCCAAATGGGAAGCTGGAAAGCGCCTAGATAAGGGGAAAGGGAAAGAACTTGTAATGAGTAGTAAGGCGAACTCTGATAAGCCTAACCAGGAAGAAGTTAGAAGTAGCTTTTTCGCTACAGTGGGGGAAATAGGACAGGTGTTAGGTAACAAAGGTTGTGTACTAGTTTTAGTATGTAAAGATTCTTGTGCTAACCCTAAAGATATCCCTCGGGATATTCCTATAGAAGTTGATTGTTTGTTGCAGGAATATAACGATGTCTTTCCGGGAGAGCTGCTGCAGGGATTGCAGCCTCTGCGTGGGATTGAACATCAAATCGACTTCATACCTGGCGCATCTATTCCAAATCGACCTGCCTACAAAGCAAATCCAGAAGAAACAAAGGAATTGCATAAACAGATCGACAAGCTTTTGGCTAATGGTCAGGTAAGGGAATCACTTAGTCCTTGTGCTGTACCTGTAATTCTGGTCCCTAAGAAAGATGGTACATGGAGAATGTGTGTTGATTGTAGAGCTGTTAATAAGATAACAATCAAGTATAGGCATCCTATCCCTAGGCTTGATGACATGTTAGAGGACTTGTATGGCTCAACGATTTACACTAAAATAGATCTTACACAGGGCTATCATCAAATTCGTATGAGGGAGGGGGATGAATGGAAAACTGCTTTTAAAACTAAGTTTGGTTTGTATGAGTGGTTAGTAATGCCCTTCGGCCTAACAAATGCACCTAGTACTTTTATGCGATTAATGATCATGTGCTTAGAAAGTTCATAGGGAAATTTGTTGTGGTTTATTTTGATTATATCTTGATCTATTCCAGAGACGTGAAATCGCATGTAGAACATATTCGCTTGGTATTAATTGAATTACGTGCTAATAAATTGTATGCCAATGTGAAGAAATGTACTTTCTGTGTTGAGGAAGTTGTGTTTCTCAGTTTTGTGGTCTCTAAAGCTGGTGTCAAATTTGACGATGCCAAGGTGAAAGCCATTAGGGAGTGGCCTACACCAACCTCGGCCGCACAGGTAAGGTCTTTCCACGGTTTGGCTGGATTTTACCAACGGTTTGTGAAGGACTTTTCCACCAAAGCAGCACCTCTGAACGATTTGTGCAAGAAGAATGTACCGTTCGTGTGGGGGAAAGCTCAGGAAAATGCCTTTACGGTTCTTAAGCATGATCTCACTTATGCACCTGTTTTAGCATTACCTGATTTTGATAAGTCTTTGAACTAATGTGTGATGCATCAGGTATAGGAATTGGCGCAGTTTTAATGCAGGAAGGCAAGCCAATCGCCTATGTCAGTGAGAAGTTAAAAGGGGCTGCCTTAAATTATCCAACTTACGATAAGGAGCTCTATGCAGTGGTCCGTGCTTTCGAGACTTGGTCACATTATTTAATGGCCAAGGAATTTGTTGTTCACAGTGATCACGAGTCCCTTAAACACTTAAAGGGACAGAGTAAGTTAAATGGATGTCATGCTAAATGGGTTAATTTTATTGAAACTTTTCCTTACGTTATTAAATATAAGAAAGGGAAAGATAATTTGGTTGCTGACGCTCTATCTCGCAAGTATGAAATTCTGGCTGTTTTAGATCATTCTTTGCTAGGATTTGTATATCTAAAGAATTTGTATGCTTCTGATATTGATTTTGCTACTTTATATCAAGCATGTGAATCTGGTGCATTCCATAACTACTATAAACAGGATGATTTCTTGTTTAGGGAACATAGGTTATGCATCCCTCGTAGTTCTACTAGGGAATTACTGGTTCGTGAAGCTCATAATGGGGGACTTATGGGTCATTTTGGTGTACATAAGACACTTGATGAGTTACAGGAACATTTTTACTGGCCTCATATGCGAAAAGATGTACAACATGTTTGCACTCGTTGCATTAATTATTTAAAAGCTAAATCTACATCTAACCCTCATGGACTTTAGACGCCTTTACCTATTCCTTCGTTACCTTGGACTGACATTTCAATGGATTTTATTCTAGGTCTTCCGAGGACGCAAAGAGGTAATGACTCCTTATTTGTCGTAGTCGATCGCTTTTCTAAGATGGCTCACTTTATTCCTTGCAAGAAATCAGATGATGCCAAACATGTTGCGGACTTGTTCTTTCAGGGGATAGTTCGGCTTCATGGTATTCCGCGCACTATTGTGTCTGATCGCGATGTCAAATTTTTGAGTTACTTTTGGAAGACTTTGTGGTCACGCCTCGGCACAAAACTACTGTTTTCGACTACAAGTCATCCCCAGACGGATGGTCAGACGGAAGTCACCAACCGCACCATTGGCAATCTACTTCGGGCTTTAATACAGAAGAATCTCAAACGTTGGGAAGAAATCTTACCGGTTGCAGAGTTTGCCTACAACCGCACCAAGCACTCCTCAACAGGGTTCTGTCCATTCGAAGTTGCCTACGGCTTCACTCCTTTGACGGTTATGGATCTCATCCCTTTGTCGCTAAAGGAACAGGTTAATATTGACGGCGCCCAGAAGGCTGAAACCGTCAAACGCGTGCATGCTAAGGTTCGGGGCCAACCTTGAGAAAAATTACGCCAGAGCCGCCGCCCATGCAAACCAACAGCGCAAGGCTGTGAACTTTGAACCAGGAGACTGGGTTTGGGTTCACATGAGAAAGGAAAGATTCCCTGCTGTGAGGAGGACGAAACTCATCCCCGGGGTGATAGGCCTTTTCAAATCGTGTCCAAGATGGGGCTTAACGCTTACAAGCTTGATTTGCCAGGTGAGTATGGTGTTAGTACTTCATTTAATGTTGCTGACTTGTCTCCATTTACTTATGAACAGGATGAAGATTTGAGGTCAAATCCTTTTCAACCGGGAGGGGATGATGAGGGCATC
This sequence comes from Leptodermis oblonga, assembly GCA_016801395.1. NCBI lineage: Eukaryota > Viridiplantae > Streptophyta > Magnoliopsida > Gentianales > Rubiaceae > Leptodermis > Leptodermis oblonga. The sequence continues at coordinate 18,918,437 of CM028756.1, read as the reverse complement.
CCAAGTCTACAGACAAGTGATTCCAGAGAAGCTGAGGAGGTTCGGGTTCTACACCGAGGCCAAACAATGCTTCAGGATCCAAGTCTATATCAAAGGGATCCACTTGTAGATATCATTGGGCCAATGACCAGAAGTAGAGCAAAGAAGGTTCAAGAGACACTCAACAACCTTGTAAAACCTTGCCAACAGGATGCTCAATTGATAGTAGAAGCCAACGCCTTGGAGAACAAAGCCGGAAAGATTCAAATAGCAACTCTCCTTACAATTCTTGAAGAAAAGGCGCAATTCCCAATTCCACAATGAAGAGAAGGCTGTTTCTTGAAGTTCTTGAAGACGCCGGAAGGTTCTTGGACTTTAAAGAGACATTTCTTGAAGTTCTTGATTTTCTTGAAAATCTTGAATTTCATATTTTGCAGAATCTTGAAGAATCTTGAAAATCTTGATTTCGAAAAGATTTTGGGAGGTTCCAGAAGATTCCGGAAGCTCCCTACACCATTCCATCATGCGCCATCAACAATTGGGCCGACCCAATCCATGGAGTCCATTCCACATCATCCATTCGGCCAGCCCAACAATGAAGCCCACACGCAAGGCCTAGTCCATTAGGGTTGTGAAATTAAGGGTTAGGGATTGGGGGAAAATAAGGGTTTGTGCATGTTCCCTATTTTGCCCTTAGTTTATTAGTTTCCAAAAAGGATCCCTTCTTGATCTCCTTTTTGGAGTAGGATTTTATTCCTTTTCCTTCTTGTTTTTAACTTGTAATTTTCGGCTGCCACTAAGCTTAAAGGTGACCGAATTTTCCTTTTCTTTTACCATTACCCACTTCTTTCAGGTTTTGGTATTGTAAAGGAAATCAATCTCTTGATTGGTTTCCAATTCTAATTCTTTTCCTACTTCTTTTAGGTAGAATTTTCGGCTGCTCTTTGCCTTATAAATAGGCAGCCGAAACTCCATAATAAAACAAGTATTCAGATCTGAAAACTATTAGTTTGAGTACTCTCCCTTTATTGCTTTATGTATTTTGCATGCCTGTAATTTATATATTGCATGAAACTTAGCTTAATTAGGTTATTTGCTCTACCTAATTAAATTCGCATATTTCAACTCTTTCTTACTTGGTTCGAATTCTTAAGTAAATTAGCTTAGGTTAGTTTATTTTTGTTATCTGGATTTCGGGTAAGTAAAGAGACCATACGAGCTACGCCACTTAATCAGACTTTCCTTGGCAACTTCATCCGCATGTGTACCTTGGTCCACATCAACTAAGCTACTTTAATCAAAACTAATCTGATTTTTAAGAGACGAATCAACAGAAATTTAGGTGGAGTATTACCTAAACCCTTCTAAAATTCGGAACTTGATTAATTTAACATGCAAAAATTACACAAGCTCAATATAGCAAAGTAATGTGAAAAGGAGAATTAAAAGGAATAAACCTCACAATTTAACTATCAAATAATTCTCCGAGAATCAAGTAGTCGAACCCCCTATTTATAGGTAAAGGGGTGTTCGAATTCTTGAAATACAAATCGTAAAAGAATAGAATGAAAATTGGAAACTAACTTTTCTTAGTACAAAACCAAAAAAATGACATGTTTTCAGTTGGGGGCAATTCGGTTGTAACTTTGAGTAATTACCCGAATTGTCCCTTGAAAAATAAAGGGGAAGCTTGAATTTGGTAACTTTTAAGTCAATCCAAATTCAAGTTGTAAAATAAACAAGAAATAGAAACTAAATAGGAAACTAACAAATTAAGTCAAGGTGTAAACAGTTTAGGTAACTTGACTTAATCCAAATTACAATTAGAAAAGGAAATACAATACATGCAAAACCAATTCCTTCTCTGATTCCTGAAGCTTGCGGAAATCGCAGATGGGCTTGTGATGAGGAAATCCAAGGCTAAAACAACACAAGTTATGAGTCAGAATCCACAAAGACAAATGAAAGCTCCAATGACCTTAATGAGAAGGAAATGAAGATTACAAGAGTTACCCTACTCGCCATCAAAGTAGAAATTGTGAAAATGGTGAATACTAATCATCCCTGCTAAGGAAATGGTAGAAATGGTATTTCCAAGTTGTGGAAATGGTATTTACAAGTTACAGAAATGGGAGAAATGGTAAATACTAGTCTTTCCAGTGAAGAAATGGAGATTTCATAAAGTTTGAAAAATTTTAGAAGTGTTTTTTGATCTTCTGAAATGATTCCGGAAGCTTCCTACATCTACATCATCATGCTACATCAATTGGGCCGAATCCATCAAGCCCACTCCATGAACCCACATTCGGCCAAGCCCAAGCCCAAGGAGAAGCAATTCACAATTAGGGTTAGGGTTAGGGGGAGAATTAAGGTTTTGTGCATGTTACCTAATTCTTTTCATAGCTTCCTCTTTTTCTTTTCTCCTTTATTTTTCGGTTTTCCCTTTTCTTTAAAGGTAAAATCTGAATTTTTTTCTTCCTTTTGCTTGAGAATTTCGTTCATAACCTTTCCTTATGGAAGATGAAATTTTCCCTTCTTTTCTTTTACTTTTTCAGCAAGTAAGTTCATTTTTCTTGCTAATTTTTGTGAGTTACTTAATCTCTTGATTAAGTTCCAATTTTGTGTTTTCTTTCCTTATTTTCTTGTGTAAATGTTGTGCTCCCTATACCTATAAATAGGGGTGCTGCACTTCATAATTCGATAGTGATTAATTGAATGAAAGTTTGATGAGGATATCCAGGGCTAAAACAACACATTATGAGTCAGAAAGATGGAATCCAAATGGAAGCTCACGCCTTGGAGGAAAATGGAGGAAATGTTCAAATTACAACTCTTCTAACAATCTTTGAAGAAGAGGCGCAATTCAGCACTTCACATTAAAGAAGAAGGCTGTTTCTTGAAGTCTTGAAGATGCCGAAAGGTTCTTGGGCTTTAAAGAAACAATTCATGAAATTCCCTACACATTGGGCCGACCCAAACTCATGGAACCAAAGTCCACAAGCTTCGGCCAGCCCAAGAAAGCAAGAGGAAGCTCACGGCCAGCCCACAAAGCAAGCCCACACGGCTCCCTTAAATAATTAGGGATTTTCGGATTTTCTTTTTACTTAATTAAGTTGTTTTATTCTTTTAAGTTAATTTCCAAAAAGGGTTTCCTTATTCTTTTTGGAAGTAGGAATTTTATTCTTTTCTTGATTTTTAGTTTACAAAATTCGGCTACCTCATGTTTAAGGTAAAACCGAATTCTACTTACCTTTTCTTACCATTCCTACTTCTTTCCGGGTTTGGTAATTGTACAAGAAATTAACCTCTTGGTTAATTTCCAATTCTACTTCTTTTCTTCTTCTAATTCTTGTATTATTTTCGGCTGCCCTACATCTATATAAAGGGACCGAAATCATCAATAATACTTAGTGTATTTCAGATCATAAACTTAGTGTTTGAAGTACCTCCTTTTATTGCTTTATGTATTTGCATGTCGTAATTTACATACTTGCATGAAACTTAGTTGATTAGGTTCTTGCTCTGCTTAGTTGTTCGCATGTTTCACACCTCTTTCTTGCACTTGGTTCGAATTTATAAACAAGTTGGCCAGGATAGTTTTTCCTTTGTTTTATCAAATCCGAACGTGAGTTAAAGGTTTTGTAAGAGCTTGTCACTTAATCACAAGGTCCTTGGCAACATTATCCGCATGTGTACAACCGTCCACATCAATTGGTATCACATCAACATTAAAGGTTTTCGTGCTACCTGGACATTTACTCTTTAATTATAGTTTGGATTTTGTTATCGTGCACACTCATCTTTTCTGAAATTTGAGGGCTTAACCCCGAAATTTCCTGTTGTGTACTTCATATCTGAACTATATTACAAAATATCGTTTTACGAAAAGATTTTTCAAAACAGAACCAAGTGTTGGTTTTTGCAAAAATTTTGCTTCTTTCTTAACTGTCATTGCTTTTGTGTGATTTGCTGCGTGCCTTATACATTTATCAATACCGGGAGGTTTGAGTGGAAAAAGGTTTGAGTGCACATCTTATACAGGGTGCCACCCTAGAGTGAAACACAGGGTTGTGTGTAGCTATTAGGTAGGAAACACTTGGGGGAATAAGGGGGTACGGTTATTTCTCACTTTTCCTTATTCTTAGCAGACAGGTTTTCGCTTTCTTATCCAATCTCAGGTGGAGGTGCGCTAACCCTTTGGGAAACGAGCAAATGTTACTTGCCACAAGGAGGAAGTCGCCAACCTCAGGACTGAACGGGAACAGAGCGCACAGACTCAGACGACGATGTTGCCGCTCCAGGCACCAACGCCGCAGATCAACCTTTCGCAGGCCTCAGTCAGTGCAAGACAACTGTTCCGCCCTTTGCCGAAGGCACGAATCCAGAGGACTATCTAGACTGGGAGATGAAGATGGAGCGCATTTTTGAACTTCATGCGATCCCGGAACACAAGAAAGTCCAACTTGCAGTGGTCCATTTCACCGACTATGCCCTAATCTGGTGGAATCAACAGCAGACCAGCGCAGGAATACGCGACCAATGCGTGCCCGCGCACCGCCTCTCTCTTGGTTTGATTTGACTACTTTAATGCGTAGGACTTTTGTACCTGATTACTATTTTAGAGAATTGTATAGGAAATTACATACTCTTGTACAAGGTTCTATGTCTGTAGATGAGTACTATAGAAAATTAGATATGGCAAAACTTAGGGCTAATGTACAGGAAGATGAGCCCGCATCTATGGCTCGTTTTCTTAGTGGTTTAAACAGGGGTATTGCTTTAGCTGTGGAATTGCAGAATGCGACAACGCTGACAGACATGCTGCACAAAGCTCGGGTTATGGAGGAGTATCTGAAGTCCGTTCCACCAGTCCGGACACCTACCAGCGCCCCACCAACTTGGTGCAAGAATCTGACCTACTCGCCACCAACAAGGAGGCCGATCATGTCTGAACGCAAGGCCATAGTCCCTGTTGCCGCCACATCTTCTTCTTCAACGCCAAGCAAAATGCTATCAACTCCCAGACAGTCCATCAGCAATGTTACTTGCCACAAGTGCTCAGGCCGTGGCCACTACATGCGTAACTGTCCTAACATCCGGAAGGTATTATTTGGCCAAGATGGTGAGTACATATCAGAAGACGATGAAGAGGAACCAACCGTTTACCCTACACAGGAGTTGACTGACAGCACTACGTCTGCACCAGTGGAGCAATTCGAGTTCCTTGAAGAAGATCCATCTCAGAACTTGGTTACTCGCACTCTGACTACAGCTGCTGTCCCGGACACGTCCCAGCGGACAAACATATTCCATGCCCGAACCAAGGTAAATGGAAAGTTATGTGTTCTGATTATTGATGGAGGGAGTTGTACTAACGTTGCTAGTGAGTATATGGTTGATATGCTACGCCTCCCTGTCATCAATCATCCACGTCCTTATCGGCTTCAATGGCTCGACAGCTCAGACGGCTACAGAGTCACAAAGCAGGTAAGCGTACCATACGCTATCGGTAAGTTCGAGTCCACGGTTTTATGTGATGTTCTGCCAATGGAGGCTTGTCACATTCTAATCGGACGACCATGGCTCTTTGACCTGAAGGCAACACATGATGGGGTCGCCAACACTTACTCGGTCTGCCAGGAAGGCAAGATCCACACGTTCCTACCCATGCCGCCGACTGAAGTGCGATCAGAAGCTGTTCGTATGAAGAAGTCAATCGCTAAATGGGAAGCTGAAAGGCGCCAAGCGAAGGGTAAGGAGAAAGAATTTGTAAAGGGTAGTAAGGCGAACTCTGATAATCCTGATCAGGAAAAAGTTAAGGGTAGTTGTTTCGCTACTTTAGGGGAGATAGGTCAAGTGTTAGACAACAATGATGATGTATTGGTTTTAGTGTGTAAAGATAGTTGTACTAACCCTGACGATATCCCTCGGGATATCCCTATGCAAGTCGTTTCTTTGTTGCAGGAAGGAGACAAACCGAAAGGGACAAAGGAGTTGCAAAGACAGATCAACGAACTTTTGGCTCACGATCTAGACTACTGCAAAGCACTATTGCCTGTTATCTACACTGCAAAAGAGATGTCCAAGGAGCTTAACGCCCGTGATGGCGATAGGCCTTGTGAAATCGTGTCAACAATAGGGCCTCCTGCTTACAAGTTCAATTTGATAGGTAAGCATGATCTATGTTTTGTGTTAATCTTCCTGACTTGTTCTTGTTTATTTTCAGCACCTTGGATTCGAGGACGAATCCTTTCCAACAGGGAGGGAATGATGAGGATATCCAGGGCTAAAACAATACATTATGAGTCAGAAAGATAAACGCCAAATGGAAGCTCACGCCTTGGAGGAAAATGGAGGAAATGTTCAAATTGCAACTCTTCTAACAATCTTTGAAGAAGAGGTGCAATTCAGCACTTCACATTAAAGAAGAAGGCTATTTCTTGAAGTCTTGAAGATGCCGGAAGAAACAATTGGGCCGACCCAAACTCCCTACACATTGGGCCGACCCAAACTCATGGAACCAAAGTCCACAAGCTTCGGCCAGCCCAAGAAAGCAAGAGGAAGCTCACGGCCAGCCCACAAAGCAAGCCCACACGGCTCCCTTAAATAATTAGGGATTTTTGGATTTTCTTTTTACTTAATTAAGTTGTTTATTCTTTTAAGTTAATTTCCAAAAAGGGTTTCCTTATTCTTTTTGGAAGTAGGAATTTTATTCTTTTCTTGATTTTTAGTTTACAAAATTCGGCTACCTCATGTTTAAGGTAAAACCGAATTCTACTTACCTTTTCTTACCATTCCTACTTCTTTCCGGGTTTGGTAATTGTACAAGAAATTAACCTCTTGGTTAATTTCCAATTCTACTTCTTTTCTTCTTCTAATTCTTGTATTATTTTCGGCTGCCCTACATCTATATAAAGGGACCGAAATCATCAATAATACTTAGTGTATTTCAGATCATAAACTTAGTGTTTGAAGTACCTCCTTTTATTGCTTTATGTATTTGCATGTCGTAATTTACATACTTGCATGAAACTTAGCTAATTAGGTTCTTGCTCTGCCTAGTTATTCGCATGTTTCACACCTCTTTCTTGCACTTGGTTCGAATTTATAAACAAGTTGGCCAGGATAGTTTTTCCTTTGTTTTATCAAATCCGAACGTGAGTTAAAGGTTTTGTAAGAGCTTGTCACTTAATCACAAGGTCCTTGGCAACATTATCCGCATGTGTACAACCGTCCACATCAAAGTTTATACTTTATTATTCACTCTTCTTTATTTTGGCTTAAGTAATTTGCATGCTTTGTTAATTGCTAAAGTACAGGAACTATAGGCTAATTAGATAGTTGCTTTATCTAATTGCATGCTTTGTTTCGCCTCTATTATTCTCCACTTGGTTCGAATTGCGTGTTTAATTTAACTTGTTAAATTAGTAGTTTGTCGAATCCAAGGGTAAGGATTCTAGAGTTTTGAGAGCTGCGTCTTGCATACAGACTTTCTTTGGCAATTTTCCGTATTGAGTTCTTGTTTTCACAAGTTGAAATCAAGGGTTCACATCAGCCTGCAATTTGGGCGAGTGTGAGGATCCATGAAAGCTGGGCTGCGCTTTGGGCTGCGTTGGTGGTTTTGAACCCTGCGATTGTGGGTGATGTGAACTCCAGATCCCCAACGCCGTGGAAACCAAGAACTCGATGCGAAAATTGCCAAGGAAAGTGATGAGGCCATCCCCAACCCATCGACAAGTCCAAGTAGAGAGGATCTGCAAGTTGAGGCAGAGGACTCGAGAAAGGAAGCAGAGCCTGTTCATGTGCTACATCGAGGCCCAGCTATGCTCCAGGATCCAAGCCCGTACCAGAGAGATCCATTGGTAGATATCGTTGGGCCAATGACACACAGAAGGACAAGGAAACTCAAGGCTGACCTTGAGAACCTAGTCTAAGAGTGTTCCCGGCAATCCCAGATGGCATCCGAAGCACAAACCCCGGAAGATTAAGCACAGAAGAGTCAGAAGGGTAAAATGGTCATTTTACTCACCATTTTCGAAAAGGGGTCTGAATTGAAGAATCATGAAGAAATGAAGAGTTTGTAAAATTTGAGTTTTAGAAATGATTCTAGAAGCTTCCTAGCTTCCTACACTTTTCACAGACACGCCATTGAGTTTTGGGCCGAATCCCCTTGCAACCCACCTTCATAAATTCGGCCAGCCCAGACCACGAGAAGGAGAGGAAATTCCGAAATTGGGAAGCCCAATTGAGGAGCCCAATCCAAAATTGTGAAGGGTTTTAATTAAAGAGTTAGTTTGAGTTTACAACTTAAGTTAATGCTAGTAGTAGTTTTCAATGAGAGTTGCTTCTTAAACTCTTGTTGTATTTTAATTTCACTTCTTATTTTTAAGATAATTTTCTGCTGAAATTATCCAATAATTCACCCGAATTATTATCTCTTAACAAACCTAGTTCCTTTAGGTTTGTTTCTTTTCCAGAGATCAATCTCTCGATTGATTTCTACTTCTTAGTTTTGATTCATTTCTACTTGTTATTTAGTATAGAATTTCGGCTAGATTCACCCTTATGAAATCCGAATCCCTATCATCAACTAAACCTAGTTCTTTTAGGTTTCAGTTTGTAAGGAATCAATCTCTTGATTGAGTTCCAATTTTAATTGCTTTCTACTACTTTGTACTGAGGAATTCGGCTGCCTATAACTATAAATAGGGGTCCTCTTCTTCACTTTTCAACACACACAATTTTGATTCAAGTAATAGAATAGTATAGTTTTATACTTTTTGAATCATTCTCTTATTTTGAGCTTTCGTAGTTTGCATGCTTTGTGAATTACTGTAGGTTAGAAACTATAGCTTTTAAGGTAATTGCTTTGCCTAGAATGCATGCTTTTGTTTCGACTCTTTTGTTCTTAAACTTGGTTCAATTCGTGATGTGAACCCCTGATTCGGCAGACTAGAATCCTTACCCTTGGATTCGGCAGACTACTAACTTACAAAAGTAAATTAAACACGCAATTCAAACCAAGTGGAGTAAACTAGAATTCGAAACAAAGCTTTTATCAATAGACAGAGCAATTATCTATTAGCCTATAGGTGTTTGACTTTTAGCAATTAACAAGCATGCAAATTACATAAGCCCAAAATAAAGGAGTGATTAAAGAAGTATAATTTCTAACTTAATCAATAATCAACTAAATTATAAAGTGGAATTCGGCTGCCCTATTTATAGGGAGTTGGCCAAATTTCAGCAACCAAAAACAAAGAGAAAATAAGGTTGTAGAATTAGAATCCAATCAAGAGATTGGTTTCTTACAAGGCCAAATCCTAAAGGAACTAGGATTGGTTGAATTAGGTAATTCGGCTGCCATGTAGGATGGGCTTGCCGAATTTTACAAAAAGAAATAAGGAAATAACAAATCACAAAAAGGTTTCAAGAAGGTAAACTATAAGGATATCCAAGGCTAAAAATAATACAAGTTATGAGTCAGAATCCACAAGGCCAACCAGAAGGCAAAAGCCCTTGAGAAGAATGCCAGAAGAAGTAGAAGAGTCATGCTATTCAAAGATCTTTGAAGGAAAGGCATATCCAAACTCTCCACAATGAAGAAAGGGTCGTTTCTTGAAGTTCTTGAAGAAACCGGAAGGTTCTTGGACTTTAACGAGACAAATCTTGAAGTTCTTGATTTTCTTGAAAATTTTGAATTTCGCGGTTTACTGAATCTTGAAGAATCTTGAAGTTCTTGATTTTTGACATTCCGAAATGATTCCGGGAGATTCCAGAACCTCCCTACATCATCTCCACCATGCGCCACCTCAAATGGGCCGAAACCCACCTTGAAGTACATCTCACAATTTCGGCCAGCCAAGCCCACAAGAAGCAGCCCACACGCCACTTGAAAGCTTAGGTAGGGGAAGGATTAGGTTTTGTGCATGTTACCTAATTTTACCCAAAGTTTGTTACAAGTTGGTTAGGTTGTTACAAGTTTGTTACAACTAGATTAGCTTGGTAGTTTCCAAAAAGGGATCCCTTCTTGATCTCCTTTTTTGGATAGGATTTATATTATTTTCCTACCTATTTTATTTGTCAATTTCGTCCATATGCCATTCCAAGCAGCAGAAGAATTCAGCAACTACCAAAACCTAGTTCCCTTAGGTTTCGGGTTTGTAAGAAATCAATCTCTTGATTGGTTTCTAATTTTAATTGTTTTCCTAGTCTAAATAGGGTAGAATTTCGTCCACCTAATCATATAACGGTGACTTAATTCGTTCACCATTGTCCTTGTTCATTTAGGACTTGGTTTGTAAAGAAAATCCAATTCTGATTGGTTTCCACTTTTGCTTCTTTTTCTAATTCTTTTCCTATTGTAATTTGGACACCCCCATACCTATAAATAGGGGTGCCAACCACGAAACTCTTTAGTTGATTATTGATTAAGTTAGAATTTATACTTCTTTAATCACTCACCTTATTTTGGGCTTATGTAATTTGCATGCTTGTTAATTGCTAAAAGTCAAGAAACTATAGGCTAATAGATAATTGCTCTGTCTATTAATCAAAGCTTTGTTTCGAATTCTAGATTACTCCACTTGGTTCGAATTGCGTGTTTAATTTACTTTTGTAAGTTAGTAGTCTGCCGAATCCAAGGGTAAGGATTCTAGGGTTTAACAGCAGTGTCTTGCATTCAGACCTTCCTTGGCACATTCCGCGTAGAGTTCTTGGTTTCCAAAGGCGTTGGAAATCAGGGGTTCGCATCAGTAAACCTTTTTGGAAACTACCTAACAAATCAGACCAAGTTGTAACAGACTTGTAACAACCCTAACTAACTTGTAACAAACTTTGAGTAGAATTAGGAAACATGCAAAAATCCTAATCCTTCCCTAACCTAAGCTTCCAAGTGGCGTGTGGGCTTTCTTCTTGTGGGCTTGGTTTCGGCCCAAGTTGAGGTTGCGCATGGTGGAGTTGATGTAGGGAGGTTCTGGAATCTTCTGGAATCTCCCGGAATCTTTTCGAAACGTCAAAAATCAAGAACTTAAGATTCTTTAAGATTTTCAAGATTCTTCAAAATTCAGCAACCCGTGAAATTTAAGATTTTCAAGAAAATCAAGAACTTCAAGAAATGCCCTTTCCTTTAGCTGGATTGATTAGTAGGCGCCATTTCCTCTGTGATGGAGAGTAAAGTGACGCTTTTATCCTTCCTTCTATTCTCTTCAAGGGCGTTTGTGTCCGTAACGAGTTGGGCTTCTGTAGCACTCCTTTGAACAAGGTTTTCAAGATCTTCTCTGAGCTTCCTTGTCCTTCCTCGGGTCATAGGCCCAACTATGTCAACGAACGGATCTCTTTGATATGGGCTCGGGTCCTGGAGCATTGGCGGGCCTCTATGGAGCACACGTACCTCTGCTGCACTTTCCGAGTCCTTATTACTCGAACTAGGATCCTCTGTGTACTGACTTGGCGTAGGGCTGGGGATGCCCTCATCATTCCCTCCCGGTTAGAAAGGGTTCGACCTCGAATCAAGATCCTGGTCAAAATTAAAAGGAGACAAGTTAGCAATAACTTGAAAAGGCCCATCGCCTCTGGGGTGGAGTTTAGTCCTCTGGGCTGCTGGAAACCTTTCCTTCCTCAGGTGAACCCAAACCCAGTCTCCTGGTTCAAAGCTCACAGCCTTGCGAATTCGATTTGAATCTGAAGCATACTTGGCGTTTTTCCTTTCAGGGTTATCACGAACCCTTTGATGAATTCTTCTGACGGTGTCTGCTTTCTGTTCGCCATCCAGACTTGTTTGATCCTTCAGGGGCAGTGGCAGTAAATCCATGACCGTCAACGGATTGAAGCCGTAGGCAGCTTCAAAGGGCGAAAATCCAGTTGATGAATGCTTGGAGCGATTGTAGGTAAATTCTGCAATCAGCAAGACCTGTTCCCAACCTGCAAGATTGCTTTTAATCAGTGCCCTTAATAAATTCCCTACTGTTCGGTTAGTCACCTCAGTTTGACCATTCGTTTGTGGATGACTAGTAGTAGAAAATAACAATTTAGTGCCTAGTCTAGACCACAATGTTTTCCAAAAATAACTCAAAAATTTAACATCCCTATCCGAGACGATTGTGCGTGGTATTCCATGTAGCCGAACCACTCCACTGAAGAACAGTTCAGAAACGTGTCTGGCATCATCTGTTTTCCTGCAAGGAATAAAGTGAGCTATTTTAGAAAATCTGTCCACAACGACAAAAATTGAGTCATTACCTCGCTGTGTCCTCGGTAACCCTAAAATAAAATCCATAGAGATGTCAGTCTAAGGAACAGTTGGAATAGACAAAGATGTATAAAGACCATGTGATGTGGACCAAGGTACACATGCGGATGAATTTGCCAAGGAAAGTCTGATTAAGTGGCGTAGCTCGTATAGACTCTTTACTTACCCGAAATCCAGATAATAAAAATAAACTAACCTAAGCTAATTTACTTAAAGAATTTGAACCAAGTAAGAAAAGAGTTGAAACATGCGATTTTAATTAGGTAGAGCAAATAACCTAATTAAGCTAAGTTTCATGCAATATATAAATTACAAGCACGCAAAATACATAAAGCAATAAAGGGAGAGTACTCAAACTAATAGTTTTAAGATCTGAATACTTATTTTATTATGGAGTTTCGGCTGCCTATTTATAAGGCAAAGGGCAGCCGAAATTCTACCCTAAAAGAAGTAGGAAAAGGAATTAGAATTGGAAACCAATCAAGAGATTGATTTCCTTTACAATACCAAAACCTGAAAGAAGTGGGTAATGGTAAAAAGAAAAGGAAATTCGGTCACCTTAATCTCATGGCAGCCGAAATTACAAGTTAAAAACAAGAAGGAAAAGGAATTGAAAATCCTACTCCAAAAAGGAGATCAAGAAGGGATCCTTTTTGGAAACTAATAACTAAGGGCAAAATAGGGAACATGCACAAACCCTTATTTTCCCCCAAACCCTAACCCTTACTTTCGCAAACCCTAATGGACTAGGCCTTGCGTGTGGTCTTCTTGATGGGCTGGCCGACTTGATGGTGTGGAATGGACTCCATGGATTGGGTCGGCCCAATTGTTGATGGCGCATGATGGAATGGTGTTGGGAGCTTCCGGAATCTTCTGGAACCTCCCGGAATCATTTCGGAATCAAGATTTTCAAGATTCTTCAAGATTCTGCAAAATATGAAATTCAAGATTTTTCAAGAAAATCAAGAACTTCAAGAAATGTCTCTTTAAAGTCCAAGAACCTTTCGGTGTCTTCAAGAACTTCAAGAAACAGCCTTCTCTTCATTGTGGAATGGGGAATTGTGCCTCTTCTTCAAGAATTGTAAGGAGAGTTGTAATTTGAACCTTTCCGGCTTTGTTCTCCAAGGCGTTGGCTTCTACTATCGATTGAGCATCCTGTCGGCAAGCTTGTACAAGGTTGTTGAGTGTCTCTTGAACCTTCTTTGCTCTGTTTCTAGTCATTGGCCCAATGATATCTACAAGTGGATCCCTTTGATATGGACTTGGATCCTGAAGCATTGTTGGGCCTCGGTGTAGAACCCGAACCTCCTCAGCTTCTCTGGACTCACTTGTCTGTGGACTTGTCGATGGACTTGGGATGCTGATGAGGACCTCCAGGGCTAAAACAACACACATTATGAGTCAGAATCAACGAAGCCAACCTAAAGGCAAAGCCCTTGAAAAGAATGCCGGGAAGAGTGTGAGAGTCATTCTATTCAAAAGGATCCTTGAAGACAATGCATCTCCAACTCTCCACAATAAAGAAAAGGGTTTTTTCTTGAAGTTCTTGAAGATGCTAGGAGGTTCTTGGACTTTAAAGAGACATTTCTTGAAGTTCTTGATTTTCTTGGAAATCTTGAAATTCATATTTTGCAGAATCTTGAAAATCTTGATTCCAAAATGATTCCGGAAGCTCCCTACACCATTCCATAATGCGACATCAACAATTGGGCCGACCCAACTCATGGAGTCCATTCCACAACATTAGGATCGGCCAGCCCAACAAAAGAAGCCCACACGGCCAACTTAAGTCATTAGGGTTGGAAGTTAAGGGTTAGGGTTTGGGGGAAAATAAGGGTTTGTGCATGTTCCCTATTTTGCCCTTAGTTTAATTAGTTTCCAAAAAGGATCACTTCTTGATCTCCTTTTTGGAGTAGGAATTTTATTCTTTTCCTTCTTGTTTCCAAATTGTAATTTTCGGCTACCACAAGTTAAAGGGTAAACCGAAATTTCCTTTTTCTCTTACCATTCCCCACTTCTTTCCGGGTTTGGTATTGTAAAGGAAATCAATCTCTTGATTGATTTCCAATTCTAAGTCTTTACTACTTCTTTTTAGGTACAATTTTTCGGCTGTTTCTTGCTTATTTATAGCCAGCCGAAACTCAATAATAAACAAGTATTCAGATCATAAAAACTATTAGTTTTGAGTACTCTCCCTTTATTGCTTTATGTATTTGCATGCGTGTAGTTTACATATTGCATGAAACTTAGCTAATTAGGTTAATTGCTCTACCTAATTAATTCGCATGTTTCAACTCTTTCTTACACTTGGTTCAAAAATCTAAAACAAATTAGCTTAGGTTAGTTCTTTTGTTTCTCTTATTTTCGAGTAAGTTAGAGATTATACGAGCTACGCTACTTAATCACACTTTCCTTGGCAACTTTCATCCGCATGTGTACAACCGTCCACATCAGATGCCCTCATCACCATGATGTTTGGAAGTAGACTTTTCTTTTAAACAGTTAATACAGCGTGAGCAAATAGTTTCTACATCCTTTCGCATTTTAGGCCAGTAAAAGTGTTCCTTTAACATGTCAAGTGTTTTAGTTACACCAAAGTGACCCATTAGCCCCCTATTATGTGCTTCACGCACCAGCAATTCCCTATAAGAACTATGTGGGATGCATAACTTATTGTTCTTATATAAAAATCCATTTTGCTTAAAGAACTTCTGAAATGCACCATTTTCGCATGCTTCATACAATGTAGAAAAATTAGGATCAGAAGCATACAATTCCTTTAGATATAAAACCCTATAGATGCATGATCAAGAATAACAAGGGATTCATACCTGCGTGACAGAGCATCAGCTACCATATTATCTTTTCCCTTTTTATACTTAATAATGTAAGGAAAATTTTCAATAAAAGCAACCCATTTAGCATGACGCCTGTTCAACTTACCCTGTCCCTTAAGGTGTTTAAGGGACTCGTGATCTGAATGGACAATAAACTCCTTGGCCATCAAGTAGTGATGCCAAGTTTGTAATGCCCGTACCACGGCGTAGAGCTCCTTATCATATGTCGGATAATTTAAGGCAGCTCCCTTGAGTTTCTCACTAAAGTAGGCAATAGGTTTTCCCTCCTGCATTAAAACATCACCTATACCAATTCCTGAAGCATCACACATTAGTTCAAAAACTCTATCAAATTCAGGTAATGCTAAAACAGGAGCATGAGTGAGATCATGCTTAAGAACAGTGAAGGCATTTTCCTGTGCCTGACCCCACAAAAATGGAACATTCTTCTTACACAATTCATTGAGGGGTGCGGCCTTGGTTGAGAAGTTGATGAGGACATCAAGGGCGAAAACAACACACATTATGAAGCAGAATCCACGAAACAAAGAGGACAGCCAAAAAGAAGCACACACCTTGGAGCAGAAAGATGGAAATGTTCAAATTGCAACTCTTCTAACCATTCTTGAAGAAGAGGCGCAATTCAGCACTTCACATTAAAGAAGAAGGCTATTTCTTGAAGTCTTGAAGATGCCGGAAGGTTCTTGGGCTTTAAAGAAACAATCCATGAAATTCCCTACACATTGGACCGACCCAAACTCATGGAGAACCAGCCCACAAGTTTCGGCCAGCCCAAGAAGCTACAAGGAGCCGCACGGTCAAGCCCACAAAGCTAAAGCCCACACGGCTAGAAATTAAGAGTTAGGGAATTTTCTTTTAAGTAATTAAAGTTGTTCTTTTATTCTTTTAGTTAGTTTCCAAAAAGGGTTCCTTCTTGTTCTCTTTTTGGGAGTAGGAATTTTATTCTTTTTCCTTATTGTTTTAATTGTACAATTCGGCAATCACTGAAAAGGAAGTGACCGAATTCTTTTTCCTTTTTCTTACCATTCTCCTACTTCTTTCCGGGTTTGGTAAAGGAAATTAACCCCTTGGTTAATTTCCAATTCTACTTCTTTTCTTTTTCTAATTCTTGTACCAAATTCGGCTGCCCTTACTCCTATAAATAGGGGCCGAATTGTTCAATAATATTCAGAGTATTCAGATCATAAACTTAGTGTTTGAGTACCCTCCTTTTATTGCTTTATGTATTTGCATGTCGTAGTTTACATAATTGCATGAAACTTAGCTAATTAGGTTCTTGCTCTACCTAATTATTCGCATGTTTCAAATCTCTTGCTTGCACTTGGTTCGACTATAAAACAAACTAGCTAGGTTAGCTTTTCCTTGTTTCTCTTAGCCGAACGTGAGTTTGAGAAATTCTAAGAGCTTGCCGCTTAATCACAAGGTCCTTGGCAACATTATCCGCATGTGTACAACCGTCCACATCAGAAGTCCTTCATGAACCTCCGGTAAAAACTAGCTAACCCATGGAACGATCTTACCTGCGAGGCCGAGGTGGGAGTAGGCCATTCACGAATGGCTTTCACCTTTGTGTCATCAACCTTGACACCATCATTCGAAACAACAAACCCAAGAAAGACAACTTCCTCCTCACAGAATGTACACTTTTTAATATTGGCATATAATTTATTATCACGTAACTCAATTAATACCAACTTAATGTCCTCTATGTGTTCAGGCATGCTTCGACTCTAGATCAGAATATCATCAAAATAAACCACAACAAATTTCCCTATAAACTTCCTAAGCACATGATTCATTAGTCGCATGAAAGTACTAGGTGCATTTGTGAGGCCGAACGGCATAACTAACCACTCATACAAACCAAATTTAGTTTTAAAAGCAGTTTTCCATTCATCTCCTTCTTTCATTCTTATTTGATGATAGCCTTGTGTTAGATATATTTTCGTGTATAAATCTTTTAGCATGTCATCAAGCCTAGGGATAGGATGCCTATACTTAATGGTGATTTTATTTACCATCTTTTTTTGGAAAAAGAATAACAGGTACAGCACAAGGGCTTAAAGATTCCCTTACCTGACCATTACCTAAAAGTTTGTCAACCTGATGTTGCAGCTCCTTTGTTTCCTCCAGATTTGCTTTGTACGCCGGGCGGTTTGGAATTGATGAGCCAGGCATGAAGTGATGTGGATGGTTGTACACATGCGGATTAAGTTGCCAAGGACCTTGTGATTAAGCGGCGAGCTCGTATAACACTCGAACTTACTTTCGAAAATCAGAGAAACAAAAGAACTTATCCTAAGCTAAATTGTTTTAGATTCAAACCAAGTGTAAGAAAGAGTTTTGAACATGCGAGTAATTAGGTAGAGAAAGTAACCTAATTAGCTAAGTTCATGCAATTATGTAAACTACAACATGCAAATACATAAAGCAATAAAATGAGGGTACTCAAACACTAAGTTTATGATCTGAATACTCTAACTTTTTATTGAAGAATTCGGCCCTTATTTATAGGTGAAGGGCAGCCGAAAATTAATACAAGAAGTAGGAAAGAAAAGAAGTAGAATTGGAAATTAACCAAGAGGTTAATTTCTGTTACAATACCAAACCCGGAAAGAAGTAGGAATGGTAAGAAAAGGAAAAGGCAATTGGTTTTACCATGAACAAGTGGCAACCGAATTTGTAAACTAAAAATAAGGAAAAGAATAAAATTCCTACTCCCAAAAAGAATAAGGGAACCCTTTTTGGAAACTAACTTAAAAGAATAAAAGAAACAACTTAATTAATTAAAAGAAAATCCCTAATTAATTTTAAGGAGCCGTGTGGGCTTTTTCTTTGGGCTGGCCGTGCGGCTGCTCTTGTGAACTCCTTGGGCTGGCTGAAACTTGTGGGCTGGTCCTCCATGAGTTTGGGTTGGCCCAATGTGTAGGGAATTTCATGAATTGTTTCTTTAAAGCCCAAGAACCTTCCGACATCTTCAAGACTTCAAGAAACAACCTTCTTCTTCAATGGGAAGTGCTGAATTGCGCCTCTTCTTCAAGAATGGTTAGAAGAGTTGCAATTTGAACATTTCCTCCTTGCTGCTCCAAGGCGTTGGCTTCTACAATCACTTTGGCGTCTTGATGGCAAGCTTGGACAAGGTTGTTGAGTGCTTCTCTAACTTTCTTCGCTCGGCTTCTAGTCATTGGCCCAGTGATGTCTACAAGTGGATCCCTCTGATATGGGCTTGGATCCTGAAGCATTGTCGGACCTCGATGTAGAACTCGAACCTCCTCCTCAGCTTCTCCGGAACCACTTGCTTGTTGACTTTGACTTGTTGCTTGACTCTGGATGCCCTCATTACAAAGTCAATCTGATGCTCAATTCCACGAAGAGGGGGCACTCCTATCGGCAGCTCTTCAGGAAACACGTATTCATATTCCTACAAAAGAAACTTAACTTCCATAGGGAGATCCCTTGGGACGTCGTCAAGGTTAGTGGAATCATTCTTAGCAATAAGTACAAAGATACAACCATTTCCCCTTAACACTTGTTCGACATCCCTCACTGTGGCAAAAAGGCCACGACTAGTATCTTTTCCTGAAGGCTCATCAGAGTTCGCCTTACTACTACTCTTTACAATTTGTTTACCCTTTCCCTTGTCTTGTCGCTTTACAGCTGCCCATGCGGTGATCTTGTCCTTCATCCTGACGGATTCAGCACGAACTTCCTGTGGGGAGAGAGGTGAAAAGGTATGGATCTTGCCCCTTTGGCAAATTGAGTAGGTATTAGCAACCCCATCATGTGTAGCCTTCATGTCAAAAAGCCATGGTCGTCTGAGCAGAATGTGACACGCCTCCATAGGGAGTACATCACAAGTAACCTATCCCTCGAACTTACCGATAGGGAAAGTAACTTGTACCTGCTTGGTGACTCTGTAGCCTTCTGAGCTATCAAGCCATTGCAGTCGGTACGGATGTGGATGGTTAACTGTTGGGAGCTTGAGTTTTTCAACCATGAACTCACTGGCGACATTGGTGCAGCTCCCGCTGTCAACTATCAGAACGCATACACCTCTATTGACTTTGGTCCTGGTGTGGAAGATGTTGGTCCGTTGAGAAGCATCCTGGGCAACAGCTGATAAGGATATCCAAGGCTAAAAATAACACAAGTTATGAGTCAGAATCCACAAGGCCAACCAGAAGGCAAAGCCCTTGAAAAGAATTCCAAGAGAAGTAGAAGAGTCATGCTATTCAAAGATCCTTGAAGGAAAGGCATCTCCAAACACTCCACAATGAAGAAAGGGTCGTTTCTTGAAGTTCTTGAAGAAACCGGAAGGTTCTTGGACTTTAAAGAGACAAATCTTGAAGTTCTTAATTTTCTTGAAAATCTTGAATTTCGTGGTTTACTGAATCTTGAAGAATCTTGAAAATCTTGATTTTTGACATTCCAAAATGATTTCGGGAGTTTCCAAAAGATTCCAAAAGCTCCCTACACTATCAGCACCATGCGCCATCTCAAAATGGGCCGAACTCACCCTGGAGTCCATTCCCTTCAATTTCGGCCAGCCAAGCCCACAAGAAGCAGCCCACACCCCCCTTGGAAGCTTAGGTAGGGGAAGGATTAGGTTTTGTGCATGTTACCCAATTCTACCCAAAGTTTGTTACAAGTTGGTTAGGTTGTTACAAGTTTGTTACAACTAGATTAGTTTGGTAGTTTCCAAAAAGGGATCCCTTCTTGATCTCCCTTTTTGTAGAATAGAGTGACTGGAAAAAGCATTTTAAACGGATAACAAAAGGGGATAGGTAAATAGATAGTTGGGTAGTCAAATAGTCTATTTGGGGATAGAGGGACTTGAACCCCACGATTTTTAAAGTCGACGGATTTTCCTCTTAACTATAAATTTCATTGTTGCCGACATTGACATGTAGAATGGGACTCTATCTTTATTCTCGTTCGATTAATGACTACCTATTTTATTTGTTAATTTCATCCATATGCCATTCCAAGTGGCAGAAGAATTCAGCAACTACCAAAACCTAGTTCCTTTAGGTTTCGGGTTTGTAAGAAATCAATCTCTTGATTGGTTTCCAATTTTAATTCTTTTCCTAGTCTAATTAGGTTAGAATTTCGTTCACCCCTTTCCATAAAGGTGACTTAATTCATCCACCATTGTCCTTGTTCATTTAGGACTTGGTTTGTAAGGAAAATTCAATTCTGATTGGTTTCCATTTTTGCTTCTTTTTCTAATTCTTTTCCTACTGTAATTTGGACACCCCCATACCTATAAATAGGGGTGCCAACCACGAAATTCTTTAGTTGATTATTGATTAAGTTAGAATTTATACTTCTTCAATCACTCCTTTATTTTGGGCTTATGTAATTTGCATGCTTGTTAATTGCTAAAAGTCAAGAAACTATAGGCTAATAGATAATTGCTCTGTCTATTAATCAAAGCTTTGGAATTCTAGTTTACTCCACTTGGTTCGAATTGCGTGTTTAATTTACTTTGTAAGTTAGTAGTCTGCCAAATCTAAGGGTAAGGATTCTAGGGTTTAAGAGCAGTATCTTACATTCAGATTTTCCTTGGCACATTCCGCGTAGAGTTCTTGGTTTCCACGGCGTTGGGAATCAGGGATTTGCATCAACAGCTGTAGTTAAGGATCGGGACACAATGGCCATCTGGCTATAGTCTTCAGGGCGATGAATGTCCTCCTCTGTATCGGATTTGCTGTTGTCAGCCAACTCTGGGATGCGATTGGCTTCTTCATCATTGTCTTATTCTTCTGAGATGTACTCACCATCCTGCCCTAATAATACTTTTCTGATGTTAGGACAGTCCCGTATGTAATGCCCATGGCCAGAACACCTATGGAAAGTGATCTGCAAAATGCTCTGCCTGGGGGTGCTTGGCGTTTTAGCTGCTGAAGAAGAAGAGATGGTTGGGGCAGATTGAATAGCTTTACGTTCAGGGTTGAACGGCTTCTTGGTGGGTGTTGGCGTGTACACCAGATTCTTTTGTAGTAGGGACGCTGGCAGGCCTCCTAGCTGGTGGAACCGTCTTCAAGTATTCTTCCATCACCCTGGTTTTATGTAGCATATTCGTCAAACTAGTAGCATTCTGCAATTCTACCGCTACAGCTATCCCTCTATTAAGCCCACTAAGAAAACGCACCATGCTGGCGGCATCGTCTTCTATTACATTGGCCCTAATCTTAGCCATCTCTAATTTCTTATAATAAGCATCGACAGACAAAGAACCCTGTACAAGAGTGTGTAACTTCCTATACAATTCTCTAAAATAATACGCAGATACAAAAGTCTTGCGCATCGCTATCGTCAAATCAAACAACGAAATAGGTGGCGTACGTGCACGCATAGGCCTGGTATTACGCCTCTGGTCCAACTCATGATTCCACCAAACGAGTGCATGTTCGGTGAAATTGACCACCGCGAGTGGAGCCTTCTTGTGTTCGGGAACCGAGTGAAGCTCAAAGATTCGCTCCATCTTGATCTCCCAGTCTAAGTATTCTTCGGGGTCCGTACCTCCGCTGAAAGAAGGCATAGATGTCTTCATTTGACTTAGACCTTCAAAAGGCTTTGTATCAGTGCCATCCCGTGGGGTGTAGATGTCTTCCTCCTCCTCAAACCGATCCTGCTCGGCGGCCCTTATCTCATCGACCTCGCCATTGAGGTCTACGAATTGATTGGTTAAATTCGCAATAGCAGTCATGAGTTGCGCATTCGTAACTGGGGGCGCTTCTCCTCCTGACATACCTAGTAACCAAGAAAGATCCCTGCTAAGAACAAGTAAAAGTGAGCAGAGTAACCTTAATCCCTTGTCTCCCTAGAATGGCCCTCCTAAAAACTACACACAACCCTATGTGATGAGGACATCAAGGGCGAAAACAACACACATTAGGAGTCAGAAGCCACTAAACAAAGAGGACGGCCAAAAAGAAGCACACGCCTTGGAGGAAAATGGAGGAAATGTACGATTTGCAACTCTTGTAACTATCTTTGAAAAAGAGGCGCAAATCATCAAATCCTAATAAAGAAGAAGGCTGTTTCTTGAAGTCTTGAAGATGCCGGGAGGTTCTTGGACTTAAAAGAAACAAATAAATAAAGTTCCCTACAATTTGGGCTGACCCAAAACTCATGGACCAGCCCACAAGTTTTCGGCCAGCCCAAGGAGCAGCATGAAGATACAAGTGCTCAGGTCGTGGCCATTACATGCGTGATTGTCCCAACATTCGGAAGCTATACCCCTATTCAACCCATTAAGAAAACGAGCCATAGATGCGGGCTCATCTTCCTGTACATTAGCCCTAATTTTTGCCATCTCTAGTTTTCTATAATATTCATCTACAGACATAGAACCTTCAAGAAACAGCCTTCTTCTTTAATGAGGAATGGAGAATTGCGCCTCTTCTTCAAGAATGGTTAGAAGAGTTGCAATTTGAACATTTCCATCTTTCTGCTTCAAGGCGTTGGCTTCTATTTGGGCGTCCTGTTGGTTTCGTGAATTCCTGACTCATAATGTGCGTTGTTTTAGCCCTGGATGTCCTCATCATTCCCTCCCTGTTGGAAAGGATTCGTCCTCGAATCCAAGGCGCTGAAACAAACAGAAACAATTCAGAAAGATTAACACAAACATAGATCATGCTTACCTGTCAAATTAAGCTTGTAAGCAGGAGGCCCTATTGTTGACACGATTTCAAAAGGCCTATTGCCAGCACGGGCGTTAATCTCCTTTGACATCTCTTTGGCAGTGTAGACAACATGCAACACTGTTTTGTAGTATTTAGCCAAAAGCTTATCGATCTGTCTGGGAAACTCCTTTGTCTCCTTCGGATTGGCTTTGTAGGCCGGCTGATTTGGAATAGGCACGCCAGGTATGAAGTCAATCTGATGTTCAATTCCACGTAGAGGCGGCAGACCCTGCGGCAGCTCTTCTGGAAAAACATCGTTGAATTCCTGCAACAAAGAATTGACTTCTATAGGGATATCCCGAGGGATATCCTCAGGGTTAGCACAATTATCTTTACATACTAAAACCAGTACATCATCATTGTTGTCTAACACTTGACCTATCTCTACCTTAGTAGCAAAACAACTACTTTTAACTTTGTCCTGATCAAGCTTATCAGAGTACGCCTTACTACCCTTTACAATTTCTTTCCCCTTACCCTTCTCTTGGCGTTTCTCAGCTCCCCAAATCGCGATTGCATCCTTGATTCGAACAGCTTCGGATCGCACTTCGTGAGGTGGCATGGGTAGGAACGTGTGGATCTTGCCCTCCTGCCAGACCGAGTAAGTGTTGGCGACCCCATCATGTGTTGCCTTCAGGTCAAAGAGCCATGGTCATCCGATAGAATGTGACAAGCCTCCATTGGCAGAACATCACATAAAACAGTGGATTCGAACTTACCAATAGCGTATGGTACGCTTACCTGCTTCATGACTCTGTAGCCGTCTGAGCTGTCGAGCCATTGGAGCCGATAAGGACGTGGATTATTGATAACAAGAAGCTTCAACTTGTCAACCATATACTCACTTGCAACGTTGGTGCAACTTCCTCCATCAATTATCAGAACACACAACTTTCCATTTACCTTAGTTCTGGCGTGGAAGATGTTTGTCCGTTGAGTTGTGTCTGGGATAACAGCTGTAGTCAGAGTGCGAGTAACCAAATTCTGAGAGAGATCTTCCTTGAGAAACTCGAATTGTTCCACTGGTGCAGACGGAGTGCTGTCAGTTAACTCCTGTGAAGGGTCAACGGTTGGTTCTTCTTCATCTTCCTCTGAAATGTACTCACCATCTTGCCCCAATATGACCTTTCGGATGTTGGGACAGTCACGCATGTAGTGGCCACGACCTGAGCACTTGTGGCAAGTCACGTTGCTGATGGACTGTCTGGGAGTTGATTGCGTCTTAGCTTGTGATGAAGTAGGGGTGGTGACAGGAACTATAGCTTTTCTCTCTGACATGATCGGCCTCTTTCCTGGTGGAGAATATACCGGATTCTTTCTCCAAGCTGGCGGGGCGCTGGTTGGCGTCTGGATTGGTGGAACAGACTTCAGGTACTCCTCCATGACTCGAGCTTTATGCAGCATGTCTGTCAGAGTTTTGGCATTTTGCAATTCAACAGCCAAAGCTATACCCCTATTCAAACCATTAAGAAAACGAGCCATTGATGCGGGCTCATCTTCCTGTACATTAGCCCTAATTTTAGCCATCTCTAATTTTCTATAATATTCATCTACAGTCATAGAACCTTGTACAAGAGTATGTAACTTCCTATACAATTCTCTAAAATAGTAATCAGGTACAAAAGTCCTATGCATAGATGTAGTCAAATCAAACCAAGAGAGAGGCGAAGCACGTGCCCGCATTGGGCGCGTATTTCGGTGCTGGTCCTGCTGTTGATTCCACCAGATTAGGGTATAGTCTGTGAAATGTACCACTGCGAGCTGGACCTTCTTGTGCTCTGGGATCGCATAAAGCTCAAAGATGCGCTCCATCTTCATCTCCCAGTCTAGATAATCCTCAGGATTTGTGATGTGAATGGTTGTACACATGCAGATAAAGTTGCCAAGGACCTTGTGATTAAGTGACAAGCTCTTACAAAACCTTTAACTCACATTCGGATTTGATAAAACAAGGGAAAAACTATCCTGACCAATTTGTTTACAAATTCGAACCAAGTGCCAGAAAAGAGGTGTGAAACATGCGAACAACTAGGCAGAGCAAGAACCTAATTGGCTAAGTTTCATGCAATTATGTAAACTAAGATGTGCAAATACATAAAGCAATAAAATGAGGTACTTCAAACACTAAGTTTTTGATCTGAAATACTCTATCTTTATTTGATGAATTCGGTCCCCTTAACTAAGAGAAGGGATGGCCGAAAATACAAGACTTAGAAAAAGAAAAGAATTAGAAGTGGAAATTAACCAAGAGGTTAATTTCTTGTACAATTACCAAACCCAGAAAGAAGTAGGAATGGTAAGAAAAGGTAACTAAATTTCGGTCACCTCATCATTGGGTGATTACCGAAAATTACAACTCCTAAATCAAGAAAGAAAGCTAATTATAAAACAAGTGGGAAAAGAATAAATATCCTACTCCCAAAAGAATAAGGAAACCCTTTTTGGAAACTAACTAAAAATAAAATAACTTAATTAAAAATCTGAAAAATAACCCTAAAACCGTGTGGCTCTTCCTTGGGTTGGCGTGTGGGCTTTTCTCCTTGGATTGGGCCGTGCGGCTTCATGCTACTCCTTGGGCTGGCCGAAAACTTGTGGGCTGGTCCATGAGTTTTGGGTCGGCCCAATTGGTAGGGAACTTTATTATTTGGTTTCTTTTAAATCCAAGAACCTCCCGGCTTCTTCAAGACTTCAAGAAACAGCCTTCTTCTTGATTAAGATTTGATGACTTGCACCTCTTCTTCGAAGATAGTTAGAAGAGTTGCAAATCGCACATTTCCTCCATTTTGCTCCAAGGCGTGGGCTTCTACAATCAGCTGGGCATCTTGATGGTAGGCTTGCACAAGGTTGTTGAGAGCTTCTCGCACCTTCTTCGCTCTGCTTCTGGTCATGGGCCCAGTGATGTCTACAAGTGGATCCCTCTGATATGGGCTTGGATCCTAAAGCATTGTTGGGCCTCGATGTAGAACTCGAACCTCCTTCTCAGCTTCTCCAGAATCACTTGTAGTTTGACTTGTTGCGTGTTATTGACTTTGGATGCCCGCATCAATTTGTGCCGCCAGCAAAGGGTGGAACGGTCGTCTTGCACTGACTGGTGCCTGCGAAAGACTGATCAGCGGCGTTGGTGCCAGGTGCGGCAATGTCGTCGTCTGACTCCGTGCGCCGTTGTTCCCGTTCGGTTCTGAGTTCGGCGACTTCCTCCGTGAGTGTAGCAAATCGCGCGGAGAGTTACGCTATTGCAGCCAGTATTTGCTCGTTCCCCAAAGGGTTAGGAGCACCTCCACCTGACATCGGTGTAAAAGAATAAGCGAAAACCAGTCTGCTAAGAACAAGGAAAAATAAGTAGAAACCTTACCCCCTTGTTCCCCCAAGTGTATCCCACCTAATAGCTACACACAACCCTGTGTTTCACTCTAGGGTGGCGCCCTGTAAAATGTGTTTCACCCAAGCCTTTTTCACTCTACCTCCTGGTATTGATAAATGTATAAGGCAAGCAGCAATTCACACAAAAGCAATGACACTTAAGAAAGAAGCAAATTTTTGCAAAAATAGACACTTGGTTCTATTTTGAAAAATCTTTTCGCAAAACGATTTTATAATATAGTTCAGATATGAAGTACACAACAGAAATTTCGGGGTTAAGCCCTTAAATTTCAGAAAAGATGATGTGCACGATGACAAAATCCAAAAACTATAATTCAAGAGCAAATGTTCAGGTCGCACGAAAAGATAACTAGGCAATTGAAAGCAGGGCAATTCAAAATTGAATAGAAGCAAAGAAAAATAAGCAGAGTTGAAACGACTTCAGGAAAGTCCTAAAACTACCCAAAGAAGAGATCACCCACCCAATAGGTAATCAAGAAACCAATCCCCCGCAAATTATCAATTCTTCTAATATGCAAAACAGTACCCTAATTGCGATTTCTTTAAACAAAACCCCAAGTGACTGAAACTTTAAAGCAATATGCGATTTTCAAGAAACGAAACCCTAGGGCTAGCAAGTTCAATTTGACTCACTAACCTATTCCCAGGGATAATCTTAGCAGCCCAAGGATACAAAACCAAGAATTCACTATATTTTCAAGAATTCAAAACAAAGTATCCCAAACTAGAGCATGTAAGTTATAATGCGCAAACAAAGTGAGCTGCTTAACATCTACCGCAAAAACTCACTAATTTCAACAAGACAGCACAAGAGGGGTAGAATTAAATCGCAAAAGCCCAGCAATATATAAACCCAAGTAAGAACCGAAAACCCTAGCTTTTTAGGCAAACCCGAAACTACAAACCGAAACTGAAAACCAAAATTGAAAACCAAAACCCTAGGTTAGGGTTTAGGGTTTAGGGTTTAGGATTTAAGGTTAGGGTTAGGGTTTAAGGTTTAGGGTTTAGGGTTAAGGTTTAGGGTTAGGGTTAGGGTTAGGGTTAGGGTTTAGGGTTCACAATTGAAAAACCAAAACCCTAATGGAAGCCAAAAATCGAACCCCTTAATGGAAGCACAAAACCGAACCCTAAAGAATTCTTAAAACCCCGATTGTTCTAAAACCCGATTTTGTTTTCTAAAAGCCGATTTAATTTCTGAAAATTTACAGCAAGGGCAGTCCGGGGTTTAAGAAAAATTTTTGGTGTAAGGATAGGAAAACAGTACCAAACCGAAAATTGAAAGCTTGAAAGAAAAAAAAATTTTCCCCAAGAAGATGAGTTCTAATCCAAAAATTTCAAGATGAACAAGACTAGCAAGGAAAAGAAAACACCTGGTAAAAGATTTGGTCGGTTGCTTCGACCTCCTCCAGCCACGAAACCACTCCTTAGCTCTGATACCAATTGATGTGGACGGTTGTACACATGCGGATTAAGTTGCCAAGAACCTTGTGATTAAGTAGCGTAGCTCATATAATTCTCTAACTTACCTTCGAACTAAGAGAAACAAAGAGAAGCTAACTAAGCTAGTTTTGTTTGATAGCCGAACCAAGTGTAAGAAAAGAGATTGAAACATGCGAATAATTAGGTAGAGCAAGTAACCTAATTAGCTAAGTTTCATGCAATTATGTAAATCACAACATGCAAATACATAAAGCAATAAAGGGATGACACTCAAACTAATAGTTTTTATGATCTGAATGCATAAGTTTTATTGAAGGAATTCGGCCCCTATTTATAGGTGCAGGATAGCCGAAAATAATACAAGAAGTAGAAGAAGGAAAGAAGTAGAATTGGAAATTAACCAAGAGGTTAATTTCCTTTACCAAACCCGGAAAGAATTAGGAATGGTAAGAAAGGAAAGTAGGAATTCGGTCACCTTTTCTCTTTGGTGATTGCCGAATTTTACAAGTAAAACAATAAGGAAAGAATAAAATTCCTACTCCCAAAAGAGATCAAGAAGGAACCCTTTTTGGAAACTAACTAAAAGAGTAAAAAGAACTTAAAGAAATCCCTAATTAATTAAAAAGAAGGAGCCGTGTGGGCTTCCCTTGTTGGGCTTTGGCCGTGCGGCTTCCTTGTGGCTTCCTTGGCTGGCCGAAACTTGTGGGGCTGGTCTCCATGAGTTTGGGTCGGCCCAAATGTAGGGAACTTTAATAATTATTTCTTTAAAAGTCCAAGAACCTCCCGGCATCTTCAAGAACTTCAAGAAACAGTCTTCTTCTTTTATGAGGAATGGAGAATTGTGCCTCTTCTTAAAAAGAATGGTTAGAAGAGTTGCAATTTGAACATTTCCATCTTTCTGCTTCAAGCCGTTGGCTTCTATTTGGGCGTCCTGTTGGTTTCGTGAATTCCTGACTCATAATGTGTGTTGTTTTAGCCCTGGATGTCCTCATCATGAAGTTTTTGAGTTACTTTTGGAAGACGTTGTGGTCTCGGTTAGGAACTAATTTGCTGTTCTCGACCACTAGTCATCCCCAAACGGATGGTCAGACGGAGGTGACCAACCGCACCGTAGGAAATCTACTGAGGGCGCTGATTAAGAAGAACTTGACGAGTTGGGAACAAGTCTTACCGATTGTAGAGTTTGTCTACAATCGCTCCAGGCATTCCTCAACAGGGTTTTCGCCTTTCGAAGTCGCCTACGGCTTCAACCCTTCTAACAGTGATGAATTTACTGCCACTGCCCCTGAAGGATCAGACAAGTCTTGATGGAGCATAGAAAGCAGAAGCTGTGAAGCGGTTGCAAGAGAAGGTTCATCAGAATATAGAGAAGACGAATGCACGTAATGCCAAAGCGGCAAATCAAAGGCGTACGCAGTGAGCTTTGAACCTGGTGATTGGGTTTGGGTTCACATGAGAAAGGAGAGGTTTCCAGCTGCCCGGAAGACGAAGTGTACATCCCGAGGCGATGGGCCCTTTCAAGTTGTTGCTAAGATGGGGGATAACGCTTGTCAAGCTGACTTACCAGGTAGTATAGTGTTTAGTACATCTTTTAATGTTGCTGACTTGTCTCCGTTTAATTTTGACCATGATCCTGATTCGAGGTCGAATCCTTTCCCACCGGGAGGGAATGATGAGGCCATCCCCAACCCATCGACAAGTCCAAGC